>OY728131.1:744727562-745946609 GCA_963277665.1 Viscum album | reverse complement strand
AGAAAGGTTCTAATAAGCCACGTGGGGAGACTATACCCTCTTTAACATAGTGATCCACAACAGATAAAAAATTAAATAACAGAAACATTATGAAATAACTAGTGAACATGCATAATAAAACATCTCTCAAAACTATGTGCAACCTAAAAACCAACAATAAACATGCCATGTCATGCTAATAATGCCAAAAGTGTAGGAAAAACCAAAATAAATAAAAACATCTAAATTCCCATAATAGTCCTAACTCCAAGTCCAGAACCTATTCCGTGCACATCCCAAAACTGACTCAACTTCTTAGCATAGGGCCTTTTCCCTTGTCCTGAACTACAAGCATGAAATCCACCCGAGTACCCAACAACGTCCAAGCAGGGTGTGAGAACAACTCAGTAGGTCACCACCAACAGTGTCTACAAAATATCCAGTCTAAGCAGATAGTGTATGAAAATACTAAATATATGAAAAGTAAACAAAATACAATATGGGTTCCATTAGTTAATAATATCTACCTTAACCATTTATATAATTATTAGAATTTTCATCATTTATACCCTCTTCATTACTTAATCGATTTCCATCATGTGTTCCATGGTTTAGGCATCGACATCATTTACATGACATTTTTAACCAAACAACGAATATGCATCAGGGAATAAGTCAAGTCCCTATATCAATATGGGAAAACACATCATAACAAATACATCACACTCACCTTGCAGCCTCAGTCTAGGTGGTATCATTGAATGAAACCATTAGGGTAATAGGTCCTTTTTCCCCTTCCCTAATCAACGCGTTGTGGGGTGGAGTTTAGAGCCTTAGTCTAACTCAACCCTTGGGTGTAGAACCTCAAGTTAATTCCCCACACTACCAAGCCATGTTCACATGATTATATATCCATTCACCACACATACCATACCATAAACCATATATAAAAAATACACATAACAATAACAATCCATATCAATAAACATGAGAATTAATATTATGACATAACCCATCAACACATTTATCATTTACATTGCATATCCCATTCTCATGCCCCAAACCATTAGGCATATTAAATAATTACCTTATTTAACCCATTTAATATTCATCAATTCCCTTATGAAAGCACATTTAAAATATTCCTCAATTCACAATCTATTACCAATTTAACATGTTCATTATTTCATATGCACTAAGCCTCTTCGGCATTTTGACATATTTCTGAAGCCATTTGACACATCCTCACTTTAACTCAATTAACCCAATTTCATGCCATGTGAAACAACCCCTTATGAAATTATCAAAACCTAGGAACAACTATAAATGTTCTATTTTCAACTCAACTAAACATATTAACCTATTTAATAAGTTATCTACATTGTCACATGTCAACTCTACACTTAACTTTACCAATTTCTAGTTGCGGGAATTTTGGCACACCCCATGGGTGGCCCTAAATCATTATAAATATCCCTCATGAATTCCATGGGGATCAGGAGGGGTTAGTGCATATGAAATAATGAACATGTTAAACATTCCATTAACTAGATTTAGTATATTTAAACCAAAATTTATACAAGTACATACCTCCATGAATTATGAGATCGTATAATATTCCCACCTTATAATGGCTCATTTTTGAGCTGCACTTCCAAGCATCACTTAGCTTATGAAGTAAAGAGATTGGGATATTGGGAATGTATATTTGTATATCTCTCCCAAGTCACTTTTTAAGAATTACCATACTCCCACAAAACTTGAACCAAAGGCATGGTCTTTCTCCATAAGACTTTATTATTGTGATCCACAAATAGAACCATATGTTCCTAAAAGAATGCATCAACTCTAACCACACATCAAACACTAGAACTCCATAGGGAAGACTAGGAAACACTTCCTAAATTTCAACACAAGAAAACTTTGCACACAATATCATACCATTGTGTAATATTCAATCATCACCCCATCAGTTCGAACCTCTTCACAACTCATGGCCCAAATCATGTGGCATATTTTTTCCCTATTTTCAAAACTCTAACAATAACCCCAAATTGACACCACCTAAAGAAAACACTCTATCTTTCCGACTACATTTCCCAACTTTCATCGATCCATAACTCAAGGGTCTATGGTCCCATTCTATAATCAAAACCCAATACATATCCAAAACACTTAACGAATCATACTAGTCAAACCCATGTTAATGCTCGTTATCAAGGTCAAATTACCAAAATAGTGCATACTTGAGTCCCTTCAAACTGAAACATCAATCAAATAATCAACTGACCACCTTCCCATTGTGGTGATCCCCACCACACACTTTATATTACCTCAACTACATTCTATTGGTTGGAACCTCCACTATCGAAAAAGACCACTAAAACATCAACTCAACTTCTAAAACATACCTGACGCATTCCCAACTTACCATGCTCAAACATTCATAATTACTTCACCCATATTGGAATATATCCTTTCCGTCAAAACCACCCAGGATAATATCCCTACACCATCCATTTGAAGACTAAGAACATGACCTCACTCAGGTTTTCCTTCATTTATAAAAATTGATTTCCACTACAAACATCAAACCAGAGGTGGGTCACAAATTACCACATTTATTCCTCTTTTCATATCGTATCAGACAATACTTGATTAGCTTATCCCAGATATTCATCTCCTGCTACCAGAACGCTACCCCCTTTTACCTCCCCAAGGCGCTTACTGACTTTTATCCTATCAATGTTATCCAATGTACCACCAAGGTTGTTCCTTGAATTATGGTAGAACCCCACCATCACGACATCCACTACCCCTAAACCATCATTGTGATACACGACACCCATCAAAATTCCCAACACAAACACTTCCACCATCCATACATTGAATAAAGATAGTTAAGTTCTTACACACAACTATTCAAAAATTTGAAACACACTCTTCACTCTAAAACATCCACCGAAGGTGGTTTAAAACTCGCCTCATTTGTCCCTTGCTCCCATCCGAGTCGAGTTTTCCCCATCTGACTCATCTTGGAAACACTTAGATTCACTATTGGTGTTATACTAAATCCCATAGCCAAGGTTACTTCAAACTTAAAGACATTACAACATCACCCAAGGACACCTACCCAAGTCCATGGACAATTTTTTATGGAGTTCTAAAACCCAACCTACCTTTCCCCAAACCGTTGTCATGTCTCACCACACCCTTTGATGACTTTTACGCTTGCATATATAATTTCATTTGGAACCACCATAAGCCCAAGGACAACACTTGGATTAATCTACCACTACAACCAAGGCCCACCTATCATCTCTAAGAGACCAAATATGCACCTCGTAGGTTCTCATTGGAAACCTATTGCCACTACATCAAATCCATGCTATAATACACACATCCATGAATAAATTATAACTCCCCGCCTTAGGAGTGTCGTTAAAATCACTTTACTTAAGGAATTATAACCACCATGGTTCATGATTATATCATAAGTTGAACCCCAGATCTTGGATGTCATTTTCTATCTTTTCCTAGAGCTACAAAATAAACACCCTCTGAAACCCATACCTAGCTTCTGAGAATGATGCTTACGACGTTCATCGACACTTGGTCCATCCCGAGGACCTCACCCATAAACTATCGATGGTGCACATCCCACCATCTAGATCCATATATACTACCCCATGATCATAAACTTCATGAAGTCCCACCTCTAACCAAAATACATTCAAGTTTCTTGGAATAAAGATAGAGCTTTATTGACATACCCAGGATGATTTCAAGATGTTGGGCATGATCATCACTAGATAAAAGTTATCCAATAAGTTTTACAATAACACCACCAAAACTTATCCATCACTAATGTCACCTCCCACTATGGGACACCATGACCTTCAATGAATGTTAGGCTTCCCTACCTACACACATCTCATCAGCACTTAACCACCACCACTCAAGAATGAATGCTAACCCAGACTCACCACCACTCCATGACCATCCACCAATAATTCATGGACCAATGTTTCCTTTGACACTACCACCACCACACCACTCGAGTTCTTCCAAAATGACCCTGGTAGTTAACAATCAAAACAAAATGGTCCACCACACCAATCAAAATTAATGGTCTCTCTCACAAACATGTTTCCCACTTCGGTTCCATAGAGAACAATACGCACTTTTCCCAAGTATGTTATCCCATTTTGATCGGAATCATGACTTACCAACACGTACCCACATCTAAACCTCATCAGATCCCTCATGGTCTTGAGTTTTCCTATGACCACACACTTAAACTGACTTTAGTTCTCACAATCCAACCATCACTAGAGCCTAGCCCAATGCCCACTTACTCACCTGACCATGCCTCTTGGTTTTTAAACCCTATTAACCTCAAGAAATCTTAAATATCTCACATAACAGTCAAAAAATTCATACAAATGAGCTAAACCATGTTACCAACCTCACCTCATGCATCAGCTTCATAACAGAAGCATCTAACCATGCTTCAGATTCCCTTGTCTCTTCCACCTGAAATCAATACTGAGGCCTCTATTAATCGTCGTCTAAACAGATGGTTCAAACACCCAAATGATATATCCCTTAAAAATAAACCTTAAAACCTCTACCATCACTTAGGTTCTTCCTTAAGAAAGAAACCAAGTCATAACCATGCATATTTACAAAAAAAAATGACACCCACTATGATTTCATTCCACCTCTGAAGAAACAACCCATGCTTCACATCTGAAGACACCTTCGACACTGGTCCAACCTACCTTAATGATACACTCAATTTTACCAAACTATCAACACATAACCATAGCTTTAGTCACATCACCAAAACCATCAACCTTCCAACTTAGCCCTCTAGGCCAAACCTACACTAGGAAACACTATCTGTGTTCCACTACCAATGTCCAAAACATACATCTATGCAATACACACCCAAAAGCACTAGAAAACTTGTCTGAATTTTCTTATAGGTAACCTAAAAGTTCAAACAATACCAACTCCCCAAATTAAAGTCATGAAAAAAAAATCCATTGGCCCTATCTCTAATCCATACACATTAATCCACAAACAAACCATTTCTCACAAGAATCACTCTTACCCATATTCCGATACACATTGTGCATGACACACCAGCGACCATTTACTCTAGGTTTCACAACAATAGTACTCATACACATACATCTGCACCACGAGCCAAAACCCCACTCTAGGTTCCAAAACACAATCCAAAATGTTTGAACCCGCATGGGTTACCACACCCACAACAAAAAATCCATCACTAATGATGCCAAAAACAAGACACTCATTCTTAAGTCCAACATATAACCCTCACACTTACAACCCACAAGGGTTACCACTTTCACATTATTAGGAAACATCTCAAAACCTCAAGGTCACATCCCTACCGAAAATATAATAAGGAACACCATTTTATCCACAAATCAAGACTCATCAAGGTCTCCAGACATATAATCATGGTCTCATCCTAGGGCACTCCCATTGCCCAAATCACCCACAAAAAGGTCCATATAATCAACACTAGGAATAATCAATACCATTCTTCACCGAAAGTTATATCATTACAAATTTCCGTAGAATCTACTTCACCATTTGAAAACCCAAAGGTTTTCACTTTAGAACATTCTATTTACCCAAAATTTTAAAAAAACCTACTTATTTGGATTCATATTTCAAAATATTTCCATTAAAAAAAATTGGAGGAAATTACAATCGGTATATACCACAATGAAAAATAAAATAACTACCATAATCAACCCACTCCACATACACTATCCCAATAGACATGCTCACATTTCTAATACTACACCCAACTATTCCTACCATGGGTCATGATCAACATTGGGTAATACAGCCAATGTGGATACAAGTATTTCATTAGACACCCTCTTTTTAACCCATTTCCACTTTCATAACACAAAAAAAAATCCCTTTTGGCACCCTTCCCATTTTGAAAATTGTTAAAAAAAATATTTTAACTCATCTAAAACCTTTATTAATCATAATTATTTAATCATTTTACCATAACAACATAAATATTTATCTTATAGTCACCATTCCATCTTTACAATTTATCAAAACAAAAAAAATTAACTTGTTTATAGTGTTTCTTTAAGCACACAATTATTTAACCATTCATTTAAATTCTTTCCATTTACCCATTTGCATCATCTTTATTAGAGACCATTTTCTTAAAGTTTTAAAGAAGGTAAAATTCATCCTACCCTTCAAGTACCACACACCCATCCCATGTGTGCCTATCATGATGCATGCCACCCATATCCCTAGGTTCCTATAATGATGCATGAATGCACAATCTCGTTCCATTCTGGATATGAAAAAAATATCATAAAACTGTCACATCACACAATAAGTGCATCACCCAATGGTGAAATATCATTCAACTGTGACAACACATATCAAGAACAACAATTCTCACCCTGGGTACTTAGGTTTCCCCCCGTACATGAGTTAGCTACTCCCAAGAACAATCTCATTGTTAGGGCCTAACACATCCTAATCTCTCATCTACCATCCCAAATAATAATACCACAAAAAGAACTTACTCTGATACCAATTTGTAACATCCTCAATCTGAGTTCCACTAAACTGGTGCCCTGAGCCAAGCCTCCACATGACCTCAGGCGCACCTCCCAATATATCAGATGTTACCAACTAGTAGTGTGGGTCTAATAATTCATATGGGGAGACTATACCCTCTTTACTAGATTGATACACAACAGATAACAAATTAAATACCAGAAACATTATGCAATAAACAGTGAACATGAATAGTCAAACATCTCCCAAAATTGGGTACAAACCACAAACCAACAATAAATATACAATGCCATGCTAATAGTTCCAAAAGTGTAGGAAAATCCAAAATAAAGACAAATAGCTGAATTCTCATAGCATTCCTGACTCCAAGTCTAGAACCTCATCCATGCACATCCCAAGCCCGACTCAACTCCCTAGCATAGGTCCTTTTCCCTTTTCTAGACCTATAATCAAGAAATATGATCGGGTACCTAATGGTGCACAAGAAGGGTGTGAGTAAAACTTAGTAGGCCATCACCAATGGTGTCTACAAAATATCCAGTCTAAGTAGATAGTGCATGAAAATATTAAATAAATTATAAGTAAATAGAATACAACACGGGTGCCACTAGTTAATAATATACACCTTAAAATTTTCTATCATTATTACCATTTTCATCATTTATACCCTCTTTATTACTTAATCCATTTTCATCATGTGTTCCATGGGTTAGGAATCTACATCATTTATATAATAGTTTGAACTAAAAAATGACTATTCATAAGGGAATAATTCCAGTCCCTATCTCACTAGGGGAAAACACATCATAACAAATGCATCACACTCACCTTGAAGCCTTGGTCCTCATGGTCTCATAGAATAAAAACATTAGGGGAATAGAGCCTCTGTCCCCTTTCCTAATTCATGCATTGTGGGGTGGAGTTTAGAGCCTCAATCTAACTCGTCACGTGGGTGTAGAACCTCAAGTTGATACCCCACACTACCAAGCCATGTGCACATTATATGTCCATTCACCAAACATACCATACCAAAAACCATATACAAACAATACACATAACAATAAAAAACTATAAGAATCAACATGGGAATTAATATTATTCCATAACCCATTAACACATTTACCATTTACATTATATAGCCCATTTAGCCCAATTATCATTCTCATGCCCCAACCCATTAGGCATATTCAATAATTCCCTTATTTAACCCATTTAACATATTCATAAATTACCACATGAAAACCCATTTAACATATTACTCAATTCACAATCCATTACCAATTTAACATGTTCATCATTTCATATGCACTAATCCTATTAAACATTTTGACATATTTCCTAATCCATTTGACACATCCTCACTTTAACCCAATTAACACATTTTCATGCCATGCTAAAAAAACTCCTTATGCCATTATCAAAACCCAAGAACAACTATCAATGTTCCATTTTCAACTAAAATAAACATATTAACCTATTAAACAAGGGATCTATATTGTAACATGTTAACTCTATACTTAACTTTACTAATTTCTAGGTGTAGAAATGTCAGCTCACCCCATGGGTGGCCCTAAATTGTTATAATTATCCCCCCATAAATCCCACTAGGATCATGAGGGGTTCCATTCATCATTTATACACCCATTTTTCAAATATATCTAAAATAAAAAAATACACAACAAGATGGAACCAAGAACACAATTCACATGTACAAATCCACATCAAAACTAATGGATATAACTTATAGACCACCAACCTCAAATATAATGATTAACACACTGTTAATTATATCCTTAGATCCGGATTCAAACACCCTTTGATTCCTCAACCTAGATTCCATCAAAGAAGGATGGTTTTAGGGATTCAGAAGAAGATAGAAAAATATATAATCCCTAATCTAGAAAATAGAAGCTAGAGGAGGATTAGAATTACCCAGATCTTTGATCCACAACCAACTATACTAAAAATGTCCTATAATTGAAGAATATACACCCTTGGGAATCTTGGGTTTAAATGGTCCATCATTAGGTCTATAGGAGGAAGAAATGGGGAGAAAATAGGGTGGGATATTTAAAATCTTGAGGGGGGAAAATATGAATTTTCACTTTTTAATAGGGGGAATGGTTTGTCCATACAATTTTCCAAACCAAGTACAAACCATGTTCCATCCACTATCCAAGAGGGTTTGAGGTAGCATGATTACATGGGGAGCTCCACACGGTTTGACAAACCATGTGCCAGCCATACAAAATGCCTCTGTCCAAGCCTACATGGTTTGTATCTCTCCCTTTCATGGTTTACTTAACCATTAACCCCTCCTCCTGACTAGCACGGTTTGGGCACACAGTTTACACTAACTGTGAACCAACCATGCAACATACACAGAATGACCACTTTTCTCCTTTCGCATCCCGAACCCCCAAAACACCCTCGAGCCTCCTCATACACCCATTAAACATTCCATTAACCAAATTTAAGATATTTAAACCAAAATTTAAACAAGTAAATACCTCCATGAAGTCCAGGATCTTACATGTAACTTGGTAAGGAGAGTCCTAAAGCCTCTATGGGCTTTTCCAATGGCCATTAAGAAAAATTTCTTATGGATATATTCTTAAATAAATGAAATTTGTAAGGAATAATAAAAATTATTCAATATTTCATTATATAAATTTTCAATAAAATATAGAAATTATATTGAAACATTACCATTATATCTTTCCAAAGGTTTTACTTCATTATAGGATGGATGTGAAACCACAAATCAATATCAATAGGCCCATTCATCCTTTTTGTGACCCCAACATAACTAATTAACATTGAATTGTTGGGGTTAATAGGTTAGTCGCATTAATTCCAACCAACCTAAAATTTTATACCCTTACTTCTTTCCTTGATAATTTTATTCAACACTGTGATGTTGCGTTGTTATTGTTTTTTTTTCATCAGCATGTTATTGATACCTTAATAATTCTTCAATTTCAGCATCAACAATATTTTCTTCCTCATTATTGGTAACATCATCATGTGCAGAATACATCTCCAGCATGAGTAATCAAATATTTAATTTATATTTAATAACAACAATGTAAAAATAGACAAAGGATTTGAGAAGGTTCATATTCATGCTCTATTAAAAACTTGATGAGCTCTTTAACTCCATATTAACACTATTTTTTCAAATGATTGGCATTCATCCATTTTGAAGTAAATGGTTAATTGAATTTAAGAAAATAATTACTCAACTATGGTAGGTTTTATCCTATGAATTAATCCAAAGGTGAAAGTTATAGATAACTATAATCCTTATCAACTTAATCTCCTAAATAGTTATTATTGTATTTTGATGCTTGAGAATCATCCTCCATATCTTATGGACATCCACCTATGTTGCTTGAACTACTCTAAGAAGTAGTCATCCCATACCAGGTATTGATGATCATTTTGGATGACTAATGATCAGAGTAGTTCAAGCAATATAGAAGAGATGGGGGATGAGTCTCAAGCAACAAAATTCAATAATAACTTTTTGAGAGATGAAGCTGGTGAGGATGATATTTGTATCCTAAAATTTTTTTAAATTACCACATATTAATTTAAAATTTCAAATTTCATCCCAAAATGCTAAAAGGTCCCTAAAACTACCATGATAACATCAACTCTTTCCCACTGAGCTGAACCAACTCTAATATATGTTACTGGTCCTTTTCCCTCACATGTATCTCAAATATAAGAGCTCTATGTCCATTGAGGTTCATATGTAGGGTGAGAGTATAAAAATAAACAAGTGAATATTAATAGGTACCTTAAAATATACAACAATGCATATATTTGAGTATACTTTCAAATTAGTACCACTAAAAATAAATATATAATTCAAGTCATTTTGTACTAAATAGGAAACTATGATAATCAAATGTACCTAATTCATTTCATACCAGTGAATTATACTAATCATACTAAAAGTTTATTCCATGGTTGTTCCTCGACATTAAAATCATTTCACTAATAAGAGGTTAACATTTGAATCATAGGAAGAGAAAAAATTATTTATCTCCCTCTAGAAATAACTACATCACAGGTACTATGAGATTCAACCTCAGATCCCTAGCATTACAGACTATCCCTTAGGGATAGCCATCACATGTACTTATTGCATCCAAATCATGAAATGGGTATAACATAGCCATTTTTATTAGGAAGTGAATTTGAAATCTGGGGAAGTATTAACATAATTGGTTACATTATGAAAGAACCACACAATGGGTTCCATGATACATTAGTTAAACCTAAATTCTGAATAACTATAAAGAAGAACAAAAAACAACACAAATGTCACATCACCCTCACCCTAGCTCTCAATAAATCACTAACATGTCTATAGTAACTCAAATTATAACATACCATACCTAGCCCTCACATAATACCCATCATATTCTAATATACGATACTTAAAGATCAATTAACTTAGGAATTGAACATCTTTCTCAATGATCATGTGTGTCATTCACATTATATATATGTGATTAGTTTATTGTGTAAAGTATGTTAAACATGTTTACTTGTTTTAAAATAATTTATTATATGAAATTAAAGTTCATACTTATGTTACTTAATTATTTACATTATTTCATTTATATAAGTTCATGTTTAGAAATTCTATAAGCTCCAAATCATTTTAATATCCATAAAGGAATGTAGAAGTTATATGTTTGGTCCTGCAAATTGGATCTACCCAAATTGGAAACTACTCTTTAATCCAGATGTAGTTTCCAGTCCAGATGTATTAGGTACAATTATAAAAGTGGGAACCAGATCAAAGTATTGGTCCTAGTTTTCTATATTCCAATTATATCAGGATCTTTCCCTTAAAATATCATAGTATGTCTCATACAAGGGAATGAGATATGATTTAATAAACAACCTACTGCCTTAGCCAATAAATTACCCAGGTTTTGATTTAAAAATTCATTGATGAATCCATGAATTTTCTATAACCTAAATACAATGGTTTTTATTTATCACCATATAAGTGTGTGATCATTTGTTTCTTCTCAATTTACACTACTTTAATATCAAAAATAATTGCTTCAATTTGATCAAACTTGTCAACCTGATAATCTTTACCATTAATAGATCCTGAATTTTCCCAATTTCACCATGCCAAATCTAAGGACTATAACATGTATTAAAACCATAACAAATTAAATGATCTTTAATTTCTCTACATTGAAACTCTGTCGTATTTTAACATTTCAACCAAAGAAAAAATAGGTCATTTTTTGGAACATTCTATTTTGACAATTCTAAAAAATCCTTAACCCTTTCCTCATATTTATCACTTTTTCATAGTGTTGTAATCCAAATATGATTCATTATCACCTATAATAAATTTAAAGTACTAAATATAATTTTTTTATTGAAAATTTAAATTCAAATTTACCTTTATAAATAAAGATAAAATCAAAGAAATGAAAAATATTTCACAAATAAAATAAAGGCAACGGATTTCAAAAAAAGGTTTCACATTAGACTTATTAAATTATAATCCATTTAGAAAAAATTCAAAAAAAATAGATAAAACTTCACATTGATTTTAAAAGGTTGACCACAAATAAAATTAAACTTTTATTTCATTTCAGTATATATTTTGGTAATTATTATTTTCAAATTATATAAATAAATATAAATTATAAAATAACATTAGGAATAATATGTTAGTGATGAAAACAATATCAATAGTGATAAGGATCCAAAAAGAGGTATATGATTTCATACATCATATTGAAAATGAAAATGTCACTTCATGTAGTAAATACAAAGTGATATATACTATGAACATGATTAAATAAGGAGATAATTTTATTATTTTTTTCTAATTATATTCAAAATAAATTGAAATCTTCTTATCCTTATCGTATCATTTTATAATGATCATTATTAGTGTACTATATGACTAGATATGATGTACAAAGTAACATTAGGGAAGAGATGATGTTTTTTGATGAAATAGTTATAATACCTGATAAGGGTTAAGTTGAAAATTTTCTAGATGAATTGTATATAAATATTAAACTATAGAATAGAAAATAAATGGGGGATAACTCTAAAAACCCCTTATATTATTCTTGTGTTATTCGAATTTAATTATAAACCAACTCCCCCTAAAGATACCTTATGTGTTGTAAAAATATTAATAAGTAAATTAAATATACTTTAAATTTCATGAAAAGTCATTAGAAGATATGTAAGACACCCATTAATCAAAAAACCATTCCTCAGATATAACACCAGTTAAATAATCATTCAAGAAATTTAAACATACCTTAGTTTTCCTGATACACATTAAATAATCATTCAGTCAAATATAACACCTATTAAATATACCTTAAACACCCATTTATAAGTAAACTAGCATGATTTATAACACTCGTTCATCAAATAATCATACAAGAAAACCACAAGACGAAAACAAAAACTTATCAAATAAAACACACCGTGGTTGGGTGAAAAAAATTAAAACTATGATTAAAAACCATGGAAAACTATCAAAGAGAATTAGTGGTAGTGGAGAAAGAAAAATGGGAAGTTTATGATGATGATAGGGATGGTGACACCGATATCACTAACAATAGAAAGATCCATGAATGAAGGTGGCAATAAGAATGGAAATAATGTGGAAAAATGAGAGAGACCAATCATGACTAGAGTTATGGGATAAGAGAAGTAGGGTTCTTCATGGTTGAGAACACCGTAATAATGCAAACCGCAGAACCCAAACAAGAAATCAATGAGTGAGGGGGAGGAGAAAATAGCATACCTTGGATTATAACATTGATTCTTTAGAGAAAACATATAGGATGAGAGTTGGTAGCAGGGGAGTTCTGTGGAAGCTTAAGAATCGTGACTGAATTAGTCACAGTTAGAGTTTTTTTAAATAGATTGAGGAGATTTTTATCAGCACTTCCTAAAAATCACGGATAAAAACACCTTTTATCAGCGCTAAATTAATAAGTGCTAATAAAATATATATTTATCAATACTAAAGAAGCGCTGATAAAAGTCATATTTATCAGTGCTAAAACTTTAGCACTGATAAAGGATTTTTAATTATAATTATATATAAAAAATGTAAATATATTTATAAAATTATATATTTATTTATTATAATTTAATAATTATTTAAATATATAATTATTTATTTATAATTATACGAATACCTTTTAAAAAAAATTATATTTTTTATTTATAATTATAAATATATAATTTTATAAATATAGTAAATATACATTTAAAAATATATTTATAAATAAATATATTTGTAAATATATTTATACTTAATTATTTATAATTATAAATATATTTATATCATTATATATTTTTATATAATTATATATATATATAATAAATATATATAAATATATATATAGTAAATATATTCATTATTTAAATATATTTATTATAATTTTATAATTATTTAAATATGTAACTATTTATTTAGAAATATATAAATACTCTTTAAAAAAATAATATTTACATATTTATATCATTATATATATTTATTTAATTATATATATTTATATATTTATATATATATATATATTTAATAAATAGATATAAATATAAATATAGTAAATATATTCATTATTTAAATAATTTTTTTTATAATTTTATAATTATTTAAATATATATAATTATTTATTTGTAATTATATAAATAATTTTAAAAAAAATAATATTTATTTATTTATAATTATAAATCTATAAATTTATAAATATAGTAAATATACATAAATTTATAAATATTTATTTACAAATATATTTTTAACATTATTAATGAATATATAATCTTAAATTCATGCATCTAAAAAATGAGTTACATTGAATAATTAAAATGAGTCCACTGTAAAAATATTGAAAAATGGATAAATATTTTTAATTGAATATAAATTATTAAAAAATATGGATATATATTAAAGTAAAGATAAATATATATTGATAATACTAAAAAATATTAAATATATATATATATAATAGAAAATGATTAAATTAAAAAAATAAAAAATAAAAAATAAAAAATATTAAAATCGAAAAAATAATACCTAACTGTAATAATATTAAAAATAAATAAATAAAATTTACCAATTAAAAACATAATATATTAAATGTATCATGCATGTTATAATGAAATTATAAAATGAATACTATAATTTGAATAAATTACACAAATATTAGGTGTTTGTGTTTCTATATATGATTTCATTAATTACATAAATATTTGTGTGTGTGCGATGTATATAAAAATGCATTAATTACGTATATGTATGTGAAATCAATGTAACACATGTTTGATATATGTTAAATTTAAAAATCAAACAACATTCAATTATTTCCATTACTCGATGCAATTAGTCAGTTTTTTTAATTAATATTAATTTTTTATTATGAACTATGTTTCACTAAATATATTACTTAATTAATGTAAGCATAAATATTTTGTATTATATAAATCATAATTTATGAAATATTATATACATTGATATATATATATATGTGTGTGTGTGTGTGTGTGTGAATATATTTCTATATTAAATGTATTAATGAATAACTACGTATAAAAACCATTAAAAATGAATAAGACATTAATATGTTTTTTAATTATTACATTTTATTCATTTTCTATATTTATATTATATATATATTATTTATTGCTATTTATAATTAATATATATATATATATTAAACTTATTAATTTTTATTAATAATTGTTTTATTAATAAATTTTTTAATTTATTCATTTTTTATTTTATTTTTTTGTTTAATTATTACAATTTATTAATTTTTAATTTTTTTAACTATTATAATTTATTCATTTTATATATCTATATTTAATATATACTATTTATTAATATTTATAATCTATATATATGTATATTAAATTTATTCATTTTTATAAATAATTATTTAATTAATAAAATGTTTAATGTTTTTCTTAATTAACTCATTTTTAATTTTTATAGGTTTAATTGTTTCATTTTATTCATTTTACATATCTATATATTTAATTTATACTATTTATTAATATTTATAATTTATATATATGTATATTAAATTTATTCATTTTTATCAATAATTATTTAATTAATAAAATTGTTAATATATATTTTTTATTTTTTTATTTTCATTTTTATTTTTTTAATTATTTTATTTTATTCAGGACCTTTATCAGTGCTAAAAAAGCATTGATAAAGGATACCCTTTATCAGTGCTTTATTTTTAGGGACGATAAAGGGTACCATTTATCAGTGATAAAAATAAAGCACTGATAAAAGCCAGTACTGTTAAAGGTTTGTTTTGTAGTAGTGAGACTACCCAGATCATTGACGGTGAAGGTCTCCATAAAAGGTAAGAAGAGGTATATCTTCGTTAGTCTATCCACAATAACCCATATTATATCGTTCTTATGGGTTGTCTTGGGTAATCCTATCACAAAATCCATAGTGACATCATCCCATTTCCATTCAAGAATGGGTAGAGGCTGCAAAATCCTAGCTAGCCTATGATGCTCGACTTTCACCTACTGACAATTGAAACATCTCGCTACAAAGCCTGCTACTTATTTCTTCATTCCTAACTACAAGCACTATCTACAGAGATCACGATACATTTTTTCAAACTAGGATGTACCACCCATCTTGAAACATGAAACTTTCTCATCAACTCCTCATGAAAGCCTATAGGAACCCATACCTAGCCACAGAAAATAAAGGAATTTCCACAACCAAGAGATTATCCCAATGGTGTCTCCCCACCATATAAGTTGTCTCTCAGGACTAAGCCCTTCGGATCTGATAACTACTTTGTCTTGATATGTTCCAAAATCATAGATATAACAGATGTCAAAGTTAAAGGTACTCATCCCTAAGACTATGGAACATCCAGACGCATGTCCGCAAATAGTTTTATCATTCTCCACTCATCGCAAGGCTCCCAAAATACCTTTATCTGCGTATTGTGACTCAAATCATCAACAAAAATGTTTCCCTTTCCTAGTGTATAATCTAACTCAAAGTCAAAAGACTGTAGATACTCGACCCATATCCTATACTGAAGATTTATGTCCCACTGAAAAAATTTGTATCTAAGACTCTTTTGGTATGTACATACCACAAACCTCCCACCCATAAGATAGTGCCTCCAGTATCTTAGGGAATGTACCACTGCTTCTAACTCCAAATTGTGAGTATAAAAATTCCTCTCATGTTGTATCATCTTCTTGGATCTATAAGTAACCACTTGATCATCTTGTATTAGGACTACTCTGAGTCCAACTCTGGATGAGCCACAATACATAGTATATGCTTTACCTAACACAATTAAAGGGAGGACATGTGTTGAGCTCAGCCTGCCTTTGAGCTCTTGAAATGCTCTCTCACAAGTATCTAACCAAATAAACTTCCCCCTATCTTGGTCAGCCCTGATATCGATGTTTCCATATGGTATAAGTCTTGGATAAAGTGCCAATAATAACCTTATAAACTTATAAAGCTTTAAATCTCAAATACATTATTTGACTACTCCTAAGATACTATAGCTATGACTTTCTTTTGGTCCACTAATACCCCTACCTCTGAGATGACAGGTCCCAAGAAGTGCACTTTATCATTCCAAAAAACTACATTTGGTTAGCTTGGAATAAATATGATGATCACTGAATGTACTCAAGATGATTTCAAGATGTTGGGAATGATCGTCTACTGATTGGGAGTACACTAAGATATCAACGACAAAAACCACCACAAAGCAGTCTAGAAAAGGAAGAAATATATGATTCATCAAGGCCATGAATATCACCAGTGCATTCTTCAAACCAAATGACATCACTATGAAATTACACAAGCCATATCTTCTCCTAAAAGTAGTTTGAGGTATGTATGATGGTCTCACCCTCAAATGATGGTGTTATGATCTCAAATAGATCTTGTAGAAGATCTTAGCACCACTCGACTGATCGAATAGATCATCGATACGTGGAAGGGGATGTCGGTTCTTGGCTGTCATTTGGTTCAATCTCCGATAATCCACACATAAGCACAAAGACCCATCATCATTCTTGGATAAAATAAATAGAGAACCCCATGGAGATGTACTAGGCCATATGAAACCCTTAGTTTCCAAATCATCCAACTAAAATTTCAACTCCCGAATCTCTACCAGTTCCATCCTATAAGGTGGGATAAAAATTTTCTTTACTCCTAGAACTAACTTGATTGTGAAATTGATATCTTTATTGGGTGGTAAGTTATATAAGTCATCAGAAAATTAATCCTGAAAATAGTATACTACTGGAGGAAAGGAATGTCACTACATTCCACCATTATCTATTGAACGATCATCTATTTGATCCATGATACAAACCAATATACACTAAATTGGTTCTACATGGCCATCCTGAATATCCCACTCACTTTGGTGAGAATAGATGCCTCCTTCTGAATATAGAAAGGCAGCTCTCCTCTAGTAACATTCAATATGATTCTAATATAGAACTATCCAATCCATACTAAGAATCAAATAAAATCCTATCATTTACATCACAAACGGTTCCCAAAATAAATGGTAACCACTAATCTATAGAGAACACACCTTGAAAAATTTTATATTCTTTGAATGCACTCCCAACGGTTTATCAATGGTCAAAACACCATCTAAGATTTTTACATCCAATCCCAAACCATTTACAAAAAATCAGATAAAAAGGAAATGTGATTCTCATGTATCAAACAAAATTCAAGCAAGGGTATATGATACAATAATCATACCTATGATAGTAGAAGTTCATGCATCCACAATATCCAAAGTAGTCTTTATAGCATGCAGCTGACTATCCCTTCTGCTCTGGTCTCCAGTATGACTCCCATGTTTTGTTTCCTCTGCCTGGTACTGTAGTTCATGCACTGGGGTACCACATCCCCTACCTTGATTATAATTTCTTTTGGAACTCCAGCTACATATCTGTTGAGGAGTAGTTGAGTCCTTCCGAGACTCAGTTACCTATCCTGATCCCCTTCCACTACTCTGTTGCTGCATGCCCCTACAAAACCACTATAGGTGGATCATCCTGCCACAAGCTCAGCACTCTGAAGTAGGGTATGGACACTGAGGTCTCTTGTGGCCTATATTGACACACTGATAGCACTACAAGGGAACATGATCCTGAGATGGTTTCCCACTACCCAGACTACTCTCTCCAATGTTGCCTTGGAGGAAACTAGAATAGTGTCGCTTATTTCCACTAGAAGAAGCATTCCTAGTTCACCCTATTGAACCATCATGGACACTACTTAGGGAATCTCTCAGATTCCCTTCTGTGATGAGTACCTAATTCATCACATCCTAAAAACTTCTCAGACAAAAAACATTCACCTATGACCTAATCTCGTAACTAAGACCATCTTGAAAATGTCTCACCCTAGATATCTCATCAGAAGCTAAAGATGGTGAAAAACACTCCTGGTCGGTGAAGCATCCAACATAGTACAACACTAACTTTCTCTCCTATGTCAAGTTTATGAACTCTTGAGCCTTCTCATCGCTCAACGTATCGGGGTATAAATGGATTAAAAACTCTATCTGGAAGTCCTTCCAAGATAAATCCTCTTATTTACCAACCTACTCCAGAATGTCCCAACAATGATTGGATGGTCTAAAAAACATATATGGAGAATGATTCATCCTCCTATCCATAGGTTTCTTGAGATTCTTAAAGATCATCTAGACTAACTTGATCCAGAACTCGGCTACCTGGGGGGCCTACCTCTATAGTGAATGTAAATGGATGATGCAGTTTGAACTCTCATGCTAACTCCGACATCGAATACATGGTGTAAACAATATCCCTTTTCATGGACCACATAACCCTAAGAAATATGTTACGAAGATAAACATCCATATTATCCTTAGGATCTACAGGAAGCTCCAACTCATCTATGTTAGGATCATTCTAATTTTCACTCTCTTAATGCTCAACTCAAAGATGACAGGAGGAATTTTCTATATAAGATAAACACACTCCTTAGAATGCTAATTATAACAAGTTCAACCTAAAAATGTGACAATAATAGAGGAGCACTGACTCATGACCTCTTTAAACCTGACTTACAAGTGTTTTAGCATGACATTTCAGTTCATTTTTTTATTTCTCAGATATAACAGGTATCTTATATCATAGTTTAAACAGTAAAGTATATATCACATGAAATAAATATGTCCCTATCATGAACAATGAATGTAAATATATATCCCTATGTACCAATCACGATGCATGTATACTCATCTCGCACCATACTGAGCCCTGATTATAAATCTCAAGAACTAATAACATCATGAAATAATAACCTCACACAACATGTGAATCACCCATGGTTAAATAACATCAACTTTAATAAGAGAACAATATAAATAATAGTCCCATCCTTGGAACTCAGATTTTCCCCTATACATGGGTTAGCTACTCTCATACACAATATCATTACCAAGTCCCGACACATCCAAGTATCCTTCCTACCTTTCCCAAATATTAAATAAATAGAAAAGAAACATGGTTTCCTTTAATACCACTTTGCAATGTCCCCTGATCCGAAAGTCTCTCATGTGGCCAAAATGGGTTGGTTATATAACCTCAAGCGCACCTATCTATACGCTAGAGGATTTTGACTAGAAGCGGGGGTGTGATAAGTATAGTGGGGAGAATATACCCCCTAGTAAAAAGTTACAACACATTGGAATAATAATATAATAATAAATATCAATATAATAGAAATAGAGAAAAAATAATATAGTGGATAAACCAAACAATAAAAGACAACAGAATAATCCAAAAATTTATAAAGGAATAATGTAATGATAGGATGGAATGTAACTAAATGTCATGTTGGAAGTAATAAAAAAATACAATAACAGAAGAATCAAATAAAGATTAAAAGGTCCCTAATCTCGAACACCATATCGGTCCCATATCAAAACTCCATCCCATCCAATAAGAAAAAAACCAAAAACAAGGTCCATTTCCCCAGTCTGATCCCACATCCATGTAATTCACTCGGGTACCAAACAACAGTCCGAGTGTGGTGTGAGTAAAACTTATTAGGTCGACACAACCTTGTCTAAATATAAACATCCTGATAATAAGTGTATATAATAAGGCAATAAATAGGTGTATTAATTAATCAATTAATACAATACATTAATTAACCTAATTTTCCATCATGCTAGAATGTCTCTGACTATGTAACACAATCATGCCAATCATATTCATATATCTAAAAAACCTACTTTGGCACTATGCTAGAATGTATCTGGACATGTAACACAACCATGCAAACCATAACCATATATCCCTAGAAAAATCACACAACCTAGGTTAATCTCGCTATATAAGCATTTCAGCATGTATCATGTCATATCCAAATATATAAGCATTTTAGCATGTGTCATCGCATAACCCAGTATATAAGCATTACAACATATGTCGGGGCATAACCTGATATATAAGCATTACAACATGTATCAGGGCATAACCCGGTATATAAGAATTACTTCATGTGTCATGGAATAATCAGATATATAAGAATTATAGCATGTGTCAGGGAATAACCCAGTATATAATCATTACAACATGAACTCAACAAGTCATAATAGAAAGGATATCACAATATTACATCATAAGCCTCAATGATTAATTATGAAAATTACCATCTGTCTTTTAATTTTACTTTCATTTATACATCAAATAATCAATAGCCATGTTCATAATAAAATATACCATTACTTAGGGATTCTATATAAAGAAATCACCTAAGGTCTCATATCATGCTAAACTCACTTTAAACCATTATCCAAGTTCTTACTATTCAAGGTTCGCTCACCCAATAGGTATACATAAGCCATGTCACATCAACAATTTAATCCAAAGGGATATAACCAATATTCCAATACATTATTCACCATTTATAAATGAATAAATTAATTATATCGCATGTTACATTGGTGAAATCACAATATTTTATATACTTCACAATTAAATAGACAACGGGGTTAGGTTTAGACCCCCCCCCCCAAATTTAACTAGAAATTAATGCATCACTTTTAAAGGGTAACACCAATGAGGAAGATGGTGTAGAAGATCGCAAGAAGAACCTATATCAACCTAGGTCAAGATCACAACCAAAAAATTTCCAAGTATTCCATCACCCTAATGGAGAATGAAATGGGAGGAAGGGAAAGCCAAATCTAGAGACTTACCAGGGATTGATCACACAAACAGAATGTTCAGAATGGAGGAAAGGCTTCCAAATTCATCTAGAATCCATCCTAGGTTGATAGGAGAAATTATTAATGGAAGAAAAATGAAAATTACATCTACAATGAAGCCTTAAAACCATTGATCTCGATAAACACATAGTGTGTAACCTCCTTTCACGTCATGTATTTCCCACTTAAGAGTTATTCTAAAACCCCATCGCCTTGGGTTAATATTTATCTTGCTCTACTTTTTCATGATGTGAACCATTTACATGATTTGTAACCACTTTATACTCTATATTGGTTCATGGAATGTGTATGGAAGTAGTAACACATCGTGTAACATGTACACAATTTTTAAATTCTCAATAGATAATTTCCAATCCAGTTTCCACAAAAAGGACCCAAGCCACCTCCAAAGCCTTCCAAAGTAATAAAACCCTTTATAAATTTGTTTTACACATTTATAATTAGATTATATTAATTAAAAAATCATACATCATAAAAATTTAGGCCATTTTCCCCAAAAAAGGATCTTCATCTCTAAATAAGACTTGGACACCATGGCTCGAACAAAAAACTCAAAGAGGGACATACCTAAAAAAATGAGATCTTACATAAACTGTGCAGAAAAATAGAGACCAGGTTTCATTCTTTGTTCTTTAAGATAATAAGGTAGTTGAAGACTCTGTGATTGAGGAAGCAGATAATTTTTGTGATATAGTGGGATATATTGAGTATCTACTTCAAAGAGGAAGAAATAAGTTATGAACAACTGGTGCAATACCAGTATAAATAACCCAAAAGATGCAGCTTACATTCACATGTGGGATATTATGAATGGTCACCTATGCAATATACACCAGTAGAAATAGTGTTTTCAATATTGAAGATACAGTGTGAGATTTTTATAAATCGATGAAAAATATATATGCAGGAACATTTTGGCATCGGTTTTAACATAAAATGATGTAAAAAATTAGATTGACTTTTCTATTGGTTTTTTTAAAAAACGATGCCAAAAACACCATGTAAATTGATTTACGGTGTCGGTTTTTGTAAAAAACGGATACCGTAAATGAAAAAAATGGCATCGGTTTTTAGTAAAACCAACGCCATAAATAAAAAACACTTTTTGGAATCGGTTTTCACAAAAACCGACATTGAAAAGGTTTTTAAAAAAACATGGGATTGTGAAGCCCTAATTTTTTTAGAACTTTGAAACACTTTCTCGACCGCGACAAGCCCGGAGGTGACCCAATGATCCCAACATCTATTTTTATTTATTTTCTTCAATATTTATCATCATTTCATGATTTTTTGTCTAGATTCTTAATCCTCTATCATTATTTCATCATCTACAAAATTATTTCTCTTCCAAAACCATTTTTCGGCCAACCATCATTCGCGGTTTGATTTTATTTATTTGTTCTTATTTATTGTTCATTTCTACAAACATTTTTGTTAGATCTTACAGTGTTTTTTCTTCCAACGAATTTGAGGGAGTAATTTCAAATTAGGGATCCATTTTCCTTAGTGAAATCCAAATTTTGTAAGTTTTTTTTAAAATTTTTATGTTAAATTACTTATCATTTGGTTATATTGTTGAGTTATTGTTTCAATTATTTGTATGAATTTTATTCTTATTTATAAATGTTGTTCTTAAAGTTTTTTTATTTTGATAAATTATTTATTTGATGAAATTATCAAATGGTCATGATGATGTATATTATGAAATGAACAATGATATATTGTGTCATCATTCATCAATATAATGTACATCACATTTAATGAATCTATATTTTTCACCTGTTAAATTAATACAATCTTCAATGTATTTTGGCACACGCGACACCGAACTAATGTAACAACTATGTAATATGAACTATAAATGTTAGATAATTGAAAATAATAAATTATAATATCAATAAACCACATATATATAATATGAAAATAAAAAAATTTAATACTTTTAAATTCAAAAGATATATAATTTATATTACAATAGGTTTTTTCAAATAAAATATGTTAACATTTTGTGTAACTGACCTTAATAAATTAAATTGAACACTTTTAAATGATCGAAACAATATTTCCATATATAAAATAATATATTAGCATTAATTAATTTTCATGTTCTTTTGAAATAATATTAAAAACAATAAATGTTCAAATGGTCATATTCTTTTGAAATAATATATTAACATTTATTAATTTTCATATTATTTTGATGTTTCCTATTTTATTACCAATCATTTTTATTAAATGTGTTTGTGTTTAAAATTTATCTATATATATATATATATAAATGTTTATATGTTTTAATATATTCAATGATTATATTGAGATATCAGGTATTGAATAGATCATAATTGGATAAATTTACGAAGAAACATTAGTGAATATAAAAAAGGAGTTTATAAATTCTTGGAATTTGGTAAACAAAATCTTAAAAAATATATTTTATTTTATATCCTTGTGTGAAGTGTTTGAATATGAAAAGGGTAAAATCTAGAGAAATCGAGGATCATCTCATTTTTTATGATTTTAGCCTTAATTATACATGTTGGATCTGTCATGGTGAAATAACTAAAAATTAAACATTTAATGTTGATAAAAATATTCATAATGAGGTAGAGGATTGAATTGAATAATTAATTAGTGATTTAGGTGTTGAAACCATCTAAAAAACAGAAACTATTGAATGATTTTATGGAGATTCTGAGAAACCATTATTCCTAGGTTATAGTAAATATATAGTGTTATCAACTGTTTTAAGATTAGTTAAATTTAAATCAAGAAATGGGTGGAGTGATAAAAGTTTCTCCAACTCACTTGATATTTTAAAAGAGCTACTTCTAGAAGGAAATGGGCTTCCAGTTTCCAATTATGAGGTAAATAAAATATTATTCCTAATGGGATTGGGATATAAAAAGATACATGATTTCCCTAATGATTATGTGTTTTATAGGAAAGAATATGAATATTTATCAAGTTGTCCTATATATGGGACATCATTCTATAAGATGGATGAAAAAATAAACTCAGATTCATTCTCATGTATTGATATATAACCTCATGAAAAATAAATTTTATACTTTCTAATGATATCATCCAATAATTCCTTCATAAAATTTTGATAATTCAACTATAATTCATTGTTAGGTACCAGAATCAAAGCTTCTGCCAAAGAAATTTAGTATCATCCAATAATTCCTCGTTTAAAGCATCTATTTTCAAATTCAATTTATGAAAAAAGGTTAATATGGAATTCATATGAGCACATATCTGATGTTAACTTATGTCACCCTACTAATTCACCATAGTAGAAGAGATTTGATAAACAATTTTGTGATTTTGGAAGTGAAGTTAGAAATCTCGTAATGGTATTGTGTACTACAAGAATGAATCCATATTAGAGCCTAAGTAACCAACATAGTTCATGCCCAGTTTTTTTAGTAGTTTAAAACTTTTCCCCGTATATATGCATAAATAAAAAATATTTTATGATGATATTTATGATTTTTTGGACCAAAATAGCCGGGAAATTATATTGATATGTATCTTTATGTCACGACCCATCCCCTGAGGCTCGTGTTGTGACTACCCCAAGCCCAACTTCCATAGGCCAGGGGTTGGTGACTAGAACCAAAGGCGTAATTCCCTAAAACTGGGAATGCATTGCCTTTATAACCTGTAAACACACACATAAGAAAGCACACAGCTGGATATGAAACACTAAGTAAACTGTATAACAAAAGAGTGTTGAAAGTAAAAGGGGCCAGAATACAAGCCCTATTGGAAAGTACAAGTACAACTGTGATACAATACAACTGAAGAAATGGAAATTCAACTACTGGGTCATCCTCCAAGTTTCCTACCTGAAGGGTAGGTACAGATCACCTCCTCAACACTCCTCGTCCGTCCGTCTCCTCCGTGTACCGACTCGTCGTAAGGTCCACCTCCGGGTACCGTCCAGACCTGGTACTCTTGTCCTCAGTCATTTTTGTCCATATTCTACACCAAACACAACGAAGTGCAGGCATATCCCGTGTAGGGGTGAGTATAATGATACTCAGTAGGGATCCCAAGACCCTCAAGGTCTAACAAAAATCCACCAAGGATAAACCACAAAGTAATAAATCAATAGATAACCCTACTTAGGTATATGCCCATACATATACCTAAGTTATCAAGTAATCTATCTCAATCATGAGGAAAACACATAAAAACATACTCATCTCAAACCAGGATTTTATTCTAGGGGTAGTATCAAGTGACATCCCCAGTCACATTGTCAAAACTTTGGCTACTGGAGAACTCCTCCTCTATCGATTATAGTGGGCCTTTCGCGACACCAAGGCGCTTCCCCCTAACCTTAGACTGCTGAGGTACTCCTCCTATCAAGTATCATGGGTCTGTCACATCACCAAGGCGCTCCCCACCGTGGGTCTGCCACGTCACCAAGGCGCTCCCCCTTGTAGCCTGCTGAGGTACTCCACTTGTCGAGTATCGTGGGTCTATCACAACACCAAGGAGCTCCCCACTTTGGATCTTCTGCGACACCAAGGTGCTTCCCACTGGGCTAGTTGAGTCACTCTAAGTCGAATCGGTCAGCAGTCATCAGGTCTCAGCCAGCTATTAGGTCTCCGTACTATGCTCGCTCATCTCTGGGAGGATCCGCTCCAAGAGATACTGGTTGATACACCAACTATCACAAAGTCCCGTGAAGAACTATCTTAAAGGTCTTCCACGTCATAGGGATCTCAACGTAACAGACAGTGCGTCAATCAGACGCTTGGTCTGTGAGTTATTATCATTTTAGTCCTGGGGGCTCGATTGGATTCGTGCTCGATCCAAGCTGACTATTTCCCATCTCAAACCAAAACTCTAGTGGAGTATACTCAAAGGGACCGTCTCGCTCCGATATTTCCAGTGTTGCTGACGGTTCGTCAAACGGACGTCTGGTGCCAAAGTTATGGCCAAAAGAAAGTAAAGGGGTCGTAGTGGGCCCGGGTCCGGTCAAACTGGGTCGGACCGACCCAGTCTGACCCTTAGAGTCTGGCCCGGCCCATAGTGTGACCCGGCCCGTTGGGTCCGGCCTGGATCGTGAGGGGCCGCGGAGCCCATGGGTGTCGCGGGGCGGCTCGGCCGTGGGGGTTCCGCGAGGGCGTGGGGCTGGTTCGGCCGGGGCGTCGTGAGGGGCGTGGGGAAGGTTCGGCCGGAGCGCCGCGGGGGCGTGGAGCCTGTTCGGTCGGGGCCCTGTGGGGGGTGCGGGGCCAGTTCGGCCAGGGCACCATGAGGGCGTGGTGCCGGTTCGGCCGGCGCGCCACAGGGGACGCGGGGCTGGTTCGGCAGGAGCATCGCGGGGGTGCAGGGCCAATTCGGTCGGGGCACCTCGGGGCCGGTTCGGCCGAGGCATCGCGGGGGCGCGGGGCCGGTTCTTCCAGGGAACCGTGGGGGTCATGGGGTTGGTTCAGCCAGGACATCATGGGGGTGCTAGGCCGATTCTCCCAGGGCACCATGGGGGGCCTGGGGCCGGTTCGGTTGGGGTGCTGTGGGGGAACAGGGCTGGTTCGGCCGGGGTGGTGGCTCGTCTTGGTGGCTCTCCACGGCGGTGGTTTAGTGGCATCACAGAGTGTCGGAGGCCGTGGGCGTCGCATGGCAACGCAGCGAGGCTGCGGTCAGTGGAGCGCTACAGGGCATGGAGGCCGCGGGCGGTGGAGCGCCGCAGGGCGCAGAGGCCGCGGGTGGCGGAGCTCCATAGGGCACGGAGGCTGCGGGCGGCGGTGGCCACGGGTGGAAGAGCATCATTTCCTTTGTCGCCTTCCTCCGTTTCTATTAACACACCAAAGAAGAACAACGGAGGGGGTCGGGACATGTTAGTTTGTCCCGCACCCTCCGCGTTTATAGTGGTAGCAAGTGGTTCTCAAAGATTGAAGTAACGAACGTCAAACCATAATATTCCGCAATGTTTGTTTCCAATCCGCATAAGAAAATAAGGGAGTACATGGAAAGTGATAAACAAATAGTATTAAACCCATACCTCGTTCACTTGATGACGTTGGCGCAAGGAGGTAGTACGGTCTTCGATTCGTCGTAGATGAAGATGAGGACGTCCCATGTCTAAAGAAGTCACGAGGAAGAAGGTTGAAGGAGGTCGGCGTTCTTCATCGGTGGAGCATTCTTCATTGGACAGGGTAATCCTCCAAGTGTTGGGCGTCGTGGTACTTTATCAGCGGTTCGTCTCTTGGTGAAGCCATCCCAAATACTTCTCCTAAGATCCATATATATAGGAGAGGGGGAGAGGTATGTAATGATCATGGAATTTATGATGGTTCATTTTTTAGGAACCTTCCTAAATTCCAATGATGATGTTACTTAATATTTAAAAAGGGTCAAGCCAATTAATTTATGTTGGCATAATAAAGTGGTGAATTGGAACAATTTAATACGGAGGAAGCTCAAGAGGCTCCTCCACATTAATGAGGAAGTTGAGAAGTTTCTCCCTCATTAAGAGGTTCGGGTGGTCCCCACCTCTTAAATAAAACTTGGTAGGTTTTTCTCAGTTGTTCCCGCCACTATAACCTCTCATGGGAGGTTAAGGTTTGGTGATCCCCACTACCAACTTCCACATGGAGTGGTTACAACAAATAAAATAAAATAAAACATTTGTTTATTTTATTTTATTATTTCCATGAAAAACCCAAAAATTATCTTTCACCCTCAACCAACTTCCATCGAGGTAAAAGTCTTCTTAATATAATACGGGTGTTGCACATTCAACGGTGCCTGCGGATTTCAATTCTGAGCATCGGTTCAAAAGTTAGAAAAACCTGCTCACACATTTTCTGAACGTACCCGAAATAAAGTTTATAAATTCATTCTGGGCACTTCGGGCCTCGTAATGACACACCGTTAATTTTCACGGACTCGTAAAATTCACATTTATTTAAAAAAATTACATGGAAATTATGGGTCTTTACATTCTCCCCACCTAGGGGCTCTACGTCCCCAAAAACCACAACTCAAACTAGGTAAACAATTGGGGGTACTGAGTACGCATCTGATTCTCCCGCTCCCATGTGCTCTCCTGGAGGTTCCCGTGCTGCCAGCGAACGCACACCAGATGTATCGACCGTCCACAAAGGACCTGCTCCTGTCGATCCTCAATCTCTACTAGAACCTCCATAAAAGTCTCTCCATCATCGACGTCCATCTCAGCATGTTTGATGATGTGAGAAGGGTCGTGAACATATCTCCTCAGCTGGGATACGTGGAAGACATCGTGAACCCGGTGCAACTGAGGTGGAAGAGCTAAGTGGTAAGCCACCTCGCCAACTCTTCTAAGGACCTGGAAGGGTCCAATGAACCTTGGAGATAACTTGTCACCTCAGCCAAATCTTTGCAAACCTCATTGAGGTGAGACCCTTAGAAAGACGCGGTCACTATCCTTGTACTCCAAAGGCCTCCGTCTCCTGTCAGCATAAAAATTCTGCCTACTCTATGCAGTCTTCATCTGCTCCTGGATGTACCGCTAGAGGGGATGTGTGGAAATCCCTCAACACTTTCTTATAAAGTGACACTGGTACCATGGTACGTTCTCTGAAGAGGGCGACGTGCTCCCCACCTTCATAAAATCCATCAGGTGTATGTCCTATGGATATATGAGCACGTTGTGTCTCACAGTCAATGTCCCCACGTTGCGCCTCCCTGACTTGATGAATAAGTGTGGGAGTGACTGTAAGAGACTGTAGAAAAGCTGCTCCATCTCTATCCACAAAGGATATCTTCAAAGCAGTCATCTTCTTTGTCTCCTTGCCTAGCAGCTGAATATCAGACCTCCTGCTGAGTGCATCTGCTACAATGTTCCCTTTCCCAGGAGTATAAACTATCTTGAAGTCATAGTCCTGGAGGAACTCAAGACAACATCATTGTATCGATTTTATTTCCTTCTGGGATAAGATATACCTGTGACTCTTGTGATCGGAGTACACTGTAAAACGTTCGCCCATAAGATAGTGCCACCACATTTTCAAGGCGAAGACCACTGCTGCTAACTTCAGGTCATGGGTAGCGTAGTTCTTCTCATTATGTATCAACTGCCGAGAACCATATGTGATCATTGCTCACTCTTGAATCAAGACACATCTGAACTCAGCCCATGATGTGTCACAGTAGACTACGTAGCCTATGCATTCCTCTGGAAGCCTCAAGATGGGGGGCACTAGTCAGCCTCTGCCTCAACTCCTAAAAGATCTGCTGGAATCTCTCTGACCATACAAAGGGTTTCCCCTTCTTTGTCAAGGATGATAGTGGTGCTGCAACTCTGGAGAACTATATCACAAACCTCTAGTAATATCCAGCCAAACCCAGGAAACTCTGAACCTATGTCACACTCCTAAGTGGATCCCATGAAAGTACCGCCTCAATCTTCTCTGGATCCACTGAAACTCCATCCTCCGATGTGACATATCCTAGAAAGTGAACCTATCGGATCTAGAACTGGCACTACAAGAGCTTACCATACAGCTGGTGCTCTTGGAGTGTGTCCATTACTACCTTCAAATGATAGGCATGCCCCTCCTTAGTAGTCGAGTATATTAGAATGTCATCGATGAAGACCACTACAAAGAGATCAAGTTATGGCTGAAATATCTTGTTCATGAGTCCCATAAACACTGCTGGAGCGTTGGTTACACCAAATGGAATAACCAAGAACTCGTAATGGTCGTACCGACACCTGAAGGTCATCTTCTGCACATCCTTGTCTCGAACTCTGAGCTGGTGATATCCTGATCTGAGGTCTATCTTTGAGAACCATCGTGCTCCCTTCAGCTAATCAAAGAGGCCGTCAATCCTTAGGAGTGGGTACTTGTTCTTCACAGTCACCTGGTTCAGGCACTGATAGTCAACATAAAGCTTCAAGATCCCATACGCCTTCTTAGTGAACAGAGTTGGGGCTGCACAAGGAGAAACACTGGGTCGGATGAATCTCTTCCCCTGCAAGTCCTCTAGCTATACCCGCAGCTCACAAAGCTCTGCGGGAGCCATCCGATACACTGGTGTAGATATCAGTTTTGTCCCAGGGTACAAGTTAATGTAAAAGTCCACCTCTCTATGAGGAGGTATACCTGGTACATCATCAGGGAAAACATCTGTATACTGGTCCACCACTACAAGATATCTCAGACTCTCCACATCAACAGCTCTGAGGGTAAGGCTAGCCAACTGATGAGTAATCGGCTTCACTCTCCTCCACGTAATTCTATCCTATGCTAAAAAGGATCCCTTATCACTGGTGAAGGTAAACCTAATACCATCTGTGCGGATGCACCACACTTTGTGCCTAATATAGTCAATATGAGTATGGACTATAGATAACCAGTCCAGACCCAAGATGATGTCATAAGGCCTCGACGCCACTACTAGAAGATCTCAGCCGAAGCTCCCACCTCCTAGAGTAAGCTCACACTACCGGAACCAGTGCGTAATCATCTAATCTGCTCCTGTAGGAGTATCTATCCATAAGAATCGAGCCAACAGCTCTGTTGGAATCTTCGAGCTCCGAATGTGGGTAGTGGCAATGAAAAAATGACTGGAACCTGTGTCTATAAGTACTGCAGATAAAGTGGAGTAGACATAGATTGTACCTCATATCATCTCCAGAGCACCATGATAGTAAGCCTCAGCTGCCTGGAACTGAGCTCTCCCCTATCCACCTACTCCCTGCGGTCGGGGTGGACCTCTTGGTGGTGGTGGTTATAACATCTTGAATTGTCGCCCACTGCCAGCTATACAGCTAGCTCCTCTTCCACGTCTGCCTCCTCCCTGCGGACCTCATCGGTCGAACCTATGTCTCTGCCTGGGTGGTCCTTAGACCATCTGTTGATCATCCGCATAGCGATTTGGACGGTCATGAGCCATGTGTCCCTGCCTGCCGCATGTGAAACACGGCTCGCTCCTGGCATGTATGTCCCTACCTCGGGTGCCCCGTACAACCGACTCTGAATCCTGCAGTTGTCCACGTATATGTCTGGCCCTCTTGGACCTCTATAACATCTATCTGCTTCCAGCTGCAGAAGACTCCGCTACGTGACGACTGGTAGTGGGTCTCACTGTTGGTGACTTCTCAGCAAGGAAACTCTCCACCAAGAGGGATCGCTCTAACACCCCCGCCTGCGTCGAGATGCTGAGTGAGATCATCAAAATCCTGATCTACCACCTGAGTCCATACTCAAAGGTCTGGGCACTGAAGAAAGGGTCATGCACTATATATGTGGAGTAATTTGAAAGGTTAGTGAACCTCGCTGAGTAATGAGCCACAGTCATGCTGCCCTGCTGCAGATGAAGAAGCTCATGTATTCACACTGCTCGAAGAGTCGTTGGGACAAACTCTACCCGAAACAGGCTCTTGAAGTCTGCCCAGAGAAGCGTCACCTCGTCGTGAACCCGGAGCATCAATCTCCACCATCTGATCGCTGCTTCCTGTAGAAGTTTTGCGATAAGGATCACCATGAGATATGATAGTGTCCCTGCCAATCGTAAAACTCTCACCACAGCCTCCAGCCAATCCTTGGCCACCTATGGGTCTGTCTCTCCCCTGAACCTAGGTGGCCTCTAGAGCTATATTTATTGCAACGCGCTCAAGCGGCGTGCATCGTCTGATGCTGGGGCTGGTGGCATCAGTGGCCCAATGGGGAATAGTACCACTGGTGCCTCTGCTGGAAGAGGGCCCTGCACCGAGGCCACGTCGCTCAGTGGGCTATTAGGGCGTGACACTCTTGGAACTCTAGTTGGCTGTCTACATGGAGTAATCCTGAAAAGAAACAGGTGCACTACGATCAAAAAGTTATACCTGGTGAGATGACTTAAAGAAAACTTTTGAAAACACACACGCAATCAGTGTTTTCGTGCACTAAGTCGGAAATCAGAAGTCAGGGTCCTGGTGTATGGATATGTCGGCCACTGCACCAACACTAGACTCCCTGAACTGAAAACCACACTCACTACACTTAACACTATTACTTCATAGAAAATATAATAGTCCTAAGTTCTGTGGTAGAACCACCCTTTGATACCAATTTTTCACGACCCATCTCCTGGGGCCCATGCCATGACTACCCCAAGCCCGCCTTCCATAGGTCAGGGGCTGGCTACTAGCACCAAAGGCGTAATTCCCTAAAACTATGAAGGAATTGCCTTTATAACCTGTAAACACACACACAAGAAAGCACACAGCTGGATATGAAACACTAAGTAAATTGTATAACAAAAGAGTGTTGAAAGTAAAAGGGGCCAGAATACAAGCCCAACTGGAAATTACAAGTAAATTTGTGATACAATACAACTGAAAAAATGGAAAGTCAACTGTTGGGTTGTCCTCAGAGGTTCCTACCTGAAGGGTAGGTACAGATCACCTCCTCAGCACTCCTCATCCGTCTGTCTCCTCCGTGTACCAACTCGTCATAAGGTCCACCTCCAGGTACCATCCAGACCTGGTACTCTAGTCCTCATTCAGCGTTGTCCGTCGTCTACACCAAACACAACGAAATGTGGGCATAGCCCATGCAGGGGTGAGTATAAAAATACTTAGTAAGGATCCCGAGACCCTCAAGGTCTCACAAAAATTCACCAAGGATAAAAAACAAAGTAAAAAATCAACAGATAACCCTACTTAGGAATATGCCCATACATATACCTAAGTTATCGAGTAATCCATCTCAATCATGAGGAAAACATAGAAAAACTGACTCAGCTCAAACCAGGATTTTATTCTAGGGGTAGTATCAAGTGACATCCCCATTCACATTGTTGAAACCTCAGATGCTGGAGAACTCCTCCTCTATTGAGTACAGTGGGCCTGTCGTGCCACCAAGGCACTTCCCACTAACCTTGGACTACAGAGGTACTCCTCCGGTCGAGTACTGTGGCTTTGCCACGTCACCAAGGCACTCCCCACCGTGGGTCTGCCGCATCACCAAGGTGCTCCCCCTCGTAGACTACTGAGGTACTCCTCCTGTCAAGTACCGTGGGTCTTCCACAACACCAAGGCGCTCCCCACTATGGGTCTGTCGGGACACCAAGGCACTCCCCACTGGGCTAGTCGAGTCACTCCGAGTTGAATCAGTCAGTAGTCGTCACGTCTCAGCCAGCTACTAGGTCTCCGCACTATGCTCGCTCGTCTCCGGGAGGATCCGCTCCATGATCTACTGGTCGATACCCCAGCTGTCATGAAGTCCCACGAAGAAGTATCTCAAAGGTCCGCCACGTCGTAGAGATCTCAACGTAATAGACGGCGCGTCAATCGGACGTCCGATCTGTGAGTTATTAGCCTTTTAGTCCCGGGGGCCCAGTTGGATTTGTGCTCGATCCAACCTAATTATTTCCCATTTCAAAACAAAACTCTATTGTAGTATACTCAAAGGTACTCTCTCGCTCCAAGATTTCCAGCACCGCTGATGGTTCGTCAAACGAACGTCCGGTGCCAAAGTTATGGCCAAAATAAAGTAAAGGGGTCGTAGTGGACCTGGGTCCGGTCCGACACAGTCGCACCGACCCATCCCGACCCGGCCTGACCCTTAGAGTCTGGCCAAGCCTGTAGTGCGGCCCGGCCCGTGAGGGGCACGAGGGGATGCGGGGCTCGTGGGTGCGGCGAGGCGGCTCGTCCGCGAAGGTTCCGCGAGGGTGCGGGTTCATTTCGGTCGGGGCGCAGTGAGGGGCACGGGGCCAGTTCGGCAGGGGCGTCGTGGGGGGCGTGGGTACGGTTTGGCCAGAGCACCGCAGGGGAACGGGGTCGGTTCTGACGGGGCACCGCGGGGGGAGCAGGGCTGGTTTGGCAGGGGCACTGCGGAGCCGCAGGACCGGTTTGGCTGGGGTGTCGCGGGGGGCGCGGGGTCGGTTTGGCCAGAGCGCAACAGGGGAACGGGGTCGGTTCGGCAGGGGCGTCATGGGAGCACGTGGCTGGTTCGTCCGGGGCGCCACAGGGGTGCGGTGCCGGTTCGCCCGGGGCACCGTGGGGAACACGGGGTCGTTTCGGCCGGGGCGCCACGGGGTCACGGGGCCAGTTCGGCCGGGGTGGCGGCTCAGCTCGACGACTCGGCACAGCGGCGGTTCGGCAGCAGTTTGGATCGGCGGAGGTTGTGGGTGTCGCGTGGCGACGCGGTGACGCCGTGGGCGGCAGAGCACCGCGGGGCATGGAGGCCGCCGGCGGCGGTGGCAGAGGGTGGCGAAGCGTCATTGCCTTTGTCTCCTTCCTCCATGTCGATGAACACACCGAAGAAGAATGACGGAGGGGTCGTTCCATGTTAGTTTGGCCCACACCCTCCTCGTTTAGATTGGTAGCAAGCAGTTCTCAAAGAAAGAAGCAACGAACGTCAACTGTAATCTTCCGAAATGTGTGTTACCAATCCTCACAAGAAAAGAAGGGAGTACATGTGAAGTGATAAACCAATAGAATTAAACCCCTACCTCGTTCGCTTGATAACATTGGCGCAAGTAGGTAGTATGGTCGTCGATTTTTCATAGATGAAGACGAGGACGTCCCACGTCAGAAGAAGTCCCGGGGAATAAGGTCAAAGGAGGTCGGCATTCTTCGTCAGTGGAGCGTTCTTCGTTGGAGTGCATAATCCTCCAAGTGTTGGGCGTCGCGGCACTTTACCAGTGCTTTGTCACTTGGTCAAGCCATCCCAAATCCTCCTCCCATGCTCCATATATATAGGATAGAGGGAGAGGTATGTAACGATCATGGAATTTATGACGGTTCACTTGTTAGGAACCTTCCTAAATTCCAACGACGTTGTTACTTAATATTTAAAAAGGGTCAAGCCAATTAATTTACGTTGGCATAATTAAGTGGTGTGTTGGCACAATTTAATATGGAGGAAGCTCAAGAGGATCCTCTACATTAATGAGGGAGTTGAGAAGTTTCTCCCTCATTAAGAGGTTCGGGTGGTCCCCACTTCTTAAATCAAACTTGGTAGGTTTTTCTCGAGTGGTCCCCACCACCATAACCTCTCATGGGATGTTATGGTTTGGTGGTCCCCACTACCAACTTCCACATGGAGTGGTTACAACAAATAAAATAAAATAAAACATATTTTTATTTTATTTTATTATTTCCACGAAAAACCCAAAAATTATCTTTCACCCTCGACCAACTGCCATCGAGGTGAAAGTCTTCTTAAGACAATATTGGCGCTGCGAGTTCAACGGTGCCCTCAGATTTCAATTCCGAGCACCGATTCAAAATTTAGAAAAACCTTCTCATGCGTTTACTGAACGTACCCAAAATAAAGTTCAGAAATTAATTTTGGGCACTCCGGGCCTCGGAATCACGCGCCGTTAATTTTCACGGACTCGTAAAATTTGCATTTATTTAAAAAAATACATGGAAATTCCAGGTCTTTACACTTTAACCATTGATTGATGATTTGAAACTGCTATGGGAGACAGGTGTTAAAGTTTTCAATGCATACAAGAAAGAGTATTTTTTTCATTCTATGATAATGTTCACTATAAATAACTTTCCTATATATAGAAACTTATCTGAATACAGTGTTAAGGGATATAAATCATGTCCAATTTTTGAAGAAGAGAATTCATATTATCAATTTTAGAATGGAAGAAAGACAGTGTACATGGGAGATTGAAATTTTTTGGTAATTTATCATCCTAATTATAGATTGAAAAAATAATTTAGTAGTTTACAAGAATACAATCTTACCCCACGACCATTGTCAGTTGAAGAATATTATGATAGGGTGAAAAATATTGATTTGAAATTTGGAAGGAAAAGAAGTTATGGTCTTCAAAAAAATATCTGGAAGAAACAGTCTATCTTTTTCAAACTACCTTAATGAATATTTTTAGAGATAAACCATAACATTAATGTTATGCATGTTGATAAAATCATATGTGATAGTTTTATTGGAACTTTTTAGATATAAAAGGAAAGACAAAAGATAGATTTCATGCTAGATTTGACTTGATATCAATGGGAATATGTTTGGAGTTAGCTCCCACTATGAAAGGAAACAGAACATATTTACCTTTGACTTGTCACACATTAAGAAAAATTGAGAAGATTAATTTTTGTCAGTGTATTCATGGTATTAAATTACCTAGTGGGTATTCTTAAAATGTGAATAATTTGGTGTCATTGAAGGATTGTAAATTAATAGGTATGAAATCTCATGATTGTCATGTATTTATGAAACAAATTATACTAGTAACACTGTATGGTGTATTTCCGATAACTTTCAGAAAGACTATCATCAGGTTATGTATTTTTTTCAAATCCATTTATAGTAAAGTTGTTTATCCAAATTTGTTATATGTGTTGGAGAAAAAATCTAATAATATTATTTTTCAACTAAAAATATATTTCCAAACTATTTTTTTGATATAATGGTTCATCTGGTGATTCATTTGGTGCATGAGATAAGAATATGTGGGCCAGTATATTTACGATGGATGTATCCTTTTGAAATATATATGAAATTTTTTAAGGGATGTGTTAAAAATCCTTATCAACGAGAGGCCTCTATTGTTCAAAAATATGTATTGGAAGAGGTGATTGAGTTATATACTAATTATTTATATGAAGTAGAAAATATTATTCTCCCTACATATCCATATATGACAGTTGATAGTGAAGGTAGAGGGATTTGAGGCTTAAAGGTAAAGTTTATTCCACATGATGAAGTGTTGTAGGTACATTTATACATTTTGAACAACATAAATTAGTTTCAATCGTATATATTGCAAAACTAAAGTTACAATATCTGAAAAGAAATGAAAATTGGATTATGATTGAGTATAAAAAAGACATTTGTTTCATGTTTTAAAGAGAAAGTCATCATAGATATATCTGTAGCAGAAACATTGAAATGGATGGTAGGGGAACCATCTCTTAATGTGATCACATGGTCTGGTTTTGATATTAATGGGTACACATTTTCCACAAATAATCTGTATGATAAAAGTAATGTTCAAAATAGTAGTGTAATGGTCATCACTGAAGTGCTGCATTTTTCAAGCACAAAATATCAAAACCCAATTTCTGCATCAATTCCATATTTTGGAGTTATTTAAGACATATGGGAAATTGATTATATTAAATTTCAAGTCACCGTGTTTAAGTGTAATTGGGTTTCAAGTAATGGTGGTGTGAAACATGATGAATATGGGTTTAAACTGGCTGATTTGAAAAGATTTAGTTGCAATGAGGAACCATTTATCATGGTTACACATGAAAAGAAAATATTTTATGTCATTGATCTATTGAATGACCAGTGGTCCATCATTTTTCAAGGGAAAATAATCCATTTGGATAATGAGTATGGTGATGATGATATTGATTTATATGAGAATTCTTTTTCTATTACACTATTTTTGGATAACAATGAATATAATGCAGACATAGTGCTTGCAATATGAAATAATCATGTTAAAGGGATATGGGAAAACACTAAATTACTCTTCTAATTAATCTGGTAATTATTTAAATTATATTTCTTTTTTAAAATTTACATGTGTAAAAATTATATTATTTAATAACTATTGGATATTTAATTATATATATTTTATTATTTATTTTATTTTTTATGTTAAATTTTTATATTCTACGGTTATGGTTAAACATTTTTTTCATTTAAATACCCGACATACAATATTATATTTTGGTTTAATTTACACATATGAGAACACCATTTAAAACTTTGATATTTTAATTTTCAAATGTTTATAACTTTATAGAATTAATGTTTATATTTAATGGTTCACCTTTCATATTTTTATGGTAAATAATCATAACATAATTATTATTATTTAACTTACACATGCGTGCCACTTTTTTTACTTATATATTTCTATTTTCCTGTTTTCTAATTACTGACTTGTCTAATAATATTCAGGTACATAATAATTTCATTATATTTTCCTATTACAATGATATATATATATAGAGAGATAGATAAGAACATTTACCGAGGTATTTTTATTTTTTCATATTATTAAATATCTATTAATATAATTATTTAATTAAAGAAAAGTTTTAATTTACAAAAAATAATTACAAGACTACTGATAAGACTTTAGTTGGGGAGTCTTCTGCTTTTATCATTTGGAAATAAAATTATCAAGTTAGTAAATTTGACATTACATGTTTACCAAAACTTTCACTTTCTCATGGAGTTGAGAAATTACATATTAGTTTTGATGATCATAATAATGAAACTGGCCCAAATTCAACACAGTTTATTATCTATATCGGCATGTAGAGCCGTTGCAGGATTAACATTTTATATCCTGATTGGAATTTTATTGACAAGGTGGAAATATATAATCTTTGGGAGTTCGTAAAGGTAAAATATCTCAATTGATTTATTTTATCTCATTTTTTGAATATGATATATTTTACATGACTAATATTTATATTATGAAATTATAGATGAAATTAAATTTTGAAGAAACTAAAGCAGTTAAGAAAAGATGTCTTACTTTAGAGACGATTTTATAGAGGGATTTTAAAACAAATTTGACAAAAAATTATGTTTTTGAAAGGAGACAAAATGAAAGCACATTCCTCAAGTATCTTTTTTTAGATTAAGATACATGGAATAAATTTGTTTCCACCCGATGTGATGAAGAATTTTAGTTATGATAATTATATTATATTATATTGTAAAATTTATTATATATGTACCTAATTACTTATTAGTTTACTTCTTATATAACAGGTTTCTAGGAAATCCCATCAAGTCATCCAGTTATAGAATGTATACCCTTATATTTTATCATGTGGAGGGTATCATTTATTAGATCAAAAAATTATTGAGGAAAAGTTTGAAGCACTAGGATCCAACTCCACTAGTGGTTCTGATGAGGTCCAATTCGGTCCTTCATATCCACCCACCTACCATTATAAATGGAAAAGAGAAAGTAGAAGAAAAAATTGAAAAGTATCTTATAGAAAAAGGTAAGCAAGTAGCTGAAAGAATTTTAAGTAAATAATTATTAATTTTCATGAATTTTTCTAATTTATAAATTAACAACACTAATATTCCATTTTTATTTTTCATTTCAGAATGAACTTCAAGAAAAATTGAAACAGGGCACTTTTATGCTTGAGGGTAGGATGGACATCCTAGCCACTACTTTAGGAAATCTAGAACACCCTGGCCGTATAAGAGGATATGAGGTGAGTCTTATTATTCAAAAAGTTTTTGGTCATCAAAGTAAACAATCAAGAGACCCAGAAATAGAATACTTAAAATCTAAACTAAAAGATATTAAACAATCCATGGGTGATCAAATTCAAGCAGTTGTGCCACATGCTATGTTGGAACAATTGACGAGACGGTCACAGTCTACATAGCCCGCCCAATCTGCCCATCATGCCCAACCTTCCTACTCAGATCCTCTAACTCCTCGCTTGTACCCAACCTTATAATGTGTGTTGTATATAGGAGATCCTTATGTATATATTTTAGTGTTCAGAGTCATGCATTTTTTGGTGGATTCTGTACATCACCATCTTATTCAAATGGGTTAGGTTTTTGTGTCAATACATGATATTATGGATCATAATACTCTACTATTATTCCCTACTACGGAGGTTACCAGATTTGGCGATTATATGGGTCATTTTTTACTTTGACCATCTATCCTTATTCATCATATTTCATACGAGGTATGCATTTTTTAAAATATTAATTACATTTTATTGAAAATTACTTATAATGTTTTCTGAAATTTAACTTATATATGAGTATCTAAAATCCAAAGAAATGGAAAAAAGGAAACAAAAGGTTCAGAAACAAACAACTCTAGATACATCATATATTTCTTATGGGATAGATACATTATCTTAAATTTCTTCTTCCTTATCTAATATCTATGAGTTTCAGATGTCTTCTGACATATGTGGAAGAGACTATCCATTGAGAATATTTAGAAAATATATCATGGATATAATTAATTTTGAAGATCTCAGTGTGTATGTGTTTCAGTTGTTTTCTATGTAAGTAAATCATTGTTTCCATTTTTATTTTTTAAAATAAATATGGTTTAAATTGAATAACTATATTACTTTTTTAATTAGATATATACACATGTTTCTTGTTCAAAATAACATCATAGGAAATTATGGTTTTATATATCCATAATTCATTTAAACGGTTGTGCTATATGTGTCGATTGAAAATAAAGAGGCATATATATGTGAGAGGTTATTAATGAAAAATATTGGGTGTTGGTTTTTTTTCATTTCTTGATGGATAAGAAAAAAAAAATTATGAACTAATGTTCATTATAATGTCATTAAATTTGAACTTTTTGTATTGTAGGAGGCATTGTATGTTAGGCGTATTCTTCCCAAGTGAAAACACATTATATTGGTTTTGATATTTATTAGGTGGTGTTCCTAGAAAAGTTTCCACCAAATTAGACAAGTAAGTTTATTTGTTTTTTATAAGCTCATTATGTTTAATTATCATTGTTTATATATGTATTATTAGTTTATATATATGAAAATATAGGTCATTGAAAAAATTTAACAAATATTTCCTATCAATAGCGAAGCCAAATGAAATCAACTATGTGAAAATAAAGGTAATAATTTTTTATATTTGATATTATTTTTATTTTTTGATATATATATATATATATGAATATATTGGTGTTTAGTATCAAGTTAATGTTTTATTAACTACAGTGCCATCATCAATAAGGACATGTCGATTGTGGTTATTATGTTCTACGATTCATATATGAGATAATCACAACTAGGGTAACGATTGATTTTGATCTAGTTAGTTGTGTTAATTATTTTATATTTTCTATCATAGTATTATATTTTTTAATCTCATATAATTCAACATTGTTGTATATGTTCAATGATTTCAATTTGTACATGAAATAATAACTTAAACATCTTTTATCTTTGTTTGAGAACTATTTGTTAAGTGTGATTATGATTTAAGCTATGTATATTCTAATGTTTCTGATTAGTATTACATTTTCCTAATAAAAAGTGTTCAAAAACAAATTCTTTTGTTATAGTAGGTGTTTAAACATAATGATATAAAAATAATGCTTCAACAATAACTAACAATGATCATGTTGTAAATTTCAGGTGTGTGCTTTTTAATTATACTTTATAATAAAAATGCATAGATAATTTTTTGATTAAATTATTAAAAGTATGTATGTTTTTATAGATTTTTAGTCACCAATAAATGTTGTTTGATGGATTTATACTTTTTTTCTATTACAGGGATTCTTATTTTTTATGGGGTGTAATATTTATAATTTTCTAAATTTTTTTAACTTTCAGCATCGGGTTTCATAAAAACCAATTCCAAATCATTTAAAAAAAATTGAATGGTTTTCAGCATCGATTTTTATGAAAACCGACACTGAAAACCAATCTGATTCACATATTTAGTGTTGGTTTCTTAGAGAAACCAATGTTAAAATTGAAAAAAAAAACGATGTTGAATCATTTTTTTCACTACTGATGGCGAATCTAGTTTTAGGATGATCCTTAGATAACCCATTGTACATTGATGATAATATTTATAATGGATAATCTATGACTTAGTGAAACATGATCACAACAAGGAGTGGGTTTCCCACATTGGGGATGAATATTGTAAAAACACATGTGCCATACTTAACTGCTTTCCTTTATTTCATGTGGTGTATGTGAATAGTATAAACTAAATATATACATTATTTTATTAACTATAAGAAAGTGTTCAAATAACAATGTTGGATAAAGACTATAAGTCTTAATTGGAATTTGGTAAAAAGTTATCAATACCTTATTTATCACAAACCAACCCAGTTCATCCACAAACTAGGTACCGATACGGCCCACAATAAGGACCAAGAGGCATTCATGATCCTCCTAGGTTGGAAACTAGTGTCATAAATTAATCATAACTCAATTGAGAATGATTCATCCCAAGAAAAAACTGATAAAATAATCAAAACAGATTAAATAGAATGAACACTAGCAATGTAAAAGAAACAGACAACTAATCATACCACCATGTGACCTCGTGGGTCACCACCAACCATGGAACCAGGCTTGCTCCATGAGAGACACAAGTGGGTATCAACCTGAAACTAAAAAAATAATATAAATATTGATGTGAGTGCTGAGATTCTCATTAGGTATTCCAATAGAGAAACAACACCCTATGAAATACCTTTAAAGAGAAAAACCTTCAATATAGTTTGAAAATATAAATATATAAAAATAAGGTTTTCCTTTATTTTTAAAATAAGTAACAAGGTGAAATTTCTCAAAAATAATTTTCCCTTTTTTATTTTGAAATTCATTTCCAAAGAATTATCCACTTTCTAAAATCCATTTATAAGAATGATCATGTAATGAAATAATCCTTTCAGTAAGAAAACATAACTTTAGGAAACCATTTCATAAGAGTGCCACAAAAGAGAGGAAAGTAGTGCATGTATAAAACAAGTATCATGGGATATTGGGAGCAAGATGATGTGTTCTAGGATAGATCCATAAACATACCCATAATAAATCTCTAATTACATCTATTATCCACAATCAACACCCCCCCCCAACACTTAGCATCATCCTCTCTGGTTTGACTGAGGGGAATATCCCATGAGCATACAAGTCTAACTCAAGGCCACTAGTCAGAGAATAATATTAAACTAGTGCATCATGTGTACCAAGATCTTCCTCTTAACAACCCAAGGATTCCCGTAATGTAAAAATAGAGGTTATTTTTTCAATATATCATATACATACACATCATATTATTTTCAAAAAAATAACCATTCATTTTCTCACCTCTTAACTCCCTTCTTAAGAACGACCCTTTTTCCCGTTACATAAACAAAGAAAAATCCCATTACTTGGATTGTATCACATACATTATGCATTTCACACCTTTAAAACATTTAATAACCAAGGGGTACACCTTAAGAGGGGTTTTAATTTCTGAGGAAGGACCTAAAAGTGCCAACAAGTCCTCATCATTTTAAAAAGGAAAGACTTTTCTTTTTAGAAAACCATTTTTTCACAAAGTTTTAAAGTTCCAAAACCATTCTTTATCCATAAAAACATATACACCTTGATTTATATTTAATCACCCCTTATCCCAAAGCACATATTCCTTTATCCATGAGTAAATATTCACAAATTGGGTACCTATATATATATATTTTTATATGTATGTAAGCCACATTCAACAAGCCAAAAGATTGGAAATCCCCACAAGGATTCCTAGAAGACCAAGCCATTCCATTAATACCTTTTTGAAACCAGTAAAAAGAACAAAAAACATTTGGTAATTCCTATTTTTCATGGTAGAAATCATTTGGAAAACCAATTAAACATTTAGGATTCTATAAATTTCAAAACAAGATTGAAAACATGCTTTAACAAGAGAAACCCATGTTGGATGTTTATAGAAAACATGAAAAACATGAGAGGGACCATTTAAAAGAATAAAAACCATTTTTCATAATATATACACTTTATATAATAATTAAAAACTCTTTAAAAACCATCAAACAGTCGTAGTTTTCAAATTTAAGGCTTGGACAGAGGATAACCTGCCTCAAAAGGCTGAAATAAAATCGAAAAGGGTCTGAAAGTTTTTGACTTCAATGAATCTCGCTATAACAGGTCTCATGAGCCCTAGGAACCAAAAACACTAATATAAAAAAAACTTATACCAATGGTTTGTAGGGGTGTTGGATATTATGGTGTTGGTATAGGTATTGTAAAAATAAAACCCAGTTTGTTTTAATCCTAGAAACTCACATTTATAACCTAACGATCTAACCAATAACCTAAGATGGATTTTGTAAACATAATTTCATAAATATATATATATATATATTTAAAATTATTTTAACATTTTATTTATTTAATGTTACTTTACAAAAGAATACATAAAAAATATGGGTACCTATACGAATGGTTCTCCAAACTGTTGGTATGAGCAACATGATTTTTTGAGCCATACCAATGTTTTTTCCAAAACTGTTGGTATAGGTTCTCTACAATGGACCTAGACCATCATTTTTGGCCAAAACTATTGGTATAGGTCCATATAAGAGACCTATACCAAAGGTTTTGGCCAAAACTGTGGGTATAGGTTCAAATAAGTGACCTATACCAATGGTTTTTGAGAAACTATTGGTATAGGGTCTCTCTATGGTACATATACCAATGATTTTTTCTAAACCATTGGTATAGTTTTGTTATTATAGCTCAAATTTATATTAGTGAAACCAAAAAATAAAAATTCCACTTACAATCTAGGGTTTTTCCAACCTCATGTCATAGCAAGGTAAATAATAAGGAGGAAAAAAATGAGGTAGAGGGGAGGAAAGACTCACCTAATTTGATCACATAAAGAATTAGAAGAAAAATTAACCAAAAATAGATGGAGGAGAGGAGGTGGGTTATATGGCCATGATACCTCCTCGGTATGATGTTACACGATAGAGGGGTGTAGGTGAGTGGAGGAAGAAAGACCCATTAAGGGGTTTTATTTCCTTAATGATAAAATGGGAAATTCAAGTTATATTTTTTTTTTTGAAAACTGAACATGGTGCACGATTAGGCATCATGTTTTGGGAAACTATGCTCCAACCATGAACTCTCTACTAGGATTCTAAAGAACCATGCACGGGAAGACCACATAGTTTAGAAAACTATGCACCGAACATACGGTTTTTCTCTGTTAAAAATGCAGTGGTTGTTGTATGGTTGTTTCATGGATTGACAAATCATGCACCTTAACCATGTGACGTGATTTTCATGCCCAAAAAAATCTATTTTCAAGAAAAATCCAATAGGGAGGAAATATAAATAAAAATAACTCAAAAATAAATAAAATAATAGAATAGTGTAGGGGTTGGGGTGTGACAGTTTTTTCCACCATGACACCTTCTTTTCCCAGAAAGTTGAAAGAGACTCGGTTAATCAATATAAAGGTAAAGGCAACCTACTACTCAATAGGATAATTGAAAACTCAAAGATTGAATAAATAACACTCACCTACCCTTCAAAACATGAAACTCTAAAATATAAAATAATCCAAAGAGATCATCCTCAAGAATTAATCCAACATCATAGTGAATAGAAAATGAGATCAAGGAACTCAAACCATAAAATGGAATAATGGAAGGAGGAGGAATTTCATATCTCCAAAATCAACCTCAAAATAAGAAATACTCTAGTCCCTATCATAGAAATCACTACATAAAATCATCATGGACTATTCAATATCTCTATGGGCATCAATCACATGACCCACGCTCCTAGATAACCAAACTAATATGATCAGGGTTGGGCAGAGTGAGAATAGGAAATTATCCCATAAATAAATCTTAAATACCAAGTTCACTATGAGATCCTTCTATGGTGGCCTCCCCACTATATTAGGAATCTGGTCAAACATTGATCTCCCAATCCAAAACAAAATCACAAGTCTTGATGATATCCAAAATCTATTATAAATGATGCATGGAATGATAAACACCACCACTTCACAACAAAAAAATTTACAATTTTCCCAAATGACACTTCTATTAAGGCCAAAGTTCCTAAAAGAAGGAAAAGAAAAATAAGTAGACCCGATCAGAAATTAGTGTTACCAAGAGAGTAGGTTCAAATAGAGAACTTATGGAAAACCCCAAATAGTAATGATCAAGATAACTAGAACTAACTGGTCATAATAGGAAGATAATATATGACCAAGAATTTCCTAAATAAACACGCCTCAACAAAATCAATATGGATCCAATATCGGGTCAAGGGAGGACAATATGGGACCATCTCTCAGAAAACTAACCCTTGATCACTACTGGAAACATAACATATACCAATGGTTTAGAACCATGGTTATATCCCTTAAAACCATGAGTATAGTCTATACCCATGTTTTTATGAATTATGGCTGATGGAGCAGTTGGTATAGAGTTATACCCATAGTTTTTATAGAAATTGTGGGTACAACCTAGTATATTTTTTCATACCCACGATTTTGGGTAAACTATGGGTATATATTTTTTCAATAGAAAATATATACCCATGATTCATTGAACTGTGGGTATAGATACCTATCCCCATTTGGCACCAGCATCCCTTCCAGCCCATCCTAAACCTGTAAATAAAATAGAAACCACAGTACACATTCAATGAAATACATATATTGTATATTTAGAATTCAACCAACTACTTGTAAGAATTTTCAAACCATTTATAATAATATAAAATATATATAAATTCATACAACCAATCAATTCAAGTCATTAAACAACATCCACATGTCTCTTTACTTCTAAGTCGAAAATAGAGGGGATCAATATTTCCCCCATCACCAACATCCACATCCTTATCACCAACAACATCATCTAGAGATCCATCATCATTATCATCATCATAATCATCACCATCATCATCATCATATTTTTCGTCTTCATCACCATCATCATCATCGCTGTCATCATCATCATCATCTCCACCACCACCGTCGCTGCCGCCACCAACATCAACTCAACTGCCACTAGGACCATCATTGAAATCACTCAGGGCATCATTTAAAGAGTTCATTGATTCCATATATGAATCATCAGTAGTATAAACCTCTGATGTAAGTGATTGAATTATAAATTACATAACTTTTAGGGAGTTTTCGATGATCATTTTACTTATTTCATACACCTATAAAGATATTTTTTTCCTCAGGTACTTCTGTAGGAGTGTTTTATAGCACGATGGTCTGAGATATTTAAGAGAAGCCTGATGAGGACCAATACCTAGTGGGGATGGTGTTTTTCCTTGGTCAATATCATACTCTCCCCTGGTTCTCCTCACCTAATACCTGACTCAAATAATCATTTGCCCAAATTTTTCATCTTCTTTATCATCGAGGGCCTCCAAGGTAGACTTTTGAAAATATAAACAAGATATTTAATTATGAATTATGTATAAATATTTAAAATATAAATAAAAAACTTACAATATTTTCTTATGTTTGTGCATTTGCTACACTTCCATCCTTTTTCTTCCTACTCGAGTAAAATAATTTTTCCCAAGGTACACAACCTTCGATGCCCAATTTCACCTACTAAAAATGAAAATGATTAGTATAATACTACATTATTGAATAAAATGAAAGTGATAGACCTATAATGAATTAAAACTGTAACTGTTGAAAAAATACATAAAATGAAGAATCATCTAAATATACATTTAATTATAAATTTAATATTAGTGTAATAACATAAACAATACATACTAATTATCATGTTAAACATGGGTATGATATAGATTCCTCTTGTATGTTCATTTCAGTCCAATTCTATTTTTGTTATGTTATTTGGTTATTTGGTCACTTGTTAATTCTGATCATTTGGTCATTAGGTTCATTTTTAGGTTAGGTTGTTTGGTAAATTGTCCAATTGGTAATTTTTTTCATTTGGCTAATTGGTCATTTGTCCATTTGACCAATTAGGCCATTCATTCCATTTAGGTCAATTAGGCCAATTAGGAAAATTAGGCTAATTAGGATAATTATACCATTTATTCTAATTAGGAAAATTATGTCATTTAGTCCATATACATCAATTAAGTCACTTAGTCCAATTAAGCCATTTAGAACCATTAGGAAAACTTGTCCAATTTTGACAATTAGGCCAATTAGATCAATTAGATCATTAGGATAATTAGCCAATTAGGTTGTTATGCCATTAGAACATTAGTCCATTAGGCCAATTGGACATTAGGTTATTATGACAATTGGATATTAGGTCATTAGGTCATTAGGTCAATTGGTTGTTAGGACATTAGTCCATTAGGCCAATTGGTCATTAGGTCATTGGTCCAATTCACCAATTAGGCCATTAGTTCATTAGGCCATTAGGTAAATTATCTAATTAATTCATTATTCCATTAGTCTAATTGTAAAATTGACCATTAGGATGTTAGAATAATTGGATAATTATCCATTAGGACGTTAGACCAATTGGTCATTGGGAAATTAGGTCATTAGGTCAATTTTCCATTAAACCAATTTTCCATTAGACCATTAGGCCAATTGGCCATTATTCCATTAGAGCAATTGGATAATTATCCATTAATCCATTAGGCCAATTAACTGATATTCCATTAGGATAATTGGTCATTATGACATTAGGCTAATTTCCCATTAGGCCATTAGGCCATTAGACCAATTTTCCAATTGGCCATTAGGCCATTAGGCCAATTTTCCAAGTGTCCATTAGGTCGTTAAGATAATTGGTCATTAGTAAAATTGTCCATTAGTCTATTAGGTCGATTGGACATTAGGTCAAATGTAGCAGTATTATTCACAGAATGGGACTTGGGCCAAAAAAATGGGCCTATGGGCCATTTAATGGGCTACATGCCCACTGGGCCTTCAAGCTATGTAATGAGTCTCCCTCTACCCAGTTAAAATAGTACTTTTCTTTACTTTAATAATAAATGAGGCTTTGGCCCCAACCTTTAAAAAATTGTTCATTAGGTCAATTTTCCATTAGGTCATTAGGACCTTAGTCCAATTGACCCTTATTCCATTAGTCCAATTGACCATTAGGACATTAGGCCATTAGGACATTAAGCCAACTGGTCAATTGGCCATTTGGCCATTAGACCAATTAGAAATTAGGTAAATTGTTCATTATCCCATTAGTCCATTAGGCCAATTGGGAATTAGTACATTAGGTCATTAGGCCTTTATGTCATTATCCTAATTGTCCAATTAGGATATTATACCATTAGTTCATTAGGTCATTAGACCAATTGTCCAATTAATCTATTAATACATTGGGTCGTTAGTCCAATTAGTCTATTAGGCCATTAGTACATTAGTACATTAGGAAATTGGGACATTAGGACATTAGGCTATTAGGATATTATTCCATTAGGCCATTAGGCTATTAGGCCATTAGTCCATTAGTCCATTAGGCCATTAGTCCATTAGGACATTAGACCATTAGGATAATTGGCCATTAGGTCATTAGTACATTGGGAAATTAGGCCATTAGGACATTAGGACATTGGGATATTAGGCCATTGGGCCATTAGGCCATTGGTACATTGGGACATTAGGCCAATTTTCCAATTATCCATTAGGTTGTTAAGACAATTAGCCATTTGGTTGTTAGTCCAATTGTCCATTAGACCACTAGCCCATTAGGCCAATTGGATAATTAGTCCATTATTCCATTATTTTAATTGGATAGTTGACCATTAGGGTGTTAGGATAATTGGTGATTAGTCCAATTTTTCATTAGACCATTACGCCATTAGGCCAATTATCCATTAGAAAATTAGTCCATTGAGTCAATAGGCTAATTGTTCATTAGTCCATTAGTCTATTAGGCCAACTGGCCATTAGACCATTAGAAAAATTGGTTAATTGGTCATTGGGAAATTAATCCAATTAAGACAATTTTCCATTAGGACATTAGAGAAATAGGCCATTAGAACATTAATCCAATAGGCCAATATTCCATTTGTCTATTAGGCCAATTAGGCCAATTTTTCATTAGGATAATTAGCTATTAGAACATTAGGCCAATTGGACATTAGGCTATTACGCCATTAGGCCAATTGAACAATTGGACATTAGGCCATTAGGGAAATTGGCCATTAGTCTATTAGACCATTAGTCCAATTGAACAATTAGGACATCATACTATTAGGCCAATTGGCCAATTGGACAATAGGATATTAGGACAATTAGTCGTTAGGTCATTTGGAAAATTTTCCAATTATCTAATTATCCATTAGGCCATTTGAAAGGGGTATTTATATCCTTACATTAAAGGGATTAATGATAATAAAACTTAAATTTCAGCATGAAAATATGACTAAGTAACAATATAATTCTAGATATTATTTATATTCATATTAAAGTGCCCAATTCTTCTCATGCTCGAACATTGTAGAGCACCCAAAAGTTTGAAAATACGTCATTGAATCTTTGTTGTTATTTTTTTCTTGACGCATCCTAAAAAAATCAATACAATTAATAATAATTAAGTTTTCTATGCAAACCATTAAAGATTTGGAATACCTTAAACTCATCAGTCTCCCATATGCGATCATTTTTTGATACTGCATTATTGGAAAACCAGGGAATATTGGTATAATATCTAAATTATAATTGACTCTGATCTTCTAACCAACATATAACTCATGCTTATATGATCATTAGAACTCCCCAAGATCCATCGACCTTTCAACCTTATCAGCTTCACCATCGGTAAAGTTAAACTGAAGTTGTATGTAATATATTAATTTATTTAAATAAAACAATAATATAGATATAAATTTATCAAATTTTCTTACCCATGTCTCCACCCATGATTTCTCTTTGATTTCATTACCGATTTGCCTCTATGATACTGGTTTTACTATAATGATATCATTGTACTTGGATAAATTTTCCATGAAACTTATAAACTATCTGGAATTTTTACCTATTATCTGATTTTTTTCATTGTAATCCACCATTATTTGTGTTTGGAGATTCCAGGATTCCTGTATATAGGTGCTCCTACATCACCAACTAGAAGATCCCACTGAATAAGATCAAAGGAAAAAGAAGAATAATTAATTCACAGTACAACAGGAAAAAATGATGTGATATAATTTGACACACTTATAATAATAATAACCTGATGTAGGCTGCTCATTAGGCTCTGATGGATCCAGGGGTTATCCTAAATTAGTAGCCTCTAAAGGATGTTTTTGTTCCAATTCATTCTTTGGGTGATTTGTGTGCACTGGAGTGGAAGATGAAGGGACAAGATCATCATATCCTAGATGGATAGTGGAAAATGGAGGCGGTTTAGACATGGAAGATGTGGGTAATAGGGTTAGGGATGCGTCAAAGGATATGGATATGGTAAAGGTGGTAACATACCTAGAGGCGGTGTAGACATGGTATAAAAAGAAGATGCTAAATGAGATTATGATGGAGGCATGGATGGGAACATCGCCAGAGTCTCAAGAAGAAGATAGAAATGTGTGGTAGATGGGGTGTCCACTAGTGGTCCAGGATAGGAATAGGTACAACGGGTGCTTCTTTTATCTCTAGGAGAACCCCCACTTGGACCCATACTAGTAGGATGAGAATGAGTCAACTCTAGTTCAACTAAATGTACCTAAAAATTGATAAATAATATAAACATGATATTATATATGATGTAGAAGAAAAATATTATAATTAATATACTCACTAAGGGGAGAAGTGGTGGTAACCCACTTTCACGCATCTATCGATCAGTATCACACAATCACTTCCTTTGAACTTCTTCAATATTTTTCATAATATGAATAAGAATGAAATATAAATTTTTTAGAAATAGTTTTTAAAAATCATACATACAAATTAGAAGTTAAATAATCCATAAACAATGTCATAACATGTTTTAGAAACAATAATTTAAAACCAAGTTATAAATTTTAAAAAAAAAACCATTTTAAACCCAGTTTTATGAATTGAAATAAATCTAATTAAATGAAATGAAACCAAAAAATACTAAAACAAACATATAATTCCAAACTAAAACTAAATTAATGTAATTATATAAATACCAACCTGATAAACCCACATTAAGGTAAACTGGATGAACTATGAACATATATGGTTGCTTCTATATATTACCCACCACTACTTCAGGTTCAACATCAACTCTCATAATGAGACAATTTGATTAATCAAATGAAATATTTTGGTCAACACCAATGGGGTATTAATTGGTGTCAATTTCATCCCCAACATCATGAAAAACATGTCTTGGGATTATTTCATTAATGACATCGTAATCAGGTCTCATGTGATCTTTCACATAAAACACTTCTTTTTACATTGAATCCAAAATTTAGGGTTCATTGGTAGTCAAGAATCGAATCATGTCAATAACTTTGAATCCAAAATTATCAATAAATGTATCATGTTTCATCATTGAATCAAACCATTTATATTTCATCATAGTGACTCGACCATGAGAGTAGTTTTCTAATAACAATATTTTTTCAAAAAGTCCATAATAAGACACATTTTCATATCAAGGCTGACTATTTGATGCACTATCATAATAGTCCATTGTAGCAGTTAACATAACTTCATCATGATGTGTTCCCATTTTCACTGCTCAATCAGTTGTAACAAATTTATACCCATTGATTATTAAAGATTTTTATTTGTGAACAAAATAATTGGGACCAAAATCCAACACTCTTAATTCTTGATAAATGGAGTAAATAGGTAACTCAATACCTAAAATATATATGAATAATAAAATTAAATGAATACCTATATTTTAAGTTAATTAAAGTAATGGTCATACCTTGATTTCAACTGAGTAGGAAACTATTGGTTATGAAAATCCTCTCTCATTCTTAAAGGAAAAGATCGATGAACTCTACTTATAATTTATTTATGTTCCCTATATAAAATTATAATAAAAGTTTAAGGTGTATGTGAAATGACATATTATGATATAATATATAAATATTCAAATTACTTATTTTATATAGTCATCAAACAAACCACAGTTAAACAATACTATACAATGTGCCATATCCTATTATTCAAGGCTTAATGTCACCAATGTATATGACCCACAAATTCCTCCTATTTGGGGAAGATATGGAAATGAGGGATAAATTTCCTCATACTTATCATATTCATTTATCATTGGCCAATTATTTATTGTGCTCACATCATAAAAATACATTGAACAAAAATCCATACATTTTTTATCCAGATAACCTCTCACAATAGAACCATCAAGATGATTCTTGTTTTAGACATAAAATTTCATTTTGAAAATATTTATTTCATTAGGATACATCCACCGAAAAGAAACATGTCCCCCAAGAAGTGTTTTAGTTGGAAGTTTAACCATTAAATACATCATGCGGGTGAAAAATGACGAAGGAATTTTTTTTCCAACTCACAAAAAATTTATAGTGTATCTTGATGCATTTTTATCAATAAATACTTCGATAACCTTTTAGTGCAAAGGTCTATAAAAAACATCACAAGTTAATCACTTTTACCCTTACATTATTGGATAGAAAATTTTAGATTTCTATTGGAATCAATTTATGAAGAAGGATTTGATAATCATGAGTTTTTATGGATTTTAGTTTCAAATCCCTTCTATAAACTCATTTAGATATGTTTTTGGAATAGCCATTAGGAACCTTGATATTATAAAATAATTATAGAAATTTATTTTTCTCTAAAGGTTTCATCACATAAGAAGCATAAAGAACTTTCCATTTGTTTTCACCGATACACACAGGATGCAGGTTTGGTCGAATACCCCAATCCAACGAGTCCCTAGAGAGATCAGAAGTCATCTTTGGTATTCCCCTTGATATTTAGAATAATTTAAATAAATATTTCACATATTTTTTTTCTCAATGTGCATTATATCTAAATAATGATGTAACAAATTTGTAGACTAATATGGAAACTCAAAAAAGATATTTCTCTTTTTTCCAATTATAAGTAGATTCAGTATCAACATTATTCTACTTTTTAGATTTAATATGAACTTTACCTAATGAAAAACTAAAATATTTCAATTTATTAAGCACATTAGTTCCTGAAATTCATTGATGTGGTTGTTAAGTGTTAATAGTATTATCAAACCTTCAGCGATTCTTCCTGTATTGATGATCCATTGGCAAGAATCGTTGATGCCCCATGAAATTGAAACTATGAAGATATTTAAGCCTTATCAATCATGTATTCTTTATAAAACTAAGACATGATAGTTTTCCCTTCATGCTCCAACTATATATCATTACATAAGTAAGAAAATCATTTATAATCCATAGAAGGGCAGCATGCATTTGAAATATATTTTTTAAAGAAGAATCAAATGTGTGCACACCAATATCCCAATATTGATTCAAATCTCTTATTAAAGATTAAAATTAAAAGTCTATATCATTTATAGGATCAAAATATCCATATATGAGTATACTCAATAAAGTAAAAAAAAAATTATACACATCCAAAAAAGAAGATTATAAACATGAATAAAACTAGCAATGTGTTGTGAGAAGTAAGCATCTGAACAAATAGATTAAAATCATCACATGATAGACCCAACCTGAAATTACACACCTCATCTAAAAAATCAGGATGTTGTGCATCAAATTACCAACATGTTGATCCATCTACAGGATGAACCAACTTATCATTACCTTTAATTCTCTTAGTAGCATTCTATTTCATATTGGCTGATATTTCTGTAAACATGAATAAATTTTGAATCCTAGGAATAAATGGAAAGTGACATATGACTTTCTGTGGCACACGAGATGATGTTACATCAACATTTTCCATCCATTAATATGTACCACATTCTTTATAGTCATTAAGGTTAACTGTTTCCTCCCAAAATAAACTACAATTTTTTGGGTAATAATGAATTTTATTATTATAGAATCTGAGCTTCTTAATTAACTTCCAGAACTTATAATGGTTTGAGGAAATATATGTACTATCAGGAATAAAGTCCTTCAAAAAGGTAATAATATAATTAATGGAGTTATTATAAATTACATATATGGTTTTTCCATGATATAACCACATTAAAAATTCTAACTTCCTCATTTTAGTACATTCCTCATATACATGAGTTTTGGAATCATCCATTAATTTTTTCACTCTCTCAACATCATCATATTCAATATTTTCCACATGTTTGTTGGTATCATTACCTTATTGCACTAGCATACTATCTATAATGTGATGATTTACAAATTGAAACCAATCAAATATTAAATTCTCTATACCACTTGTTTATTTTCATTCATAAATAATAGAAGAATTTCTTATCTCTCCAATGTGTTACTAAACATAATAGTTTATTTGAAATACAGCTTTTTTTATATGGTAGATAACTTATTACCAACTTAAACATGGTCTTCCAACACAATTATAACATATACACTATATAAAACCTCCATGTGAATCATTTTTAATTGAAAAATCTAAAAAAATCCAATTTTTTTTAAACTTGGTTGAAATCTAATTAGTATGATACATCCAGATTTTATCCATTTTATTACATGGAAAAAATTTACATTATAATCAACAATGTAAACCATAATTAAAAACTTAAATACAACAAATTTTAATATGAAATTAATCAAAAAACTAATATTTTTAAAATAAAAAAATATATATATCCAAAATGTAATAAAGGAGAGGGAAGCCCAAATTTGTATGACATATGAAAGAAAATACAAAATTTGTTAGCAAAAATTACTCATCTATAATTGGTAAGGATTAATTTATAATTCCAAGTGTAATTATAATCTTAAAGATATGTCATTAAAGGAATAAATTCTATAACCATATTACTTGAATAATGGAAAGATCATGTTCAATGAAAATACTTATATGTTATTTGATGCATTTTGATACAAAAAAAAGAAAATAAACGATTTAAAAAAATTATAAAGACTCATAAATAAAAACTGGAAACATTATTTAAAAATAGGTAAGGGTTACAAAACTACATAACAATGAGAAATAAAAATAATGACAAATTTTAAAATATTTTTTATTTTAATATATTGTTTCATTAAAAACTATTTATTTAATATAAAAAAATAATTAGAAAAAATATGCAGTCATATTTTCAAATATAACCATTTGACTACTTATTTCATATTATAAATCAAGTGTAGTCGCATCATAGGTATATTTTGAAAAATGACATTTTTGGAAGAGACTACCTACCAATAAAATCTATTGATGAGATCCTCAATATTTAGTAATAATAAATCAACCTCCTATAATGAATAAATCAATTTCTATAACCAATTGATTCCAAATGAGTCATATCCAAAAACTAATAATAAAAAATACTAAAATGATAACCATAAAAATAACTTCTAATAACTTCTATAAATAAAATTTAATGAAACCCATAATTTTCCCTACCTAAGTGAGATTACCCAGTAAGATCAGTGTATCACTGAGAGGGGGAGGGGGTGAATCAATGATATATTTTTTCTTTTAAGTTCCCTTTATTTTGAAACAAACTTCACCTCCTGTTAAAGATTTGTTACCTTTATGAAAACAAAAAAAATCACACATCTGTAGGAACACAAGAATTTATAAGGTTCACTACTCAATAAGAGTAGTTTCATCTTTGGTATGATATGGAAACAATTTGATACCGCACAATCCACTAGAAAACAATACTTTTGCATGGATACAACAAGTAGTATATACCCTCATACTCATGTTTCATTATGCTCAATACAATAGTGCATGTTCTTTAAGTATCATGAAATGATGTAATATAATTTTTGTGTAACAAGTTAATAAAATTTCACCAGTTTCTTCAAAACATGTTACTATTCTACCTTATCAAATTTCACAGATATGATCATCAAAATAAATTCTTCACTTTCCTACCCAGCAGTAGGTAAGAACTTATCTAGACTTCATAATGACACTCATTTTGATTCATCAGTCCAATTTTCCAGTCAGATTGATCAATCTGATAAAATAACTCTGCTAGGATACTGTTGAAACAAATATAAACTCCTTCTGTCTCAGTCCAGCAATACCATTTTGATTACTCAGTACAATTTGGAAACTTTGAATATGATCTTCCTTCTTCTTCTTATTTATGGAAAACTTCCTCAGGAAATCCCAATCCAGAAATTCTTTCTATCTAAAAACTTTTAGTCCTCCGCTTTCTCACTTCTTCACATGTGAACAATACTTACATCAGAAAGTACAATATTATTTCCTCTATTTATAGGTGTTCCAAATGTTCTTTAGGAAGGATTCTGAAAAACTTTACCACTTAACCAAATTTCCCAAAATTTTAATTTACCTTGAATTTCGGCTCAATATTTGACTTCTTTAGTGCTTCTCAAGTCTTCTCATTTCTTATCAAACCTTCTCAAATATTATCACGACTTTAGCTCTCTTTATACTTTCTTCAAAATATTCAGTGTGATTCTGATTTCCATTCTAATTTCCCCATTATGAGGAAGAAAACAAATTCTTCATTACATTGAATCACACCAATTGAAAGATATGAAAAACAAATGTCTTCTTATTATGATTCTCAAAACCAACTGAAAAAAAAAACCACCCAATCTGATGCTTCATACCAACTAAAAATTAATCTGCTTATTCTAATGCTTCATACCTACTAATAATTATAAAACATTTAAAACCATTCCTACAAAACATTTTTATTACTTCGTTAGACTTAAATTTCCTTTCTTTTTCCGTAATCATAGTTGAAACCTCTAAAGATGTCAGCACTTCCTTGACAACACTTCAGTATCAGCTTCAAAATTATTTGACAAACATTTTCTCTAAACTCTTATAACTTCAAGAACCCATTGAAAACACTTTTGAAACTACTTTAATCAGTTATTCTCTTATTATTTTATTCATACCATTGATCATGCATCTAATGAATTCCATAATTCTTTGACTTTTATCGGTGTTAGCCTACGTTCGATGAATCGGTCTCTACCTCACTCTGATAATCTATGTTAGCACCAGTCTGATGACACTTGAACCAAAATGTTAAGAAAGTAAGATTTATTTTCCTCATGACCCAATTGAATAAAAATAATATCCTTTCTTTTCTACTGACCCAACTAAAAACAACCAACAATTCATCTTGATGAAAATGGTTGACTATATTATTGATCGGTATCTAACATTCCTCCACACATCAGTTCCACTAATTTTATTTTTCACTGGTCCCAACAACTTTCAAAAAAAATTATACCTCATATTAGTCTTTTAAACCATCACAAATTCTGATGAACGGTGTCAGGATTACTTTGATGATCGATGGCACACTGCATCCGATGGACCGATGTCAACAGCTTAAACTTCAATAATTTATTTCCTTTTCTGGTTATGATACACACCAACTTATTTCTATGAATATTTATATCTTTTGGATTATTATTCTAACTTAAAACCATAATCTACATCTTTTTACATTCCAAAAAAACTTCTCATCCTTCAAACCATTATGCGTTCGGTGATCTTCACACCGATGATATGAAACTGAAAATATTTGTATTCAAAAAATTTATTCTTCTACAAAATTAATCTTGTAATCATGAATTCCTCATGATTTTGAAAAAATTTAAAATCAATGTAACATTATCTGACTTACATTGGAAATTATTGTAACTTTCCATCCTTCCAGCGACTTATTTCTTTCCAACCAAACCTCAATACGATTGGAAACACTTTTTCTCTCCCATTCTTTCATAAGTATTACATCAAAATTTTCTAGAAAAATTATTATTTATGAGAACTAAAAATTGGTAAAGAATATTTAGGTTTACATCAGATCAATTAAGACTCTGATACTCTTCCTCATTATAATCAAAACTTCATTTCGGACCCAAGGTTAGTCTGATGAACCTTTTATTCCAGAAACCTTTTTCCAATATGATGGACTTTCTTCAGATTTTTACATCATATCTTATGATTACGACGATGAGTCTGATCAAAAACATTTACAAAGTGAGGTAATTTATTTTCTTTGATAATAAAAGACAATTCCCCTTCAGAATACACTTCTTTCAGCTTCCAAAAACAACTTCCCTAAAACTTGGACACAACAATCACCCCCTTTGGATTTTGTTATCAACCAAGGTTCATAAATCATTGAACTTTGTAACCTCAATATATGGATTACTTATTAACAATTCTAATCCTATGTGAGATAACTCATTATAGTAAATAATAATTATTGACAACAAAACCATGTTTTCTAAAAATTACTGACTCATAAAAACTTCCTCAGCTTTTTTCCACATATTTATTCACCTATTTATTTTATTATTAAACTTTCTTGTAAACAAAATTTTCCTAAAACCACTCCAAATAATTGTTATAATGGTTCACACATGTACATACTGAATTCACATCTTACCCACAATTCCCCCTAAATATATGCTTCCTTAAAAGGTTTAACACATATCAATGGAAACATTTATAAAATAATTATCTCCCTTGACAAAACTATCCAAAATAATTGATGAGAGGGGGGGAACTCATACCTCAACCTTGAGGAGAAAGAGGTTGGATTTTCAGGTTAAAACTCAATTTAAAAAATGCTTTCTTCGGTAAAGTTTTTTTGAAAATGCCATCAACTTGTTACGATGTAGGAACATACTCTAACATTAATTAATTATTATCCACATGATCATTGATGAAGTGTTACTTGATGTAAATATTTTTTTAATGAGAATATTTTACCAGGTTTCTTATAAGTAAGATTGCACATTTATTATCACAACCTAAGAGCAAGGGTAACTTTACTTTAATAAGTAAGTCTGCAACTGAGTTTTCATCCACATAAGTTGAGTATCAGCTTGAGTGGTAGAAACATACTCAACTTCAACCATGATAAGACTTAGTGAATTTTGTTTCTTTTTATTCCAACTAACACAACTTTTACCCAGAAAGAAAACTCCACCATATGTGGATCTTCTATCATCACCATTTCCTGCCCAATCAGAATATGAATACCCAAAAAATTCAATACGCTCTTAGCAATTATACCTTATTCTAAAAATTTCTGTGACTTTGATATATATGATAATTCTTTTTCCATCCAATAGATATGATAATTTTGGGTCACTCTGAAATATTGTACACAAGGTGATAGCATAAACAAAGTCTGGTCTTGAGGTATTAAAATATAATAAACTTCCAATCAACTTTCAAAAATATATAGAGTCAACTTACTTTCCTTATAAATCTTTAGAAAACTTGTTTCCCACTAAAATTGGTGTGGAAACAAATTTCAAATTTTCCATGATTAACTTTTTAATAAGTTCCTTAGCATACTTTTCTTGAGAAAGAAAAATGTATTTCTTCTTTTGTGAGATTTTTAACCCAAGAAAGTATTTCATTTAAACCAACATGGACATTTCAAACAACTTTTTCATCTCTTCAACAAATATTTCACAAGATCTTTCATAATTCCCAGCAAATATAATATCATCAACATAAACAATAATAATGAGGGAAAAATATTGACTTTATTTAACATACATATTGTTATCAACCCTTACTTTCTTAAAACTCGTCTTTCTTAAGTAGGTATCTGATTTGGAATATCATGTCGTTGGATCTTTTTTTATACCATATGGGGATTTCTTTATTTTTCACACATAACTTTCATCTTTCCTAACAAAAAATCCATAAGTTTGTTCAACATCAACTTCCTTATCAAGATCACCATTAAAAAATGCTGATTTCAAATCTATCTAAAAAATTTTGTAACTTCATTGTGTGGAAATATAAAGAAATATTATTATAGTTTCTAAACTTTCCACCAGAGAAAAATTTTCATCAAAATCAATGCCTTTAATCTGTGAGTAACCTTTTCACACTAATCTTGATTTGTTTCTTATCACTTAAACTTATTCATTCATCTTGTTCTGGAAAAACCATTTTGTATAGATAACATTTTTTTCATTTGGTTTTGGTATGAGTTTCCAATTATCATTCTTTTCTATCTAATCTAGCTATTTATTCATAGCATGAACCCATTCTGGATGCTCAAAAGATTAATTGAAATATTTCAACTCAACTTTTGAATACAGGGAATTATGTGTAATAAATTTTGATGTTCTTATTATTTTAACCTTTTGATGTTGTTCACCAATAATATTTTGATATTCTACTTTATTTGTCGGTCAGGGATGAGATTTTTGAGATTCTTCTTTATAACTTGAAATAGATGATTCTAATTCTTTTTCTTGAGTAGGATTACAATTGTCAGTATCCTTATTAGAATTTTTCTAGACATTCTTTCATCCTGTTTATCATTCTTATCAGCATGAGTTTGTTTATAATCTTCTCCATATTTTTTGATAACTTTCACATCAATAGAATAAACTAATATTCCTATTTATTTATTGAAACATCTATATCATATTCCTTCCAGAGTATGGACAATAAAAATTCCATGTTCACCTCTCTGCTCAAACTTTCTAAGGTTTCCACCATTTATATCTATGATGCATGGACTCCTAAAAACTCTTAAGTGTTTCAAACTTGGATTTTTGTTATAAAAAAATTCATATGCATTCATATAAAAACTTTTCATATAGAAACATATATTTTGAATATAAACTGTAGTGATCATGGATTTCCTCTAAAAGTAATGATAGAGACCATGTTCTAGTAACATAGTTGACTCCATTTCCACTAAACTTCTATTCTTACTTTCCAAAACACCATTTTTTTAAGGAGTGTATGGTGTACTAAAATCATACCAAATACCATGTTTCTAAAGATAAAATTCAAACTCTTAATTTTTGTATTCACCACCATTGTTATTTCTCAAATTATTCACTTAATACAAACATTCCTTCTAAACTTTCCTCTTAAAACTTTTAAACATTTTCAAAACATTTTACTTATGTTTCATATACATAACACAAGTAATGAAAGTAAAGTCATCAATTAAAGTAATGAATTACTTATCTCTATGAGTTTATTTTTTTATCATTTCACCAAAGATATCAGAATGAATAATTTTTATGGGTTGTTTTAAACAAATGGAATCTCTCTTATGCACAAAGTTTGTTATCTTTCCCTTATGAAAAATCTTGCAACACCAATCTCTTCTTCTTGACATATCAGGAATACCACAAACACTACATTGCTTTGATAACTTGTTTATGTTTTTTTGAAACATGTGTCCCACCATTTTATGCCATAACTGATTCTATTCCACTATGCCTAAGTAACAAGAATTTTGATCCTCACCAAATTGGAACAAGTTTCCTTTTGTATGTTGTCCTCTTGTAACTATCTTTTCAACTTCCTCACTTTTCACAACAAACCCATATTTTTTTTAAAATAAATTTGTTTACTTCATCATAAAGTTTTAAAACACTTAGAAAGTTTTGTTTCATACCCTCAATAAAAAAATATTTCTTAGATTTCAACTTTCCTTCCCCAATGATGGTTGATCCAACACCTTTTATTCTGAGAGATTCATCATTGTCAAATTTCATTGTTCCTTATTTGAAGTCTTTTGAATTCTTCAACAATTTTAAATATCCTTTCATATGAGAAGAATACCAACTATCCAAGTTGTTCACTTATTTCATAAATAGTTTCCATAGGTTGGAACCTATTTTCAAATTTTACACCAACCTTCTCAGGTTTCTTCAAAACATACTTATGAAACTTTTTCCTTTTAGAGGATTAAATTCCCCATAAAACTTTGACTTATGTAATTTTTGGAATATTAGTAATGTTATTGATTGAACAAACACATATTTTTCATATGCCAGAATCTATCAACTTCATAGATGGAATTTGTGAAACTTATGACCCTCTATTTAGATTTATAAAGATTTTTTTGAAAAAGTTTCATCTATTCTTCTTTTTCTTTCATATTAACTTTTAGATGTTCATTAAGATTATTTTATTTCTCAAGGTGTTTATTCAAGTCATAAATTTCTTCAAAATTCTTAAATTTCTCATCAAAAAAACATTATTGATTGTTTATTGAGTAATTTTCATTTTTCAAATTCCAAATTCCTATCTCAAGCCTCCCAATATTTCTCAAACATTATTTAAACTCTTCTTTCAGATGAAATTCTAATCGGGTTTATTCTTCTTCAGAACTGCTACTTCTGAATTCTTTATTGTTAACTATTGTAGTGAAAGTATTTTCTATAGGATGATCATTAGATTTTTTTAGATTTAGCTTCATTTTCTTATTCTCCATCATCTTTAGACAAAAAGGTTCTTCATTTGGATTTGAATAACTTCTTATCTTTACCTTTGGAATAAGATTTAGCCTTATCACATTGTTTATTCCATGATCTTATCTTCCTTTTATCATCTTCATCACTATCTTATTCTTTATTTATTCGAGTACAATTATCCAAAAAGTGCCCAACAATTCTACATTCAAGGAATTTTAAGGGAAGTTTTCCCTTATATTTGCATATATCTCTTTTTAAATTTTTAAAAAACAAGGATAAAATTTCATCAAGATTTTTACATACCTCTTTTTAAGAATCAGAATCACCAGCTTCTTCTTCCTCAAGGATATTCTTAAGATTTTATTTCTTTTTATCTTAGAAAGAAATTTATCGATAAAATTTTGTTTTCCCTTTCATAAATTTCTCCCTTCTCATTTCATAAGTAATGATAGTTCTATGAAAATCATTCAGAGATAGTGTTTATGGATATCTATCTACTAATGAATAAACTTCATCATCAAACTTGTTAGGAAGAATTCTCAATGTATTTTAAATAATAGTATAATATTCTAACTTTTCACCAAGATATATAATAGTTCTAACAATTTCATTTACCATGGTAAATAAGTCACCAAAAAATTCATAATCACCCATATTGAGATCTTCATACTTTAATCTCCAAATTTGTAATTTTATCTTCTTCAATTTTGTATTGCCTTCATAAATGTTATTCATCTTATCCAAGATACCTATAGTAGTGGAAATAAATTTTACTCTTAGAAACTCACTTTCATAAATTGATGATAGTAAATCATTCTTGGATCTTCCATCATTCTCAAGATTCTTCTTGTCAATAGATGTAAGAGTAACTTTTTCATAAATAAGAGTAAATATATTTGTTGCGGCTTCAAGAACATCATACCGAATAGAAATAATATAATGAAACATTATATCCTTATAGTTATGATAATTATTACCATATAATACCAAAATCTATTTATTGTTCCCACAATTCAAATTCTCCATCATAACTTCTTCTTCAAAAACTTTAGAAAATTGTAAATAAAGTGAACCTGGCACTGATACCAATCGAGATTTCCCAATCAAGATCAGTGTATCACTAAGAGGGGGAGGGGTTAATCGGTGATATATTTTTATTTTAAGTTCCATTTCTTTTTAAACAACAGTCGCCTCCTATTAAATAGTTGTTACCTTTGTGAAAACAAAATAATTCCATATCCATAGGAACACAATAATTTACAAGGTTCACTACTCAATAAGAGTAGCTAAATCCTTGGTATGGTATGTAAAAAATATGATACCACACAATCTACTAGAAAAAAATCCTTTGATGAGGATACAATGATTCAGATATTCCCTTAAACTTGGTTAGCACTATGTTCAATACAATAGTGCATGTGCTTCAAGTAGCAGGAAATGATGTAATACAATTTTTGTGTAACAATTCAAGAAACTTTCATTGGATTATTTGAAACATGTTACTATGATATCTTGTAAAATTTCAAAAATATGATCTTTAAAAATAATTATTAACTTATTACCCATAAATAGATAATAACTTATTTGGACTTCTTAATGACACTCAGTTTTATTCCCTGGTATAATTTCTCAGTTTGATAAAATAACTCTGCCAGGATACCACTGAAACAAATCTAAACTGCTTTGGTCTCAGTCTGAAAATCCCAATCTGATTTCTCAGTCTGATCCGGAAACTATAAATACAATATTCTTTCTTATTATTATTCTTCTATCTAGAAAACTTACTCAGGAAATCCCAATCTAAAGACACCTCTCTAAAAACTTTTAACGCTCCTCCTTGTCTCTTCTTCACCCATGAACAATACCTGCATTAGAAAGTATAGTGTAATTTCCTCTATTTATTGGTGTTCCAAATGGGTTTAGGTGGGATACTGAAAAACTTTCCCACTTTAACAAATTTCCAAAAAAAATTATTTTACTTAAATTTTATCTCAATATTTTACTTCTTCAACGCTTCCCAACTCTTCTTATTTCTTCTCAAACCTTCTGGAATCTTATCAGAAATTCATCTCACTTAATACTTTCTTCCCAATCTTCGGTCTGATTCTGAATGAAATTTTGATTTCCCCATTATGATTAAACATTATATTATTCATTATGTTACATAGAACCAATTGAAATATGTGAAAAACAAATGTCTTCTCATTATGTCGGAACCATATGAAAACAAATTTCCCAATCTTATGTTATATACCAACTGAAAAACAATATGCTTGATCTGATGCTTTGTACCAATTGATAACTCTAAAAAATTGAAATCCATTCTTCCAAAATATTGTTTCTAATTAGTTGGACTTCATTTACCTTTATTTTACCATAAACATAGTCACAAATTATAAATATGTCAACACTTCCTCGGCAATACTTCAGCATTGAATTCAAAATTATTTGACTAACATTTTCTCTAAACTAATATAACTTCAAGATCCCCTTGAAAATAATTTTGAAGCTACTTTAAATAGTTCTTCTCTTATTATTTTCTTCAAAATTATGATCCTACATCTGATAAATTCCAGAATCTGGTGACGTTTATCAGTGTCAACCTGTGCCTGATGAATCGGTCTCTGCCTCACTCTGATAATCAGTATTAGCACTAGTTTGATGGATCTTGAACCAAAATTTTAAGTCATTGATACATATTTTCATATTGAACCAATTTAAGACAAATAAAATCCTTTATTTTCACTTGACCCATCTAAAAACAACCAACAATTCATCTTGATGAAAATGATTGACTATATTGTTGATCATTATCTGGCTGTCCTCCACACATGGGTTCAACTTATTTTATTTTTCACTAGTCCCAAAAACTTTCAAAAAATACAATTCTACCTCTAATTACATTTTGAAACCATCACAAAGTCTGATGATCAGTGTCAATATTACTTTGATGATTAGTGGAACACCATGTCTGATGGACTGGTGTCAGCAGCTTCGACTTCAGCAAATTCTTTACTTTTCTCATTATAATACACACCAACTTATTTATATGAATATTTATATCTTGTGGATTATTATTATAACATAAAACTAGAATATTAATCTTCTCATATTCTCAAAAAAAGCTTCACATCCTTTAAACAATTCTGCATCTGGTGATCTTTACACCGATGAGCTAACACCGAAAATCTTTTTCTTTACAAACTTTCTTCTTCTACAAACTTCATCTTGTAATAATGACTTCCTCATGACTTTGAAAATATTTAAGATCAGTGTAGAATTGTTTAACTTACATTAAAAATTATTGTAACTTCTCATCCTTCCAGTTTATTTTTTCTTTCCATCCAAACCTCAATATGATTGGAAGCACTTGTTTCACCCCCTTTCTTTCATAATTATTTTATCAAAAGTTTCTAGACAACTTACAATTTATGAGAACTCACATATTAGTAAATCATTGTTAGTTTTACAAAAAAATCCATTTAAAATTTGATACTCTTCTTCATTATGATCAAAACTTCATTCCAGACCCAAGGTGAGTCTGGTGAACCTTTTCTTCCCAAAACCTTCTTCTTGATCCAATGAAATTTCCTCAGATTTTTTCATCTAATATTCTGATTATAATGATGAGTCTAATCACCAAATTTTAAAAAGTGAGGTGATTTATTTTATTTGACAAAAAAATATAATTATTTCAGTATACACTTATTTCATATTCCAAAAAAAACTTCTAGCCAACTTGGTCCCAATACTAAGAAGTGCATGATTTCAACCCATATTAAACAAATCCATGGAATAATTTAGAAAACAAAGTCCATCCATTATTATGAATATAATGGTAATCCCATGGATATAAAATGAAAAATAAAACATCACCCACAAATATACAACAATGTAATACTAAATTCCCATCCAAATTACAATCAGTAAACCAAAATCTCAAAAAGAAACATCACCCACAAAGAACCTTATTTTAAATAATATAGAAGAATCATAACCTAATTGTATCTTGGTCAGTTTTTCATACATATATAAAAGTAAAAACAATAGTTATAAGAATAGAAGAAGGATTTGGAACTCACTTTCAAATAAGATCAGAATAAAAAAATCATTGAATCATAAGAGAACACTAAAGGAGGAGAGGAGTTAGTCGTCGCTTGGGTGAGGGAAACACGGCTTGACCTAGGAGGGGGGAGATATGGCTTGATGGGTGAAGGAGGGAGGGTGAGAGGGGAGGATACAGGACTCTATCCCAATGGTTTTTAAAAAAAATTTAGATATATGAGTTATTCCCATGGTTTATACAAACCATGGGTATAGGCAATCTCTATGCAAGTTATACCCATGGTTTTTGTAAACCATGGGTATAGCTCCATAGGCATATCTCCTATTTCTAGTAATGGGTGAACACAACTAATCATAAAAAAATATCATTCCCAATCATCTCAACCACTCACCCAAGACTTTCTCATTCAAATAAGTGGCACTAACACTGAGGCATGTACCTCATCAAAACAGATGATCATAGAAACAATCGGTACTACCTAACAATTTTTCAAAGCACAATACCCAGAGAAATGATTATTCATAATTTTCTTAAAGAATCTAACCACCTCAAACATGATAATCTCAAACCAACCTTCACTGATTTCAAAAACTAGCCTTTACCTAGAAAATCAAAGAAGGAACCCTAGAGACCGACCATCCACTATTTATCAAGACTTTTCTAGGGCATGCTCAAATAATAAAAAGTAACAAAAATTCAACTCAATAAAAATACCCATTTAATTCCTTGAAAAAAGGATTAAATATCAAATCAAATAAACATTTCCAAAAAGTAAATCAATTAAATTATTAAAATTAATTTGAAAATATCACTCTTTAAAACCATTTAAAACCTCACATTTCAAATTTCAAAACACTGCAATTTCAATTTCATGTTTAAAACCATGTTAAATTCCACAATTTAATTTTAAAACATTTTTTCTCACTTAAGTCTATCTCAAAATCACACAAGTATTTCCCTTAAAACATGTATAGGTCCACCTCAAAACCCCTTTCATTTTATTACACAAAATTCCTTTTTTTTGTTTTGAAATCACTTTTTGAAAATTAAATCAAACTTAAGGAGTTAGAAACTTACCAACAGAATCATATGAATCCTCACATATATATTTATACATCCTCGCACCAACTTATATACACACCCATGAACACGAAGGAGCATTCAATTACCATACACATGCATCCATATATGTGATCATTTATAATGAATGCCAAAGTTAAAATTTAAGGATGGGGAATCAATTTACAAATATATCTTTAAAATAAACCAACCAATTTTGAAACCACCATTTGTCATCAAAACAAAAAATTTATAAAATATCAATTCATTTTCCATTCAACATTTTACCAGCCACCTTTAAAAACCCAAAAAAAATTCCATTCCATTTGAAACAACCCAAAGTTTTTCATTTCGTAAATCAAACTTTGATAAACCAAACATCATTTTAAATCTCAAATGAAGAATACCAAAATAAACTTAAAACCAATAACGAGAATCAATGGAAACAACCCAACACTCAAAGAACCAAAATTTCAAAATTTGAGAGAAATAAATGTTTTGCACAATTTGGCTGCATGGTTTGGAAGATCGTGTGCCAACTATGTGAATTTAATTGGAGGTCAACAGATACAATCACTCGGTTTGTGCACAGTTTTACAGACCATGCACAATAACTATTCACCCTTTGATTCCCTCCAAAAATCCAATCAAAACATTTGAGCATCTCAAAATGACCCATAATATCTTAATCCCAATAATAAATACTCTAATAAAAAACAAAACTCTCAAAAACATCAGATAACCAAGCTCAAAAAAATATCTTGGACCACCCTAGAAATTCAAGAGTCCTTATGAATTGGTGATGATCAAGAACCTACCAATGATTGGACACTTGAATTTAAACAATCCTAGATCTATACTATCATACAACCCCAAATAACATGGAAAAAATTGATCTAATACCATTTTGTTATGAACCAACTCAGGTCTTCCTCAAATAGGGTACCGAGATGGCCCACAATAAGGCCTAAGAGGCATTACTGATCCTCTTGGGTTGCTAACTGGTACTGAGCATCAATTAAAATTCAATTGGGAAAGATTTATCCCATAAAACAATTGATAAACCCATCAAAATAGAGTAAATAAAATAAACACTAGTAGTATAAAAGAAATAGAAAACTAATTATACCTCCTTGTGACCTTATAGGTCACCACCAACCACAAAACCAGGCTCACTCCATGAGAAACACAAGCCAAGCTCAACCTGAAACTAAAAAAAGATAGAGATATATATGTGAGCACCGATATGCTCAGTAAGGATTACAAAAGAGAGAAAAAATCCCTATGACTTACCTTTAAATAGAAAATCCTTTCAAGCTAGTTTGAATATATAAATATATTAAAATAATGTTTTCCTTTCTTTTCAAAAAAGTAACAAGCTGACATTTCTTAAAACCCATTTTTTCATTTTTTTTATTTTGAAAATCATTTCCAAATAATGATCCAATTTCCAAAATCCATTTATAAGGATCATACAATAAAATAATAATTTCGGTAAGAAAACATAACAGTTGGAATCCATTTCATAAAAGGTTTGTAAGATAGAGAAATGTAGTGCATGCATAAAATAAGTTTCATGGGATTTTAGGAGCTGGTTGAGATGGTCTAGGAAAGAGCTATAAATATACCCATAATCAATCTCAATCAGTAATTTTTATCCACAATAAACTCACCCTAACACTCTACATCACCCTCTCTGGTTTGACTGAGGGGTATATCCCAAGAGAAGACAATTATACTTTAGGGCCACTAGTCGGAGCATAATACTAAACTAGTGCATCATGTGTACCTAGAGATCCCTACTAACTACACAAGGCTTCCCACAATGTACAAATAGAGGTGAGTTTTTTCAATTTATAATATACATACATATCACATTCTTTGCACAAAAATAACAATTCATTTTCTCACCTATGAAATCCCTTCTTAACCATAGCCCCTTTTCCAGTTACATAAACAAAGAAACACCCCTTATTTGGATTACATCACATAAATTATGCAGTTCAAACCTTTCAAACATTTCACAAACAAGGGGATTTTCTTAAGAGGGGTTTTAATTTCCAAGGAAGGACCTCAAAGTGTTAACTATACTATATCATTTTAAAATGATACACTTTTATTTTTAGAAAACCACTTTTACCCAAATATTTTAGTTTCCAAAATCATCATTTATCCTTACAAACATGTAAAACTTAATTTATATATAATCACCCCTAATCCTAATACACGTATTCCTATCTCCATGAGTGAATATGCACAAATAGGGTACCTCTGTGTGTGTGTGTGTATATGTATATGTATGTAAGCCACATTCAACAATAAAAAAGATTTGAAATCCCCTCAAGGATTCCTAGAAGACCAAACCATGTCATTATACCATTTCTAAAAATCGGTCAAAAGAACAAAACATATTTAGGAATTCCAATTTTTCATGGTATAAATCATTTGGAAAACCAATTAAACATTTAGGATGGTTTTCATTTCAAAACAATATTCAAAACGTGATTTAAAAAGAGAAAATTTATAATGCCACTACTAGAAAATGAGGCTATATCCACACTTTAGTGAAACTGTGGCTATATGTTTTTTTCGAAATCTATAGCCACAGTTTCACCCAAACCGTGGATATAGGGTCTTTTTCAAAGAGTTATAGCCGTGTTTTGGGTAAAACTGTGGCTATAGGGTCTTTTTCAAAGGGTTATAGCCACGGTTTGGTTAAACTATGGCTATAGGGTTGGTCTATAGCCACGGTTTTCGTAAAACTGTGGATATAGGGTATTTTTTTCATGAACTATAGTCATGTTTCATCAAAACTGTGGCTATAGATCTCCCGACCTTGCACGGGAAAAAAATTAACCTGCGCAAAAATGGCGGGAAGGTTTATAGCCATGGTTTACATGCTATAGCCACAGTTTTTAATAATATATTTAACTATATATATATATACCCTCAAAGACGTCTTTGGAGTAGTGGAAAGGTGTTTGGTCTACATAGCAAAGGTACAGAGATCGAATCTCGATGGGCATAAATTAATTTTAGGCTATAACCACGGTTTTATTGGGCTATAGCCATGGTTATAAACCGTGGCTATAACCCTGTTTCCATGGGGGAAAACCGTGGCTATAGCCCAACTACCACGGTGGACAGATATGGGGGTTATAGCCACGGTTTAGTGAAACCGTGGCAATAGGTCTATAGCCACGGTTTTAAACCGTGGCTATAGCCCAATAAAACCATGGCTATAGCTTTTAGCTATAGCCACGCCAATAGGTTCCACGGCTAGATGGAACCGTAGCTATAGGTTATAGCCATGGTTTTGACCCCTATAGCCACGGTTTTTTACCGTGGATATAGCCCAATTTTTTAGTAGTGTTCCCCGACTCCAAAAGCCCGGAGCCGGTGCCTTATTTTATTACATTGGAATGATTAAAAGGAATCAAATCCTGAAGAACCAATCGGTTTAATAGTGTTGGAAAACTATATTACATACATGATACCCATAATAAATTGGGAAAATAAAATAAAGCATAAATAAAGTAAAAGCTCAACATCCTTGAAACTCATTCTAAGAATTCATCTCCATATCCCGAGGAAAGGAAACAAAATAAGGGTGAGATAAAATGTTCAGTAAGGGTAAAGTACAATTGAAACAATTATGAATCAATAATCATAATCAATATAGCAAGGTAATAACTAAACATGCATGTCATTAAATTAATAAATCGATAATGGAAGTGCATCCATAGATGATGTCAAATAAAATATATCATGGATAATAATAATAACTGAATTATAAATAAAGAAAATGCTTAATTATTGGATGTTATATATTTAGAACATGAACCATTATACCATCAAGACCTATTCTCAATACAGTTTAAGTCTATGGGTAGAAACCCATCTGATTCTTCTTGGAAATAAAATCTAAGGGTTTTTCACCAACTTATTTTATCTCATGGGACTACTGATGCATTGAGGGGATTGCATTAATCGGTCCCCAGCCCATTTAGTTCATTTACAGATAATTCTTCATATATCAAATAATTTATTTAACTCATAAATAATGTACCTTATCAAATATATGTATTGAGTAAAGGATACGGATTTATCAATAATCCCCTAGTTAATCAAATAAATTTCAAAGTATACATCATATGTAAAATGGTATACAGTTTAAGAAATAATCATCACTGCTAGAAATTTAGGTTATAGACACAGATCTATAGCCATGGTTTTATAGACTCATGGTTATAGCTTATTTATAGCCACGATTTATTATATACTATCATGGATAAAAAAAATCCGTGTCTTTTTTCCCAAATTGTGTCGGGCTCCTCCTCCATCCTCCCCTGATCGCAACCCTCCGAACCCTCGATGTATCTCACAGTGGAGCCCTCCTCCATGATACCCTCTATGCACGACCATCCTTTCCCAACCCATCATGACCTCTCCTCTCCTCGATCCTCCTCCATTGAAGGTTCCCCTAGAGACCCTTCGAACCCTCGACGTCTCTCACGGTGGCACCCTCCTCTCTGATACCCTCTACGCGTGACCCTCCTTCCCTGACCCATTGTGACCTCTCCTCTCCTCAATACTCCTCCACTAATGGTGCCCCTCACGATGGTGCCCCTCGCTGACACCGAACAAGGCAACCCCAACGTGATCCGCTGCCACCGAACATAGGACACCTCACCTCCCCCGCCAACTCTGCTCTTAGGTGGACTCCCCACCTCCTCTGGCATTCCTATGATGTGGCCAACCCCCTCCAGGTGATCCTCCTCCTCCTTGTTATGAACAATTATGTGTTCATTATTTTTTTATCAGTGTTTGTAGAAGTAAACTAGAATAGTTTCACATTTTTTAGTATGGTAAAGAGGTTTTTGAATTAGATACATTTTTCTAATTATAATTTATATGTGTGGAGTGAGGGATAGGTGGTTTTTTGTGAAGAGCTAATTAGTCTAGATTGGGAATCTACATGGTGGAGTTGTGTATAGTTTGAATCGATAAAAAGTGATGATATCAAATTTTGATGGTTAAATTGGGAATCAGGGGATCATCCTAGACGCTTATCAAGGATTTTAATTCTTATGGTTGGGAGTTTTTAATGACACACACAATTACATGGTCAGTAATTTCATAGGAAATTTGAATTTTTTTTCCTGAAGCAGGGATATTTTTTAGAATTGGGATATGAATTGGAATTTCAAGAGTTATTACATCTATGGGATGTGTTTTCACTTGAGGATAATGGTTATTTAGAGGGTTGGTTTCTAAATCTTAGGGTGGTGGCTAACTAAAAAAACTATTGTATTCATTGGGTATTCGATTGAGAGGCACTAGGTTCCTCTTAATGGGTTTGTAAAAAACTAAAACCTTTATAAGGTACCCAATGGAGGGGTACTAGGTACTCTGTGGGATTGAAAGTTTAGTGGACCTTTTATAAGGGACATCAAGTACACAGTGGAGGTGGATTGGTTACCCAGTAGGGATGGTTGTTGTTTTTTAATGATAATATAATAGTTATTCTGGATTCCACATTTAAAAAATACCTTATGGGGTTCTTCTACTTTAAATTGATATAGGTAAATATTCTTCTTCTACCGCCATTATTTTTTCTTATTCATATCTTTTAATATTTAGTTTTTTTAGGGTATGGTTATATCAGATTTCCCCAAGACTTAGTGAAATTAAACCATTATTATGGGGCTTCATAGAGTGGTGGAATAAGTGTGATTTTTTTAACATCCTACCACAGACCATAGAAAATAAGTAATTCCTAGATTATAGGATTAGTCACTACGACCTTAGAAGGTCCTCTATGTATTCCAAAGGTCGTCCATCACCAAATAGGGTGATGTTTCCAAGATTTATTTATTCATTGATAGTTTAGGAATATTATGGAACATGAAAACATTGTTATATTTTTCTGATTGTGTTAGATACTCTAATTATTTCTTATTTTTTTAAGTTATCCTTGATGAAATCATTACATTGTCACCATTCCCTCATAGAATATGGTGCAATGACATTAAACTTCCACATTCTCATCTTTAACCAAGATTTCATGTCATCTTATTATTTCTTATCTTTTGATATCTTTACCCAAAAAAACTTAACAATTGATATAGTATATGTTTACTAGCATGATTATTATTTATCATGGTTGATTCCCTACATAAATATTCCCACAATAGTGTTTCATATAGATTATATTTTAATACTATTCCAATATTTCTTGGATTCAGGTATGAGAAAAAATGACCAATATGTATCATGATCAGATTTTGGTGTTATATTTAAAAATATAGATGATTCAGAATCATCCCCAAGCTAAAGGTGAGCTCATGGAATTTACGGATCTATCCTATAGTGATAAAATCGAATATTTAAACACTGGTTATTCTTTTGTGGTTCATAATTATTAGATTTAAAATTCTCAATAGTGATAATGAAGTTTCCATCATTGAAGCTACTATTTGATGACATGGGCCCAATGATATTCTTCCAACTAGGAAAATTTTAAATGTTACATATTCCTCTTTACCTCTATTTAAAAAGAATAATATTTTTTTCTAAAAACAATAAGTAATTTCATAATTCTAAAACTAAACCTCTAAACATGTTAGAGTGAATTGAGGTTCTTCAACACGTTCAATTTACTACTTTCATAAATAGTACTGAAAGAAAACATAGTGGAGACATGGTATCTACTAACTATACTAATCCTAGGTTCCTCTCTATTCCACGTGTCTAACATTCAAAAACCCACGTTTCTTATCCAACTGACTTCCACGTACCTTCTCCTCGTCAATCCATTCCTCTCCCTCCTTTTCTCTTTCGTACGCGTTTTCCCTCGGATTCTCCTCCAGTTTGGGGTTTATCTCTTATCGACCTAGGGTTCGCCGACTTCCTTCACATCATATAATTTATTTTCACTCTCTCCCTCTTTCGCATGCATTTTCCCTCGTTTTATTCCCACGGTCATGCTTCTTCTTTTGTTGACCTATGGTCCCCACAAACCCCAGTCGTCATCTTCCTCTAAATCCCAGATCCTGTCCACTCCTCCTAGGATTCCTGTGCACTATTTCCTCCATCATTCTTCAATACCATCCTTCATATAAATACCCCTAATTCCCTCTATTGACTATGACATCTCCCTCCTTTTCTAGCTCTATAATTTGTTTAAATCAACACCGACTATCAATTTCCCTCGGTTTCTCCTCCCGCTTGATTATCACCTCCTGTTGAGATAGGTTTCCCACCTACACTGGTTGACATCTCCCTCCATCACATGGTTCCCTCCACTCCTCCAGGGTTTCCCTATATTATTTGTCTCTTCTGAGATCTACCTCAGTGAAGCACGCCCTAGGCCTGCTTCGTGTTTCCATTCACCATCATTGAAACCTGCTACTTTCTTCAAAAATCTGTCTTACTGTTGCTTCGTAGAAATAGACAAGAGGGTAGAAATGTTCCCTAAGCACAGATTCATCCAACTTTTAATGAATCGTGAATATGGTATTTTCTCATTTGTATAATCTTGGTATCATTTTTCTTTACTCTATATTTTCACATTTCACTATATTCATACTAATTTTGCATGCTGTAATAAAATATAGTGATTCAAAAATGGTGGGTTCTTATAAGTTTTTTGAAAAAAAAAACAGTTCTCTCCAAGATTTAGTTTTTCCAGCTACATATGGATTTTTCAAACATAAATACAATACATATCCTATTTTGATTCAACAATTACTTCTTGTACTTCTTTTTCTTGGTCAATATTTCTTTATCTAAAATTTCTTCCATGGTTGATATATATTTCCTCCACTGCATCAATGTGTTCTCCATTTTAGGTATGTTAAACTGATTTGATTTATTACGTATTTTTTCAGTTTCAATCATGCATATTTCCTTTTATTTTCATTATTTTTTATAAATGTATTTGATTACATTCATAGTGAACTCAATTATGTTGGGTATGTTAAATAATAATCCACTCAAGTATATAAATGTAATTTTGATTGACTGTTATTTTTATTCAAATATTATAATTGAAAAATATGCATTTTTGTGCTCACTTCCATTTTGTCTATAACTAAAACATACAATTCGTTTATTTTTTTCAAATAGCTATCAATTGAAATTATTTACAGATTTCTTATACATACATGTTTGGAGATTTCTTATATAGAAGTTTTTTCATATTGAAACTTTCTTATAAGGATTTCATATGTAATTGTTTCACTCATTCACAGTTTCAATTATAGGATACTTCTTCATGGGTTCTCCATGGCAGAGGTTTTTATGGAAATTCAATGTATACAGGGATGTTCCAAGCTTAAAATGATATCCTTATAGAATAAGGTCTACAGGTATCCCTTCCTTGATGTTGTTTATTTTTCTTTATGGTGTATTTATAGTGAAATATATATGTATTATTTCAGGTTTTCTTTTATCAAAAATTTTCTCTTCAATATGCCAATCTACTTGACTCTTCAGATGAACAAGACGTTGACATAGAGAGGTTATCATATAATAATGAGCTAAAGAAAAATAGTGTACAAGCTGGACTTTAGGATTATTTGGAGATCAGTAAGGATAACTTTCCTCTTGAACTAATTGGTATATGATCTGAAAGTTATATGAATATCATGAGTTAACTGACTGATTTAGATGTTGCATATGTTGTTTGTGGTTTGCGGATTTCCTTTATCTAATTCATTAATTATCTAATTCTTTAACGATCTATCTTTAGGACTCTATATTTATAATTCCTTACTATTCATTAACAATTTCCTTAGAAGAGATATTCTCAATATAACTGTTTAACAGTCTCCTGTGGAAACAAAAAAAGATCACTTGGATGGAATATTCTGGAAAAAAACACCTTCCTTTCCAGGTTTTTAATTTTAACAAAAAAACAATCTTTAGATGTTTTAATGTTTTCTTTATTTTGGGTTTCAACCTATGGAAAATCAAAGGATATGGTTATAGCTTCCACATGGGTTGTTTTTGGAATTTTAATAGGTGTTTCCTCAATGATTTTTATTCTTCAAATGGTACATCCATGCCAGTTTTATCTTCTTTCTTTTACTTGATTTTAATTTTGATGAATTCTATTTTGTAGTAAATTAACTCTCTGTCACCTGTAGATATTTAAACTTTTCCTTTCTTGAAATACCCGCAGGCTATTACTAAAAATTTAAACACCACCACATAGTTAATTCTCACAACTATAGATTACATTTATGAAACTATATTTCTTTATTGTCTTCCATCAAGGATTGAATATATGAATTCTAATTTTTTTTAATATATCATTGGATATTGTAAATAAAATATATTTCAGAATCTATATTGACAATATCCACAAATTCACAAGCATTGAGTAGATATGGGTTACAACAAATCCTAGAGGTGCAGATAGGCTGGTGTTGGGGATTGTTTCACCATAGAGGTGTCTTCTCTATTTATCCACACATTGTTAGTTTTCTTTTCATTAGGCATGAGTTTTTATTTTTGAAGTTAACATAATTATAATATAACATGCTTTCTGTTTTTTTTCTTTTCAATTGAAAATATCTTTGTATTTTTTTATCAATAGTTGCAATGTTATATATTTTTGTATTAATGAAGTTCTTATTTATAGATAACAGAACATGTGTTTTGTTTTAGTTTGTTTAGTTGATCTAAAAAACATGTATTTTGTTTTGATTTTTTTATTTAAAACTGAAAATTCAATTGTAACTATTGAATATTAGTTAATTTTTTTGCTAATGAAATTGTTTTCATCTGGGCCGACTGTTAAGGTTATTCACATGGAGAACTTCAACATATTTGTGTGTGTTCATGATCTTATTTTGGATGGTTCTATTACACTTTCTAAACATCCTTCTTATTTATCTTCAATTTTATGTTCAAAAATCATCATACACAAGAATATTTCAATGTTTTCATTAATTAAATGTGCTCTCATTTGTATGAATTATGTTTATCATATTATTTTATTGGTAACATAATGATATTATATGAATCACTATATAAACATTAAATGTTTTCATTAATTAAATGTGTTATCATTTGTATACATTATGTTTGTTAGGATTATTCGCTCCTTCCACTGATTTAGGTGCATAAACCAATGAATATTTCAATGATCGTGATGGTGGTGGTGGTGGTGGTCTGAGAGGAGGTGATAATGATGTTGGTGTTTCTATAGGAGATGATGAGGGTCATGATGGTTCTGGTGATGCTAATATTGAGGTACATTTCATATTTAAATTTTATTCTTGGTTTATACATTTAATTTTATCAAATAGTTATTTTTATTATGATGATATTGATATTGAAATTTTATATTGTTTATATTGTAGATAGTTTGAATTCTTATGATATATATTATATTATGTTTGAGTTTAGTTTTATTTGGAAGGTGGTGTTTTTTTTTGCTCGTAGCTAAAGGATGTGAGTACTGCTATAAGGTGAAGCTATTATGGAATCATTTGGTGATTAAGTATAGATTGGTAGGAATCAATTTACATGGTTATTAACTATGGCTATAGGGTCTATTTTCCATGGTTTTGAAAGTGTTATTAAGGACCAAGGTCCATGGTTTAACCATGGGTGTAGTTAAAAATTACCATTGTTAAGATCATGGATTTATCCTATAATTTACATGGGATTAATCGTGGTATTATACTCTAATTTACAAGGTTAATCCATGGATATATATGTATTACTTCCATAGTTCAAACCATTTCTATACATGGAATAATTACATGGATTAAAATGTAGAAGTTTAAAACCCCTACTATAATAGATTTGGTGCAGATCTGGTCATGGGGGGTTGGCTGGGTGAGGGGGGAGGGGTGTGTGTAGAGGAGGGGGTGTGCGGTGGGGAAGTAGGGTGAGGGGGTGTTTTTATAAGTATTCAGGGGAGGGGTATGGTGCTGGGGAAGAGGGCAGGGGTTGTGCATGGGAGGAGGTGTGCAGGGGGAGGTGGAGGGGGTGTGTAGTGGGGGTGCAGGGTGAGGGGTGTGCAGTGAGGAGGGGGGATATCCGGAGGGTTTGTACATATGGGGGTTGTCTGGGGGGTGGGGGATATTCGGGGTGGGTTTTCAGGGTTCATATAATCCATATGTGGCTAGTTACTGCTCAAAGAAGGAAATTCTTGTAGGTTCTATGGTGTAAATAACCTCTAGAGTTCACCATGGGTGATTGGGTATTCTAATGATTATCAACTTGTTTAGGGAAAAGGCACATTAGGAAACATGGGAATTTTGTTCCATGATTTTTTGGTATATTCAATATTATAGATGAGATCATATTCATGCCTTACAGGTTACCTCATCCTCTATAAAATTAGGTGATGAAAATTGTATTTCATGTATCATAGATCTTGAAGTATGATCCAGATCATACATATGTGGTTGAAAATGATGATAGTGAGTTGAAGGTGGACATGTCATTTGAGTAATGTCTAGTTTATTTCATGTATTAGAGTAGGAAAGTGCTATGAGCGAATACAGTGCCTCTTATTCAGGTGTTGTGGCATCATTGGAATATCGAGGTGGAGAACTTGGAATAGGGGTTAGATATATGAGATCAGTAGATGAAGTTGTTTATATATTATCTCTAGAGACACTTATCAAGGGTGAGAATTCATTAAGGGGAGTGTGAAGGGTGAGGGGGGAGGGGTATGTGCAGGGGAGGGGTTTTCAGGGTGAGGGAGGAGGGGGTGTGCAGGGTGAGGGGGTGTTTTTACAAGGGGGGTAGGTTCTGGTGCTAGGGAAGAGGGGAGGGGGTGTGCAGGGGAGGGGGTATGCAGGGTGAGGGGGGACGGGTGTGTAGTGGGGAGGGGGCATTGGGGTGTGTAGGGAGAGGGGTGTGTGTATTAGGGAGGGGGTTGTTCCAGGAGGGGTGTCTAGGAGGGGGTTGTCTAGGAGGGAGGGGGTGCCCAGGAGGGGGTGTCCAAGAGGGAGGGGGTGACCAAGAGGGGGGTGTCCAGTCCAGGAGGGGGTGTGCAGGGTACAGGGGAAGGGGGGTTGTAGGGGGTGGATGCAGGGGATGTGCAGGGTGAAAGAGGCATGGGTTGTAGGGGGTGTGCAGGGGGTAGGGGTAGGGGTGGGGGAGTATGTAGGGGGAAGGAAGTGTGTAGTGGAGGGGGTGGATGGGTTGTGCTAGGGTGTGCAGGGGTTGTGCAGGTGTGTGCATGGGGAAGGTATCTAATTTGATAATTATTAGGGATGTAACCTAGATAAGAGAAGAAAATTAGATCATTGATGCTCCATAAAACTTATAAAAACAATGACTCAATGACCACTGTTTGTATCCTAACCTAAATGACATTATTGATTATATAAGATGAGAGGAAACGGAAAGGCACAACACAAAAAATTACTTCAGTACATAACATACATACATTCATATTTATTCTTATCACTTTTCTGTCATTTTAACTTTCAATTTAGATATTTCATTATTTATTAGTATATATGGTTAATTTTAAACATTATTGTATCTACAGATATACATGTTGGCTGATTTTGTAGGTGGTGAACTCTTGGATTATTACCTATTATTCACAAATAAAAATACAAGTAAAGCAAGATTTTTATTTTCTTGAACTGCTTTTAGTTTGGTATTCAAGATTTTTTACATCCATATGTCACGCATAATTATTAAAGTCTACACAGAATGTGTAAAAACACGTATAGGGCACAAATGGACCCTTTCTAAGTGCACATGTTCTACTTTTTTCCCTTTTAAGGATTTTATATAGTTGAGGAAGATTATCAAGAATTTTTTTTTCTTTTGCTTCTATAAGATGTTCTAGTTTGCTGCTCTTATTTAGGGGTGGTGCAAGGTTGGTCAGCAGGGGGTTGTCCAGGGGGTGCAAGGAAAGGGGGGTCTATCCAGGGGGGTGCAAGGTGGGTAAGAAAGGGGGATTGTCCAGGGGGTGTAAGGAAAGGAGGGGGGTGAAGACCAAGGGGTGTAAGGTGGGTCAGCAGGGGGTGGGGCTGTCTAGGGGGTGCAAGGTGGGTCAGCAGAGGGGCTTTCTAGGGGTAAAAGGTGGGTCATAAAGGAAGGTGGGGCTGTCCAGGGGGTGCAAGGTGGGTCAGCAGGGGGATTTCCAGGGGGTGTAAGGTGGGTCAGTGGGGGGGATGTCCAGGGGTGAAAGGCAAGGAGGGGGGGTTCCAGGGGGTGCAAGGTGGGTCAGTAGGGGGGGCTATCTAGGGGGGTGAAAGGCAAGAAGTGGGGCTGTCCAAGGGGGTGTAAGGTGGGTCAGAAGGGGGGGTGTCCAGGGGGTGCAAGGCAAGGAGGGGGGATTTTCCAGGGGGTGCAAGGTGGGTCGGTATGGGGGGCTATCTAGGGGGTGCAAGGCAAGGAGGGGGCTGTCCAGGGGGGGTTCAAGGGGGCTCTGTCTAGGGGGGTTATCTAGGGGGTGCAAGGTGGGTCAACAGGGGGTATGTCTAGGGAGGGTGCAAGTGGGGAGGGGGTGTGTTGGGGGGATCTATCCAGGGGGAGAGTGGAGGGGGGGATTTATATGAGGAAGGGGGCTGTAGGGGGAGTGGTGGGGGGATACTGTAGGGGGGTTGTGGGAGTGTTTTTTTAATGGAAAAGGCTTTATCCATGATTTTAAACCATGGATAAAGACCTATATCCATGGTTTTAAATTGTGGATAAATCTCTATATCCACGGTTTAAAACCATGGATAAAGCCCTATAGCCACATTTTTTAACCGTGGCTATAGGCCCTATGTGGATTAATGTCCTTCCACGGTTTCAAACTATGGCTATAGGGATTTATCCATGGTTTGAAATGGTGGCTATAGGTCTTTCCCTTTAGCCATTCCAATACCATCCATGGTCTATTGAGTCGTGGTTATAACCTATAACCTCAGTTTTTTGGAGAAATGTAATTTATAATGAAAAATGATTACAATAGACTAATTATTTCTAGAGAAAGTTAAAAATTACAAAATAAATTGAGGTTGAAAAGATAACTTTTACCACTTTTTAATTTTTAATTCAAAACCCCTTGGATGGAATAATTCAAAGTGAAACTTAAAATAGCATGAAGTATGAGTTAATCATGATATTAAATTAAAAAAGGGTAATATATACACCACATCAAAGTGAATTAGTGCATAATAACAAATAATTCTCAATTAAATGTAAATTGAGATGAAACTACTTAATACTTCATTAAATGATTAATCATTTTCTTGCGCACTCTCAAAATATTTATAACCAAGCATAGCATAGGGGCTGACTTAGGTCGTTCTTTTGAGGAGTTGTTGTGGTCAAGAACTCATTACTCCTAATTCAATTTTTTTTTATTTTTTTATTAATTAAAACTAAAAGAAATTTATGTTTGATAATTTGAGAATGTAATACTAAAAATAAACATTCAAATGTAATGAATATAGATATAATGATGTTAGAATGAAAGGAGACATTCCTAATAGAATCACTGTGATTGAACCTTCATTGTCTTATTATTAGTTTCAAATTTACTTAATGAACACATTCAATAATATGTGTGAACATAATATTATTTATATGGTTGTTAATATATGGTTATCTCAATTATCTCTGATAGATCTCACATCCACCTCCTCGATCGAGGGAAAATATTTCAGAAGCGAAAGTTAAGATTTGGGTGGCAAGTGGAGACACAAAGGCACCTTTACCACTAAGATCTCCCTCATCCTAACTCTAATAAAATAATAAAAATTAAGAATGAATGTTAAAATACTTGGTTTCATCACTATATTACTCACATGGGAACTTCCTCAAGTTAGGTACACATAATCTTGAGCATAAGAGTTCACAGTGAAGAAGAAAATGGGGAGAAAAAAAAAGAGATAAAAAAAGAGAGAAATGAGAACACGTAAATTAAAAAATGTAATGAAATTATAGAATAAAAATAAAATAAAACATGAGACTAAAATATAGCATTAATATGGAAAAATCTTCATGGAAGTGGATGATCCTTTGAAATAGAAACGAAATACAAATTTATAGGGAAAAGAGGGGAATTTTTTTGCACCAAATTTGTCCACCAAAATTTTCCACATGTTATACCAATTAAATGAAATAATTTGGGAATTTTTTATTATTTAAATTTATTTTTTTTATCCTATTTAATATCAAAAAAAATCAGATTCATTGGACACATGTGGAGATATATATATCTAATTTACTCTGGATATTTATTCTACCCAGACAGACTTTTCATATTCTGCATATCCGATTTCCAATGCATTAATGGCCTTGAAAAATATATAATCACACATGTAAACATTTATTAAATTTGTTCCTTAGGAATTCCTATTTCTAAATCTCTAATTTTAGATCATTTTTTTTGGTCATTTATGATATATAGTACCAACATCAAAAATATCTAGACCTGTTCATAGTTTTTTGAGGTCTTATTTGTGAGATGGTTTTGGGTCTTCAAATAGTGGATTAAGCTTTATGTTAAGAATAATTAAATGAATAAAAACTAATATAGAAACCTAAAAAAGAATAATTTTTCAATTTTAATTAGTGTATAAATATTTGTGGCTAAAATACAGAATAAAAAATAATTAAAATCTAAAATATTCCATTTTAGCAATTAAACTCAAAATACTTCAAAAACCACAAAATGTGACAGTTTACCTTAAAATAAAACTTTTGTGGGATCAAAAAATTTAAATTAAAAGTAAAATAATTGAAAATATTTACTATGTCGATTTCCCCATACTTAAACATTTCACTCCTGGACAATCATCTTATACCAAGGTCAAAACAAACTTCCCAAAGTATAAATGACAACACGACTAAATTATCATATCAAAGAAAATATTATCCCACCTACATGGATAAAAATTAACTAACAAAAAAATCATAAAAATCAATTCAATATCATTTTAATCCTCATGTTCATGTCATAACTACCTCCCTAGAAAAATATTTCTCTCTTCACTCAAGAATTGTTTTTTGTGGAGTTTTTCTCATTCTCAAGAACATATGTGATCTCCATAGGCTAGTTATACTCCAAGTATATCCAATTAATAGAGTCATAAATTTTTAAACCAAAATTTATATTTCATGTGTTGTTCTGAGGTTGAGGGTTGGTGGATTTTAAATGTAAAAAATTTTAAGGCAGAATGAGGAGGGTTAAGCTCTAAAGTGAACTAAATGCATGAAAACGGTTTTGCTCAATAATGGTACGCTCCCCAATAAACTTGAAAATGATTCACCTACAAAAAACTGTTTATTTATTTAGTGATTTCACACTTTAAATTTCATCATAAATGATAAATTTATTCCCTCTTTTTCCCAATTTTTAGCATTGTTTTAGCTTGAATTCATATCTGGATTTTTCTTCAAAATCGTGTTTGTGAGGAAAAGAGAGGAATATTTTGATCCTTAAAATTGGTGAATAGCCAACACATATTTGTAATGATATTTTGGGATAACCATAAATATTTACATAATGAAATTTCTTTTACTAAATAAGAAATAAATATGGAAACACTTTCAATTCATCTTAAAAAAATTCTTCAGAAAACTAAAATACAACTCATCTTCTCCCTCCCCCACACTTAAGTTTAAAAATAATCATGCATTTAACTTCTAGACCAGGTTGGAAAGGGATAAATGGTTTTTAATTTTTCTACTTAAAAATTTATTTCATGGATATTAGGGTCTTAATAAAATTCATATGAAAAGGTAGTCCAAAATTGGAGTTTAATGTAAAAAGGGCTTTCAAAGTGGCGCCTCAATCATACTTGACACATTCCATGAACTCTAACAACTTTGAAAAATATAAAAACAAAAAGTTTTGGATCAAAAAACATGTATCAATACTCTAAATAAAAATATAAATATAAATAATATGTCAAAAAGTTTTAGAAACCTCTCGGGTTGGGAAGGATTTTCAATTTGGATAGCACTAGTGCACATGAGTTTCACAATCAATAAAACTTCATCAAATAAAAAGATCATAAATCAAGAAAAAAAATCCATTCATCAATAATTTAAATCCTCAAATATTAAAATCAATAAATGTTCTAAAAAGACTAATATGGTTTTAATTTTCCAAAGTATTCAATTCAACTCACGAATCCAAAAACACACTAAAAATGAAAAAGGAAAACATGAAAAATTCAAACAAAATACATGAAAAATAAAATAGAAGCACAAAAAAAAGTTACAAAAAAACATATTTACATACCTATTACACACTTATTACATTTAATAATATCTTTTTATTTCAAATCATATCAATAAATATTTATACACATAATTTAAATTGGGCAGAAAATAAAATAAAGAAAAATAAAGACACAACCTAATTTATTTTTTAGTGGTAGCCTTAAGTGAAGCTCCTAGCTGTTACCACTTTAAAAATACAAGAAATAAAGTAAAAAACATAATAAAAATAACTAAAAAGAAATATAATGTGAAAATAAAAAAGGATAATTCTTGGTTTATACCCCCAAATGAGTGTTGGGTTTTTACTACCCCTGGTCAGGTAGTTGTAGTGGATTACCCCCAATCAGAATGCGGGTGGCGTTTTTCTAGATGAACCACCACATGTGAATTTTCCTAGTATCCATGAGTAGACACCAATAATGGATAACCCAAAATAAGATAATAAAAATCCCAACCCCCAAGAAATAATAAAGATATAATTTGAGGTCTGGAGTGGGGGGAGGAAGAAAATAGGGGTTCTCCCTGTTGACTTTCTTAGTGTCCTCCTCCATATAGTATTAAAGTTATTGTAGAGGAGACAGTCACACCACATGCTTGTATAGATTTTATTCTTCTATCACCACTACTTGGTTGGTATATTCATTAACATCCAATTCCTGATCCATTTGTGTTATGTTATAAATTTTAGAAAAAGATATGTTAGAAAATAATTCAACTTAAATAAGATTAAAACATGATGAATCAATAAAGAAATATTCTCTTTCAAGTAAGTCATCTTGAAAATTTATTGATTCTAGTAAGACCATTTCCCAATCAATATCAATATGTATATATTCATAATCATATTACAATGCAATAGAGAGTCATATAGGTGATGATTTTTCATTATCAAGGATGGCAATATCAAGTTTTAGGTTATCTTCAACAAAGTGATTCCAAGATTCTTCCAAAAAATATTGATCTCCCATAAGTGAATAAAATTGAATTTGTACTTTAGGTACATCATCAAGAAATGGTTGAGTATGGGATAATGTTATTAATTCCTTTAATTGCTTCTTCTCAATCGCCTCAGGTTCTTTGACATAAAAAATGATTAGTGAAATATCTTTCATCAATCGTTCTGGTTCTGGTTTGGGCTCAAGTTCCAATTTCTATTGACCAGAATGTATATATTAAATTAGTCATTACATTTTTATCTCTAGGACATGTATTTATTCTATGAGTTATAACATCTAAACTTTTTTAATTTCTTCTTATTTTTTCACTTGAGAGTAGTCAGTCCATTCATAATAATCACAATTTGAATACATCTTGAACAAAGAATATTTTTTATGAAATTTATGTTTTTTTTAATGAAAGTAAGGAATTTTATTTAAAAATGTGAATAAAAATAGTTATTGAAGACCACTTGGCTTCCCAAAAATGGTTCCAATTTGAATAATCATTTTTGTTCATTTTCTTAAAATATTTATAATTAAGTGCAATATAGGGGCTAACCTAGGCCATTATCTTGAGGAGCTGTTGCGGTCAAAAACACACTAATTCTAATTCACATTTTATTTATATATATATATATATATATTAAATAAAACTAAAAAAAATAGGTTTTATAATTTTAGAATGAAATACTAAAATTAAACATGCAAATGAAATGAAAATATAATGAATACATACAGAATGATGTTAGAATGAAAGGAGACATTACCAAGAGAATCACCCAGATTGAACCTTTATTGTCTTATTATTATTTTCAAAATTAATTAATTAACATAATCCATAATATGTGTGAAATTACTATTCTTTTTATGGTTTTGAATATATTTTTCTCTCAATGATCACTGAGAGACTGCACATTCGCCTCCTCGATCAAGGGAAAATATTGTCGAACTGAAAGCTATGCTTTGGATGGAAAGTGGAGACACAAAGATGTATTACCCACTAATATCCCCCTTACACTAACTCTAATAAAATAATAAATATTAATAATGAATTCCTAAAGACTTTGGTTCATCACTATATTACTCTCCTGGGAACTTCCTCGGGTCAGCTACTCATAATCATGAGCATAAGAGTTCACAATGAAGAATAAAACGGAGAGAGAAAACAAAAGAGATATAGAAAATGAGATAAAAGAGAACAATTAAATTAAAACATGTAATGAAATTACAGAATTAAAATAAAATAAAACATGAGACTAAACTATAGCATGACTCTGGACAAATATTTAGGATAACAGCCAATCCTTTGAAATAGAGAGGAAATACAAATTTATAGTGAAAATAGGTGAAATTTTTTTATACAAATTTTTTCAGAAAAATATTATATGTATTATACCCATTAAATTATAAAATTTTTGAATTGTTACTTATTGAAATTTTTTCTTTTTTTGTCTCATATTTCAACCCACAAAATTCTATCTTCATTGGCTATGTTTGGAGAGAGATATAGCCAATTTACTTCGGATATTTATTTTTCCCAGACGGACTTTTTGTATTCTAAATATCTTATTTCCAACACATTAATGGCCTTGATAAACATGGAATCACACATATAAACCTTTATTAAATATTTTAATTTGGATATCATATTTCTCTGTGTTGAATTTTAGATTATTTGGTTTGTCCATTTATAAGATATGGTCCCAACATCAAAAATCACTAGATCTGTACACATTTTTCATGGCCTGTATTGTGATATGGTTTTGAGAATTCAAATATAATATTGAGATTTGGGTATGGAATAATTAAATGAATCCCAATGAATATATAAACCTAAAAAAGAATAATTTTTCAATTTGGATTAGTTTAGAAAATGTTATGGCTGAAATACAGAATAAAAATAAAACAGCTAAAATTTAAAATATAAAATTCTATCAATTAAGATCAAAATAATTCAAAAACCACAAAAATGTGACAATTTTCCTTAAAATAACACTTCATTGGGATCAAAAATATTTAAATTAAAATTAAAATAATTGAAAATATTTACTCTGTCAGTAGCTTCTGAATCGCAAGATCCATGAAAAAATAACATCAATTGAAACTTTTAATACAATGAAATAAATTAAATTCATGATATAACATGTAATATGGCAGTATATAAACCACAAAAAATAAATTAGTGGTGAATATGTAATAAGTATCGCAGAAATAAAAGTGAGACTAGAAACCCCCTTACCCTATACTCCCTTTTGGTTGGATTCTCTTTAACATCCTGTATAATGGTTTTAAGAATTTTATTGAATTATATAACCATATTAATATTTTTTATATCATATAAAATCCTTTTATAACATCATATTACCCGTTTGTTAATGATATTTCATTATTTTTACAGTTTTGGGTGTTAATTGTCTTGTTTTTTTAGTATGTTTTAACTTGTTATTTTTCATTCCTATTACTTAGATCATAATTTCATAATATATATAATTTAAATAATAATTTAAATATTACATATATTCATTATATATTTATTTATATTAATACATAAAATTTGGATATAGTAAATGAAACATATCGTTAATGGAGACGGTAGGTCGTACGTACGCATGAACACTATTTTCATTTTCTTGTTGCATTAAAAAAATGAAAAGTAAATGATATATATATATATATTATAATTAAATTATAATATTTATTTCATATAAATCACATTATTTTATTAAAATAACATTTAATACATTTTATGTAATTATTAAACGAATCATATCACCTTGAGGAGGCGGTAGTCCACACGTCCTCAAAAGATGTTATCGTATTCCCACAAAATATAAATCATGAAGTTATATGTTATATAATAATTCAAGAAGAATAAATACATTATAAATATAACATTTATCATTTATAAACTAAAATTCATCATTATTACAAATAGTGAAATGTGGTAACGGAAGAACGAATGACATTGGTTCATGAGGCCATAGTCTGTCGTACACATGAACGATGATTGCATATACCATTTGATAGAAGTGTGTGTAGGTATAGGTTATAACCTTAAGATTAAAATGCATCATTATATTTAGGATAATTAGGTTATTATATAAATAATATATAAGATTAATTTAAGAGTTGGGGAAAGAAACAAAACTAAAGTGGTCATTGAAAACATTACCTCTTCTTCGGGTAACTCCTTTTGGTTTGCACCAAAATACTTTCTTGGTTGGATTTCTACCTAAAGTGAGGCTTATATAGTGAGTTTATGGATTTTAAAATCTATTTAGTCAGGTTTTTTATGAGAAAAAATTCTTGATAAGTGTGAATAAGTGAGAGGGTGAGTTCCCTTTTATAGTGGAGGAGGAGTGACATTCTTGTAAATATAAAAAGATAAACACTATTGAGAGGTATCGCTTACATAATGTGACTCCAATAATGAATAAAATTATATAAAAGGGAGTATATTGTCAAAATATGAACATAAAATAGGTTTTTTACAAGTTTATAGGTCATTTGGATACTTAAGATTAAATTTTAACCATTAAGTAAACTCATTTTCACCATAATTATTGTAATCAATTTAATTTTTTTCACTAATATGTTTGGTAAAAAAATAATTTGACATTAATATAAATTATAAATTATTATTATTAAAAATATTTAATCTAATTTTCCAAATTACAATCACATAATTAGCAAAAATTAATTTAAAATTAATCTTGTAGATGGGATGATAAAACAGGGTTTTAAAGTAAAAATGTTCAAAAGTTTGAAATGTTTTATATCAAATTTCATTGTGAAATTTATTAAAATGAAATAAATTATATTATTTGATGTATAATTTATCTATTTATACTTTAAAACTAATTCAAAATATAATTTAACTCTATAAATTATTTAGATGAAAAGGCGGTTTTCAATTAAAATCTAGTTATTCATCAAAATATGAAAGTTCTTAGAAAAATAACAAAAATTCACCCAAATTAAATTTTTATATTATTATTTCAAATATGAAGTGTATTTTTCAAATATAATTTATAAAATTTTCAAAAAAATTATTTAAAACAAGTCTTCCGTTAAAATTTGGAAAAACTGTCTTTTAGAAAAATACGTCTTTTTATGCTTACAAATGGATTTGTTCTTATTTTATGCTTTTAAAACTTATTGGGTGAATTAAAAAATATTTTATTTAATATATAACATATAAATTTCATTAATATCATTTAATAATATTAATTCATTTAATTTATTAAGATAAAACACCTTTGACACATAAAAATAGTTTTTATAAAATTATTTCCTTTATATTCAATTGGTTTTTATATTTATTTATAATTAATTGATAAATAATGAATTAAAAATTTATTTTCATAATTTAGTTAATCATATTCATAAAAACTAATTAAATTGATAGTTTATATTAAATAATAATATTTTAATAATATATTTTTTTTTGGTAAAACTCGGTCTTGCGTGTAGTGCAAACTATTGAAAGAATTTGATGTTGTGTGTAAAAAAATCCAATATAGTATTTCATGTAGAATAATATTAACTTATTGTTTCATGTATAATAATTTTAACTTGGTGTTATCTATCATACACACTATCAAATACAATTTACTTCTTTTAGAATTTTGGGGGGTCACATTCTCCTCACCTTAAATAAATTGCATCTTCGCATTTTAAACTCAATATTGGTAATAAATACTTTGATATTTGTAAATTACTTATTGAAATCCCACATAATAAAGGGTTTGTTAAAACATGATCTTGAAAATATAGAATTTTAAGTATAATAATCATATGGAATAACATATAACTAGGTTTCTACGTAGGAGAACATTAGTGGAAAGTGAAAATATGGATTTGGAGAAAAAGTGTAAATAATTATAGGGATTGATTGAGGTCATTTATAAAAAAAGTTAATGATAAATAGAAATTTTAGGGCCTCAATTCCATAAATATACTATGATTTAAAATACCATTGGTTCAACTAAAATTAAGGTATTAGGATAACATTTTTTCAATATTATTTTCCCAATGTTGAGTAATTATTTTACTACCTAAGAATATAAGGAAATATACCTACTTGATATATTTATATAAGTAAAATTTATTCCTTTGGTTGTGCCTAAATAAATTTAAAATTTATCCCTTTACTCCTAAAAATGAATATCTAACTATTTTTGTATACCTGGAGCACTAAAATTTACATTTAATGATTCATAAGATCCATAAAACAAGTTTTTATATTTTTTTATAAATATTTTACGAAACCAATATGGTTAATAACTTAATATGTGAACCAAAAAAATTAGGACTAATGGTTTATCAGTAATATTTATTTTTCAAATTGTTTAACTAAGAACAATGACATATTAACTAGGATACCGCATAGGTTAGTGGTAGTCATGAAACCCTTATCATCCTTTGATCATGGGTTCAAGCCCCACCACCTTGCTGGATGTGATGGGTTGTCACCCTGAATGTAGGTTATCCTTTTTCTAAAATATATTAATATAATTCCTATAATGTTTCCAGAATTTATGATGTACATCCTTGAAATTTAATTATTAAATTTATTTTTTTCTAAGGTTTTCAACACAACTTGTTTTTTTCAAAGTCTAAAAATATTATTTGGCTATTATTACAATGACATAAATGATTATATTAACCCTAAAGTATATCAATACCTTTTATATCTATAAATTGTAAAATCATTATTTTTTAAATAACATTTCCACTAAAATATATATTTTCCATAAATTTCTCCAAAATATCCTTAATCTTGTTAGACTCTCATTACATAAAACCTAAAAAGATATATTTAAGTCTTTGAACTTATCTTCAATCTTAAATTCATAAACTCATGATACTATCCAAAATGGATTTATTCCTAATAAATACCACATAATTTTTACCTTATCAAAATATTAAGATGTTCGTCTATACTTATCCTCAAATTCTATCATAGGGTTATGTTTCCTAATCTATATTTTCCTAAATCTAGTTCCCAAGGATACTACTAAAATTAATATAATACCAATTGTAATTTCCTGACCCTATAAGTCTGGAGTTTGTTCTATAATTTATTACATTGATATTATTACAAGTAATCAAACCTTGAAGGATTGATCGGTTATATAGTTTTGGGAAACTAGATTACATACATGATACTCATAATACATTGGGAAAATAAAATAAAGCATGAATAAAATAAAAGGTCAGCATCCTTAAAACTCATTCCAAGAATCTGTCTTCAAATCCTGGGTAAATGAAACAAAATAATGGTGATCCTTAATTCTCGATAAGGGTAAACTATTATGGAATTAATAATGAATCAATATGGTAAGGTAATAACTGAACACACATGTCATTAAATAAATAATTTGAGAATGAAAGTGCATCCATAGATAATGTCAAAGAAAAGATTTAATTGATGATAATAATAATAATTAAATTCCCAATAAAGTAAATGGTTAATTATTGGATGTCATGTATCTATAACATGAACCACTATACCTTCAAGATGTATTATTAAGACGGTTTAATTATGTAGGTATAAACTCGTCTGATTCTTCTTCGAATCAAACTTAAAGGATTTTTCACCAACTTACTTCATCTCTTGAGACTAATGATGCATCAAATGATTGCATTAATCAGTTCCCCAACCAGTTTAGTGAATGTAAAAATCATTCCTCGTATATTTAATAATCTATTTAACTCATAAACAATGTGACTTATCAAATATCTTTATTGAGTAAAGGATATGGATTTATCAATAATTATCCAGTTAATCAAATAACTTTCAAAGTATAAACTATATGTAAAAATGGAATATGGTTTAGTAAATAATCTTATACGTGATATATGATATGGATATTTAGGATAAATGTAATTTCCAATGAAAAATTATTACAATAGATGGATTATTTCAAGATAAAGTTAACAATCACAAAAGAAAGTGAGATTGTAAAGATAACTTTTACCGCTTGGTAATTTTCAAGTCAAAACCTCTTGGATGGAGTAACTAAAAGTGAAACTTAAAATACCATGAATTATTATTGAATCATGATATTAAATGAAAAATTGGTAATATATACACCATATTAAAGTTAATTCGTATATAATAACAAATAAGTTTCAATGGAATGTAAATTGATATGAAATTCATTACTACTTGAGTAACTTTTGAATCATGAGATCAATGAAATAATAACATAAATTTAAAGTTTTAATACCATTAAATAAATTAAATTCATGATATAACATTTAATAGGGTAGTATATAAACCATACAAAAGAAACAAGTGGTGAATATTCCATACGTCTCGCAGAAATAAAAGTGAGACTAGATATCCTCTTACCTTACACTCCCTTTCGGTTGAGTTCTATTTAACATCCTTTATAATTGTTTTAATCATGTTATTAACTTATAATATAACCATATTAATATTTATTATATCATATATAATCCTTTTATAACATTTAATTACCCTTTTGTTAATAATCTTTTATTATTTTTACTGTTTCGGGTGTTAATTGCCTTGTTTTTCGAGTATGTTTTGACTTGATGTTTTTAGTTCCTATTAATTAGATAATTATTTATAATCTACAGAATATAAATCAGGATTTAAATATCATATATATTCATTATATTTTTATTTATATTAATCCATAAAATTTGGAGATAGGAAATGAAATACATTGTTCATGGAGACAGTAGGTCGTACGTATGAATGAATGTTGTTTTAATTTATTATTACATTAAAAGAATGAAAATTAAATTATATATATGTATATTATAATTATATTATCATATTTATTTTATATAAATTAAATATTTTTATTAAAACCATGGTTAAATCATTCCATGTAACATTTGAACAAATCGCATCACTTTGAGGAAGCGGTAGTCCACATATCCACAAACGATGTTATCGTATTCCAAAAAATAGAAAGCCTAAAGGTATGTGTTATATAATAATTAAATAATAATAAATATTTTATAAATATAATATATATCATTTATAAACTAAAATACATCATTATTACAAACCTTGAAAGGTGGTAATGGAAGAACGAATAACATCGATTCACGAGGCGGTAGTCCACTGTACACATGAACGATGATTATGTGTCTAATTTAATGGAAGTGTGTGTATGTGTTGGTCATACCCATAAGATTAAAAAAATTCATTGTATTTAGGATAATTATTTTATTATATAAACAATATATAAGAATAATTTAAGAGGTGGAGAAAGAAATAAAACTAAAGTGATCATTGAAGAACATTACCCCTTCTTCATGTAACTCCTTTTAGTTTGCACCAAAGGAATTTCTTGATTGGATTTATGCCTATAGTGAGGATTATAAGGTTAGTTTATGAATTTTGAGGAGATATTTGGGTAGGTTTTGGATGATCCAAAAGTCTTGAGAGGTGTGAATAATTGAGGGGGTGATTTCCCTTTTATTGTGGAGGAGGAGTGACATTCTTGAAAATATAAAAAGGTAAACACTATTGGGAGGTATCCCTTACATAATGTGAATCCAATAATGAAACAAATCAATAAAATTTAGTATATGGTCTAAATATATAAATCAAATAGTTTTTTTACAAGTTTCTAGATCATTTGGATACTTAATATTAAAGTTTAATCGCTTTGTAAACTCATTTTCACCTTAATCGTTGTAATTGATTTTAATTACATTCACTAATATTTTTGGTAAAAAAAATTGACATTAATATAAATTATAAATTATTATTATTAAAAATATTTAATCCATTTTTCCAAATTCTACTCATATAAGTGGTATAAATTAATTTAAAATTAATCACACAGATGGGACAACAAAGCGGGTTTTTAAAGTGAAAATGTTCAAAAGTTTGAAATATTTTAATATCTAATTTCAACATGAAATTGATTAAAATAAAATAAATTGGATTAATTTATGTATAAATTTTATATTTATACTTTAAAACTAATTTAAAATATAATTTAACACTATAAATTATTTAGATGAAAAGTCTATTTTCAAATAAAATACAGTATTTTTCACTATTTATCAAAATATGAAAGATCTAAAAAAATACCAAAAATCCAACCAAAGTAAATTTTTATATTATTATTTCAATTATTAATTTTATTTTTTTCAAAAATAATTTATAAAAGTTCCAAAAATTTTATTTAAAATAATTTTTTCATTAAAAGGCGACAAAACTGTCTTTTAGAAAAATACAGATTTCTATGCTTAAAATTAGATTTGTTATTATTTTATGAATTTAAAACTTATTATATGAATTAAAAAACATTTTATTGAATATATAAAATATAAATTTCATTAATATCATTAAATAATATTAATTAATTTAATTTATTAAGATAAAACTCCTTTGGCGCATAAAAATGGTTTTTATAAAAATATTTCCTTTATATTCAATTGGTTTTTATATTTATTTATAATTAATTAGAAACCAATTACTTAAAAAAATATTTTCATAAGTTATTTAATACTATTAATAAATTTTAATTTAATGTCTAGGTTATATTAAATAATAATATTTTAATAATATATTATTGTTCGGAAAAACTCAGTCTTGCGTGTAATACAAGTTATCAAAGGAACTCGGTATTGTGTATATTACAAGCCAACTTAGTGTTGTGTGTAGTGTAATGTTAACTTGGTGTTTTATTTCATACATGATATCAAATAAAATATCCTTATTTTAGAAATTTGTGGTGTTATATTCTCCCCACCTTAAATAAATTGTGTCCTCGCATTTTAAACTCGATCATGGTAATAAATAGTTTGATATTTGTAAATTCCTTTATTGAAATCCCACATCATAAAAGGTTTGGTAAAAAATCATCTTAAAAATAGAGAATGGGAAGTACAATAGTCATATAGAATAATATATAACTAGGTTTTTATATAGGAGATCATTAGTGGTGAGTGAAAATATGGACTTTGAGAAAAAATGTAAATAATTATAGAGAGTGATTAAGGTAATTAATAAAAAACAATTGAATTATCAATAGAAATTTTGGGCCTCAATTACATAATTCTATGATTATTTAAAGTACTATCAGTTCAACAAAAATTAAGGTATTAGGATAATATTTTTTTCAAGATTATTTTCATAATGTTGAGTAATTATTTTACTACTTAATAATATAAGAAAATATTCCTACTTGATATATTTATATAAACACAATTTTTTTCCTTTGGTTATGCTTCTATTAATTTAAAAGTTGTCCATTTACTCCCAAAAATGAATACCCAAATAATTTTTGTTTATACCTGAAGAACTAAAATTTAAATTTAACGATTCATAATATCTATAAAAAAGTCTTTATATTTGTTTCTAACTATTTTCCAAAACCAATATAGCTAATAACTTAATCTATAAACCAAAAAAATTAATAATAATGGTTCATAATTAATATTTATTCATAAAATTGTTTAACTACAAACAATGACATATTAACTAGGACATCACGTAGGCTAGTGGTAAGTGCAAAACCCTTATCATCCTTAAGCCATGGGTTCAAGACCCACATCCTTGGTAGATATGATGGGTAATATAATTCCTATAATGTTTCTGAAAATTATGATGTACATCCTTGAAATTTAATCATTAAATAACTTTTTTTCTAAGGTTTTCAACACAGCCTATTTTTTCAAAGTCTAAAAATATTATTTAACTATTATTACAATGTAATCAATGATCATATTAACCCTAAAGGATATCAATATAATTAAATATATGTCTATAAAATGTAAATTCATAATTACTCAAATAAATTTTCTATTAAAATATATACTTGCCATAAATTTCTCCAAAATACCCTTAATCTTAGTATACTCTCATTACATAAAACCTAAAAATAAATGTTTAAGTCTTTGAACTTATCATCAATATTAAACTCATAAATCCATGATACTATTCAGATAGGGATATATTACTAGTAAATACTACATAATCTATACATTACAAAAATATTAAGTTATTCATCAATAATTGTCTTCAAATTCTATCATATGGTTATGTTTCTTAATATATGTTTTCCTGAATCTAGTTTCCAAGGATTCCACTAAAATTCCTATGATACTAACTATAACGCCCCGACCCCGGAATCCAAAATCCAGTACCTTAATTTATTACATTGGTATGATTATTAGGAATCAAAACTTAAAGGACCAATCAATTTATCAGTTTTTGGAAAACCAAATTACAAACATGATACCCATAATACATTGGGAAAATAAAATAAGAATAAATAAACTAAAACCTCAGCATCCTTGAAACTCATTCCAAGAATTCATCTTCATATCATAGGGAAAGTAAAAAATAGGGGTGAGATCAAATGATCAATAAGGTTAAAGTATAGCAGAAGAAATAATGAATCAATAATCATAATCAATATGAAAACATAATATCTAAACACACATTCCATTAAATCAATAAACTGAAAATGAAAGTGCATCCATAGATGATGTCAAATAAAATATCTCATGGATAATAATAATAACTGAATTCTCAATAAATGTAATTATTAATTATTAGAATTCATGTATATGTAACATAAACCACTATACCATCAAGACTTATTCTCAAGATAGTTTAATTTAATGGGTAAAACCCATCTGATTCGGCTTGTAAATAAACTTGAAGGGTTTGTCGCAAAGAGATTTCATCTGATAATATTACCGATGAATCTAGGGGATTATATTAACTGGTCCCCAACCCATGTAGTGTATTTCCAAATAATTCCTAATATATTAAATAATATATTTAACTCATAAACAATGTGCCTTATCATATATCCATATTTAGTAACTCATAAATAATGTGCCTTATCAAATATTCGTATTTAGTAAAGGATACAGATTTCTCAATAATTCCCCAGTTAATTAAATAACTTTCAAAGTATAATTCATATTTAAAAATAGTATAAATTTTAGGAAATAATCATATCCATGATATATGATTTGGATATTTATGATAAATTTAATTTCCAATGAAAAATGATTACAATATACTGATTTTTTCAAGAGAAAGTTAATAATCACAAAAGAAAGTGAGATTACAAAGATAACATTTACCACTTTGTAATTTTCAAGTAAAAACCCCTTGGATGGGATAATTCAAATTGAAACTTAAAATATAATGAAGTATGAGGTAACCATTATATTAAATTAAAATGGGTCAATATATACACTACAACAAAGTGAATTGGTTTATAATAACAAATAAGTCTCAATAGAATGTAAATTGAGACGAAATTCCTTACTACTTAAGTAACTTTTGAATCATGAGATCCATGAAAGAATAACATAAATTTAAACTTTTAATACCATTAAATAAATTAAATTAATGATATAAAATATAATATGTTAGTATATAAACCACACAAAAGAAATGAGTGGTGAATATGGAATAAGTCTCGTAGAAATAAAAGTGAGACTAGAAATCCCCTTACCTTACACTCCCTTTTGGTTTAATGATATTTAACCTCATGTATAATGGTTTTAATCATGTTATTAACTTATACTAGAACTATATTAATATTTATGATATCATATATAATCCTTTTATAACATCTCATTACCCATTTGTTAATAATATTTCATTTTTTTACTATTTCGGGTGTTAATTGCCTTATTTTTCGAGTATGTTTTGACTTGTTATTTTTCATTCATGTTACTTAGATCATGATTTCATCATCTAAAAAATGTAAATAATTATTTAAATATCATATATATTCAGTATATATGTATTTATATTAATCCATAAAATTTGGAGATAGGAAATGAAAAACACCATTCATAGAGACGATAGGTCGGACGTACGCATAAACGTTGTCTTCATTTTCTTGTTGCATTAAAAGAATAAAAATTAAATGATATATCTATATATTATAATTAAAATATCATATTTATGTCATATAAATTACATATGTTTATTAAAACCATCCTTAATATATTCCATGCAACGTGTTAACGAATCACATCGCTTTGAGGAGGTGGTAGCCCACACATCCTCAAACGATGTTATAATATTCCCACAAAATGGAAAGCATGAAGGTATGTGTTATAAAATAATTAAATAATCATAAATAATATATAAATATAATATATATCATGTATAATCTAAAATCCATCATTATTACAAACCTTTAAAAGTGTTAATTGAAGAATGACCAACATCGGTTTGTGAGGTAGTAGTATGACATACACACGAACGATGATTGTGTATCTTATTTTATGGAAGTTTTTGTAGGTTTAGGACATACCCTTAAGATAAAAACATCTTAGTATATTTAGGATACTGATATTATTATATAAAAAATATATAACTGATGCACGTCTGGCATAGGGCGTGGCAAAAGAAAATTATTTTCCTAGTGCGGTACAGTGGCTGACCAGAGTCGTCTCACTTGAGTATATTCTCAGTTTTGTTCACTCACTTAATATAATTCAACAAAAATATTTAGTTTTTTTGTTTTATTATTTTATAAAAACAACTATAAATATTTTTTGGTTTTTTATTACTTTATGATATATTTAAATGAGATAAAGAATGGAAATTTTAACTTAAACTAACATGAAATTCTAAAAAATAATGAGTTGATAAATAAAGAACTTGGTTTTGGGTTTAGTTTTGGGTTCAATCATTATTATCCTTTATTTATTTGATTTTAGTTTGATAATACAAATATGAAATCTCATGATTAATTACTATTTATTTTTATTTATAAATTGTGGAATCTTTGAATACTTAAGAAATCTCAATTTAACCTCCTCCTATAATCAAGGCTGATGACACACCTTGGTCGAGGGCATTTCATATTTTAGGACCAAGATCTATTAATGTAGTTTCATCCATTGACTTGCTCAACTTCATTGTGTAAAGATTTATCTAATGAAGATATAAATAATAGTTTAAAAAAATAATATAAATATATTGAGTTTCATATCATGTGGGACAATCACCACACTAGGGACGCTCTCTACACCCATTCATGCTACTCATATCTACCACAAAAGTAAAATAAACTTTAAGAAAAATTCAATAACATCTTGATCTCCCTTAGTCCAAGCCTCGGCTCAGACCCTCATTATTGAGGGTAAGAGATAACTTTTGTGAAAAGAGAGAATAAAAGAATAATATAACAAAAAATAACAAAGAAAAGGGAAGGATAATAATAAAATAAAAATGGAAGAATGGGGATTAGAAGAGAGAGGGGGGAGAGAGAAGAATAATAAGAAAAAAAATAAAGAAAATAAAATATAAAGAATAATGTTAAAATAATAACAACAATAATAAAAAAAATAAGAATAATAACAAGAAGAAAATAAGAAGAACAAAAGTATATGGATGGGTGAAAAACATTAAAGAAAATCATGCATTTGGTTCTATTTATTTAATAAAATAAAATTATAATTAAAAGAAAACTAAAACAAAAGAAATAAAAGAAAATAAATATATAAAATGAAAATAAAAATGAACCAGCTTGGACAATCCTCCTTGGTGGATCCCCTCTTTATATGTGAGGATCTCCCTATGGTAGTGGGGGTGGATTCTTTTTATAGGCAAGGGTGAGATTTTTGTATCTATAATTTATTCCAAAATCTTTCACATGATAGACCCATTTAATGACAGAATTTGAAAAATTATTATTCTGTAAAGTTTTTTAAAATACCTTTCTCATTTGACCATAAAATTTTAACTTCATTCTCCATGTTTAGAAGAAATTATATCTCATTTTATCTAAAAATTTATTCTGTCTAGGTAGAATCTTTGAGTTTCAGAAATCCGAATTCTCGTGTATTAATGGCCTTGATATCGGTAGAATCAAGTGGGTAAATAGTTATGAAAGTTGTTCTTATATATTTTATCTTTATCATTGTTAAATTTCAGATCCATCATACCATCAATTTACAATATATAGTCCCAACTTCAAAAATATAAATATCTATGCATGGATTTTGAGGTTTGTCTTGTCAGATTATTTTAGGCCTCTAAATTTTGGATTTATCTCTTGGTCCAGAAGAATTAAATGAATACCAAGATGTATTTAATACTAAAAAAATTAATTTAATAAATTAAATAAATTTATAAAAAAGTTATTTCCAAGAAACATAAATAAATTAAAATAGTTAAAATCCAAAATTAGGGTATTTTTGAAATTAATCTCAAAATAATTCTAAAACCATAAAATATGAAAATTAAAATTAAAATATCACTTGTGTGGGATTAAAACCATTTAAATATGTTTAAAAATATGCATGAAAATTGAGTTTTTCAATACCCCCACACTCAAACTATGCATGTCCTCAAGCATAAAATCTCAACATTAAATATCATAGGGCACCAATGTTATTATTATTCAAATTTCAAGGAAATAAAATTAAACAATCAACAATTTCAAATCAAATTTTAAAATTTAACATAAAATATCAATTCAATTTCCCAGTTTTTAAAGAAACAATCAATTCAAGTAATTTACTTTATCCCTTTTGAAATGGTGGAACTTATTATTTCATTCATTCAAACTCCTTTATTCATTATTATTAAACATTCAAAATCATGATCTACCTATAATTGGATCTTTCCACTCATCACTAATGATATTAATTCAAGTATAATTATGCGTGTTTCATGAATAAATACTCCTTATCTATAGTTTTGTAAAGGAACTACTTTTTTCACTTTGTAAATACAAAAGACACATAAAATCATGAGGAATTTCATTAAAGGTTCAAATGAATCGAGGGATTAAGTTGGTAGGAATAGATGTTTAAAAATTAAGACTCAAGAAGAAGGAATCTATCTTAAATATAATGCATGATATCAAAAATTTAAGTCTAATGTAATTATCCCATTCAAAGTAGAAACTCTCATTTCCCCCAAAACTCAAAATAAGGTCATGATCAAAGTAAAGTACAATGAATGATTTATACACCCTCTTGAAATTTTCTCTACCTTTATAATTCTTTTCTTTTTCAAATAACATTTTCATTTTTTTATTTTTTAAAAATTTATGATTATAATAAACCTCAAATCCACCACCTAACCACATATGATAAAAATCATAGGTCTAATAATAGTGATTTTTAGTTTTCCCAAATCACAACCCATTTTTCTCTTTTTTTTTTACTTCTTTTTGTCATTTTTTCTTAATTTTTTCAAGAGGGGGAAAATGAAGTAAAATATATAAATCAAAAACCTTTTTCAATACCCATAGTATCACCCTCACATTTTTTTTCTTTTAATGCATTTAATCCCATTTACCATGACTCCCCCACCCCCACAATTCAACTTTAAAATATCATTAAAATACTAAGAGGAGGGTAGGAATGGATATAAATGGATTGAAACGTGGATCATCCCTAAAAAAGGATTAATGTAAATGTGGTATTTTAAGGATATGTTTTTTTTCTAAAGATGTCTCAATCATTTTAATTGTGTTTTTTCACAATCACAACTTTGACAAGTTCAAATGAAAGTTTTATCAGGTGGCATTTCCTAAGACCACTCAAGAAATATGATCAACAGAAAATAGAAAGTAATTGGTCTAGAAATACTCTTGAAAATGTAACATATTATTTGGTACAATCACTCAATAAATGATTAATAATAACAAATCAATTAACATTAATTTCAGAAATTCAAAGCATTAAAATGTTAGGGAAATTTCACTTAAATGAATCAACTAATTTCTTCAAATCACAAGTCCTAATTTTAATATACAAGTTTCAATTTAATAATTTAATTCTAAATTTCACTAATTAAATATCATTAACATTGAAATATAAAACATGGAATAACAGGATTCCTAATAAATTCATGTATCCTAGATTATTCAAGTAAAGCATAATTCAAGCATGGGCATGAAATTTCAATTTAAAGCTCAAAGCATGTTGTTGGATAAAAATATATAGAGTTTAAAAGATAAACATAAAAGTTAAATCCCTTTACTATGAAGCTTATTCCTCTTTCCTCATTGGTTATTTGAGGTATGCCTTCTGATATCATAAACCTATAAAATAAAATTACTCACTTAAGTACAAGGATCGTGTAATTTAAGCTCAAAAGGATAAGTGGGAGTGGGATGCAAGATGGAATAATCCTAAGAATGAAATTTAAATCCTAGATATTAAGTAAAGATAAGTCTTGGTATGATCCCTCAAGTGGGCCCTGAATTTTTTCTACCTCCAGAGGGAATTATTGGTTGTTATTCATAGTCTAATGGTGGATGAAGCTTATTTGATTTTAACCACCACATGTGTATTTTTATATCTTGTGCTTCTTATTTAATAATGAGTAATGAACCATAGATAGAGTATACCAGATCCCCCCCCCCTCACAATTAGTTATAGCTTTCATGGTAGGGGTAGGATAAAGTACAGGTCATCCTCTTCCTTGGTTACTACTTATGAAACTTCCTCTTTATCTTCCATTATTGAATTCACATAGTATGCATGAATTGAATGATTAAATGTAAAGTAAATAGGTATTTTTACTTGAATAAAATTTGAATTTGAATTTTTAATAAGTAATTTATCCCTTAAAATATGATGAACCTTATTATTGATTTACACGGGCTCAGTGCCTTGGATTTTCTCATGAGATTCCTCAAATGTATGTTCATTTAAATCAGGGAGCTCCATGTGTTCCTCAACAGGTGCATTCTTAGTTTCTTTATTTTCCTCCAGGTTAATATAAGTCTTATATGAATTTGTATAATAAAAATAGTAGGGAGTGATTAAAAATTTAGTTTTAATAAAATTAGAATAGATATAGTCAAAGAAAGGTTCAAATCCCTGAGTTAGTTCGACTTAAATTGGTTTTTAGTTGAAATTTCCTTCTTAAGTTGATTGGTAGAAAATAGAGTCAATTAGTTAGGTTCTTATAGTATTTATTCAATTTCAAAGATGAGTGGTGAAATTTATTCCACCACTAGATCAGGTTCTAGTTTTAGATCAGTTTCTTTGGAAGGAATTGAGAGATCAATTTTTTCTTCACAATCATTCTAGAAGTCATCCAAATCTTATTGATCTCTCAAATATAACGCAGGCTCTGGTTGGTCTTGGGTAGTATGGGAATATTCTGTTATCCATACAATTTTCTTTGTATTCCTTATATTTACACTTTAAGTTCCTTCACACAATCTCTATTGTACTCTAAAATAGATTATTATTCTTGTTGTTACACCAGTGAGTAGTAATTCCATGCAGAGTAATATCAGTTTGGATACATCATGGAAAAGGGATTTTTTTATGGTTTTTTTTTCTTAAATTAATTAAGAACTATCTATTGTGAAAATAGAAAAATAAAATGAAATTTCAATTAGCTCCCCAACAATAGTGTTAGTTTTAACACATTCCTATCATAAGGCATGTAAAAGGAAAATTATTTTCCTAGTGTAGCACAATGGCTGACTAGGGTTGTTTCACTTAAGGAGATTCTTAGTTTTGTTCACTTTCCTAATCTAATTCACCAAAAATATTTATTTATTTTTTGTTTTTATAATTTTATGAAAGTAATGATAAATCTTTTTGGGTTTTTTATTACTTTATAAAATATTTAAATGACATGAAGAATGAAAATTTTAACTTAAAGTAACATGAAATTCTAAATATAATGATTTAAGGAAGAAATAACTTGGTTTTGGGTTAAGTTTTGGGTTCAATAATTATTCTACTTTATTTGTCTGATTTTGGTTTGATAATCCAAACATGAAATATCATGATGAATTACTATTAGTTTTATTTAGAAATTTTAGAATCTTTGAATGCCTAATAAATCCCAATTCTACCTCCTCCTGTAATCAAGGTTGATGACACACCTTGTTCGAGGGTGTGCCATATTCTAATACCCAGCTCTATCAATGTCGTTTCATCCATTGACTCATTCAACTCCATCATGTGAAGAATTATCCAATGAAGAGAGGGAAAAGATTTTAAAAAAAGAATATAAATAGATTGACTTACATATCATGGGGTACAGTCACCACACTGGGGAAATTAATCATTCCTATTCATGCTACTCATATCTACCACAAATGTAAAATAAACTTTAAGAAAAATTCAAGAACACCTTAACCTACCTCAGTCCAAGCCTTGGGTCAGCCCCTCATTGTCGAGGGTAAGATATAAATTTGGTGGAAAGAGAGAATAAGAGAATAATAAAATAATAAATTATGAATAAGAATAAAATAAAAATAGAATAATGGGGATGAGAAGAGAGAGAGAAAATAAGAAGAATAATAATAATAAAATAATGAAAATAAAGTATAAATAAGAGTGTAAAAATAATAATGATGGTAATAATAATAATAACAATAATAATTAAAATAATAATAAAATAATAAGAAGAAAAGAAGATGTATTGGTGAAAAACTTTAAAGAAAATCATGCATGTGGTTCTATTTATTTAATAAAATAAAATTATAATTAAAAGAAAACTAAAACCAAAAAAATAAAAGAAAAAGAAATAAATAAAAAATAAAACACAAATCTAGAATCTTGACCGAGCCTCCTTGGTGGCTTCCCTCATTGGATGTGTGGATCTCTCTTTGTCAGTGGGGGTGGCTTCTTTTTATAGGCAAGGGTAAGATTTTTTTCTCTAGAAATTTATCCCAAAATTTTGTGCATGGTAGACTCATTTAATTACCGAATTTGAAAAATTATTCTTCTAGAAATTTGTTCCACAATGTATTTTTTGTTTTACCACAAAATTTCATCTTCATTCATAATGTTTAGAATAATTTATATCCCATTTACTCTGAAATTTAATTCTAGCTAGGTGGAATCTTTGAATTTCATAAATCTAATTTCCCATAAATTTATGGACTTGATATCGGTAGAATAAATAGGGTCCATAGTTATGAAATTTTTTCCTCAGGATTTTATCTTTCTCATTTTCTAATTTAAACTCTATCATACCCTCCATTTATGAGATATAGGCCCAACTTCAAAAATATACAGATCTGCGCACAAATTTTGAGGCCTGATATGTGAGCTTATTTTGGGTCTCCAAATGTTGAATTCAGCTCTTAGTGTAGAATAATCAAATGAATAAAATTATTTATTCAAGAATAAAAAAATTAATTTCATAGATTAAATTAGTTTATAAAAATTTATGGCGTAAAAACATAAATAAATTAAAACAGTTAAAATCCAAAATTAGGTCATTTTTGTAATTAAGCTCAAAATGCTTCTAAAACCATAAAATGTGAAAATTGACATTTAAATATAAATTTTTTGTGATTAAAACCATTAAAAAATTTAAAAATATTCATGAAAATTGAGTGTGTCAATAAGAAGAACTGAAGATGTGGAGAAAGAAATAAAATTAAAGTGCTCGTTGAAGAACATTGCCTCTTATTCGGGTAACTTCTTTTGGTTTTCACCAAAGAACTTTATTATTTGGATTTATGCCCAAATTGAGGCTTATAGGGTGACTTTAGAGATATTTTGGATCTATTTTTTTAGATTATGGATGATCCAAAATACTTTATAGGTGTGAAGAAGTGATAGGGTGAGTGCCCTTTTATATTGGATGAGCAGTGACATTCTTGTAAATATAAAAAGGTAAATATTATTAAGAGGTCTATCTTACATAATGTGACTACAATAATTAAAAAAATCTATAAAATGGATGGTATGATCTAAATATGGTCATTAAATAGCTTTTTTACAAGTTTCTAGGTAATTTGGTCACTTAAGATTAAAGTTTAATCACTAAGTACACTTATTTTCACCTTAATCGCTGTAATTAATTTTAATTGATTTCGCTAATATTTTTGTTCAAAAAATAATTTAATCTTAATATGCATTAAAAATTATTTTGATTACAAATATAAATCTATTTTTTAAATTCCACTCACAAAAGTGGCAGAAATTAATTTAAAATTAATCATGTGGATAGAATGACTAAAGTGAAAATGTTCAAAAGTTTGAAATGGTTTTATATTCAATTACAATGTGAAATTTATTCCAATGACCTAAATTGGATTAATTTATATATAATTTATCTATTTATACTTTAAAATCAATTAAAAATATAATTTAAAACTATAAATTATTTAGACTAAAAGTCAAATTTCAATTAAAATTCTGTATTTTTCCCTATTCATCAAAATATGAAAGTTCTTAGAAAAATACCAAAAAAAATCACCCAAAGTAAATTTTGAAGTTAATATTTTAAATATAAAGTTTATTTTTCCAAATATAATTTATTAATGTTTCAAAAATTGGATTTAAAACATGTCTTCCATTAAAAAGTTACAAAACTTCCTTTTAGAAACATATAGCTTTTATGTTTAAAATTGGATTTGTTTGTAATTTATGTATTTAAAACTTATTGGATGAATTAAAAAATGATTGAATATATAACATATAAATTTCATTAATATCATTAAATAATAGTAATTAATTTAATTTATTAAGATAAAATGCAATTGGAACATAAAAATAGTTTTTATAAAAATATTTCCTTTATATTAAATTAGTTTTTATATTTATTTCTAATTAATTGTTAGCCAATGAATTAAACAATATATTTTCATAAGTTAGATAATTCTATTCATAACCACTAATTTAATGGCTAGGATATATTAAATAATAATATTTTAATAATATATTGTTTTTTGGTAAAAACTCGGTCTTACGTGTAATGCAAGCTATAAAAAAGAAATCGGTATTTTGTGTAACACAATCCAAATTAGTGTTATGTGTATATATATATATATATATTAGATACTTGGTGGTATAATTACATTTAAACACACACACGCACCATAGACACAAGCTGGAAAGATAGGTCATATCCCCCCACCCCTAAGGGGATAACCCACCCATCAAGCCTTATTTATTCAGTGCATGTCTCGTAATCCCATTGGGTATGAAGCCCATTACATGGCTCGTATGCCCAATGGGTATGAAATCCCATTTAATGGCATGTAGGACCAAATTTTTTATCCCAAAGTCCCACTGGTGAATATTACTTCTACAGTACCCGGGCTCCTACAGTACTTGGTGTTACATGTCATACACGCTATAAAATACAATATACTTATTTTAGAATTTTATGGCCATACAAACTCATTCCAAAATTTTATAAAAAATATTAAAAACATGATAGGATCTATTTACAAGCATCATAATCATTTTTTATAACATATAAACTTCATATAATACTGAAAACACCCTTTAAAAATCATCAAGAAATCATAGTTTTCAAATTAAAGGCTTGGAAATAGGATAACCTACATCAAAAGGTCAGAATCAAATCAAAAAGAGTTTAAAATTCATCATCTTTGATGAATATCACTATAAAAGGTTTCACAATGGGTCTCAAGGGCCCTATGAACTAAAAACCACAAAATAAAAATGTCACCCACAAGCTAGGGTTCATCCAACCTCAAGCCGCAGCAAGGGGAAAGAAGGAGGAGGAAGAAGAACAATATGTAAGGGAGTAAAGACTCACCTGAGTTGATCACATGAAGAATAAATAGTGAAATTGACCAAAAATGGAGGGAGGAGAGGAGGTGGGATGTGCGACCATGGGCCCTCCTAAGCATGGTGTCTAAAATGCACGGCCGATTGTTGCCTATCGACCGGTCAAAGTTTCAGTGCTCTGCTAATGTGTATAGCAGCACTCGGTTCGAATCCTCGGCGATGATACTTTGTAATAGTCGTTTGTTCTTAGTTGATTGTATTTTTATTATGGGGGTTTGTTTGAAGAGCTTAATTGAAATGATTTATTGACTATAATTGATTTAAAAATTTGATAAAGATTGGGGTGAGTTCATTATTAGGGAGTTGATCTTGTGATATCCTTGAGCTTTGCTTTATATTGCATTTAAATTAACACCCACCTCACAAGTTGACGTCGATTAGAATTCATAAGTGTTAAAGCTTTAATCCAAGCCTTAACTTAACTAGGATTATAGTCTCAATTAGTACTTGTTTATGGTAGTATGTTTATGGTTCCAATAATCCATGTAAACCACATGCTAAACAAAATATGTCATTAATCCATGACATATTAAGTCCAACATACACAATGTTAAATTAACGAATACTCATCGAGCAAATACTCTCAATAACTTAACATCCCTAAATTTTGACTCACCCCAATGAGATATTTACTCAGACATTTGGGTGTTTAATAGTCTGGTTATAATAATTATGATGATAAATTAAGAATAGAAGAAAAAGAAATGGATTGGAAAAGAGCGGTACGTCGAACACACACACACGAACAATGATGATAATTAAAAACGGATTTTCGATTGAATGAGGAAGAAAAATAAGGGAAGGGGATTCAACTGAATTTAAACTATTTTGAGAACATTAATATTAAACTACATAATGTGGATGATAATAAGAGAAATTGAAGAAGAAACTTGCATTAAAACAGAATTACAAACAAAGAGACTTACAAGATTACAAAAATGAAGAACACGAAAGTAAGTGAAAACAAAGAGAGGAGGAAAGGTCTATAAAGTGAAAACTTGAGTATGGAAGGTCCTCACAATCCTTTTTAAAGGATTTTTTAGTGCCAATATGATCTCCTCTCTTCTGAAATTCCAACCCCTCTCAATGAGAGAAGGGGAGAGTATTTACAGCCCAAGGAGTGGACTGTTTTCATTCCCAATATTTCCCAATACTTTCATTTCCAAGTTGGATATTCATACAGAATAATATAGAGAAATTTACTTCTTAAAATTGGTAGATAATAAAGTTTTCCGACGACTATAAAAATTTGGAGTCATTTGGACCTATGTAGCCAAAGTTATGGCCGGTTGATTAAACAATTTTAATCTGTCCATTTCAATCCAGTTTTTTTTAAGTTAAAAATGTGAAAGGGTTTTTGAATAGTAATATGCCTTCAAAACCGAATTATTTATTCAAAAAAGTAGGCCACCTATATCTCCTCTTTCACACTGAAAAATCTCATCTTATTTTGATGCTTACATCATGAGATATTCCATTAATACTATACTAATTTTATTTCTAGGCCAGAATGGTGGGATGGAAATAAAGGCACATGTTGGGCCCCTTGTGTTTGGATTTGGGACTTTAAATTTTTATCCAAGACTCCTTAAATTGTCCCCAAAACTATGGTCGAGAATAATGGAATTTAGAATTTTGTATTTAGCCTATAAAATCAATCTTCATGATTAGTCCAGTTTCTTCACAGATTCTTTGGTCTTGTTTGTGAGGACCATATGACCCTTCAAATGGAAGAATTGGCTCATGGTACCTTCTATAGAAATGTTATATATTTAAATGGTAATCCTAAAAAATAATAACCATACAATTTGGATCAGTATAGTGATAGTTATTATTAAAATAGTAAACTGACTCAATTGGACTACTTCTAAAAAAGCTCAAAAATTATACTTAATATTAAAACATTAATATTTCACACAAATTATGCACATTTCATATAAAATCAGTAAAGGGAGTATATAATAAGACATTAAAATATTAAAAACATAAACTCCCCCACACTTAGTCTTGTTTATGTCCTCATGTGTAACAAATATAAAAACATGACAAAATCATTTTCACTCACCAACAAATATTAAAATTTTGTTTTCTTCAATCAAGGGAGGTTTAGACTATTTCACTCATCAATTTTGAATTCCACCACAATTTGTTACAGAAAAAATGTTCCAAAACTAATTCATTTTTTCATTCTCAAATTTAGAAATGGAAAATGTGGACACTCAAAACTCACACCTCTCAAGATGATAAAATTCATTTGTGGAGGTTCACTCTTTCACCAACAAAAAGTAAAAATCTTAGAGTTTAAAAGAGATCTCAGCTTCCAATACCTATCCAAATTGAACAAGAATCATGAGGTATTTTTAAGGGGTTTTTTTGTGGCTATGGGACGGTAGTAATATAATGTCCAAGAGAGAGAATAAGAGGGGTAAAACACCAACATAGAAAAAGCAATGCACATTTTTTTGAAATAAAACATGGAAGGAAATGAAAACAAATATTTACATGGGAATGATTGTGTGAAGAAAGACACAATATAGGGAGAAAATATGAAGGTAATGAGAATATGGAATATTTACAAAACACAAAACTTTTCCCGAAAAGAATATAATGCAAGTGTTCTTTTTTTTCGAAAGTTGACCTTAAAACAGATCTCACACTCATATCCCAACCCATGATTGATCTCCTCGCAACACTAATTGTAATAGTTTTAACAAGATCAAAGGTTGAGGAAGACTGATTTTTGACCTACCCAAGACACAACCCATTTTTTTCATTTTTTTTTTTTTGATTTTTTTCATCATTTTTTATTTTATTTTATTTTTGAACACTTGTCAATAACATTTACAAAATTACATAAATGGAAGTACATTACATTCACCAAAACACACTGAATGAAAACATCTCCCCCACACTGAAATGGATGCTTGCCCTTAATCAGATGAGAACTCGTTTAAAATCAATAATAGGGTACCCAAACAATGAAATCCATTCGCCCCACACTTAAATTTCAAAAAATTATGCAATGAAAATCCAAGTTGATATTGGGTGGGAAAAGTTATTGGGATTTTAATGTGGATATCAATGAAAAGGTTTTCATAGGCTCGAAGGGACTTTCAAAATAAGGATTAATGTAAGAGAAATGGGAGGTTATTTGGATATTGTGATTCTCATGTGGTTCAGAAAATGCCTCTATCATATTAATGCACAGTAAGGTAGGAAATTCAGCTCAGAGGTCCACAAACTCAAGACTCACAAATGGGGGTGAAAACACACATTTTGAAAAGATGGTCATAGGTGGCCTTGGCATGAAAGAAAATGTTGTTCCTCACGGTTTGGGAAAATCATTTTCCAAATCAAAAACTGAGTATTCAAAAAAATTTAATTTTGACACAAAATTATTTATCCAAATTCATGATGAAAATACAAAAAATTTGAGATGAAAACATGTCTGTTAACTCCCCAAAATGGTTGAACAAAATTTTAAAACTCGATGTTGAGTAAGCATTACTCTGTATTTTTTTGTATATTTTTTTTAAGTGATTGCTTTTTTTTAGTTTTTTAGGGTTTTTTTATAAATATACACCCACACAAAAGAGAAAGTGAAAAAGAAAGTTTTTTATAAAGAAAGTGGGAAAAAAATGAAAGAGAGAGGAAGAATAAGAGAGAGGTAGAGATATGAAGAGATAGATAGAGAGTTAAAGGGAAAGAGGCGCCCCCTGGTTTGGATTTGGCGGGTCGCCATCTCCATCTAGTGGTAGGTCTACTTGAGAAGTTGGGGATCCCATGAAAGTTGATGATGATACAGGATTTTGGGATGTTACCTAAAAAAGAAAAATCATTATTCATTTAATGAAAAACTAAAAAGAAATTGAAATTTTACAAAAGTAAAAGAAAACATGGGTTGCCTCCCAAGAAGCGCTGCATTTATTTTTCTACAGCTAGACATTTGCAGTGGACTACCCATAGTCTGAAGGTGGCCATCATATTTTCTCAACTCTAGTGTGCTTCTAGAAAAACTTATCCTCTGGGAGGCCTAATGATTCATTGGATAATTTCTTCCCATCCTTGTTGGTGTGCTTGCAATTCAATGGGGGTGGAAAGAGAATATGGCTATCCTCCCTTTGGTCTTCAATGTGAGGAATGATTTTATCCACAAAGTGATGATTTTATTTTCTTGTAAATTCAAGAAGATGTCTCAATTCTGATGGTTCATTTATGTAAGGTTCAGATAACACGAAAGCAGAGTATGAGATCCCAATTGTTTTTGACTCATTTATTTTATCACTTAGCGATGTAGAGTAATGGGGATCAGTGGCGTCATAATACTGAATAAAATTTTCAATATCCTTTATTTCAATGTTGTTCGCCAAAGAATGGTCAATTTCAACCTCACCAGTGATTAATTTATTAATTACGGTACAAATATCACAAACATCACTATCATTAGGACAATATAAACACATTGGTTCAGGGTTCACTTCACATATAACAGAATTTTCAGAATCATGGATAGGAAAGGATGAATGTGGGATAATCAGATTTAAATCAACAAATGAGCATTCAAGTTAATTTTCTTTATTACCATTCATGTTGGAGCATTAGAGGTCAGAGGTGAGATGAGATTCCAAAGAGTTTTCAAGATCCTTTAGGTCAATAGAGTCTACATCTGTAATGTCAACATCAACTTCTCCATTTATGACTTGGTTAATGAGGATACAATATTCACAAACTCCTCTATTAGTAGAACATAAAGAACATGATGGATTGGGATTCAATACCCTATCAGAGAGAGTTTCAGAAGAATGGATAGAGAATGTAGATTCATTCTCTGATTGGTATCGCATGGATTGAAAATATTGAATTTGACCAGTTGGTCACCAAATTCCATGGATAAGATGCCTGAATGGACATTAATATTAGTTCTAGAAGTCATGAGGAATGGTCTTCCTAGAATTAGGGGATATCGAGAAGAGTTCATCTCACCTTCCATGTCAAGGACATAGAAATTAGTAGGGAAGATAATATCATTGACACGAACAAGGACATCCTCAATTATTCCCTCAGAACTGGCTGTGCTTCGATTGGCTAATTGAATAACAACACCCGTTAGATGTAAGGTACCTCGACCAAGGTTGGAGAATATGGATATGGTCATGACATTAATTGAGGCTCCTAGGTCTATGAGTGCATCATCAAAGTTGGAACTTCCAATTTGGCATAGAACCGTAAAGGTCCCTGGATCTTTGCACTTTATGGGAATAGACTGTTGGGTGGAAACATTTTCAAAGTTCCTAAGTTTCCTCTTGTGGGTGCCCAATTCCTTAAGAAACTTGGCATACTTAAGAATTTTTTTGATGGAATCTAAGAGAGGAATGTTGACTTCAACACGTCTAAACATGTCGAGCATTTCAGGATCGGGTTCAAATGACTTCTTTGGATTAGAAATAGCTTGTGGAAAATGAATTGGATTCCTAAGTGGAATGGAAGGAGGTGATGGAATGGATTCATATTCCTTTTCAATTTTATTTTTCTTTTCATTTTCTAGGTTAGCATTCAAAGGACTGTTGGAGGACTTATCTTGAGGCATAGCAATTTTCTATCCCGATATAAGTGAAATTTCACTTACATTACCCTTGGGGTTGGGTAATGGTTGAGCTGGAAGTTGGGAAGAATCGTATGGTTGCTGCTGACTAAGGTGGGATGCTAGTTGACCAATTTGGGTTTCAATGTTCTTGAGGCTTGAACGGGTGAAGGAGGAAAGATCTTCCACTTCACTTTCCCATGGTTGCTTGGAAGAAGAGGCTTGTCCCAAATTGGGATTACCTTGATTTTGGTTCTTTGGAAAGCGATCGTATTGGTTTTGGAATAGGGAAGGCTCACTGGGATAATGGAATCCAAAAGGAGGATTGTTCCTTTGAGGATGAGGAATAAAAGGATAAGGTTGTTGGAAGTTACCAATGCCTTGACCATATTGAAACTGGTTTGGGTTTTGAGGAGGGAATTGAGGAGGATGAGATATGGGATTACCATACCTATGGCCTTAGTTATATGAAGAAGAGAAGGGATCAGAGTGAGGTTTGTTGAAGTTTCTAACAAACTGACCTGATAGTTGAGGATTGGTGTTCCGCTGAGCATATGTTGCATTGAGCTCCATTTGTCCAGAGGAATCGGATTGATCCTCTTGAAGTTGTGGACATGTGTCAGTTGGATGAGATGGAGAGTTGCAGATTCCACAGTTTTTGAGAGGTCCATGAAACATTGATTGTAGAGAAGACGAGGTTGGGGATTTGGTAGCCATAGCTAGTTGTCGCACAAGACCTGTAAGTTCACTCATCCACTCGGTCATCTTGTTTGGACCAATTGATTGATTATCTTGGCCTTGTTTGACTTTATCATGTGCTCGAGTATGGAATTGTTGTGTGTTTCCATCCATGTTACTTATGAGATCTCTTGCAGCTGAAGGAGTTTTATCAACAAGAGCACCACCACTTGCGGCATCAATGAGAGTTCTCTCCATAGCCAATAACCCCTCATAGAAATATTGGATAAAGATTTGGTCAGGGATTTGATGGTGTGGACAGGTTTCCAAAAGATTTTTGAACCTCTCCCAGTACTCATGGATTGATTCACTTGGGAATTGACGTATACCACTTATTTTCTTTCGAATAGAAGTAGTATGAGAAGCAGGAAAGAATTTCTCTAAGAAGATTCGCTTCATGTCATTCCATGTGGTTATGGAACCAGGAGGAAGGTAGTAGAGACGTGACTTGGTGGAGTCGGATAGGGAGAAAGGGAATTCTCGGAGTTTGATTTGTTCCTCAGAAACTCCTTGAGGCTTCATGGTAGAGCACACCACTTGGAACTCTTTAAGGTGGAGATGTCGATCCTCACCGGCTAGCCCGTGGAAATGAGGAAGAAGATGAATCAAACCCGATTTGAGTTCGAAGTTAGTTTCTATGTTTGGATATTGAATACCAAGAGGTTGGTAATTCATATCAGGGGTAGCAAGTTCTTTAAGGGTGTGTTCCCTAGGATTGGCCATATCTAATTCAACTGGTTGGACAAGGACTGGTTCTTGAATTATTTGATTATCTCTTATGTTCCTCCTAAGTTGGAAAAGTGTTTCCTCAATTTCAGGGTCAAACAAATTTGAGGGATTGTTTGGAAGGCTACGGGGCATTTAGAGAGATTTTGGAAGAAAGAGGAAGATGGGTTTTTCTTTTTCTTTTTTTTGTTTAAGATTTTTATGAGAAGACGGGTTTTTCTTTGTGTTTTTTTTTTAAATTTTGTTTTTTTTTATTAAAATAATCAGAAACTAATGACTAAATAAAGAACCATCCCTAGAAACAGTGCCATTTGAAACATGCGTCCTATTTTCGCATATCGACCAGTCAAAGTTCTGGTGCTCTGCTAATGTGTATAGCAGCACTCGGGATGAATCCTCGGCGATGATACTTTGTAATAGTCGTTTGTTCTTCGTTGATTGTATTTCGATTAGGGGGTTTGTTTGAAGAGCTTAATTGAAATGATTGATTGACTATATTTGATTTAACAAATTGATAAATATTGGGGTGAGTTCATTATTAGGGATTTAAGCTTGTGATATCCTTGAGTTTTTCTTTATATTGCATTTAAATTAACACCCACTTCACAAGTTGACGTCGATTAGAATTCCTAAGTGTTAAAGCTTTAATCCAAGCCTTAACTTAACTAGGATTATAATATCAATCAGTACTTGTTTATGGTAGTGTTTTTATGGTTCCAATAATCCATGGAAACCACATTCTAAACAAAATATGTCATTAATCCATGACATATTAAGTCCAACATACACAATATTAAATTAACGAATACTCATCGAGAAAATACTCTCAATCACTTAACATCCCTAAATTTTGACTCACCCCAATGAGATATTTACTCATAAATTTGGGTGTTTAATAGTCTGGTTATAATAATTATGATGATAAATTAAGAATATAATAAAAATAAAGGGATTAGAAAAGAGTGGTACGTCGAACACACACACACGAACAATGATGATAATTAAAAACGGATTTTCGATTGAATGAGGAAGCAAAAGAATGGAATGGGATTCAACTGAATTTAAAATATTTTAAGAAAATTAATACTAAACTACAGAAGGTGGATGATAATAAGAGAAATTGAAGAAGAAACTTTCATTAAAAAATAATTACAAACAAAGAGACTTACAAGATTAAAAAACCTAAGAACACAAAAGTAAGTGAAAACAAAGAGAGGAGGAAAGGTATATCAAATGAAAACTTTAGTATGTAAGGTCCTCCCAAGAATTTGGAAAGGCTTTGGTCATTCCAATATGATCTCATCTCTTCTGAAATGCCAACCCCTCTCAAGGAGAGAAGGGGAGAGTATTTATAGCCCAAGGAGTGGACTGTTTGCATTCCCAATCTGTCCCTCCACTTTCATCTACAATTTGTCTATTTATACATCAGAATATAGAGAAATATCCTTTTTAAAATTTTTATATAATATAGTTTTACGACTACTCTCAAAATTTGGAGTCATTTGGACCTATGTATCCAAAGTTATGGCCTGTTTATTAAACAATTTTAATCTGTCCATTTCAATCCAGTCTTTTTGAAGTCCAAAATGTGAAAGGGTTTTTGAATCATAATATTCTTTCAAAACTGAATTATTTATTCAAAAAAGTCGTCCTCATATATCTTCTATTTAACACTACAAAATCTCCTCTTTATTGTATGCTTACATAATGGGATATGTCATGAATACTGTACTAATTTTATTTCTCATCCAGAATGGTGGGCTGGAATTTAGGGCATATGTTGGGCCCCTTTTGTTTGGATTTGGGCCTTGAAATTTTTATCCAAGACTCCTTACATTTTCCCCCAAACTATGGTGGAGAATAATGGAATTTTTACTTCTTTAGTTATCCCAGTAAATCAATCTTCATGAATTGTCCAATTTCTTCACAGATTCTTTGGTCTTGTTTGTGAGGACCATATGACCCTTCAAATGGAAGAATTGGCTCATGGTACCTTCTAAAGAAATGTTGTATATTTAAAGGGTAATACTAAAAAACAAGAAACACACAATTTGGATCAGTATAGTTATATTTACTATTAAAAAAAGTAAACTGACTCAATTGGACTACTTCTAAAAATGCTCAAAAATTATACTTAATATTAAAACATTAATATTTCACAAAAATTATGCACATTTCATATAAAATCAGTAAAGGGAGTATTAAATAAGACATTAAAATATTAACACCATAAACTCCCCCACACTTAGTCTTGTGCATGTCCTCATGTACAACAAATATAAAAACATGACAAAATCATTTTCACTCACCAACAAATATTAAAATTTTGTTTTCTTCAATCAGGGGAGGTTTAGACTATTTCACTCATCAATTTTGAATTCCACCACAAGTTGTTACAGAAAAAATGTTCCAAAACTAATTCATTTTTTCATGCTCAAATTTAGAAATGGAAAATGTGGACACTCATAACTCACACCTCTCAAGATGATAAAATTCATTTGTGGAGGTTCACTCTTTCACCAACCAAAAGTGAAAATCTTAGAGTTTGAAAGAGATCTCAGCTTCCAATACCTATCCAAATTGAAAAATAATCAAGATTTATTTTTAAGGGGGTTTTCTGTGGCTATGGGACGGTAGAAATATAATGTCCAAGAGAGAGAAGAAGAGGGGTAAAACACCAATATAGAAAAAGCAATGCACATCTTTTTGAAATAAAGCATGGAAGGAAATGAAAACACATATTTACAAGGGAATGATTTTGTGAAGAAAGACACAATAGAGGAAGAAAATATGAAGGTAATGATAAAATGGAATATTTACAAAACACAAAACTTCTCCCAATAAGAATATAATGCAAGGGTTCTTTTTTTTCTTTTTTTTCGAAAGTTGACCTTGAAACAGATCTCACACTCATATCCCAACCCATGATTAATCTCCTCACGAAACTAATTGTAATAGTTATAACAAGATCAAAGGTTGAGGAAGAATCATTTATGACCTACCCAAGACACAACCCATTTTTTCATTTTTTTTTATTTTATTTTTTTCATTATTTTTGATTTTTTTTTTGAACACTTGTCAATAACATTTACAAAAATACATAAATAGAAGTACATTACATTCCCCAAAAAACACTGAATGACAACCTCTCCCCCACACTAAAATGGATGCTTGCCCTCAAGCAGATGAGAACTCGTTGAAAATCAATAATAGGGTACCCAAATGATGAAATCCATTCGCCCCACACTTAAATTTAAAAAAATTATGCAATGAAAATCCATGTTGATATTGGGTGGGAAAAGGTATTGGGATTCTAATTTGGCTATCAATGAAAAGGTTTTCATAGGCTCTAAGGGGCTTTCAAAAGGAGGATTAATGTAAGGTAAATGGGAGGCTATTTGGCTATTGTGATTCTCATGTGGTTTAGAAAGTGACTCTATCATATTAATGCACACTAAGGTAGGAAATTCAGCTCTAAGGTCCACAAACTCAAGACTCACAAATGGGAGTGAAAACACATATTTTGAAAAGATGTCCATTGGTGGCCTTGTCATGAAAGAAAATGTTGTTCCTCACGGTTTGGGAAAATCATTTTCCAAATCAAAAATTGAGCATTCAAAATTTGTTAATTTTGACACAAAATTCTTTATCCAAAGTCATGATGAAAATACTAAATTTTTGAGATGAAAACATGTCTATTAGCTCCCCAAAATGTTTGGAAAAAATTTTAAAACTCGATGGTGAGTAAGCATGACTCCGGATTTTTTTGTATATTTTTTTTAAGTGATTGTTTTTTTTTTAGTTTTTTAGGTTTTTTTATAAATATACACCCACACAAAAGAGAAAGTGAAAAAGAAAGGTTTTGATAAAGAAAGTGGTAAAAAATGAAAGAGAGAGGAAGAAGAAGAGAGAGGTAGAGAGAGGAAGAGATAGATAAAGAGTTAAAGGGAAATAGGTGCCCCCTGGTTTGGATTTGGTGGGTCACCATCTCCATCTAGTGGTAGGTCTACTGGAGAAGTGGGGGATCCCATGGAATTCGATGATGATCCAAGATTATGGGATGTTACCTGAAAAAGAAAAATCATTATTCATTTAATGAAAAACTAAAAAGAAATTGAAATTTTACAAAAGTAAAATAAAACATGGTTTTCCTCCCAAGAAGCACTGCATTTAATTGTCTATAGCTAGACATTTGCAGTGGAATACCCATAGTCTGACGGTGGCCATCGTATTTTCTCAACTCTAGTGTGCTTCCAGAAAAACTTCTCCTCTGGGATGTCTGATGATTCATTGGATAATTTCTTCCCTTCCTTGTTGGTGTGCTTTCAATTCAATGGGGGTGGAAAGAGAATATGATTATTCTCCCTTTGGTCTTCAATGTGAGGAATGATTTTATCCACAAAGTGGTGATTTTCTATTCTTGGAAATTCATGAAGATGTCTCAATTCTGATGGTTCATTTATGTAAGGTTCAGATAACACGAAAGCAGAGTATGATATCCCAATTGTTTTTGACTCATTTATTTCATCACTTAGCGATGTAGAGTAATGGGGATCAGTGGAGTCATAAGACTGAATACAATTTTCAATATCCTTTATTTCAATGTTGTTCTCCAAAGAATGGTCATTTTGAACCTCACTAGTGATTACTTTATTAATTAGGGTACAAATATCACAAAAATCACTATCATTAGGACAATATAAACACATTGGTTCAGGCTTCACTTCACATATAACAGAATTTTCAGAATCATGGATAGGAAAGGATGAATGTGGGATAATCATATTTGAATCAACAAATGAGCATTCAAGTTAATTTTCTTTATTACCATTCATGTTGGAGCATTGGAGGTCAGAGGTGAGAAGATATTCCAAAGAGTTTTCAAGATCCTTTAGGTTAATGGAGTCTACATTTGTAATGTCAACATCAACTTCTCCATTTATGACTTGGTTAATGAGGATACAATATTCACAAACTCCTCTATTAGTAGAACATGAAGAACATGATGGATTGGGATTCAATACCCTCTCAGAGAGAGTTTCAGAAGAATGGATAGAGAATGTAGATTGATTCTCTGATGGGTATCACATGGATTGAAAAATATTGAATTTGACCAGTTGGTCACCAAATTCCATGGATAATATGCCTGAATAGACATTAATATTAGTTCTATAAGTCATGAGGAATGGTATTCCTAGAATTAGGGGAGATCGAGAAGAGTTCATCTCACTATCCATGTCAAGGACATAGAAATTAGTAGGGAAGATAATATCATTGACACGAACAAGGACATCCTCAATTATTCCCATAGGACTGGTTGTGCTCCGATTAGCTAATTGAAAAACAACACCCGTTATATGTAAGGGACCTAGACCAAGGTTGGAGAATATGGATTTGGGCATGAAATTAATTTAGTCTCCTAGTTATATGAGTCAATAATCAAAGTTGGAACTTCTAATTTGTAATGGAACTATAAAGGTCCCTGTATCTTTGCACTTTATGGGAATAGACTGTTGGGTGGAACCATTTTAAAATGTCCTAAGTTTCCTCTTGTGGGTGCACAATTCCTTAAGAAACTTGGCATACTTAAGAATTTTTTTGATGGCATATAAGAGAGGAATTTTGACTTCAACACATCTAAACATGTCGAGCATTTCAGGATCGGGTTCAAAGGAATTCTTTGGATTAGAAACAGCTTGTGGAAAAGGAATTGGATTCCTAAGTAGAATGGAAGGAGGTGATGGAATGGATTCAGATTCCTTTTCAATTTTCTTTTTCTTTTCATTTTTTAGGTCAACATTCAAAGGAGTGTTGGAGGACTTATCTTGAGGCATAGCAATTTGATTTCCCGATATAAGTGAAATTTCACTTACATTACCCTTGGGGTTGGGTAATGGTTGAGCTGGAAGTTGGGAAGAATTGGATGGTTGCTGCTGACTAAGGTGGGATGCTAGTTGACCAATTTGGGTTTCAATGTTCTTGAGGCTTGAACGGGTGAAGGAGGCAAGATCTTCCACTACAATTTCCAATGGTTTCTTGGAATAAGAGGCTTGTCCCCAATTGGGATTACCTTGATTTTGGTTCTTGGGAAAGCGATTGTATTGGTTTTGGAATTAGGAAGGCTCACTAGGATAATGGAATCCATGAGGAGGATTGTTCCCTTGAGGTTGAGGAATAAAAGGATAAGGTTGTTAGAAGTTACCAACGCCTTGACCATATTGAAACTGGTTTGGGTTTTGAGGAGGGAATTGAGGAGGATGAGATATGGGATTACCATACCTGTGGCCTTGGTTATAGGAAGAAGATAAGGGCTCAGAGTGAGGTTGGTTGAAGTTTCTAACAAACTGGCCTGATATTTGAGGATTGGTGTTCCGCTGAGCATATGCTACATTGACCTCCATTTGTCCAGAGGAATCGGATTGATCCTCTTGAAGTTGTGGACATGTGTCAGTTGGATGAGATAGAGAGTTGCAGATTCCATAGTTTTTGATAGGTCCAGGAAACATTGATTGTAGAGAAGACGAGGTTGGGGATTTGGTAGCCACAGCTAGTTGTCGCGCAAGACTTGTAAGTTCACTCATCCACTCGGTCATCTTGTTTGGCTCAATTGATTGATTATCTTGGGCTTGTTTGACTTTAGCATGTTCTCAGGTATAGAATTTTTGTGTGTTTCCATCCATGTTACTTATGAGATCTCTTGCAGCTGAAGGAGTTTTATCAACAAGAGCACCACCATTTGCGGCATCAATGAGAGTTCTCTCCATAAACAATAACCCCTCATAGAAGTATTGGATAAAGATTTGGTCAGGGATTTGATGGTGTGGAGAGGTTTCCACAATATTTTTGAACCTCTCCTAGTACTCATGGAGTGATTCACTTGGGAATTGACGTATACCACTTATTTCCTTTCGAATAGAAGCAGTACGAGAAGCATGAAAGAATTTCTCTAAGAAGAGTCGCTTCATGTCATTCCATGTGGTTATGGAACCAGGAGGAACGTAGTAGATCCATGACTTGGAGGAGGAGTCTAGGGAGAAAGGGAATTCTTATAGTTTGATTTTTTCCTCAGAAACTCCTTGAGGCTTCATGGTAGATCACACCACTTGGAACTATTTAAGGTGGAGATGTGGATCCTTACCGGCTAGCCCGTGGAAATGAGGAGGAAGATGAATCAAACCCGATTTGAGTTCAAATTCAGCTTATATATTTGGATATTGAATACCAATAGGTTGGTAATTCATATCAGGTGAAGTAATTTCTTTAAGGGTGTGTTCCCAAGGATTGAACATATCTAATTCAACTGGTTGGACAAGTACTGGTTCTTGAATTATTTGATTATCTCTTATGTTCCTCCTAAGTTGGCAAAGTGTTCACTCAATTTCAGGGTCAAACAAATCTGAGGGATTGTTTGGAAGGCTATGGGGCATTCAGAGAGATTTTGGAAGAAAGAGGAATATGGTTTTTTCTTTTTATTTTTTTCCGTTTATGATTTTTATGAGAAGACGGGGTTTTCTTTGTGTTTTTTTTTAAATTTTGTTGTTTTTTTTTGTTTTTTTTTGTTTTTTTTTATTAAAATAATCAGAAACTAATGAGTACATAAAGAACCATCCCCAGAAATGGCTCCATTTGAAATGCGCGACCGATTGTCTCTTATCGACCGGTCAAAGTTCTAGTGCTCTGCTAATTTGTATAGCTGCACTCGGGACGAATCCTCGGCGATGATACTTTGTAATAGTCGTTTGTTCTTAGTTGATTGTATTTTGATTAGGGAGGTTTATTTGCATAGCTTAATTGAAATGATTGATTGACTATAATTGATTTAACAAATTGATAAAGATTGGGGTGAGTTCATTATTAGGGATTTAAGCTTGTGATATCCTTGAGTTTTGCTTTATATTGCTTTTAAATTAACACTCACTTCACAAGTTAATGTCGATTAGAATTCCTAAGTGTTTAAGATTTAATACAAGCCTTAACTTAACTAGGATTATAATCTCAATCAGTACTTGTTTATGGTAGTGTTTTTATGGTTCCAATAATCCATGGAAACCACATGCTAAACAAAATATGTCATTAATCCATGACATATTAAGTCTAACATACACAATGTTAAATTAAGGAATACTCATCGAGAAAATACTATCAATCACTTAACATCCATAAATTTTGACTCACTGCAATGAGATATTTACTCATACATTTGGGTTTCTAATAGTCTGGTTATAATAATTATGATGATAAATTAAGAATATAAGAAAAATAAAGGGATTAGAAAAGAGTGGTACGTCGAACACACACACACGAACAATGATGATAATTAAAAACGGATTTTAGATTGAATGAAGAATCAAAAGAAGGGAATGGGATTCAACTAAATTTAAACTATTTTAAGAACATTAATATTAAACTACAGAAGGTGGATGAGAATAAGATAAATTTAAGAAGAAACTTTCATTAAAACATAATTACAAACAAAGAGACTTACAAGATTACAAAACCGAAGAACACGAAAGTAAGTGAAAACAAAGAGAGGAGGAAAGGTATCTCAAATAAAAACTTGAGTATGGAAGGTCCTCCCAAGACTTTGGCAGGTATTTGTTCGTGCCAATATGATCTCCTCTCTTCTGAAATGCCAACCCCTCTCAAGGAGAAAAGGGGAGATTATTTATAGCCCAAGGAGTGGACTGTTTGCATTCCCAATATGTCCCTCCACTTGCATCACCAAGTTTTCTATTTAGACAGTAGAATCTCAAGAAATCTCCTTCTTAAAATTTGTATTTAATAGAGTTTTACGACTACTCTCAACATTTGGAGTCATTTGGACCTATGTAGCCAAAGTTATGCCCTGTTTATTAAACAATTTTAATCTGTCCATTTCAATCCAGTCTTTTTGAAGTCCAAAATTTGAAAGGGTTTTTGAATAGTAATATGCCTTCAAAACTGAATTATTTATTCAAAAAAATTGGCATCATATATCTCCTATTTCACACTGCAAAATCTCTGCTTTATTAGATGCTTACATAATGGGATATGTCATGAATACTGTACTAATTTTATTTCTCATCCAGAATGGTGGGCTGGAATTCAAGGAATATGTTGGGGCCCTTGTGTTTGTATTTGGGCCTTGAAATTTTAATCCAAGACTCCTTACATTCTCCCCCAAACTATGGTGGAGAATAATGGAATTTGGACTTCTTTAGTTATCCCAGTAAATCAATCTTCATGAATAGTCCAGTTTCTTCACAGATTCTTTGGTCTTGTTTGTGAGGACCATATGACCCTTCAAATGGAAGAATTGACTCATGGTACCTTCTAAAGAAATGTTTTATATTTAAAGGGTAATACTAAAAAACAATAACCACCCAATTTGGATCCGTATAATGATAGTTATTATTAAAACAATAAACTGACTCAATTGGACTACTTCTAAAAATGCTCAAAAAATATACTTAATATTAAAACATTAATATTTCACACAAATTATGCACATTTCATATAAAATCGGTAAAGGGGGTATGTAATAAGACATTAAAATATTAACAACATCAACTCCCCCACACTTATTCTTGTGCATGTCCTCATGTGTAACAAATATAAAAACATGAAAAAATCATTTTCACTCACCAACAAATATTAAAATTTTGTTTTCTTCAATCAGGGGAGGTTTAGACTATTTCACTCGTCAATTTTGAATTCCACCACAAGTTGTTATAGAAATAATGTTCCAAAAATAATTCATTTTTTCATGCTCAAATTTAGAAATGGAAAATGTGGACACTCATAACTCACACCTCTCAAGATGATAAAATTCATTTGTGGAGGTTCACTCTTTCACCAACCAAAAGTGAAAATCTTAGAGTTTGAAAGAGATCTCAGCTTCCAATACCTATCCAAAGTGAAAAAGAATCAAGATGTATTTTTAAGGGGGTTTTTTGTGGCTATGGGACGATAGAAATATAATGTCCAAGAGAGAGAAGAAGAGGGTTAAAACACCAACATAGAAAAAGAAATGCACATTTTTTTGAAATAAAACATAGAAGGAAATGAAAACACATATTTACAAGGGAATGATTGTGTGAATAAAGACACAATAGAGGGAGAAAATATGAAGGTAATGAGAATATGGAATATTTACAAAACACAAAACTTCTCCCAATAAGAATATAATGCATGTGTTCTTTTTTTCTTTTTTTTCGAAAGTTAACCTTGAAATAGATCTCACACTCATATCCCAACCCATGATTGATCTCCTCACGACACTAATTGTAATAGTTATAATAATATCAAAGGTTGAGTAATAGTAATTTTTGACCTACCCAAGACACAACCCATTTTTTTCATTTTTTTCATTTTTTTTTAATTTTTTTTCATCATTTTTTTTTTTGAACATTTTTCAATAACATTTATAAAATTACATAAATAGAAGTACATTACATTCCCAAAAACACACTGAATGAAAACCTCTCCCCCACACTGAAATGGATACTTTCCCTCAAGAAGATGAGAACTTTTTGAAAATCAATAATAGGGTACCCAAACAATGAAATCCATTCCCCCCACACTTAAATTTCAAAAAATTATGCAATGAAAATATATGTTGATATTGGGTGGGAAAAGGTATTGGACTTGTAATGTGGCTATCAAAGAAAAGGTTTTCATAGGCTCAAAGGGGCTTTCAAAAGGAGTATTAATGTAAGGTAAATGGGAGTCTATTTGGCTATTGTGATTCTCATGTGGTTCAAAAAATGTCTCTATCATATTAATGAACACTAAGATAGGAAATTAAGCTCAAAGGTCCACAAACTAAAGACCCAGAAATGGGGGTGAAAACACAAATTTTGAAAAGATGTCTATAGGTGGCCTTGGTATGAAATAAAATGTTGTTCCTCACGGTTTGGAAAAAGCATTTTCCAAATCAAAAATTGAGCATTCAAAATTTTTTAATTTTGAAACAAAATTATTTAACCAAAGTCATGATGAAAATAAAAAAATTTTGAGATGAAAACATGTCTGTTAACTCCCCAAAATGGTTGGACAAAATTTCAAAACTCGATGGTGAGTAAGCATGACTCCAGATTTTTTTGTATATTTTTTTAAGTGATTGTTTTTTTTAGGCTTTTTTTATAAAGATACACCCACACAAAAGATAAAGTGAAAAAGAAATGTTTTGATAAAGAAAGTGGTAAAAAAAATGAAAGAGAGAGGAAGAAGAAGAGAGAGGTAGAGAGAGGAAGAGAGAGAGAGATAGTTAAAGGGAAAGAGGTGCCCCTGGTTTGAATTTGGCGGGTCGCCATCTCCATCTAGTGGTAGGTCGACTGGAGAAGTTGGGGATCCCATGAAAGTCTATGATGATCCAGGATTGTGGGATGTTACCTGAAAAAGAAAAATTATTATTAATTTAATGAAAAACTAAAAATAAATTTAAATTTCACAAAATTAAAAGAAAACATGGGTTGCCTCCCAAGAAGCACTGCATTTATTTGTCTACAGCTAAACAGTTGCAGTGGACTTCCCATAGTCTGACAGTGGCAATAGTATTTTCTCAACTCTAGTGTGCTTCCAAAAAAACTTCTCCTCTGGGAGGCCTGATGATTCATTAGATAATTTATTCCCATCCTTGTTGGTGTGCTTGCAATTCAATGGGTTGGAAAGAGAATATAACTATCCTCTCTTTGGTCTTCAATGTGAGGAATGATTTTATCAACAAAGTGATGATTTTCTATTCTTGGAAATTCAGGAATATGTCTCAATTTTGATGGTTCATTTATGTAAGTTTCAGATAACATGAAAGCAGAGTATGAGATCCCAATTGTTTTTTACTCATTTATTTTATCACTTACCGATGTAGAGTAATGGGTATCAGTGGAGTCATAAGACTGAATTCAATTTTCAATATCCTTTATTTCAATGTTGTTCGCCAAAGAATGGTCAATTTTAACCTCACCAGTGATCACTTTATTAATTAGGGTACAAATATCACAAACATCACTACCATCAGGACAATATAAACACATTGGTTCAGGGTTCACTTCACATATAACAGAATTTTTATAATCTTGGATAGGAAAGGATGAATGTGGGATAATCATATTTGAATCAACAAATGAGCATTCAAGTTCATTTTCTTTATTACCATTCATGTTGGATCATTGGAGGTCAGAGGTGAGATGATATTCCAAAGAGTTTTCAAGATCCTTTAGGTCAATGGAGTCTACATTTTTAATGTCAACATCAACTTCTCCATTTATGACTTGGATAATGATGATACAATATTCACAAACTCCTCTATTAGTAGAACATGAAGAACATGATGGATTGGGATTCAATACCCTCTCAGAGAGAGTTTCAGAAGAATGGATAGAGAATTCAGATTCATTCTCTGATGGGTATCACATGGATTGAAAAATATTGAATTTGACCAGTTGGTCACCAAATTCCATGGATAAGATTCTTGAATGGACATCAATCTTAGTTCTAGAAGTCATGAGGAATGGTCTTCCTAGAATTATGGGAGATCGAGAAGAGTTCATCTCACATTCCATGTCAAGGACATAGAAATCAGTAGGGAAGATAAGATCATTGACATGAACAAGGACATCCTAAATTATTCCCTCAGGACTGGCTGTGCTTCGATTGGCTAATTGAATAACAACACCCGTTGGATGTAAGGGACCTAGACCAAGGTTGGAGAATATGGATTTGGGCATTACATTAATTGAGGCTCCTAGGTATATGAGTGCATCATCAAATTTGGAACATCCAATTTGGCATGGAACCATAATGGTCCCTAGATCTTTGCACTTTATGGGAATATACTGCTTGGTGGAAACATTTTCAAAGGTCCTAAGTTTCCTCTTGTGGGTGCGCAATTCCTTAAGAAACTTGGCATACTTAAGAATTTTTTTGATGGCATCTAAGAGAGTAATGTTGACTTCAACACGCCTAAACATGTCGAGCATTTCAGGATCAGTTTCGAAGGAATTCTTTGGCTTAGAAACATCTTGTGGAAAAGGAATTGGATTCCTAAGTGGAATGGAAGGATGTGATGGAATGGATTCAGATTAATTTTAAATTTTCTTTTTCTTTTCATTTTATAGGTCAACATTAAAAGGATTGTTGGAGGACTTATATTGAGTCATAGCAATTTTCTTCCCCAGTCTAAGTGAAATTGCACTTACATTACCCTTGGGGTTGGGTAATGGTTGTGCTGGAAGTTGGGAAGAATTGGATGGTTGCTGCTGACTAAGGTGGGATGCTAGTTGACCAATTTGGGTTTCAATGTTCTTGAGGCTTGAACGGGTGAATGAGGCAAGATCTTCCACTACACTTTCCCATGGTTTCTTGGAAGAAGAGGCTTGTCCCAAATTGGGATTACCTTGATTTTGGTTCTTGGGAAATCGATTTTATTGGTTTTGTAATTGGGAAGGCTCACTAGGATAATGGAATCCAGGGGGAGGATTGTGCCTTTGAGGTTGATGAATAAAAGGATAAGGTTGTTGGAAGTTACCAACACCTTAACCATATTGAAACTGGTTTGGGTTTTGAGGAGGAAATTGAGGAGGATGAGATATGGGATTACCATACCTATGGCCTTGGTTATAGGAAGAAGAGAATGGCTTAGAGTGAGGTTGGTTGAAGTTTCTAACAAACTGACCTGATAGTTGAGGATTGGTGTTCCGCTGAGAATATTCTATATTGAGCTCCATTTGTCCAGAGGAATCGTATTGATCCTCTTGAAGTTGTGGACATGTGTCAGTTGGATGAGATGGAGAGTTGCAGATTCCACAGTTTTTGACAGATCTAGGAAACATTGATTGTGGAGAAGACGAGGTTGGGGATTTGGTAGCCACAGCTAGTTGTCGCACAAGACCTGTAAGTTTACTCATCCACTCAGTCATCTTGTTCGGCTCAATTGATTTATTATCTTGGGATTGTTTGACTTGATCATGTGCTCAATTATGGAATTGTTGTGTGTTTTCAGCCATGTTACTTATGAGATCTCTTGCAGCTGCAGGAGTTTTATCAACAAGAGCACTGCCACTTGCGGCATCAATGAGAGTTCTCTCTATAGCTAATAACCCCTCATAGAAGTATTGGATAAAGAGTTGTTCAGGAATTTTATGGTGTGGATAGGTTTTAAAAAGCTTTTTGAACCTCTACCAGTACTCATGGAGTGATTCATTTGGTAATTGACATATACCACTTATTTCCTTTCGAATAGAAGCAGTACGAGAAGCAGGAAATAATTTCTCTAAGAATAGTCGCTTCATGTCATTCCATGTGGTTATGGAACCAGGAGGAAGGTAGTAGAGAGATTAATTTGCATAGTTGTATAGGGAGAAAGGGAATTCTCAAAGTTTGATTTGTTCCTCAGAAACCCCTTGAGGCTTCATGGTAGAGCACGCCACTTGGAACTCTTTAAGGTGGAGATGTGGATCCTCACCAGCTAGCTCGTGGAAATGAGGAAGAAGATGAATCAAACCCGATTTGATTTCAAAGTCAGATTCTATGTTTGGATATTGAATACCAATAGGTTGGTAATTCATATCAGGGGCAGCAAGTTCTTTAAGGGTTTGTTCCCTAGGATTGGCCATATCTAATTCAACTGGTTGGACAAGGACTGGTTCTTGAATTATTTGATTATCTCTTATGTTCCTCCTAAGTTGGAAAAGTGTTCACTCAATTTCAGGGTCAAACAAATCTAAGGGATTGTTTGGAAGGATATGGGGAATTCATAGGGATTTTTTAAGAAATAGGAAGACTGGTTTTTCTTTTTATTTTTTTCCATTTATGATTTTTATGAGAAGACGGGTTTTTCTTTGTGTTTTTTTTCAAAATTTTTTTAAATTTTGTTTTTTTTATTACAATAATCAGAAGCTAATGACTACATAAAGCACCATCCCCAGCAACGGTTCCATTTGAAACGCGCGGTCGATTATTGCCTATCGACTGGTCAAAGTTCCGGTGCTTTGCTAATGTGTATAGCAGCACTCGGGTCGAATCCTCGGCGATGATACTTTGTAATAGTCGTTTGTTCTTAGTTGATTGTATTTTGATTAGGGGGTTTTGTTTGTAGAGCTTAATTGAAATGATTGATTGACTATAATTGATTGACTATCATTGATTTAACAAATTGATAAAGATTGGGGTGATTTTATTATTAGGGAGTTAAGCTTGTGATATCCTTGAGCTTTGCTTTATATTGCATTTAAATTAACACCCACTTCACAAGTTGACGTCGATTAGAATTCATAAGTGTTAAAGCTTTAATCCAAGCATTAAATTAACTAGGATTATAGTCTCAATCAGTACTTGTTTATGGTAGTGTGTTTGTGGTTCCAATAATCCATGGAAACCACATGCTAAACAAAATGTGTCATTAATCCATGACATATTAAGTCCAACATACACAATGTTAAATTAATGAATACTCCTCAAGAAAATACTCTCAATCACTTAACATACCTAAATTTTGACTCACCACAATGAGATATTTACTCATACATTTGGGTGTTTAATAGTATGGTTATAATAATTATGATGATAAATTAATAATAGAAGAAAAATAAAGGGATTAGAAAAGAGCGGTACGTCGAACACACACACACGAACAATGATGATAATTAAAAACGGATTTTCGATTGAATGAGGAAGCAAAATAAGGGAAGGGGATTCAAATGAATTTAAACTATTTTAAGAACATTAATATTAAACTACATAATTTGGATAAGAATAAGATAAATTGAATAAGAAACTTGCATTAAAACATAATTACAAACAAAGAGACTTACAAGATTACAAAAATGAAGAACACGAAAGTATGTGAAAACAAAGAGAGGAGGAAAGGTATCTCAAGAGAAAACTTAAGTATTGAAGGTCCTCACAAGACTTTTTCAAGGATTTTGTCGTTCCAATATGATCTCCTCTCTTCTGAAATGCCAACCCCTCTCAAGGAGAGAATGGGGGAGTCTTTATATCCCAAGGAGTGGACTGTTTGCATTCCCAATCTGTCCTTCCAATTGCATCACCAAGTTGGATATTTAGACAGAAAAATATAGATAAATCTCATTCTTAAAAATTGTAGATAATAAAGTTTTCTGACTACTCTCAAAATTTGGAGTCATTTGGACCTATGTAGCCAAAGGTATGGCTGGTTGATTAAACAATTTTAATCTGTCCATTTCAATCCAGTCTTTTTTAAGTTCAAAATGTGAAAGGGTTTTTTAATATGAATATGCCTTAAAAACCGAATTATTTCTTCAAAAAAGTCGGCCACCTATATCTCCTATTTTACACTGAAAAATCTCAGCTTGATTTGATAGTTACATCATGAGATATGTCATGAATACTGTACTGATTTTATTTCTCCGTCAGAATAGTGGGCTGGAATTCAAGGCATATGTTGGGCCCCTTGTGTTTGGATTTGGGCCTTGAAATTTTTATCCAAGGCTACTTACATTTTCCCCCGAACTATGGTGGAGAATAATGGAATTTGGACTTATTTATTTAGCCCAGTAAATCAATATTCATGAATTGTTCAGTTTCTTCACAGATTCTTTGGTCTTGTTTGTGAGGACCATATGACCCTTCAAATGGCAGAATTGGATCATGGTACCTTCTAAAGAAATGTTTTATATTTAAAGTGGAATCCTAAAAAAAAAGAACCACATAATTTGAATCAGTATAGTGATAGTTATTATTAAAACAGTAAACTGGCTCAATTGGACTACTTCTAAAAATGCTCAAAAAGTATACTTAATATTAAAACATTAATATTTCACACAAATTATGCACATTTCATATAAAATAAGTAAAGGGAGTATATAATAAGACATGAAAATATTAACAACACCAGTTTCACATGAGAGAGGGTGTGGGTGATAGGAGGAAGAAAGACTATAACACCACAAGCTTCCACGGTACGTTTCCCTTTGAATAATACGGTAGCTTGTGTTGTACGCAACTTTGAGTTCAAACACACCACAACCAATCAAACTAGATGTTATGAATATTAATACCCAATTTTTGAAATTTCATAAATTTTATCTTTAAAAATGGATTTCATTTTTGGATTCGGAATATCAAAATTAGCTTAGAGTGAATTTTTGGTATTTTTCTGAAAACTTTCAATTTTTGATGAATAGTTAAAAACACTAAGTTATTGTTTAAAACCGATTTTTTATTTAAATAATTATTTATTTTATTTAAATTTATTTTAGGTAAAAATAGATACATAATACCTATATAAGTTCAATTTAATTCATTGGAGTCGTTTTATAATAAGTTTAGATATATAAAAATTTTATTGAACTTTTTACCGTCTTTTACCCATCTCCCATGATCATTTTCAAATTTGCATAAAACTTAATTTTACCACTTATGTGAATTTAATTTTAAAAATATGAGAGACACGGTTGATATCAGTAAGTAAAATGTGGTTCAATAAGATAAAAATAATTTTTGGTGAATAGTAACTTTTGACTTTTATTTACCACAGTTAAAAGTAAATAGGGTAATTAAAGGTAAAAATATTATTATCATTACCCTAAAACATGTCCTAATTATAGTGGATAAATTTAATTCAACCAAAAAAATACTTAGGAATAAAATATGATCCTTTAGGTCCACTTGGATTAGATTAGGACATTTATTATTATTTAATTCAAAGAATAGTTAAAAGTACTAAATTCAAAGTTTAATAACTAAACCATTTTTAATATAGGTTTACACATAAGATAAATTCGACTGTAAATATTCATTAGAAATATAAAAAGATTTAATACATAATGGTATTTTATTTATAATTTTTAGACATTAAATAATTTAATTTATTTATGACACAATGATGATGCGGTAATTACCTTATTAATGAAATATTAAAATAATTGATATTATAAATACCCAAATAAATGTAATTTGAGACTTTTTATGAATTAAAATAATTTTATAGGTTAATATGACATGTTAGGGTTGATTAAATTAATTCATTTTTGAAGTGATAATTTTTTTATGAATTTAGAAAAAACAAAATACCAAATAGTGTCAAAATTAACATAAAAGAGTTTTTTTTAAATATTATATTATTAATTGATATAATATTCCTAAAAATATAATTTTCTGCCAAATGAATTATATAAGGTTATAAATATTAATAATGAACCACTTGGGGTTCTCTTGACTTGTTATAGTAAGTTTATTAACCATATAATATAGAAATACAAAGAGACATGGTAAATGTCAAACTAATTAACTAAGAGCTAAATCTAAAAGATAAGGTTAATATAGTGACCCAAACCTGTCTAAAACCTATTGTTTGAGTGGTTTTAGACCCATACCTACCTTATAATCTAAATAAATTATTTTTTAGCAATTATAAACTGAAAATGAATTTATTATAAAATAATATTTCAATATTTTCCTAAGGTACCCCTCACCCCTCTTATAAAAGGGAACTTCACATTCTCTCAAATTCACACCTTCAAAGCCATTTGTCTCGGCCAAACCCTACCCAAATATACTCTCAACTATCCTAACTTCATCCTAGATGTCTTTCTTTAGTCATAAAGTCAACCTAAGGGCCCTTTTGATCAAATCAAAAGGAAGAACCCGAAGAAGAGGTAAATATTTCATCACCTCTTTCAAGTTCTTTTCTTCTTCCACTTCCTCTTTATTTGTTGTTTCTATTATAAAATAATAAATAAAGTATCTTATATATACTTTGATGTTATTATAAAAATGTTACAACCCTATTCATTATTCTATCCATCCTATAAATGACAGTCACCATACGTGCGTACGTAAGGATTACCGTCTCCACCTCGTGGTGTAATTTGTTATTCAAACACTTCATCATTTGTATGGATATAATAATGAGTATAAATGATGTAAATAATAAATATAACATGATAATTATTCGTTATATATGATATACCATCCAATTATATACTATTTTAATATCAAAAGAATGATATTGTCGCTCGTGCGTACGTACGGATTATCGTCTCCACGAACGCGATGAGATTCATTCCCCATCGTATTCATTCAAGAATAATTTTCATTTTATGATTAAAAATAAAGTTTATTAAAATAATATAATTCTGTATATGAATCAAATACATACTATCCATAACAAACATTACTTATGTGACAAATTATATAAAGTAAAATGAATTAGTTAACACCCGAAACGATGATACTACTGAAATATAATTAACAAAGCAATATTAGAAGATCGTATACGATATCATATTAATGTGTATGGTACTTTTATAATTTAATAATAATTATTTCACCATTATACAGTAGGTTAACCTACCCTCGACCAAGGAAAAGTACAAGGTAAGAGTTAATTTCACAATCTCTTTATTATCCGAGGTTTTTTTTACGTAAGTATCTACTGGGACCTCTTTATCATTCACATACGTGTTTTCTTAAAAATGTAATTCAAAACATATTTACTATTTACTATACTATGGGTTAAAGTAATTTATACCCTTATTTTACCATATATGTTTTGAAAGGAATCTTTCCATAATTTTCCAAACAAGGTACTTTGTGACTTTTTCGACAAAATTAATGTAAGAATGTATTTTTTTTAACTTATACAGCAGGTGTGGCTATTTTCTGTCATTATAACATCGTCAAAGCTTCCCTTAAAAGATTATAAGAATATTTTCAAAATAAATGTTTTCTTTTATAATTACATTACTTTTAAATGATTTAAAAATAGAAAGATATATTCCTATTAATAATTTTCCTTTCATCTATGTCAACATCCTTTGATGGATTTTAAACTAGTTTGAAGTTGATCTATTATGATAAAAATCTTCAATATTGTATTAAAGGTTTTGTGATATGTTTTAATGTGGGTTTTTTATTTTTATATCATTCATGGTTTATGGTTAATGTATTGAAATTTTGTATGCTGGTTTTAATACGAATATTTATGTTATATTTCAACCCTTTCATATGAAGAATGTATTGGACTTAGTAATTGATGGGTGAAGCCTGCTATAGCTCCTCGATGAATCAGTAGGTCTCATGAGACAACTAGATGTGGAATTGGATGAGGCCTTTCCCAATTTTATATATGGTTTTGGCCGAGGCCTAAATCATTTTTAGACGTCTTGGTCGAGGCCTTGAAAAAATGTTTCAGAATTTCTGACATTATACATTCCCTCATTATGAAAATAATATTGATGGTTCATGTGGTCATTCAACTAGTATAATACCCATTATTAAGTTTTATTTTGGGATTATTTACTCAGCTCATATTCCTACCATAAAAGTGTTCATGTTTATTATTTGTAAAGGCATGTGTTTTCAATTATTCACCATGCTTAATATTTATATTATCTTCCACTGTAATGCTTACCCTTACTGAGTGTTTGAGATCACCCCTTTATTATGTTTCATTTTCCCAGGATATGAAGGAGTTAGTTATGAGTGACTTATAGTCATAATCTAGGAGTCTTGGATGTTTCTAATGGAATAAATTAGTGTTGTATTTATTTTCAAGTTGTAAAGTTGAACTTATGTATGAATCGTGTTTCCAATAATACTAAACTGATCGGTCTTCCAGGACATTATTTCCTTATGATCATGCCAATGTTATGTAATAATGCACAGACTCTGGGTAACTAGGGTCGGGGCATTATAGTTGGTATCAAAGGAAGTTTAGTAAAAACCTTGGAAACTAGATTTAGATAAAATCTGATTAGAGCACATTATCCTAAGATAGACTTTGAGGATTAGTATAGAAGAACGACCTAGAATTTTGGTAATATAGATATTTTGCAATTTTTCCAAGCAATACATCCCTGCCTGGATACGATCAGGTAGAGGCGGCTCTAGAACAAATGTACCTAGGGGTAAAACCTGAAAACACCGCTTTAAGCTAGACTCGAACGGGAACTGGTACATGAAAATGGGCCTTGCTACACTCTTGGTTACGTCACTCCTGAGGGATATGATTAGGATAATTATCATTTTATTTACAAACCATTATAAAGGGTTTATGAGTATATACTTCCTCAAAGAAAACATTTCTATGATTATGGATTATATCCATAAACTGTTCAATTTGTGTTAAGTGTTTTACAAGTAGGGAATTATGTATTTCGATTCATAAACTAATATAGTTTGTGCCATTGTTTATAAATGGTGCCTAGTGGAAGGAATGGAAACCATATCAACACACATAATCCATATAGGTATTGCCCTCCTACTCAAGATAATTATAGCGGAGCTGGTGATGCAACTGGTTCTGATCATCTTGTCACCATACTGGGACAACTCACACAGGTTATGAATAATAACCTTATCCGTATGAAGCACCCTGATCCACAAAGTGGAGGATCAATGTTAGACCACTTCATGAGGAAACAACCACCAACATTCAATGGGACTAAAAATCCATTTTTAGCCAAGCAATGGATAAGTTCCTTAGAGAAAATATTTCATGCTTTGGGGAGTAGCAAAAGGGAAAAAGTTTTCATGGCAGTTTATCAACTCACAGGAGATGCAAATCAATGTTGGTCATTGATTCAAAACACAAAGGAAGATGAAGAAGTATCAAACATGGAATGGAGGGAGTTTAAAGAGATTTTCTTAGAAAAATACTTTCCTCGTGACCATCGAGCGGATATGGAAAGGCAATTCCTGAGTCTGATGCAAAAAAGAGGATGAGGATATCGCAAAGTATGAAGATAACTTTACAAGGTTAGAAAGGCATGTTGCAGATTATATACGTAACCCAATAAGTAAGATTGACCATTTCTTTTATGGGTTAAAACCATTTCTCCGTCGAGCATTAGTATCATAATATTTCTCATCATACGAAGATATTGTCTCATGTGCTATCAAGACAGAAAAGGAATTCTCTAAGTCTTATGACTTTAAAGAAAAGAAAGAGAAGAAGAGATTTTTTAAACACTCTGGGAAAGGAAATAAGGAAATAGGGAAGAAGGGAAGAGTTGAATTTCCACCCTGTGATAATTGTGGAAGGAAGCACCCTGGTGCCTGTCTAAAAGGAAAAGGATTATACTGCAAATGTGGATAGAAAGGCCATCTTTTTTGTGATTGTAAGGGAAATAAAGAAGCTACCAATGTTTAATGCTACAATTGTAGGGAAATGGGACATTATGCAAATGAATTTCTTAAGCATCGGGGAAAGTTACCTTAGAAAATTCCAAGGGATCAAGGCCAAGCTTATGAGATCACTACTGCTGAAGTTGAAGCTCTGAAAGACATGGTGGAAGGTAATTTAATGGTTTCCTCAAGTTTAGAAAATGCTTTATTTTATTCTGGATCATCACATTGTTTCATATCTTCCCAATTTTCTAAGAAAATTAGATATTTCTAATTTGATTTAACGAAGGAGTTTTCAGTCAAAACTCTTAAGGGAAGTATCATTGCAACAAAGTTTTCTGAATCAGTCCCTATTATGGCATATAAATGTTCTTTATCTACCGATCTCATCGTCATACCCATGATTGAATTTGATATAATCCTCGGTATGGATTGAATATCAGACCATGATGCAAAAATTTATTATAAGAATAAGGAGGTTACAATTCTCGATTATGATAAGGAGTACCTTATCCTTAGAGTAGAAACGTCACCACCTGATTCTTATCTAGATCCACCCCAGTAGCTCAACTAAATTCAATTATTGAGGAGGAATAGAATGAAATAACTATGGGTGAGTAAAATAATGGTCAAAAATAGGATGTACCTATTGTGCAAGAATATGTTGATGTGTTTCCATAAGATTTACCTAGATATCCTCTAGAATGAGAAATTGAGTTTTCCATTGATTTAATTTCTGGTTCAAGACCCATATCAAAGACCCCTTATAGAATGGCCACTGTGGAACTAGTGGGACTAAAGAAAAAACTAGAGGAATTGATTAATAAGGGATTTATTTTCCCTAGTGTTTCTCTATGGAGAGCCCCTATCCTTTTTTGTTAAGAAGAAAGATGGATCTATGAGGATGTGCATTGAATACAGGGAGATCAATGCTATAATGATAAATAACAAGTATCCCCTACCTCGCATTGATGATTTATTTGACCAAATTCATAGATCTCAATATTTTTCAAAGATTGACCTTCGATCTGGATATCATCAGTTGTGTGTGAAGATGGAAGACATTTTGAAAACAACATTTTGAACCAGGTATGGGAATTACGAGTTTACAGTAATGCCTTTTGGGATGACTAATGCACCCTCTTTTTTCATGGATCTAATGAACAGAGTTTTCAAGGAATATCTTGATGACTTTGTAGTGGTATTTATTGATGATATCCTGGTATACTCTAAAAGCTATGATGATCATGAAAATCACTTGTGCACCATTCTGAAAACCCTCAGAAGAAATGAATTATATGGGAAGTTTAGCAAGTGTGAATTATAGCTTCAGAAGATTTCTTTTATTGGCCATATTGTCTATAAGGATGGAATCTTCATTGATCCTTCTAAGAAAAGAGCAATCCAAGAATGTCCAGCACCGACGAGTATAACTGAGGTACGCAGTTTTATTGGTTTATCAGGTTATTATCGGTGTTTCTTCCATAATTTTTCCTGATTAGCTAACCCATTAACCAAGATCACACGTAAAGGAGTTAAATTTGTTTGGAAAAAAGATTGTGGAGAATGTTTTGAAGAATTTAAGAGAAGATTAGTCAATTCTCCTATCTTGACTCTACCATCGGGGAATGATGGGATTGTTATTTATAGTGATGCATCAAATAAAGGACTTTGTTGTGTCCTTATGCAGAATGATAGGGTTATTGACTATGCATCATGACAGCTAAAAATTCATGAGAAAAACTATCCTACACATGATCTTGAGTTAGCATCTATAATCTTTGCTTTGAAGATATGGAGACATTATCTCTATGGTGAAAATTGTGAGATATATATCGATCACAAGAGTTTGAAGTATATTTTCTCACATAAAGAACTCAACATGATGCAAAGGAGATGGCTTGAACTACTCAAGGATTATGATTTCACTATACACTACCACCCAGGGAAGGCAAATAAGGTGGCAGATGCTTTGAGCAGAAAGTATCATGGAGTTTTGAACAAGATGAGTTTAAAGGGATCCTATTTTTATGGATCTAGTGAAAATGGATATGGGAATAATCATAGAAGGTGAAACATCAATACTTTTTCAAATGGTTTCCAAACCATATTTACTAGAAAGGATAAAAAGTTCTCAGGCTAATGATGAGGAGTTTCAAAAGAAAATTAAAGTTGTGAATGATGGGAGATTGATCGACTTCATATATGAAGATGGGATTTTGAAATTTGGGAAGAGACTTTGTGTTCCCGATATACCTGATCTGAAAGGGGAATTGTTAGATGATTCTCATAGCGCCAATTTCTCTATACACCCTGGTAGCACCAATATGTATAGAGATTTCATTTTTGGTGGGACAACATGAAGAGGGAGATTGCTGATTTTGTGTTAAGATGTATGGTTTGTCAACAAGTGAAAGCTGGAAGGCAACATCCTGGAGGAGTCATGTAACCTTTTCCCATACCTGAGTGGAAATGGGATAATATTACGATGGACTTTTTCATGGGACTACAAAAGACTCCTAGAAGGAATGATGAAATATGGGTAATTGTTGATCGTCTTACCAAGTTAACACATTTTCTTGCGATAAGAGAAGATTTACCACTTGAACGTTTAGCAAGACTGTATATTAATGAAGTTTTAAGACTTCATGGAGTACACTTATCGATTGTTTCTGATCGTGATCCCCATTTTACATCAAGATTCTGGAAAAGACTTCAGAAATCTATGGATACTGAACTTCGTTTGAGCACTGTCTACCACCCTAAAACTGATAGACAATCAGAACGGACTATTAAAACCTTAGAAGACATGTTGAGATATTGCTTACTTTACTTTCAAGGTATGTGGGATCAATATTTACCTATGGTATAATTTTCTTATAAAAATAACTTCCATTCAAGCATTTAGATGGCACCATATGAAGCGTTATACGGAAAGAGATGTCGCACACCAACCTGTTGGGATGATGTTGGTGAAAGAAAACTTTTAGGCCCAGAACTTGTTGAGGAAACGATGGAAAAGGTGAAGGTAATACAAACCCACATCAAAGAAGCTCAAAGTAGGCAGAAGAGCTATGTTGATAACTAAAAATATGATAGAAATTTCAGGTAGGAGATCATGTTTTCTTAAAGGTGTCTCCATGGAAGGGAATTATAAGATTTGGTAAGAAGAGTAAATTGAGTCCCAGGTACATCGGACCTTTCAAAATTCTAGAACGAATTGGGGTTGTAGCTTACCGTTTGGAAATGCCACCAAGTCTCTCCAAAGTTCATGATGTGTTCCACATATCACTGTTGAGAAAATACATGCCTGGTCCATCGCATGTACTCACCTATGAGGAATTATAACTGGAACCCGATCGGTCTTATTGTGAAGATCATGTCAAGATTCTTGATACAAGAGAAAAATTGTTGAGAAATCGGACGACTCGTCTGGTAAAAGTTCTATGGAGAAACCATAAGATGGAAGAGGCAATGTGGGAACCCGAGGAACTTGTGATGAAGAACCAACCAAATATTTTTATTTAGTAATATTCTATAAATTTTGAGGATAAAATTATTTGAAATAGGGGAGAATGTAACACTCCAAGCTTCCACGGTATGTTTCCATTTGAATAATACAGTAGCTTGTGTTGTACGCAACTTCGATTTCAAATACACCACAACCAATCAAACTAGCCGTTATGAATAGTAATACCCAATTTTTGAAATTTTATAAATTTTATCTTTCAAAATAGACTTCATTTTTGGATTCGGAATACCAAAATTATCTTAGAGTGAATTTTTGGTATTTTTCTGAAAACTTTCAATTTTCGATGAATAGTGAAAAACACTGAGTTATTGTTTAAAACCGACTTTTTATTTAAATAATTATTTATTTTATTTAAATTTATTTTAGGTCAAAATAGATACATAATACCTATATAATTTCAATGTAATTCATTGGAGTCATTTTATAATAAGTTTAGATATATAAAAATTTTATTGAACATTTTACCGTCTTTTACCCACATCCTAGGAGCATTTGCAAATTTGTATAAAACTTAATTTTACTGCTTTTGTGAATTCAATTTAAAAAATCTGAGAGACACGGTTGATATCAGTAAGTAAAATGTGGTTTAATAAGATAAAAATAATTTTTTGTGAATAGTAACTTTTGACTTTTATTTACCACGGTTAAAAGTAAATAGAGTAATTAAAGGTAAAAAAGATATTATTATTACCCTAACACATGTCCTAATTATATTGGATAAATTTAATTTGACCAAAAAAACTTAGGAATAAAATATGATCCTTTAGGTCCACATGGATTATATTAGAACATTTATTATTATTTAATTCAAAGAAGAGTTAAAAGTGTTAAATTCAAAGTTTAATAACTAAACCATTTTTAATATAGGGTTACACATAAGATAAATTCAACTATAAATATTAATTAGAAATATAAACATATTTAATACATAATGGTATTTTATTTATAATTTTTAGACATTAAATAATTTAATTTATTTATGACACAATGATGATGAAGTAATTACCTTATTAATAAAATATTAAAATAATTGATATTATAAATACCCAAATAAATGTAATTTGAGAATTTTTATGAATTAAACTAAAATTATAGGTTAATATGACATGTTAGGGTTGATTAAATGAATTTTTTTTTAATTAATAATGCTGTTATAAATTTAGAAAAAACAAAATACCAAATAGTATCAAAATTGACATAAAAGAGTTTTTAAAAAAAATATTATGTTATTAATTAATATAATATTTCTAAAAATATATGGTTCGGCCAAATGACTTAGATAAGGTTATATATATTAATAATGAACCACTTGGGGTTCTCTTGACTTGTTATAGTAAGTTTATTAACCATATAATATAAAAATACAAAGAGACATGGTAAATGTCAAACTAATTTACTAAGAGTTAAATCTAAAAGATAATGTTAATATAGTGACCCAAACCTGTATAAAACCTATTGGTTGAGTGGTTTTAGACCCATACCCACCTCATCCTCGAAATAAATCATTTTTGATCCATTAGAAACCAAAAATGAATTTATTATAAAATAATATTTCAATCTTTTCCTAAGGTGCCCCTCACCCCTCTTATAAAAGGGAACTTCCCATTCTCTCAAATTCACACCTTCAAAGCCATTTGGCTCGTCCAAACCCTACCAAAATATCCTCTCAACCGTCCTCCCTTCATCCTAGAGGCCTTCCTTTAGTTATAAATCCAACCTAAGGATCCCTTTTGATCAAATCAAAAAGAAGAACCCGAAGAAGAGGTAAATATTTCATCACCTCTTTCAAGTTCTTTTCTTCTTCCACTTCTTATTTATTTGTTGTTTCTATTAAAAAATAATAAATCCAGTATAATATATATAATGTGATGTTATTATAAAAATGGTACAACCCTATTCATTATTCTATCCATCTTATAAATGACAAAGTCACCATACGTGCGTACGTACGGATTACCGTCTCCACGTCGTGGTGTAGTTTGTTATTCAAACACTTAATCATTTGGATGGATATAATAATGAGTATAAATGATGTAAATAATAAATATAAAATTATAATGATTCTGTATATATGATATACCATCCAATTATATACAATTTTAATATCAAAAGAATGATATTGTTGCTCGTGCGTACGTACGGATTACTGTCTCCACGAACGCGATGAGATTCATTCCCCGTCGTATTCATTCAAGAATAATTTTCATTTTATGATTAAAGATAATATTTATGAACATAATATAATTATTTATATGAATCAAATACATACTATATATAATAAACAATACTTACGTAACAAATCATATAAAGAAAAACGAATCAGTTAACACCCAAAACAATGATACTACTGAAATATCATTAACAAAGCAATATTATAAGATCATATATGATATTATATTAATGTATATGGTTATTTATAATTTAATAATAATTATTTCACCATTATACAGGATTTTACCCTACCCTCGACCAATTAAAAGTACAAGGTAAGGGTTAATTTCACAATCTCTTTATTATCTAAGGTTGTTTTTACGTAAGTATCTACTGGGACCTATTTATCATCCACATCTGTGTTTTCATAAAAATGTAATTCAAAACAATTTTACTATTTACTATACTATGGGTTAAAGTAATTTATACCCTTATTTTACCATATATTTTTTGAAAGGAATCTTTCTGTCATTTTCCAAACAAGATAATTTATGACTTTTTCGACAAAATTAAGGTAAGAATGTATTTTTTTTTTAACTTATACGGAGGGTGTGCCTATTTTTTAACGTTATAACATCGTCAAAGCTTCCCTTACAATATTATAATAATATTTTCAAAATAAATTTTTTCTTTTATAATTACATTACTTTTAAATTATTTCAAAATAGAAATATATATTTCTATTAATAATTTTCCTTTTATCTATGTTAACATCCTTTGATGGATTTTAAACTAGTTTGAAGTTGACCCATTGTGATACAAATCTTACATATTTTATTGAAGGTTTTGTGATATTTTTGACTATGTATGTGTTATATTTATACCATTCATGGTTTATGGATAATGTATTGACATTTCATATGCTATTTTTAATACAAATGTTTATGTTATATTTCAACCCTTTCATATGAGGAATGTATTAGACTTAGTAAGTGGTGGGTGGAGCCCGCTATAGCTCCTCGGTGCATCGGTAGGTTTCATGAGACAACTAGATGTGGAATTTTCCGAGGCCTTTCCCAATTTGATATATGGTTTTTTCCGAGGCCTAAATCATTTTTAGACGTCTTGGTTGAGGTCTTGACAAAATGTTTCAGAATTTCAGGCATTATACATTCCCTCATTATGAAAATAATATTGATGGTTCATGTGGTCATTCAACTAGTAGAATACCCATGATTAAGTTTTATTATGGCATTATTTACTTAACTCATATTCCTTCCATAAAAATGTTCATGTTTATTATTTTTAAAGGAATGTGTTTTCAATTATTCACCATGCTTAATATTTATATTATCTTCTGTTGTAATGCTTACCCTTACTGAGCATTTGAGCTCATCCCTTTCTTATGTTTCATTTTCCCAGGATATGAAGGAGTTAGTTATGAGTGAATTTCAGGCTAATCTAGGAGGCTTGGATGTTTCTAATGGAATAAATTAGTGTTGAATTTATTTTCAAGTTGTAAAGTTGAAATTATCTATGAATCTTGTTTCCAATAATACTAAACTGATCGGTCTTTCAGGACATGATTTTCTTGTGATCATTCCAATGTTATGTAATAATGCACCGAATCTGGGTAACTGGGGTTGGGATGTTACAAAGACCCCTTAAGGGGTTTTATTTCCTTAAGGGTAAAATGGAAAATTAAATTTATATATATATATATATATATATTGAAAAATGAACATAGTGCGTGGTTAGTTAGCACGGTCTATAAAACCATGCATCAATCATGTGTTCTATACTGGGATTCTAGAAAAACATGAATGGGTAAGCCACATAGTTTGAAAAACCATGCAATGACTATGCGGTTCATCTCTGTCAAAAATGTGGAGGTTGTCATAGGGTTGCAGCACAGTTTGAAAAACCATGCGCCTTAATTATACAACGTGATTTGCATTCCCAAAAACTATCATTTTCAAGGAAAATATATCTGGGAAGAAAGATAAATAAAAAGAACTAAAAAATAAATAAAATAAAATAATAGTTTTTTTTTGGTGTGACATTATTCACCCCTCTCCCTCAGGTGTATATTTGGTCCCAATAGACAAGGAGGACAAATGTTCAAGAGAGAAGTGAATTGATCTTTTTATAAATTTTAATTCTCTATCAGAGTTATGTTAATTATGCATTGGAAATAAAATATTAACACATAAAATTATATAGTAGTTCGGATCAAAATGATTCAATGTATACTCCTCACACTCTCAATATGAGAGTATAACACCCACTAATAAAATGAACTGACTTTTGAAAGGAGTTTCAACCTTTTACAACTGCCTTTTTAACCTCTGGAGGCACAACCCAAATCATGCCTTTTTCACACCCATAGGCACAATCGAGAATTTTCCTTTTGAAGTGAAGGAATAAATAACCTTATATTTATCTAGACCAAAGAAAAACTGAATCCCCTACATTTTACCAAATATAGAACAAATCGACGTACCTTTTTTAGGGGTAATATAACTATCACAATATGGCCTTTCTTTTGAGAGAAAAATCATAAACCACACTAACATATAATGAAAAAGATGGTAAGAATTTAGAACCACATAAACTAGATGGAAAAAAATGAAATCTTGAGTATTGAGGTAGTAGTGTTCACTTTGGAAGCATGAGATCTGAATTATGAAGTTCCCATGCTAAGGACCAGCATAATTTTTTACAATATAATTTCACAAACAATAGTCAGTCTAATTATTCTCCTTACCAAAAGAAACTGATTATATTGAACTTTATATATTCATGCACAACATATTTAAAAATTTCAAGCCATTCACTAGTTGAAAAAATATATTTCCACATAGGTTTTAATTACATTTTAACACTGGATTTTAACCGATATTTATGAAAGTGGCATTATAAATGATAATTTCTATGTTGGTTTTAATAAAACAAACATCTAAACATTAAATAAAAGATAATTTAAGGGGTCTTTAAATGTCATTTTTTTATAAAACAACGTTGAAAACATATTTCCACATCAAATTTATTATAAAACTTATACGGAAAAGACCACATGGAAATTTCAATATTGGTTTTTTGGTAAAACTAACATTGAAAGTCATATTATTTTTAAGATTGAAAAATTTTCTTAATGATTTCAATGTTGGTTTTTGTTAAAGACTGACGTTGAAAGTCCACCTAGAAATCACTTAAGACTTTCAAGGTTGGTTTTTACTAAAAAACCAACATTGACAAACCAATAATTTTTATTCCACATCTGTTTATAGAAAAAACGACATGGAAAGTTAAAAAAATTAAAAAAAATGCAGTATATTACATGCTCAAAATATATCTTAAAACATATAAAACATAACATAATATATAGAAAAGAAACAGCATATACAACTGAGAACAAACCTGTAAAAACAAATATAATTTAACAGCTAAATTCTGAAAAATATTGTCTAAATAATAATTTTTTGAACTATAATAAAAAAACACATACCTGATACTTTATAATTTAATAATACTTGGTTTTCCTTGATGCATTCCTTAGATATCATTAGGTTGATATGAATTTCAAATAAATAAGGTAAAATAGTACATAGGTTGGAAAAATGTAAACTCAATCCACCAGAAGAGCTATAGGGAGCACATGAAAGGAAAATTAATCAAATAGATATAATTTTAAGTGTATAATATATTTATAAAGATAAAATAGAATAAAAATTTAGATTACATGAAACACCACCCACATTTTTTATGCATGGTTAGAGAAGTTATGCTTCAAACCATATGACATGCTTTGTAATTGTTCAGTAAGTTGAAATCACCTAGTTTATGACCAATTTTCATAATTTTGATTATAAACTTTTATGAGATGTGTTAAACACTAAAATCCACATATTTAGGGTGAATTTTAGATTTTGAAAACAAGTTTTAATGAGTTATACTCGTTTTATATCTTATCTCATTAGAAAAAATTATAAATTTCATGGATATTCAATAACTGAATATGACACTTTTATAATTAATAGGACAAATTAGTTTAATTCAAACCCAATATACTTATTTAGGTATATTACACAAGGTTCAAAATTGAATTATTGGTTTTGAATCCATATATAACTAAAACTAATATATATCTACCAAATATCATAAACCAACTTAAAATAACCAATTTCATGTTGATTCAATAAATCAAACATGTACTGATATGAAATTATAAAACACATAACAAAAAAGTCCAATTAAAATAGTTTAAAACTCAACCATCCTAACAAAACCTTTTTAAGTATGAATTACCATCAATTAGAAACATCATTACAGTAAGAACAAAAATGATCAATATTCCTTTTATAACAAAATAAATCCATTCATCTTACCACGCAATTGAAATTAAGAGTCCCAAATAAAACTATATATCATTTTACTCAATTTAAATTTCAAAATTATTCAAACTAAATCACAAATCATTTGAATATATTATTAAACAAATAAAGTATATTTTAAATTTTAAAAACTAACTTTTAACTTTTAATTTAAATTAAGTATCAACTTCAGTATTCAAAACCTACTTTTTTATTTAAAAACAATTATATTTTGAATATAGATTAATAGAAAACCATAAAATACTTTTACATTATATGACTTTAAAAATTTTATCATAGAAAATAGAGACACCCAAACACCCATGGTGTTCATAAATTAGTTTCAAAACATTGTATAAATCAATTATATATGTGTTATTAAAAAATTGTACATATATAAAAAAAAACATAAATTTAACCCAACCAAACATAAATTTATAATTGAAAATATGTTTTATTTATCTCTATAAATTCAATATAAACTCAACCAAGTCAACACAAAAGTAAAGAAACTTTTAAAAGATAAACCATTTCATTAAAATGATTAATTAAATAATGTCAAACACCTATTATAATAGAATAATCGGTTTTTGAACACTTTTTATTTGGAAAATGTAATATTAAACATAAACAGTAAAACAATAACTCAACACCCATAAAGAAACTTATTAACATTTAAAAGTAAATAAAAAAACATGATATTTACACAAATACTTCCATTATAGTGGGTATTAGAATGAATAAATGAAAAAAAATAATTTATATATAATAAAACCAATTTAACTACACCCAAACATGACTATATATTATAAAAAATATTTCATAAATTCTTATAAAATAAAGTCTATTTGGATACTAAAATCCTTATCTTTGTTAAATTTATTTTTAAAATGTAATACTTGAGAAGAAGAAGAATACACCTTCATAGAAATATGTAATCCCATGTTTACCAACTCTAGAAATCAATTTCTCTGTAGAAGAAGGAGAAGAATCCTTCGTAGGAGGGGCATCAGTAATCCTACAATTATTTTTTATAAATAAAAATTTCACTTTAATTAAATAATTATATTACTGAATATTTAATAATATGAAAAAATACACATACCATGGTAAATTTTCCTCTACCTCTATGTATGTCATTAAAACAGGAAAATGTAATGAAATTATATATACCTGCATATTATTTGAAAAGTGAATATTTAAAAACAATGATTACAAAAATATAAAAGTAAAAAAATAGTGTCACACATGTGTAAGTTTCAAAAAAAAATTATGTCACGGTTCTTAACCAATAAGTATGCAAGTTAAAATATTAAATATAAACATTAATTCTAAAATTATAGAAATATTTATAAATTTAAATATCATAGTTGCAAAAAAGTGCTTTTATATTTGTAAATTTAACCAAAACATAATGATGTACGTCGGGTTTTTCAATCAAAAAATGTTTAACCATAACTATTGAATACAAAATTTAACAAAAAAATCATATAAATAATAAATATATATATATATAATTAAACATCCAATAATTAATAAAAAATAAAGTTTTTACATGTGTAAATTTTAAAATATAAATAAAATATAAATATTTACCTAAATAATTCTGAGAGTAATTTATTGTTTTCACATATCCCTTCAGCGTGATCATTTCATACATCATGGATTATGTCTGCATTATAGTCGTTATTATCATCTGAAAATAACGTAATAAATGATTAAGACTCGTATAAATCCATAACATCGCCATCATCTTGATCACCCAAATGAATTATTTTCCCTTGAAAAATGACATACCGCTGATCATTCGATGGATCAATAACATAAAATATTTTCTTTGCATGTATTGTTATGATAAATGGTTCCTCTTTGAAACTAAATATTTTCAAATTAACTAGTGTAAACCCATAATCATCATGTTTCACACCACTATTACTATCAACCCCATTACACTTAAACACAGTAACTCAAAATTTAGTATAATAAATTTCCCGTATATCCTTAAGAACTCCAAAATATTTCGCTAATGCAGAAATTGGGTTTTTAACTTTTTCACTTGAAAAATGTAGTGCTTTAGCGACAACCATTACCCCACTATTTTGAATGGTACTCTTATCATCCTATTTTTTTAATGTAAAATGTATACCCATTAATGTCAAAACTAGACTATGTGATCACATTAATAGATGGTACCCCTACCAACCTTTCAATGTTTTTGGTGTAGATATATTTGTGATGAATTTCTCTTTAAATCGTGAAACAAATTTCTTTTTATGATCAATCATCAACCATTTTTTATTTATTTTCAGATATCATACCATTAATTCATAAATATGTGATGATATATATGATTGGACCTCATATGTGTTGTTAAAAATGTATAAATGTGCTTGAATCACTTCAACGTGTGGAATAAAATTTATCTTTAATTCTTGAATCCCTTTACCTTCACTATCAACCACCATATGTTGAGATATAGGGAGACCAATATGATCCACTCGCTACTACAAAACTGGGTTTATCCAATGATAGGTATTTAATAGAACTAGCTAAAAACATTTTTAAAGACCCCATTTGTCATCTCTAAAAAAAGCATTGTTAAAAGGGGTCCTTTATCAGCGCTCGTAAAAAACACTGATAAAGGGGGGCTTTATCAGTGCTTTTTTAGAAGCATTGATATACCCCCCCCCCCCACCCCATCAGTATTTTTTTACTAGCGCTGATAAATGGTATATTTCAAAAAATAATATTTCATTAAAAAAAAAATATTTATATATTTATATTGATATAAATATAATATATTTTTTAATGCGTTTTAGACAAGATAAACATTCATTTACACTTAATATATAATATATTTAGTGAAAATTTCTTATAAAATAATTTAAAAAATATTTTTAATTAATAACTTGCTAATTATTATCAATTAATAGTCATTTAATATCAATTTGAAGATAAAAAATCAAAAAATTAATAAAATATCTAAAATAAGTTAAAAACAAGACTCAAATTTCAAACGACTGTAACTTTTAATTCAGGTGTCCATTTGGGGTCTACCACATATCAAATCAAATCCTGCAATTAGTTCTATATTTTTTTGGCCAAGAGGCCTAGTCACTGTATTTTTTAGATAAAAAAAGGCCTGGAAGGCCTCCAAAACTGAGTTGTTAGTCAGGATATCCTAATTTTTTTAACATTCGATGGATTTTTAGCCTCATTTAAGGGGGTATTATTGCCTTTTTTGATGGAGATTGAATTTATTCCTAGGTATTGCATTCATATTGATATTATGGTTTTGGAATTTTATCATTTTTCACAATTTAGTTTTATTTATAATTAAATATATGTGTGTTTTCTTATATTTACTCATAATAAATCACTTGTATAAATACATATATCAACATATTTACATAAAAATGTATTTAAAATAAATATTTATTATTCATTTTATTTTAATTAAAAAATTATCCATTCTATTTACCTTATAAAAATGTAATAATATGTATATATATACCTATACAATTAATGTTTATATATAAACATGTGTGTGTCAATAATTAAAAAATATATATGTATATGTATATTTTGATATATGTAAATAAATACATATTCTAAAAATGAATTTAAAAGACTATCTAAACATTTTTTACATTATAAAAATATATTTATAATGTTTATATATACATATGCGTGTGTATTAATAAACAGATATATATTTATATTATATTCTAGTATATGTAAATGAATATAATATATAATATATTTAAATAAATAAAAGTAAATATATATATGTATCACACACACACATATATTTTATAAATTTATTTTAAAATAATTATATAAATACATGAATAAAAAATATTTTTGTAAATATATATATATATATATAGAAATATCATTAAATAGATAGTAGAACAACATGGTGTAGTGATAAACGCATTCAATCTTTAAAGGAGAGGTGAGGGGTTTGAATCTAGGTGGGCGCACATGAGGCTGAAAATTTGAAAAATGCTGATAAAAGGGGTGGAGGGGTGAAAATTTTTGATAGGTGGGAGCACTATTAAAGGTGTCATGGAAGCATTGATAAAATGGGTTGGTCTCATAGAGGTCTGAAAAAAAAATATAATATTATCCCATTTAACATGCTTTTTTAGTGTTAATAAATGAACTATTTATCAACGCTTTTCTAGTGCTGATAAAATTCTAAGGCTTTTAACTACACTCTGATAGTTGGTGTTTTTTTAGAATTGATAAAGGCCTATTCTATCACTATTAAATTCCTCTTTTGTAGTGGTAACTTCATACAAATAATCAGTACAAAACTCAATCACCTCTTCCGATACATATTTTTAAACAATAGAGGCCTCTGGTCGATAGAGATTTTTAACATATCCCTTTAAAATTTTCATATATATTTCAAAATAATACATCTAACATAAATAAAAAGGCCTACATATTCTTATCTCACACACCAAATTAATCAAAAGATGGACCATTATATCAAAAAACATAGGTGGGAAATAGATTTCTAGTTGACAAAGTATTAGAGAAACTTCATTCACCAACACATCTAAAAAATTTGGATCAATGAATTTTCTACAAATGGATTTGAAAAAATTACATAACATGATGATATTATTTCTGACAGGTGTCGACAATATTCCATGTAGTGTGACCGGTAGCAGTTGTTTCATCAATACATGACAATCATGATATTTCATACCTATTAATTTACAATCCTTCAATGACATAAAATTATTCACATTTGAAGAATATCCATTGAGTATTGTAATATCATGCAGACACTAACAAAAATTCATCTTTTTACTCTTGCTTAATGTGTGACAATCCGGAGGTAAATATGTTTTGTTTCCTGATCGCACCGCGATTCACTGTTTCATTTTCATCCTTACACCATTGTGTTAAACTTGTTTTATATTGAAATTATAAAAATAATAACAAATTTAATTCCATGTTTGAATCATTTATTTTTGTTTTTATCACTGTTAAAAATGGAAATTTTACTTTTTTATGATTCCATTGCAGGAGGAGGTGATTTGGAGGGCCCATGATGATGTCTAAGAAAAATGGTCCAAACTGCGCAGCATCCATGCAACACCAGTGGACTCATCCGAACACTTATACTAAACCGTGGATCAAAATGGGATAAAATTTTGTGGGATGGTCCAAAATTAATTGGGATACATTTAATATTAAGAAACCCAAGACTAATTCGTCCAGCTGGTGTCCTAACCGACCTGATATGTCCAGCACACTGAATCTGCACTAAGTCAAAAGTGGTATGTTGTGATCTGTCCATATCTTAGGCTATACTTGTCCAAATGGTGACAAACATTCAGTGGAGATAGTCACAAGGTGGATATGAAACTTTTTTATTTTCTACAAAGTGAGATAAGACTGTCTAGAGGTTGAAACCCATGTGACAATTGGTTTTAAGAAATCTATGTGCTCAAAACCACCTTCCCATTTTCTTATAAAATGGCACCTTGAGCTCCCCATTTGTAAGTTCTACCAAGGAGTGTAGTGTTTTCAATTTGGAGTTCTATAGAATTCCTCTCCTCGTTCTATAAGTTCTGTAGGCCCCTATCTTCATGGGGGTATCAAGGATGAATAAAGAGTTACACCCGAGCTTCCTCCTCCTCCCAATGTCGAGCTAAACGGTGGACAATCATTTCAAGGGAGCTACACATAATTGGGAGGGAGTTACAACACTTGATATTATACTGGTTGTCTATAATCTGTGTGATAAATATTTCACTTATGTTTAACTTTTATTCACTTCTCCTCTAGATACATTTATTTCATTATAATTAAGTGAAACACTTTTTATCTCAACACCAATTGGGTTGAGATTTCAAGTGGGAATCTTGTATTGTTCCGATTAGAAAAGACAAGAGTCCTATTTATCTCACACATACATAATATTTCAGTATGATTTGGTAGCCTTTATTTTCTATATTTGATACCCAAACCTTTACAACATGATTTTTGTGTCAAGGGGTGGTACTTTGAGCATCATTTTAAGAGGCAAGAGGAAAGTCGAGATCTTGACAACCCTCAACCAAAGGGTTCCATTAAACCATGTGTATTTTTCAGAATGATGAACTAAAAAAGATGTGTAGTAAACTTTAAATGATCTCCTTATCTCATAATTATAAAAAAATGACTTTATTTATCAACTAAGTCTTTAAGTTAAGTTATTTTCTTAAAACTATTTTCAAATTCAACCCCTCTTTTAGTAATCCTTATTAAAAATACACGCTATAAGCTACCAATGCTCCTTGAGAGATGATCTAGGGTCTTCCCTAGACTAAAAAATATTCTTTAAATCACTATCAATTTGACGTGTCATAACAACATGGTCAAATTTTGGCACCATTTTCGTGGAGCACTTTGGTTTTTAGTGCGTGTTTTTAATAAGATTTTTGTAAATTTTGTGAATATTTATCTATTTTATATTATACCTCTACCTATATTTTTGTATTCTGATCTATTTTTTGTGTAGTTTTGTTGAATAAATCATTCTAATCTGGGATATTTACCTCCTTTCGAACTTAAACTGGAGAGGATCTTATGTCAACGACCCCGAGACGCACAATAGAACCCTTTGAAGGAGGACACACAAGACAACAACACTCTTCTTGATTCTTCTTCTTCTTCTTCTTCTAGAACCAACATCAAAACTGAAATAAACTTATATAACATTTCTGAAAACAATAGAACACTAAAATAACTAACCTCACCTGATGTTGATATCCAGCCCACCTATATTCAAATTCAAGGCGAGGCACCCAACTTTGAACTAAAATCAGATTTAATTCATTTTTTACCAAGATTCCATGGACTTCCTGGAGAATATCCACACAAGCATTTAAAAGAATTTCATACTGGGTGTTCTACATTAAAACTTGAAAATGTGGATGAATAATAAGTAAAGATAAGTTCATTCCCTTTATCATTAGAATATACTGCAAAATATTGGCTTTACTATTTTAATTCACTAATTAGAGGCTGGGCGGACATGAAACGTCTTTTTCTTGAAAAATATTTCCCAGCCTCTCAAACTGAAACTATAAGGAAAGAAATATTTAGTATAAGGAAATCACAAGGGGAAACATTACATGAATATTGGTAATGATTTAAAATGTTATATTCAAGCTGTCCACACCACCAAATAAGTGATCAACTTTTAATTCTGTATTTTTATGAAGATTTAATTCCTATTGATTGAAATATGATTGATGTTGTTGAAGGTGGTGCTCTAGTTTATAAGACCCCAATTGCTACAAGAACCCTAATTTAGAACATGGAACAGAACACTTAACAATTTGGTACAAGGTCTAATGTACCCATTCGAGGTGTTTGTGAGGTGCAAAGTACCGAATTTGAGAGTAAGGTGGACACGAAGTTCAAAGAGGTAAGTACCCTTCTTCGACAACTTGCTCTTTCCCAAGGTAAATCCCAATCTCCTCCTCCCATCCATCGTGGTATATGTTCTTCTGACACCCACTACTCCAACCAATTTCCTCAATTAAGGGAAACTTATGAGATTTGTGAGGAAATATTTCCAGGCACCCCTATAACCAACCCTTTAGGAAAGAACCATACTATACAACCAATCCTGGGTGGAAATACAACCAAGACTATAGGCAAGGGGGGTATTCAAACCAACCTCAATAACCATGGAACCAACATGGTCAGAGTATTCATCCACCACCACCACCTATAAATCCTCAACCACCCAAAAGGCCTTTCCAACAAACCCCTCCAAAACCCAAGATTAGCCTAGAAGATATGATGAAACAAATGGATTCCAAAAATATCCAATTCTAAAAAACCACTCAGGCAGACATATAAGACCTCAAAATCCAATTAGGTTAACTAGATAAATCGGTGGGGGAAATTCAAAGTCACGGGTCGGGTAAACTACCATCTCAACCATTATTCAACCCTAGAGATAAAGGAAATGTTAGTTTCATCGCCCTTAGGAGTGGAAAAAAACTATAAGGTCAAATGAATCCTCTATTAGAGTCATCCCCTCCTGAGGAAACCTCCATCCTAACCATTAAAAATTTTCCAAATGTTGAAAAACCATGTCTTGAGAGAAGTCCTTCCAAAGAAAAGAGTGTGTCTGTTGATGAGTCATATATCCCAACCATTCCTCTTCTATTTCCCCAAATGAACACCCAAACAAGAAAACAAAATGAAACTTATCTCGATAAGGAAATTTTAGAGACTTTCAAAAAAGTACAAGTAAACATCCCCTTGATTGATGTTGTGAAGTAAATTCCACAATATTCCAAGTTTCTAAAGGAGATGTGTACACACCGAAGGCAAATTTGTGGAGATGAAAAGGTGAGCTTGGGGAGGAATGTATATGCATTAATAGATCCATCACTTCCCACCAAGTTCAACGATCCTGGTACATTCTCAATTCCATGCACCATAGGGGAGTATTCATTTTCCAATGTTATTGTTGATTTAAGTGCTTCTATAAATGTGATGAATCACTCAATTTACTCTATATTGTAGGTCGGGGAACTGAATCCCATAGGAATTTTTTTTCAACTGGCTAATCATAGTACCACACACCCTTCTGGTGTGTAAGAGGATGTTCTTGTGGAGGTTTAAAATTTAATTTTTCCAGCTAATTTTTATGTGCTTAAAATGGAAGATGATAGGATGAATGGACATGCCCTAATTATATTGGGGAGACCATTCCTGAAAACATCCAAAACCATAATTAATGTACATAATAGAACATTATCTATAGAGTTTGGTGGTGAAATTTTCCACTTCAACATCCTTGATGCCATGAATCACCCCTCAGAAAAACATTCCTCTCTATCTGTTAATTCTATAGATGTACTCCCTTACCTTGAAAAAACTTCATTTCATTCCCCTGATCTCCTTTCTGAGTTTTCTTCATTGATAGAAATTCTAGGAAATGATTCATGCATTGATTATTGTATTGGTCTAGAGAAATATAATGCATGTTTATTGATTGATGATTTCTTGAACACTGAGGATCACTTGACCATCAATGATACTGCTAAGCTTGTAAAAGATCATTCCTCTATTGAGGATGATACCATTGAGAAATTAGATGGGATCAGTGACCTCTCACTTTCACACACACTCCCGTCATCTAAAATCCACTTGAATTGGAACTGAAACAACTGCCTCAAGATTTAAAATACTCATATCTTGAGAATGAAAACAATTTTCTAGTCATCATTGCTAGTCCACTCCCTCCTGAGCATGAATTGTGACTGCTTGAACTTTTTAGGGAGTACAAAAAATCTTTAGGATTTACACTTGCAGACATTCCTGGTATTAGCCCATCAATTTTCACACATCATATTTTATTAAATGATGAGGCTAAACTAGTGAGGCAGACACAATGATGAATGAACCCCAACCTATTAGATGTAGTAAAAAAGAAGGTAACAAAACTATTGGCTGATGGAATCATTTACCCCATCTCTAACAGCCAATGGGTCAGTCCAGTACAAGTGGTTCCTAAAAAACCGGTCTTACTGTAATAAAAAATGAAAACAATTAATTGGTTCCAAATCATGTGAAAAATAGTTTTCATGTCTATATAGACTATCACCGACTAAACCAATACACTAAGAAGAACCATTTCCCTTTTCCATTAATTGAATAAATGCTATAGAGGCTAGCAGATAAGTCTCACTACTGTTTCCTTGATGGGTATTATGGATACTTTCATATCCATATTTCCCCTGAAGATCGGGAAAAGACAACCTTCACTTGTTGCTTTGGCACATTTACATATAGAAGGATACCATGTGGTCTGTGAAATGCTCTGGGTACTTTCCATTGATGTATGGTTAGTATTTTTCGGATTACCTGGAGAATTGCATGGAAGTTTTCATGGATGATTTCACTGTTTATGGATCATATTTTGATGAATGTTTGAGTAGTCTTGCTTTAGTCCTACGTCGCTGTATTGAAAAGAATCTCGTATTAAATTATGAGAAATTCCATTTCATGGTGAGACAAGGTATAGTTTTGGGACATGTAATTTCTAGGGATGGTATCCAAGTAGATAAATCAAAAGTGGATGTCATTTCTTCCCTACCATTCCCCAAAAATGTACGGGATGTGCAATATTTCCTAGGTCATGCTGGATTTTACCATCATTTCATTCGTGACTTTAGTAAAATTGCACTCTCCCTCTCCTGATTACTCCAAAAAGAAAAGGAATTTGTTTTTGATAAAGAATGTGAAGAATATTTTAATAAGTTAAAATGGAGTCTCACGTCACCCCCGGTAATCCAACCACCTCAGTGGGATTTTCCATTTGAGCTCATGTGTGACTACTCTAACTATGCAGTTGGGGTAGTCTTATCACAAAGGGTTGATCAAGATCCACATTTCATTTCCTATGTCTCATGTACTTTGGACCCTGCCCAAGAAAACTACACCACAACTGAAAAATAATTCCTTGCCATTTTTCTTTCCTTGGACAAATTCAGGTCATACCTTTTAGGGTCCAAAGTCATTTTTTTCTTAGACCATGCAACCCTCTGGTATCTCCTTAAGAAACCTAAAGCCAAACCATGTCTCATTCTCTGGATTCTCCTCCTTCAGGAATTCAATTTATAAATTAGAGATAAAAAAGGAGCAGAGAATGTGGTGGCTGACCATATCTGTGGGATTCACCCATCCTCAGACATTGAATCATCCCCATGTATTCCCATAAATTACATGTTTCCTGATGAGCAATTGTACTGAGTGAAAGATGTTATTCCTTGGTATGCCTAAATTGTAAATTATTTGGTAGCATCTTGCATTCTTACGGATTTCAACAAAAACCAAGCCAATCATCTAAAACATGAGTCTCGTTGGTACATTTGGGATGACCCCTACCTATGGTGCACATGTAGTGATCAAGTCCTTAGGCGTTGTGTTCTCGATAGTGAGTTTTAGTCTATCCTTATATTCTGTCACACTCTTTCTTGTGGGGGCCACTTTGGTCCCCAATGGACTGCTCGCAAGGTCCTTGATTCTGGTCTCTTTTGGCCAACACTTTTTTGGGATGCCCATGATTTTTGTAAATCTTGTCATCATTGTCAAAGAATGAGTAATGTATTTAAAAGAAATGAAATGCCACAACAACCATTTCTCTTTTATGACATCTTTGATGTTTGGGGTATTGACTTTATGGGGTCATTTCCCAATTACTTTGAAAACTTGTACATTCTTCTGGCAGTTGATTTTGTGTCAAAATGGGTAGAGGCACAAGCTACAAGGACTGACGATTCTAAGGTAGTTGTAGAATTTCTGAGAACCTAAATTTTCTGTAGGTTTGGCTTACCTAGGTTCATCATCAGTGACCAGGGTTCTCATTTCTACAACAGAACAATGCAATCACTTTTGTGTCGGTATGGGGTCGGTCATCGAGTGTCTACTACATATCACCCACATACCAATGGTCAAGCCGAGGTGTCAAATAGAGAGGTAAAACAAATTCTTGAAAAAACGGTTCAATCCAATAAAAAAGATTGGAGTATTAGACTTGATGGTTCATTATGGACTTACCGTACTGACCTTAAGACTCTCATTGGCATGTCGCCATATCGGCTAGTATTTGGAAAGAGTTTTCACCTCCCTGTTGAGATTGAGCATCGGGCCTACTGGGCCATCAAACAATGCAATTCTAATCTTTCGGGTGCAGGTTCTCAAAGTAAGTTGCAGATTCTGGAGCTAGAAGAAATGAGAAGAGATGCATATGAGAACTCCAAGATTTATAAAGAGCGTACCAAGGTTTCCCACGGCCGTCTCATCCTTCATCGTCAATTCCACATTGGGCATAAGGTCATCTACTACAATGAAAGGCTGAAGTTTTATCCAGGTAAGATTCATTCCCACTGGTTTGGACCATACATTGTTACTAACATCTCTCCATTTGGTGTTGTCCAGGTTTAAAATGAAGAAATCAATAAAACCTTCACTATCAATGGGAAACGGCTGAATCACTTCCATGAATCCATTATGAAGTCTCTGATGGAGGAACTCCATGTTCAAGAAGAAATCTATGAATGAAACTCACCAGGTTTTATCCTTCATTTCCACATTCTCTTTTCTTATAGTGAAGACACTACACACTTTAGGTGTGGGGGACGGGTATATTCCTGGGTTAGTTAGGAAGTTTCATAATCTTTCTTCTTTTTCACTTTTTTTAGCTTGCTTAATTGTATTGTCACTTTTCCCCCTTTCCCTCCTACTCACCTTTGTGACAGAATATTACTTTTTTTTATTCCCACTTTATCATGGAAAATGATGCCCGTTTAATCATGGAAGTTATTGAAAATGCATGTGGAATTTTTTTATTTCATGTTGTTTTAGCATTCAACAAAAAAATCTGATGCAATGTGCATTTTAGCAAAAATTCAATACTATGGTGTGACTTTATTTTGAAATTTAGTTATTTGTCAATGATATAAATAGTTGTATCATTTTGAAACCTTTGAGAATAATGGTTCCCTTTTTGTGAATAGTTTAAGGTAAAATTATTTTACTTAATTTCTCCACACAACTTTGCACCCAACCACGAAGTGTGAAAATTTCTACTTAATAAAGGGTAAATATAAGCTAGGTTGATTTTTCTCTACTTTCCAAAATCATTTTCCATACGTTCGTTCCTTATCTGATCTATTTCATTATTGTACCAGATTGACCTATGCATGTGTACTTGTTATTTGAGTGTTGTACGCCCTAAAAAAAGGAGGTTGTATATTGGGCAGGACAAAAATCACTCTTCCTCAACCTTTGATCTTGTTATAACAATTACAATTAGTATCTTGAGGAGATCAAACATGGGTTGGGAGAAGAGTGTGAGATTTGTTCCAAGTGCAACTTTTGAAAACTTAATAAATGAGGGGAGTGATGAAATGTATAATGTATGGGTATATCTAGGTCAAGAGATTATGGTTTGACTTCTGGGAATGCTTAAGTGAGTGGGTCTTAAAATTTGATTGCAAAGGATGTGGGGCAAGTTCAGTGGAAAGGATTTTGTAAGTAGACAATTATTAAAATAACTTATATTTACTCGATAAAAAGTGGAAAAAATATCATGAAATGGTTTTCACACATACACTTAGAGAATTAATGGCATGATTAACTTTTTAATTATTTTATTTGATTGGTATCATGTATATCATGGAATTTCATTTGGATACAATTTTTGAGACGTCTTTTTCTATGATCACTGAGAATAACTCTTCGGTGTGATTTTTACTTTGATCACATTTATATCAGGAATTAAATTTTAATTGAGTGTTAAATATTTATGAAGTTTGAAATATCTACATGAATAATTTTTGGAATTATGACTTTTCCCAGGAGTGAAAATGTTTAGGTGTGGGGGTGTGATCACACCGCGATTCACTATTTCATTTTCACCCTTACACCACTATGTAAACTTGTTTTATCTTGAAAATTATTAAAAAAAATAATTCCATGTTTTAATAATTTATTTTGTGTTTATCTATGTTAAAAATGGCAATGTTACTTGTTTTGATGATTCCATTGCAAGAGGAGGTGATTTGGAGGGCCCATGATGATGTCCAAGAAAAATGGGCCAAACTGCGCAGGATCCATGCACACTAGTGGAATCATCCACACACTGCTACTAAATAGTGCAACCAAATGGTCTGAAATTTTGTGGGATGGTCCAAAATTCATTGGGATACATTTCATCTGAATAAATACAAGACTCATTCATTCATCTGGTGGCCCAACCAACCTGATCTGTCCAGCACACAGAATCTGCACGAAGTCAACAGTGGTTTGATGTGATCTTTCCATATCTAGGGATCTACTTGTCAAAATGGTTCCAAACATTCAATGGAGACAGTCAATAGGTGGTGATATAACTTTTTTATTTTATCCAAATCGAGATAAGTCTTTATGGAGGTCTAAACTAATGTGACAAGTGATTTTAAGAAATATGTGTGCTCAAAACCACCTTCCCATTTTCCTATAAAATAGCACCTTGGGATCCCTATTTGTAAATTAGGACAAGGAGTGAAGTGTTTCCAATTTGAATTTCTATAGGAGTCCTATACTCATCCTAGAAGTTATAGAGGCCCCTATCCTCATAGGGGGATCAAGGATGAAGAAATAGTTCCACCCGAGCTCCCTCCTCCTCCCAATGTCGAGCTAAACGGTAGATGATCATTTCGAGGGAGCTACACATACTTGGGAGGGAGTTCCGTCACTTGATATTCTATTGGTTTTCTACAATTTTTGTGATCAATATTTCACTTATGTTTAACTTTGATTCACTTCTCCTCTGAATACGTTTATTTCATTATAATTAAGTGAAACACTTTTTATCTCAACACCGATTGGATTGAGATTTCAAGTGGGAATATAGTATTATTCTGATTGGAAAAGACAAGAGTCTTATTTATCTCACACATACATAAGATTTTAGTATGCTTTGGTAGCCTTTCTTTTATATGTTTGATACCCAAACCTTGACAATGTGATTGTTGTGTCAAGGGGTGGTACTTTGAGCATCATTTTAAGAGGCAAGAGGAAAGTTGAGATCTTGACAACCCTCAACCAAAGGGTTCCATTAAACCATGTGTATTTTTCATAATTATGAACTCACCAAGATGTGTAGTGAAATTGAAATGATCTCGTTATCACATAATTCTAAAACACCAACTTTATTTATCAACTATTAAAGTCTTTAAGTTAAGTTATTTTCTTAAAAAAAAATTCACCCCCTCTTTTAGTAATACTTATTAAAAATACACACTATAAGCTACCAACGCTCCTTGAGAGATGACCTAGGGTCTGCCCTAGACTAAAAAATATTCTTTAAATCACTATCAATTTGATGTGTTACGACAAAGCGGTCATTTCCTTTCATAGTGGAAGATAACTCTAAATGTATTCCCATGGATATAAAGTCTAATCTAGCATGCAATCTGTCTTTTTTATTTCCCTTTATATATAAAAAAGTTCCAATAAAACCATTAAATATGTTTTTATCAACATGCATAATGTCAATGTTATGTTTTATCTCTAAAAATCTCCAATAAGGTAGTTCGAAAAAGATAGACTATTTCTTCCATATATTTTTCTGATGACCAAAACTTCCTTTCTTTCCAAATATGAAAACAATATTTTTCACCCTTTTGTAATGTTCTTCAACTGACAATGGTTGTGGGGGGAGATTATATTCTTGTAAACCGTTAATTTTTTTTTTCAATCTACGATATGATCAATTCACAAAAATCTTTGATGTCCCATATACATTGTCTTTCTTCCATTCTGCAATTGATAATATGAAGTATCTTCTTCAAAAATTGGATATGTTTTATGTCCCTTAACATTGTATCCAAATAAGTTATCATATGAAAGAAATTCATTTATAGTAAACATTATCCTAACATGAAAAAGAAAATAATCTTTCTTGTATGCATCAAAAACTGTAACATTAGTCTCCCATAGAAGTTTCAAATCATCAATCAATTGTGAAATATACACATCAATATTGTTTTCTGGCTTTTTGGTCCAGAAATCATCAAAATCATCATACAGTATTGTTTCTTCATACATATGTGTGAGGAAAAGTTATAAACTACCAATAAAAAAGGCCATGGACTATGTTTTCTAATGAGACTCTGATATGGATTCATTCATCTGTACACAGTCTCATTCTGAGATTTTAAATTTCACTTCCAAAATCAGGAAATTGTTTATCAAATCTCTTCCCCTATAGTGAATCAGTAGGGTGATGTAAGTTACCATCAGAGAAGCACTCAGTTGTATGTCATCTTAACATTTTTTCATCAATTGAATTTGCAAATAGACACTTCAAATGAGGAATTATTGGAAAGTATCAAATTACTTTAGTATGAGGTTTGATTCTGGTACCGAAAAATGAATCCGAGTTGAATTATTAGAATTATTGGAATTATTGAAAGGAATTATTAGAAGGTACCAAATTTCTTTAGTAGTAGTTTTGATGCAATTACCTAAGAATAAATCAGAGTTGAATTTTTCATCCATCTTATTGCATGATGTCCCACATTTAGGATATTTTGATAAAGATTCATATTTCTCCATATACAATACACAATCATTAGGGAAAACATGTATCTTTTTATAACACAATTCTATTGGGCATAATATTTTTCTTTTCCACATAATTGGAATCTAGAAGCCCTCCTTCTGGAAGTACCACTTTTAAATGTCCAAGCAACTCAAAGAAACTTTAATCACTCCACCAATTTCTTGCTTTCTAGTTAACTAATCTCAGAACTGCTGATAACATTGTATATTAAGTGAAACCTAAGAATAATGGTTTCTCACAATCTCCATACAGTCATTCAACAGTTACTATTTTTTTAATGGTTTTAACACCTACATTATGAATTAATCCTTCAATATGATCCTATGTCTCATTCTGAATATTTTTATCAACATTAGATGTTGAATTTTTTGTTCTTTCACCATACCAGATCCAATGTGTATAATTATCGTTAAAACCATAGAAAATGAGATGGTCATTGATTTCTCTGGAATTTAACTTTCTCGTATTTAAACACTTCACGCATGGACATAAAATAAAATCTTTGTTTTGAATATTTCGTTTAGAAAATTCCAAGAAATCATCAATTCCTTTTTCATATTCATCAGTGGTTCTTTGTAAATTTATCGAATTGCAATCCATTAAATACCTAAGATCGTAGTATAAAAGGTGAATATATTAAAACATATAAATATTTAAAAATATTTATAAATAGATAAATTTTAAACATAAAAATATATAATCAAAACAATCAATTATTGATAACCATTTAATCGTAACAATTGTGCATAATGATCCAAACATATCATTGAAAATTTTAAAACAAATGATTAAGAATATATAAAAACAAATAACTTAAACATGTATAAATTTTGAACAAATAATTTTTCTTTAAAAAAAATAAAAATGAAAAACAAGTTACAACAATTTTTTTAACTAAAAGTCATTATATTGACAAAAAAATTATAAATGAAAAAATAAATTGAAGAAAAAAATGATTTTAATTACAAACAAATTATAACAATAAAAAAATTATAAATACAAACAATTCTAAATACAAAAAATTTCAGAAGAAAACAAATTACAGTGACAAACAATTAATAATAATGAAAAATTTGTAACATTAAACAAATTTTAACAAAAAAAATAAAATTTATAATAAGATGCATGAAAACAAACAAATTAATAAATCAAATTTATAACTAATTCACAATTAATTTATATTAAAAAACAATTAGAAAAATGGAAGTCTTTGACTCCAAAAAACCACTCAAAGTCATTGGAAACAGGGTGAACTCTGTAAGATTGAAGAAAAGCGATTACAAAAAAAAGGTAGAAAAAAGAAAGAACAAAAACCTTCAAGTGCGGTTGTTGGTTAACCAAAATAGAATTTCCTTTAAGTAAAAATTATTGAGCATCGTTAAAAAACAATTAAGGATGGAAGATCGAGAATAAATAATGTGAAAAGGTGTTGAAAATTAACTTAAAAGGTAAGATATATCATCGTTGAGGGATTTGGATGTCGTCGGTGTTGTCAAAGGTTGAGCGAGGAGGAGGGTCGATGGAAAATGAAATGAGGGTTTCAGGTTCTGGTATTTTTTAAAGACTTTTAACATCGGTTTTAATAAAAAATCTACATTAAACAATTTTTTAAAAAAATCACTTCAGTTTTCTAAAAACCGACATGAAATGTTTTTTTAACGTTGGTTTTTGTCAAATCGATGTTAAAAGTTATCTCCTGAAACCTTTAATAACGATTTTATATAAAACTCATGTTAAAGGTTCCTCAACCTCAATTTTAGAGGTTGGTTTTATAATAAACTAATGTTAAAGATATCGCTGCTTAACTTTTAACATCACGATGTCTAAAAAACTGACATTAAAACCTCGATGTTGAAGTTCATCTTTCTACTGGTGATTGAATTTCATTTTTTCCAAAGCACCATGCACATGTGATGCCCACGAGCTACTTCAAGTTTGTTTGACGTGGATTTTCGGTTAAATGATTCACGTCAATTCTCCATTAACTACGCGCAATAATACTCATGTGGCTTCTCTTAACAATATGTAAATACACAAACAAGTTATATGATGGAACTCTTTAGAATGAGTAGACAATTAATGCATTAGTAAATATCCAGGAGGAGGAAGAAGCAGCCTAGGTCTGTTATCGCAGAGGTTAGACCTGGAGCAAGTTTCCCCTGGGAAGGGAGAGTGGGTGATAGTGATCAAGAGGTAACTGATTCGCGGTCTTGTGCTTCTGAGAACAAGGAGGATGTACTAGCTAAGGACTATGACCGGTTCAATGCCAAGAATGGGAAGAAGTCAGTAGGGGATTTGGAAGGCTTCACCACCACGTTGGCTAAGAAGTCGTGGTCGCATAAGGACTATTCATCATTTCCCAAGCCACCAATTACACGGTCATCTAGCAATGTGTCTTCATTACAAGAGGAGGGTCATAGTGTCCTTAAAGACCTCATTTAGGAATAGCATGTGCAACAGGGTACCTTGGTAAAATCAAAGGTACCTCTAGTCCAAGAGATTTCCCATGTCATGGAGGCTACGGTGGAAGAATGCAGTGAGGCTCAGTAAATTGATATAGATCTGTCACCAGAGGGCCTAGATAAAGTGAATAATACAAGCGACCCCCAAGGCCACAATCGATATCTTTACCAATGATTTCTCAAACAGCTCAATGGTTTTGATTCATTGGTGGAACTAATGTGCTGGTGTCAAAAGTGTATGTTTGGGGTTTCTCCTTGTTGGGCAAAAATCACTCAAGGTAACACTGCAGTATTTTTTGGTTGATTGTGTTTGTTGACAAAGCAGGTTTCCATGAAGAAATTGTCGAGTTCCAAAGAATTTGTTGACAATAAATGTTGACAAAATAACGATGACAAATGAAAGGACAATCTGGAGGCGGTACAAAAGAGCAGTACAAGGTAGTGTCGTTTTCTAGTGTTTGCCAAATTTTTGGGGTCCAAAATTTAGAGATTGGTGAGCATCGCGAAAAATGGATTTCCATGAAGATCATATTTTAATATGGCAAAATCATGAATTTCACAAAGAGAGGCTTCATGGTTTGGAATTCGCGAAGACCAGAAGAATGATGGCGGTGATTCTTCACGATTACGACAAGCTTTGCGAATGGAAGAGGTTGAATTGCATTGCGGCGGTGAAGGGCTTTGCGAGGGAGCTTCGTAGCGAAGGTGTGAAGGAAATGACGAAACGCTCCGCGATTACGACGAGCTCCGCGATCTGAAAATTGCCGTGGTGCTTCGCGATTTCGACAGAATTCCGGCGGAAATTTCGGAGCTTCGCGATTGGCGCTGACTTCGGGCGGAAGGGTCGAGGGTCGGTGGAATTTCCTATAAATAGAGGTTGACCCCCTCGAGAGAAGTAGAGAGCGCTTCCAAAGAAAATCATTTGCTCTCGTTTCACGAAGGTGGTTCGCGAAGATAGTGTTCTTCGCGAAAGAGAGGTGCTTCACGGCGGCTAATCTAGCTCCGCGAAAGGTAGTGTGATTTGCGAGGCCGCGTGCTCTAAGGAGTGTGCTTCGCAAAGAGGCAGGAGCTCCGCAACAGCTTAATCATTGCGAAGGCTTGAGCTTCGCGAGAATGCTTCGCGAAAAGGCAGGAGTTTCGCGAAGGCTTGTTTGAGTTTCGCGAAATTGGGATCCTCGCGAAGTAGGGTGCTTTGCGAAGGTGTTTCCAAAGGTAGTTGTCCAGTGTTTCAGAGGCAAAGGGGTATTCATCAGTGGATGAAAGTTGGACTTTAACTTAGCATCTATCGACAGTTGAGGATGCGTGCATTCATGCAAATGAATAGACCAACAGGTCTATCACTACGGGAAAAACCGATTATTGCGACGAGGTATTTGCGACGGGATTTATTCCCGTCGCAAAAACACCGACGAAAAGCGTATTTGCAACGGGAATATATTCCCGTCGCAACTGGTCGATTATTTGCGACGGGAATACAGGACTCGTCGCAATAGATATGGCGCGGTTTGCGCGCCAAAACGTGGGAAGCCTATTTGCGACGGTCGCCTTCTACCCGTCGCAACTACCCGGCGGTGGTAATTACTATTTACGACGGGTAAATTGTCCTGTCGGAAAAAAAATATTCAGCAGGTGTTATTTGCGACGAGTCTCGTCGCCAATACCGGCGGCAGTAAATAGGATTTTGCGACGGGGATATCCGTCCGTCGCTAATGGTATGTCGGTGGGCAGTATTTGCGATGGGTCCGTCGCAAAAACACATTTAACTGCCGCCCGTAATGAATGCGGGTGAAGGTATTTGTGGCGGGGCTCATCGCCAATACCGGCGGCGGTAAATAGGAATTTGCGACGGGGATATCCGCATGTCGCTAATAGTATGTCGGCAAGAAGCTATTTGCGACGGGCCCATCGTAAAAAGCCTTTTAACCGCCACCTGTAATTAATGCGGGCGAAGGTATTTGCTACGGGATGTCGTCGCAAATAAGACCGTCGCAAATAATCTAACCTATATATACCCCCCCCCCCACCCGTTTTTTTTCAAATCATTCAGATCACTCTTTCTCTCTCTCTTTAGCTTCCAGTTCTAAGTAGAAAATTTCTTTCGTTTTAATTTTTTCTTGCGAGAAGAGGAGAGAAGGAGTTAGAAGAATTGCTTCAAAATATCGAAGGTATTTATTTTTTTTTTATTTTTGAAATTATTTTTAATTGTTAAATTATTTTTAATTGTTAATTTTATTTTTAATTGTTAATTTTAATTTTTTTTTAATAGAATGTTTAGTAGCTATATAGTATAATTAGATTAAGTGGTTGTATCAAATAATCCTTGTCTGGATACGAACAAGTAGAGACGGCTCTGGCACAGATGTACCTAGGAGTGAAAACTCTGACAAGGTGTTTCGAGCTTGACTCGGGGTAACCTAGTACACGACAACGGGTCTTGATGCACTCTTGGTTCGACACTCCCGGAGGATGTTTTGTTAATAATTAGAAATAATTATATTTAATTAGAAATAATTAGAAATAGTTATATTTAATTAGAAATAATTATATTTAATTAGAAATAGTTATATTTAATTATAAGTAGTTATCAAATTAATTAGAAATAATTAAAATAATTATCAAATAATTAAGAAATAATTAGATTTAATTATATTTAATTAAAATAATTATCAAATAATTAGGAAACAATTAGATTTAATTTATTAAAAATAATTAAAATAATTAAAATAATTTGAATAATTAAAATAATTAGAAATAATTAAAATAATTAGAAACAATTAAAATAATTAGGAACAATTAAAATAATTAGGAACAATTAAAAATAATTAGGAACAATTAAAAATAATTAGGAACAATTAAAAATAATTAGGAACAATTAAAAATAATTAGGAAAAATTAAAAATAATTAGGAACAATTAAAAATAATTAGGAAACAATTAAAAATAATTAGGAAACAATTAAAAATAATTAGGAAACAATTAAAAATAATTAGGAAACGTGATTGACCGCTCATCTACCTCAATTTTCTTTTCATTTGTGTGTTGAGGCTTGACAGGAAACTTCTGTCACCACATTTAATATTTTCTTTTACTGTCAAAATTATCAACCTCCTCGCCAGCATAGAGGTGAGGAGGTTTATAATTTTGACCGTAAAAGAAAATATTACATGTGGAGGCAGAAGTTTCCTGTCAACCTCAACACACAAATGAAAAGAAAATTGAGGTAGATGAGCGGTCAATCACGTTTGTTTTTCTATTCAATGATTGATTAACCACCCGACCTATATGCATATCTCCGCATTACTAATTAGTAACATAATTAGTAATATAATTAGTAACATAAATAGTAACATAATATAAAATATTATATTACTCTAATATTAATAATTAAATAATACTAATAATATAATTATTTTATTATTATATGTTTAATATTTATAAAAAAAATATTAATATTATTAAAATTATAAAAAAATTATAAAATATTACAATTATTAATATTTTTAACAAGTTTTTCTCTATTCTTAACATGTTCAAATCTTAAAGGGTCGCCAATTTTCAGGTCATGCCCAATAAAAAGTTTGCGTCAATCGTGTCCAATGTAAACTCTATAATTGTCCTTGCTTGGTTGATCACCTTGCAAGTAGTGTTGCAATAGGACAACCCAAGTCATGTCTTTCTCATCTATAAGAATCATATCACATGACTTTTTACATAGACCATTCTTTCTTGAAAATTTAAGGGAAAGATACTGAAGTTCTCTTAATTTTTCAAGGAAGAATGATCTATGTAAAGGGTCATGTGAAATGATTCTTAAAGACGAGAACAACATTACTTGTGTCGTCCTATTGCAACACTACTTGCGAGGTGATCAACCATGTAAGGACAATTATAGAGTTTACATTGGACATGGTTGACGCAAACTTTTTATTGGGCATGACCTGAAAATTGACGACCCTTTAAGATTTGAACATGTTAAGAATAGAGAAAAATCTGTTGGAAATATTGAGATTTGTAATAATTAGTAATAATTAATAATAATTAGTAATAATTAGTAATAATTAATCAAAAATAAAATAAATTCGAGTACATGGTTATAAATTGGCACAATTTCCAGCGGATTTGCGGCTACCTTTTGTTCAACGTCTCATATCTTTGCTACTTTTTCCCCTGAAATCAGTATGAAAAATGTGCTCTAACGTATGTCAGAGAAAGTTTTTCATACTGATTTCAGTCGGGAGAAAGTTAAAAAGAGATGAGCTGTCAGACAAAAGAGGCTCTTTTCCCTGACGACTCATCTCCTTGCAAGGAGATGAGTCGTCAGGCAAAAGAGCTGCCACCAATCCGCTGGAAACAAATAAGAATAATTAGTAATATAATCTCCACAATGATGATTACAAAATTTTATTTCATTATTCAAGCATATTTCATTTTGCCAAGTATTTCTAAGTATTGTTAAATTAATAATAATTAGTGGGGATGATTACAAACTAACTGTGTCGCCTATAATTATTGGTAATTATTAAGAAATAACTGTAATTATGTATCTTCTCTTTTTAGGATATTGTTTTTATTATATCAAATTATTTAACAACAGTAATGGTTTTAAATTTTGTAGAAACATATATATGAATATGGAACAAGGAAATCGACATCAATCATTATTAGATGATCGCGCTTGGATAAATCAGTGTAGAAATCCAAACGGTTCTAGTTTAAATCCTGTATATGTTGATGGTGTTGAAGCTTTCTTATCATTTGCATCATCAAACCCGGAATTTGTTTCAGAAGGTACAATTAAGTGTCCTTGTAAAAAATGTGCTTTGAGAATGTTTGAGACATTTGACATCGTTGGGAAACATCTCTTGCGTTATGGTTTTCAATCAGATTATATTTTTTGGTATCAACACAGTGAATGCAGTTCCAGAGAAGATACTAATAATTTGATTCTGTATCCATCACGGTTTCAGAATTTAGTACATGATGTTGTAGGGTCATTCGTTCAACAAACTGAAATTGAGGATGATGTTGATTTACCTCCCGAGTTGGCACCATCTGAATTTGCTGAGTTGTTCAGGTCTGCTGAGGATACATTATATCCGGGTTGCAAGATAAGAAAATTAGAAGCAGTTGCAAAATTTATGGCTATTAAATCAGATAATGGAATGTCAAATAACTGTTTTGATCAGATATTTTCTTTGGTTAAAGCACTGTTACCTGAAGGAAATGTGCTTCCTGCTAATTATTATGAGAGCAAGAGACTGGTTCGTAATCTAGGCCTTAGTTATCAGAAGATTCATGCATGTTCAAACGATTGCATCTGATATTCTGGTGAAAATGAGTCGTTGGATAGTTGTCCCACGTGTGGACAATCGAGGTATAAAGAAGCTCAATCAGGGAAGTCTGGATTGATTCCTGTAAAACAGTTGAGATATTTCCCGCTTACACCCAGGTTGCAGCGTTTATTTATGTCTCAGAACACAGTGACAATGATGTCATGGCACAAAACCAATATTTCAAATGGTAAAAGATTGATTCGTCCATCTGATGGTGATTCATGGAAACATTTTAATCAAGTTCATCCATCTTTTTCTTTAGAATCCCGGAACGTGCGATTGGGTCTTTCTACTGGCGGTTTTTGTCCATTTGGATCTTTTGGTTGTCAGTATTCTTGTTGGCCTGTCTTTATAACTCCGTACAATTTACCTCCATGGATGTTGATGAATGAGTCTTATATATTTTTGACATTATTAATCCCAGGACATCCGAAAAATAATATTGATGTTTATTTGAAACCATTGATTGATGAGTTAAATTTATTGTGGAGTCATGGTGTTGGTACATATGATGCTGCTGCGAAACAGAATTTTGTAATGAAAGTTGCTTTGATGTGGACAATTAGTGACTTCCCGGCATATGGAATGTTATTTGGCTGGAGTACACATGGTCCAAAATCATGTCCTTACTGTATGGGAGACAACAAAGCATTTATGCTCGTGAATGGAAAAAAACCTTTCTATTTTGACTGTCATCGCAGATTTCTTCCAATCGATCATCATTTTCGGAAGAATAAATCTCATTTCAGAAAAGGAAGAATTTAAAGAGATGAACCTCCAAAAATGATCTCAGGTACAGAGTTACAATCAGTTGTATTTTCATTACCTTCCATCACTTTTGGACCGACAATAAACCAACAGAAAATTCACGGCTTTGGGAAAGAACACAATTGGACAAAATGGAACATTTTTTAGAATCTGCCATATTGGTCTGATTTGTTGGTCCGACACATGTTGGATGTCATGCATATTGAGAAGAACTGTTTTGATAATTTATTTCATGCAGTTTTGGATACACCGGGTAAAACCAAAGATAATGTAAAGGCATGATTAGATCTTGCCCAAATTTGCAGGTGACCAGAACTTGAATTGTTTGAAAATGTTAGATCACAAAGATTAATGAAGACAAAAGAATATTATACACTGACCAAAGAGAGTCGCTTATTATTTTGTCAGTGGATTGCAGATTTGAGACTTCCAGATGGCTATGCTTCCAACTTGGGAAGATGTGTTAAAAATGGTCATATTACTGGATTAAAAAGTCATGATTGTCATGTTATAATGGAAAGACTTATGCCTATTGGATTAAGAGGTTTATTGAATTATAAGATTTGGGATTCGATAACAGATATATCATATTTTTTCCAAGACATGTGTGCGGCGATAACAGACTACGATGCACTAAGAAAACTGGAAGAAGTTGTTGTTGTAATTATATGCAAACTGGAAAAAATCTTTTCGCCGGCTTTCTTTGACTCAATGGAACATTTGATATTACATTTTCCACATGAAACAAAATGTGGAGGTCTGGTTCAGTTTCGATGGATGTACCCATTTGAGAGATGCATGCAGAAATTTAAGAAAAAATACGTAACAAAGCATCAGTTGAAGGCTCAATTGTTGAAGTTTATTTACAAGAAGAAATTGTTTTATTCTGCTCTCATTATTTTGAATCTGAATATCCCTCAAAATTTAACCGCATGGGCCGGAATGAGGGGAATGTTGATGATGATATGAACAATCAATTATCAGTTGTCAATCAGCCTGAACTTGGCTTTGGTGGAGTTCATGATAGATGGCTTTCAGATGATGAACATCATAGAGATCATACATATGTTCTACTCAATTGTGAATAAATTTCACCAATTGTACAGTGAGTACTCTTATCCCTTATTCTATAGATTATGTTACAGTAAATTAATCATATTGTATTTGTAGGTTATATGATGATCATATCAAGAAACAATTTCCACAAATTACAGCAGTTGACTTAGAAGAACGTCGGCAAAAAAAAATTGCCTACTGGTTTCAAAAACTGGTAACGTACATTCTTTTTTGGTTTTACATATAAAATCAATTTATTACTTATAATAGTGATAAATGTTTTACAAATTTTCAGGTATCTGTACATGCTGATAAGATTGATAGTCGATTGCATATATTGAGTAGCCCACCATCTAAAATGGTTAAATCTTATAATTCATATGTGGTGAATGGTTATCGCTTTCATACACGTTCATATGGGGAATCAAAGAAAACAATGAATAGTTGTGTTTGTTTGAAGGGATCACATCATAGAGATATTGAAGTTGACTTTTACAGCATGATTGAAGAAATTATTAAACTGTGTTATTTGGGACAGAATTATGTAACAATGTTTAAATGTCGATGGTTGGATACTGAGAGAGGCTTGCGTATTCATCCAACTCATGGAATTGTTGATATTAAACGTAAAAGTATTCTTGCAGTAAATAAACCATTTTTATTGGCTCATCAGGCACATCAAATTTATTATGCAAAACATTGTGCTACTGCAAAAGAGTTGGATGATTGGTGGAGTATAATAAAAGTTAAATCTTGAGAAAATCAGTTTACTCAAACTGAATGTGGTTCCACTGAAGTGCAAGGAAATGAAATTTTTCAGGACACTCCTTAAAACACATCTTTTTCACAAAGAGACATGAATATCGAGGATGACACCCCACAGTTAAGGGTCGATGGTGATAATGTTGTCAATGATGTTACAACTGAATTTGAAATGACAAGAGATGATGAAAGTGAAACTAATATGGAAATTGATGATGTTGATGAGGAAGATGAAGACATTGACATTGAAAAATATGAAGATGATGATGAAGATGAACATTGACACAGTAAAATGCTGGTTAGAATCATAACAAATATATATCTATACATAATAGTTATTTTCAACTGTTTGCTAATAACAATCATTTCATGTTTCAGATGGACTCAGAAACGTATCGTCAGTTGCTGGAGGCTGAGCTACCTATGGATGATGAGGTTCTTGATTCATCTGACCCTTGGGCTATTGTCACTATAGGGATCACTCGGAGGGGGCGTGGTCTTTCCAGACTGATGATTCCAGATCCTATCCCTGAGCGACGTCCACCTCTTGGATTCGATGCGCACACGCGTTGGTATGGTAACCTCTGTATTTTAGTTATCTTTCATTATAATTTATTTATATTCTAATTGTTTGATTATTTGTTCTTTTTGCACAGTTTTATGCATATAGCTATTGGACAGGGGAGTACTATCTTGCGCAACTATTTTTCTCAGCCCTGGCTCACATGGGATCAGATTCCCGCTAATGTGCAGGCCGCCATGTTCGATCATTGGCTGGTACGTAATTAAATATTATTTATTTTGAAATTTAATTCATTAATAACTTTATATTAGGGTTTATGGTATCCCATCGATGAGATCATGCGTTCCACTATCCACGCGGCATGGGTGGTGTCTATGCGTGACCATTTCCGTTAGTTTTTGCATAATTTGAGAAAGGCGGATGTGAGGAAAGCCGGAGTGACAGAATTTGATGAGTCCTGTAGAGACCACCGACCAAAGTACATTTCATCTCATGTTTGGGATGGATTATGTACACACCAGTTGGGTGGTGGGTTTCAGATGAGATCTGCATTGGGTCGACATAATCGGGGGAGACAAGAGGTGACGCATCGAGCCGGTAGTCGTACATTCAGTGCGCATAGAGAGTGTCTGGTAAGTACTTTTTTTTAATATTTTATACAACTTTAAATATAAACAGTTTATTTTATATTCATATAGGAAGCCGAGCAGCCCGGTATTACGATGTATGGCATTTATCGGAGGATGTACACTGAGCCGGCTACTGGAGAGATTAGAGGTGACCGCCAGTGTCAGATTGTGGTCAGTATTATTTTCTTTTTAGTTTTCAAATTAAATGCATATAATCTTTTCATTATTTTAATTTCTAATTGAAAATTAAGGAGTCATATGAGGTCGCGGCCTCTCAGACACAGGCTGAGAGTCAAGACGAGACGGGTGATCAGACTAGTGTCCACCGTTTTGTTGAGACGGCATAGATGCAGGCGACCCAGTATGGCTTCGAAAAGGGCCGAGTAGTTGGTATCGGCTCTCATTTGACTCATGCAGCTTATTATGGTACTGATGCGATGTCGGCGTCCGGCTCGAGAGGAGCTCGTGGAGAGACATCATCTTCTGCGTCACAGTATCAGGAGCAGCTGTGTGCTTAGAGTGAGCTTATAGAGGATTTGCGTCAGGGGCAGGAGCAGATGCGTCAGCAGCACGATGAGGAGATGCGTCGATGACAGGAGCAGATGTGTCAGCAGTAGAATGAGGAGAGGCATCGATATGAGGAGAAACATCAGGAGCATATGGAGTACATGCGTCGTCTGACTCATAGTTTAGGGATGGAGTTTCCTCCACCACCTCCTCTAGGTCCTCCAGATTATCCACCCCCTAGTGATTTTTTTACATGTAATAAACATTTGAGTTCATAGTTTATTGTCATATTAACTATTTACAATTCCTCTTTCATATTGGTACGAATATTGCATGATTTAATTTGTTTTTATTTTTTTTAATATTTTATTACTTATTAGTATTATTTTTAATGTATGTTTATTTTAGTAATATTAATTTTAATATTTTATATTTATTGTTAATATTGAGAAGTTTATAATTTTATAATTTTATTAATATTAATAATATTAATATTATTTTTTCATAAATATGTATGTTTATTTTAATAATAATAATATTATATTAATTTTTTATATTATTAATATTAGTATTATTATTATATTATATTATATTATATTATTTATATTCATATTATTATTATTTTTTTATATTAATATTTCATAATTATATTATATATATTTTTTATTATTAATATTATAATAATATAATTTCTTTATATTATTAATATTAATATAATTATTATATACATAATTTAATAATAATATTATTATATTAATTTTTTATATTATTAATATTAGTATTATTATATAATATTATATTATTTATATTCATATTATTATTATTTTATATTAATATTTCATAATTATATTTTTTATATTTTTTATTTATATTATAATAATAGAATTTTTTATATTATTAATATTATTATTATTTTTATATAATATTATACGATTTGTATTAATTATTTTATTTTATTTTATTTTATTTTATTTTATTTTTAGTATTTGCGATGGGAGTATTTGCGATGGGAGTATTTGCGACGGGGTGTCCCGTCGTAAAATATTTTTTTACTGTCCCATTTGCGACGGGAAGAATACCCGTCGTAAAAACTATTTCTGCGACGGTCCGTCGCAAATACCTACGTCGCAAATATTTTTTAAATTTCTCATTTGCGACGGGTCAGAAACTCGTCGCAACTAATATATCTGTGATGGCCCGTCGCAAATACCTTTTTTATATATAAACGAAAAATATTTTGTGACGGGGAAAAAATACCATCGCAAATACTATTTTTGCGACGGGACCGCTGTAAAAACAACTATTTGCGACGCCGTTTTCTACGACGGGCGATTTGCGATGGAGCCCCGTCACAAAAGGTCTTTTGCGACGGGATCCTGTCGCAAATCGCCCCTCGCAGATATTCCGTTTTCCTGTAGTGTCTAAATTGTGAGTGGATCCCTTCCAAGTGTAGTAATCCAAGGAAGAGGAAGAAGGTTATCCTTTCTACCGGCAGTGAGCCAAAGAGAGAGGAATAGGGAGTGACCCTTGGGAAGCAGTGAGCTAACCCTAAACATTGTAAAGGCAATGAGCCTGTGCATAGAAGTTATATAGCCCGATCATTATTGGCAGTGAGCTTTAGTGGATTTGGTACAACGACACATCGTCATTGTATGCTCCTTAGACGTAGCCTAGTGAGGGTAAACCAAGTCAAAATCTCTGTGTTTGCCTGGTTGCTTCCCTGCATTTCATACAAAGCATAATCATCAGATAAAGAAGAAAAGAAGAAAAGAAGTGGTCATAATTAACACACAAGAGCAAAAAAAGTGACCCTTGTAATAATGAGGTCAAGATCTAGTTGGGCAGGAATAATTTAGAAACAAACAATATCCATACACTGATTCACCCCCCCCCCCCCCTCTCAGGGTATATAGGCCCCTTTTGGTCCTAACAATTGGTATCAGAGGGTAAGTTTCTTTTATCAGATTTGTTTGCTATGACTTGGTTTAGTTGATTTGTGTGTCCAAATCAGTGTGTTCTTATCTCGGTGTACCATGGCGAAGGGAAAAACATCAAAGAAGAATCAGAAGTCAGGTAATATCCCTCAATGTGGAAGTGTTTATGGGGAAAATGTGATTCAACTAAAAGAATCAAACAACTTACTAAAGGAAGGCCTGGATGAATCCGACAGCACAAATATTGATTCACTCAATCATGATGTAGGAATGAGTGAAGAACCTGATTTTCCAAGTGATTTTGGAACCAATGATGATAAAGAAACACCAAGAAGTCTAAAAGTGGAAGTTGTCCAAAAGGCAAAGGAATTGGATCAGAAATTGGATGAAGAAGTGAAATCTAAAAATATTAGGATCCAAGTATTAGAAATTGAGTTCAACAAGCTAAGAGGATTAAATCAAAGGCTCATTGATGTGGCTACTGACCTAAAGGAGAAGAATGATTCTCAAGGTGAAGAAATACAAAAGATGTCCAGAATGAAAGGAAAACAAAAGGCTTATGATTATGAAGAGAATCAAATGTCAGATGTAGTTCGGAATCTGAAAGCTAGAAATGATGATCTAGCAACACAGTTGTCTGAAGAAGTTCAGAAGAATCAAAGGATACAACAAGAGAATGAATCTATCTCTGAATCTATTTCTTAGGAAAAATTGAAAGTAATGAAGCAAGGTGACATGGTAGAAAATCTCACACGAGAACTGGAAGATGAGATGAGTTGTGTAAAGAATCTCAGAAGAGAACTCAATGTCCAACTTGAATCAAGGGATATGAAGATTCAAAATTTGGAAGAAGAACTATAATCTGTGAAGAAGGAAGTGGAGAAATCCAATGCTAGAGGAAAGCCTAAAATGAAGTATGTCTTTCACTTACTATTTGATTATCCATCGGCAGGTGATGATGAAATGAAAAGCAAATTTGCTATTTCAAAAAAGTACCAAGAACAAATTCTCTCAGCTTAAAGACCATAAAGTTTGGGAAAAACTGGTATTGGATTTGATGAATCACCTCCAATTCATGATATAAAGAGAGATGTGAACAGTTCCATATGTGGAGAAAATCTTGTAGGTGCTAGAGGCAGGCCGAAGAGGATAGTTACAAGAAGTAGTGACGACATGTGCTATTTCTGCGGGATTCATGGCCACATGTCAAGCTTATGTTCAGAGGCTCTGGAATACATTTTAGGCTGTGAAAACAAAATCATTACTAAATCTGAGAATAAGAAGAAGAATCATGAGAAATTAGAGAGAAGAGTCTCTCAGAGGAAATAATTGGTTAGATGTTATTACTGTGGAAGAATGGGACACACCATGAGTATGTGTCAGGAAGCTCAGGAGCTCAATGTCAGAGGAATAACTCAGGATGCATCAACATCTCGACAAAGAAATGATGAAATGAGGTATTCCTTTGATGGAAAATGTTTTATATGTTCTAATTATGGGAATTTGGAAAGAAATTGCAGCAAGAAGAAAGCAGGAAAGGGAAAGGAACTTGAAATGAGATTCACGACTCCAGTGGTGTATAATGAGAAATTTTACACTGGGAGAGAAAGTGGTAAGTTGAAAAATAGGCTTAGAGTCCCTGGAGAATCACATGGATCTGAATGAAAGGTGTATCTGTCACCTCCTCTGTCACACTCACAACCTCCCTCTAAGAAAGAACATGAACAAATATGGAGGGAAAAGGGAGGAAACGCTAAAGTTGCGAGTAAGAAGAATGTAAGTTTAGTGGAGGACCCACCACCAATGCAAAATAGTGTGGTAACTCAGAAATATGATAAAAGAAAAATAAAAAAAGAATGCAATGAAGAATTTTCATGTCATGTGCCATAGAGAGAACAAGAGGAAAAAGGAAAATTTGTCCAATGGTGGAAGAAGCAAAGGAAGATGACAAGCAGAGAGATTCCTACTCAGAGAAGGAATCAGGGGAAGTGGCATATTGGTGGAACATAAAAGAAGGAAATGTATACCCGTGGGTTTAAACCTCAAAGTGTGAGGAAGGCCAAGCCTGACGAATCTACATATCAAAAAAAGGCTCAGAATGTGGGTAAAGAATGCCTAGTCATATGGCCAGAACAGTTGAAGTTGGAAAGGCAGCTAGAAGAAGCAAGGAAAGAGTGTGATGCTCTGCAAAAGCCATGAAAGCAATAATTGGATGACTCAGCTCAGGTGTTGCCTATCGAGGGAAGAAAGAAACATAGGGAGAAGCAGCAATAATCATTCATTTAATGCTTATCTATTTTGTTCTAACAAGTGGTATTAGCTGACAGTTTTTAGGATACCAAGAAGCTGCAAGAGAGTATCAACCCTGTCTAAACAATAAGCTCAGAAAAGTAGCTGAATGAAATGAAGCCACTGAACAATGAAATAGTGAGAAATTTCCTGATTAAAGTGTTAAGGAAGAAAGCAACACAGGGGGAGCATAAGTGACTGATGCTGATTTAGAAAAGAATTAGACGTGGGGGATTGTTTCGAGGCCAGCAGATAAGAACATCATCAGGACTAAATGGGTCTTTTGCAATAAGATGAACGAATATGGAACAGTGATTCGAAAAAAAAGGCATGACCGGTGTGCAAAACATACTCCCAAAGAGAGGGTATTGATGTTGATGAGACATTTTCACTGGTTGCAAGGCTAGAAACAATCAGATTATTTTTAGCCCTAGCAGTGCAAAGAAAGTTCAAAGTGTTCCAGATGGATGTCAAATCTTCATTTATGAATGGGTTTCTGGAAGAAGAGGTGTACTTTGAGCATCCATATGGGTTTCTTATTCATGAGGATGAGAATAAAGTTTGCAGGCTGAAGAAGGTGTTATATGGGCTGAAACAAGAACCAAGAGCATGGTACTCAAGGCTTGATCAGTACTTGAAGAAGCTTGGTTTCAAGCATGGGGGAGTTGATTACAATCTCTATTTCAAAAAAAATAGTAATCAAAGGATGATGGTGTTGGTTTATGTCGATGACGTAATATTTGGCAGATTAGATGAAGCTCAGTGCAGACAATTTTCTGAATTCATGAAAATGAGTTTGAAATGTCAATAATTGGTGAGCTAGTGTTTTTCCCTGGTCTACAGGTGACTCAAGGAAGGAATGGAACATTCATTTCTCAATCTAAATATTCCAAAGAGGTTTTGAAAAGGTTTGGAATGGAAAATTACAAGGAGATGAAGACTCCAGTTGCTACCCAAATAAAACTTTCCAAAGATGAGGATGGAAAGGCAGTTAATATCACAGAATACATGCAAATCATTGGAAGTTTGTTATACTTGACTGCAACAAGGCCTGACATTGTATTCACCACATGCCAAGTAGCGAGATATCAGAGTAATCCCATGGAATGTCACATGATTTCAGTGAAAAGAATACTTCGGTATATCAAGGGCATAGTGGACTTCGTCTTGATGTATAATGGAAAATCTCAGTCGGAATTATTGGGATATACTGATGCAGATTGGGCTGGTTCAGCGGATGACAGGAATTCAACGTCAAGAGGTGCTTTCTATCTTGGTGGACCATGTGTTTCTTGCCTAAGTAAGAAGCAAGATTGCATTTCATTGAGCACCGTAGAAGCTGAGTACATTGCTGCCACTCAAGCTTGCACGTAGTTATTGTGGATAAAGCAGCAGCTTGATGATATGGGCGTTGAAGTGAAGTCTCCGATTGGAATCTAGTGCAATAACTCAAGTGTTATAAATATCATCAAAAATCCCATCCATCATTCAAGGACAAATCACATTGAGATAAAGTATCATTTTATCAAGGAGAAGGTAGAGCAGGGAATCGTGAAGTTGGAGTATGTGCCTATAGAGCTACAGGTTGCAGACATTCTGACAAAGTCCTTACCCAAGGAAGCTTTTGAGAGGCATTGACTGGATCTGGGAGTTCAGTCTACTTTCCACACTTAAAACAGTGTGGAAGTGGACCCCCACCCCCCTCTCCCTGAGGTATGATGTGTTTTTCCCTTTTGTGCTGATATGTCTTCTCTACTCTGTTACAGACTGCAAAGGAGTGACCTTTGGGTTCGTTGACAAAGGGGGAGAAAATAGTGATTGTTCAAGGGGGAGACAGTGTGGCTATTTGAGAAATCATGAATGATATGGGGAGAAGCTGACAGGTGGAGCAGCGAGATAGGGGAAGTGTAATGAGATAGGGGGAGAGTATAAAATCTGACGATGCTAAAAGTGATCGATCAAAGGCAAGATATCACGACAGCTGAGGATCGTGATAAAATCAGAATAGTGAATTTGGAATGGTGAGAGAAGGTTTCCATCTATCACCAATTGGTTTCGGTATGGTTAAATAATTGGTATCAATTTAGCAATTGCTATCAATTTGGAATCGATAATTGGTGTTTAACATGAAGTATTTCATTGATGAACTTTTCATACTACTCTTATTTCTCACACCGAGCATTGCTCATGTGGGCTTAGAGTACATGTTAAGTGATTCCTTGAACGCTATCAGAATCGCAAGAGGCGAATGGTGGTAGCGGCTGGAAGGATATTCAGAGAGGTATCAAAGTGCAAAAAATCATTCTGAGAAGAGTTGTGAAGATTTGTCAACAAACCCAAAGGGGGAGATTGTTGGGAAAAATCCCTCAAAGTAACATTGCATTATTTTTGGGTTGATTGTGTTTATTGAAAAAGCATGTTTCCATGAAGAAATTGTCGAGTTCCAAAGAATTTATTGACAATCAATGTTGAAAAAAGAACAATGACAAATGAAAGGATAATCTGGAGGCAGTACAAAAGAGCAGTACAAGGTGGCGCTGTTTTCCAGTGTTTGCCAAATTTTTGGGGTCCAAAATTTGGATATTGGTGAGCATCGTGAAAAGTGGATTTCCATGGAGATCATATTTTAATATGGAAAAAGCATGAATTTCTCTAAAAGAGGCTTCATGGTTTGGAATTCGCGAAGACCAAAAGAATTATGGCGGTGATTCTTCGCGATTACAACAAGCTTTGAGAACAGAAGAGGTTGAAGTGCATTGCGGCAGTGAAGGTCTTTGTGAGGGAGCGTCACAGCGAAGGTGCGAAGGAAATGACGGAACGCTCCGTGATTACGACGAGCTCCGCGATTTGAAAATTTCTGTGGTGCTTCGCGATTTCGACAGAATTCCAGCGGAAATTTCGGAGCTTCGCGATTGGTGATGACGTGGCGCTGACTTCACGCGGAAGGTTCAAGGGTCAGTGGAATTTCCTATAAATAGATGTCGACCCCCTCGAGAGAAGTAGAGAGATCTTCTAAAGAAAATCCTTTGCTCTCGTTTCGCGAAGGTGGTTCGCGAAGATAGTGTTCTTCGCGAAAGAGAGGTGCTTCGTGGCGACTAATCTAGCTCTGCGAAAGGTAGTGCGCTTCGCGAGGCCGCGTGCTCTAAGGAGTGTGCTTCGCGAAGAGGAAGAAGCTCCACGGCGGCCTAATCATTGAGAAGGCTTGAGCTTCGCGAGAGTGCTTCGCGAGGGTGCTTCGCAAAAAGGCAGAAGCTTCGCGAAATTGGGATCCTCGCGAAGTGGGGTGTTTTGCGAAGGTGTTTCCAAAGGTAGTTTCCCAGTGTTTCAGAGGCAAAGGGGTATTCATCAGTGGATGAAAGTTGGACTTTAACAGAGAATCTATCAATAGTTGAGGATGCGTGCATTCATGCAAATGAAGAGACTTACATGTCTATAAAATATGAGTGGATCCCTTCCAAGTGCAGTAAGTCAAGGAAGAGGAAGAAGGTTATCATTTCTACTGGCAGTGATCCAAAGAGAGAGGAATAGGGAGTGACCCTTGGGAAGCAGTGAGCTAACCCTAAACATTGTAAAGGTAGTGAGCCTGGGCATAGAAGTTATCTATCCCGATCATTATTGGCAGTGAGCTTTAGTGGATTTGGTACAATGACACATCATCGTTGTATGCTCCTTGGACGTAGCCCAGTGAGGGTGAACCAAGTAAAAATCTATGTGTCTGCCTGGTTGCTTCCCTGCATTGCATACAAAGCATAATCATCAGATAAAGAAGAAAAGAAGCGGTCATAATTAACACACAAGAGAAAACAAAGTGACCCTTGTAATAATGAGGTCAAGATATAGTTGGGCGGGAAGAATTTAGAAACAAAGAATATCTATACCCTGATTCACCCCCTCCCACCTCTCAGGGTATATAGGCCCCTTTTGGTCCTAACACTTCTCTCCCAGTGGATCTTGTTTGATAGTATGCAGATTGGGCTCAGGCATGATTGGAGCTTGTCGTGTTGTGAGCTAGAGAATGAGTATTGTCCTATGCTTTATGGGTGGCATGTCGGGAGCTATAGCTTTGAAGAGGGATAAATACAGTTTTAACTTTTACCCTTTTATATAAGTGCCTGTTTTGTTATTGAATGGTTGTACAACATGTTGGTTTCATGGTTAATTTTTAACTTTATGATTTAGAGCTCTATCTTCCGCCTTAGTCATTGATATGATTTGTGGATGATCAGCAACTTCCCTGCTCGGATGATTTTCAGGTACTGTCCTTTGTCTTTATTTTTTCTTTATTTCTGTTTTTTTCGTCTTATATAAACGGTTGACTATTTTATGTACTTTGTAGGTGGATGGTCTAGTTTTTGGTTTTGTGTTGGTAAGGTTTCCCACTCAACCTTAAACTGGTTTTTTTCTGAAATAAAAAAATGGATTGTGTTGTAAGTGGACCACACCCATTCACTTGTTGTTTCGACATCATCACACCGCGTGATAAGCTTGGTGTCAATTATACCATTGGGAGGTTTAATTTTAAATGAATGGCTCATAGAATTGCGGTGATTATGGATTATGAAGGTATTCATTGGTGTCAATGGAGTTTGTTACAAGATTGGATTATTATTATTATTAAAATCAAATTTTAAAAGGATAATTTTGAAGGAAATGGTCGGTTTGAAAGAGAATATTTTGAAATGGGGTTTCAAAATATACTTTTGGTTTACTAAGAAGATTTTCACAAGTTTTTTGCTTAAGGACTAGTGTGAGTTAAGTGAGAAGGTAAGACCTTTTCAATGACCTTCCAAAATTGGTTTTTATGGGTATTTTAAATAATGATAAAGCGACTTTGTTTTGGTAAATGATTTTTTCAGTTTGACTGTGTGAAGCCCCCTGTTTTCCAAAGCTTGTGTGCTTGTGTAAGCTCCTTTGTTATGGTTTCCTTTTTTTTATCTCTTGTCATGATAGTGTAGAAACGATGGATAAAGCCTTCCCTTGTGTGGTGGGTATGTTGGATTGGGTTGAGATACTGTATTATTTTTTTTTGTATGTTTATAAGAACCTACGGATACCCTTTGGGGTGAGATCGAGTCTAGGACACTTTGATTACCCCAACTACTTAGAGTAAGTTCTGGTTCCAGTGGGGCATTGTTGGGTGAGTTGTTCCCTATTATCCTTTGGGAAATTCATGATGTTCTTGACATGCAATAGGACTCCTTGGTTTTTATAGGATTTCCTTCTTGATCGGACCCCATTGGTTGAGGTGGGAGATAGTCCCATGGATGTTTTAATTGATGTCTAAAGTGGGATTTATAGTAAGAAGTCCATGTATTATTATGATCCTTGGTATGGATCTAGGGATGAGATTAGGAAATAAGTGGATACCTCCTTTTAAGTATTGTATTATTATGATCCTTGGTATGGATCTAGGGATGAGATTAGGAAATGAGTGGATACCTCCTTTAAAGTATTAGATATGAGGATAATGGGTTTCCTACTTAATAATATCAGCGTATTCCATTTGAGATAGAGCAACTGGCCATAGTATATGAGGCAGTGAGACTCATGGGACAAACCTCTTGGTCAAGATATGATTCTTATAGGATGTGGCATCTAGGATGACCTTCAGGTTTGATGTTTAGATTGAGGAGAATGTTTACTTTTATTTGTGAGGTCGTGTACGTTGATTGTTTGCCTAGTTGAGATTTAAACTTGTTCTACATATGATCTTCCCCGTGAGCATTTGAACACTGAGCAACAACTGATGAGAATCCAAGTAGGATGGTGGAAAGCTCTTTGGAGGTGATTGTCAACTACATATGATAAAGCATACTTGCATCCTCCTAAGGTTCCACCCTGTGGTAAGTCCATGGACATGAGTGATGGAGGCAGGGGTGCAGACTCATGTAATGAACTTCGGGTCACTGGGCCTTCGGGCCAATCAATGTAATGGGCTTGTTATGAAGTGGGTCAACCCTTGGAGGGGGGTGTAGTTTGTCATTGCATTCCTAGGAGTGTGTATGTTAATTTCTTTGCTTGTAAACTTCAAAACCTTGAATAAATATGATCTGGGTGATTAGTGTGAAACCAGAGAGTTGTACCATCATGTAGTGGGAGTTAGCCCATGTGATGACTTGTGATATATGAGATCGAGTTGTGGTGCTCTATGAGTAGTCTAACAAATAGATTTGGAGAGGACAAGTCGGACAAGATGGTTCAAGGCATTAAAATTGGGATTTTTATTTCATACAGTTGCACCCCATTCTTATTTTTCCTATTTTCTTTATCATGGGATTGTGGTTCAAATATTTTATGTTTTGGATCCTCTAATAACTCTGTTTTTATTTTCATTTGACGTTTTTATTGATGGTTGGTCTCTCTTTGATTGTTTGTTGTTATTCTTGATATGATCATCATTTCCTATGATATTTCAAGATTTTGGCTATTGATGAGCAGTGAGGTGGCCAATGGGTCTTGTGGGACTTTGATGAGTGAGTCTTTGAAGTTTCAAGTAAAAACTCATAGTGATCATGTCTGATGAGATGAGCATGATGTGTGGTATAGCCCTATTATCATGGTTTCAAACTGTGGCCATAGCCCTATTGCCATGATTTCAAACTCTGGTTATAGGTCAACCATGGCTATAGGTCTATTGTCATGGTTTCAAATCGTGGTTATAAGTTTATTGTCATGGTTTCAAAACTGTGGTTATAACCCTCAAAATCGTGGTTATAGGCTTCAAATAAAAAGTGAACAAACAAATTTGAACCTCAGACCTCCACTTCTAAACACCAAACACTTAACCACTACACTACATAATATTTTCAATATTAATATGTATATTTTCAATATATATATTGAGAAACGTAGCCTCGTGGTGCACAATTCAGTGATTACACCCTTGATGTACCCGCGACGGTGAATTGAGGAGGTCCTTATTTCGAACATCCGCGTCTACAGCTTCCTTTCCTTTGTATCCCCACCCCCAACCTACCATGTATATTGAGAAACTATGGCGATTGGTAGAAAACTATGGTTATAGGTCTTCCTGCACATTCCCCGCATAAATATCTTTTTCTCGCGAGAAGCCTATAACTCTAGTTTTCTTAAATCGTGGCTATACAGACCTATAGCCACAGTTTTCCAAAATCGTGACTATAGCTTAGACCCAAAAACATATAGCCACGGTTTTGGAAAACTGTCGCTATTATTCTGTGGCTATATCTCTACCATTGATCTAAGCATTAAACGCCATTTAATGTGATTTCAATGACTGGATCTATTAAACATGCATGTAAGTTACTTATTTCAAATTCATATAGTCTTTGAGTCAACTACATCGTGGCTTTGTTCCTAAGCGACAACAAATTGGACCTTTAAAAATCAATTATTGTTAAAAAAAAACTCACAGTAAATTTAGTCCATCGGCACAATAGCACGTTAGCATCATAAATGCAGCAAAGTCATTCACAACTACCATATCTAAATTGCACACTAACATATGACCTTATACAAGGTAACTCATGACTTTCTAAGATTTTCTCAAAGTAGGAGCATAATGGGTCTTGTTTTAATTGTATTATTACTCGTGACATTATGAAATTTTAACAAAGTGTTCTCACAATTATTTTAGTTATTTTGCACAACAATTTGAGAAAACATTGTTGGTCTGGGGATTATAAAAAATGAGGACTAACATCCCAAACCGCCATCACCCTTAATTGTATTATTACTCGTGACATTATAAACATAATTTGTGAATAATTAAATAAAACATTGTTGGTCTTGGCCAAATAATTTGAGAAAAATAAATTTTCTACAAGCTTATGAAGGGTCCCATTTAGAAAAAAATATAGATAATCTAAGATAGTTTTTTTAACATGATTATAATCAAATGACTATCAATTTTATTTGTGTTGCTATGTTTTTCAACTAAAAAATCATGCTTCAACGTCAAATTCAAAGGTTCAATCATTTCTTCAATTGGGTTTTCTACTTTTTTTTCTTTTTTTTATGTATTTACACTTTTCTATAGTGCATTTGTATTTCATATTATTATACCAAGTTCCCCAGAAGGCAGCTCAGTGGAAACTACCTATGTGGATCTTGACGAGGTCTCTTGTTCAAGTCTCTTGGTGAACATAAAATGCAGACTGATATTTAAGAAATTATATATGATATTAATTTTAAATCTATTTTTGTTGTTGTATGTGGTAATGGATTTGATGAATTAAATAGAGTTTCTCATGATTGGATTAATTGAAAATTTTTTGGCAAGAACAAACACAAATCTAAGCAACTGTCAAGATTACCAAAGAAATGGAACCGCAAGAACAGAGCAAGGAAATACATATATCGAAATCAGAAAAGATAAACCGAGCCCAACTATCAGCCGCCGAAGCCATAGAGGGTCCTGCCCTGCCTCTTGAGGGCGTAGACAACATCCATGGCGGTCACCGTCTTCCGCCTGGCGTGCTCCGTGTAGGTCACCGCATCACGGACCACGTTCTCGAGGAAGATCTTGAGCACGCCTCGCGTCTCTTCGTAGATGAGGCCGCTGATCCTCTTAACGCCCCCTCTCCTGGCCAGACGTCGAATCGCAGGCTTCGTGATTCCCTGGATGTTGTCACGCAGCACCTTCCTGTGACGCTTCGCTCCGCCCTTCCCCAGTCCCTTCCCTCCCTTCCCACGCCCCGACATTTTCGATATCAGAAGTAAGAAAACCCTAACACAGAGAATTACAATTTCTCGAATGGGAGTCAAGAGCCATAAGCGATGGAGGTGAGCTTTTATTGCGTCTCGCGGTCGTTTCTATTTAGTCGGAGCAACGTACATGCGCCGTTGGATCGAGGGATAATCGACGGTTCTTGGTAGGGATCCGCAACCTCGATTCCTCGTAATGGTGACCGTTGATTGTTTTGGATCGGCGGTCAACTAAGTGTTTAGTTCTCTCGACGGTGTGCCGAGGATCTGGATACTCCAATTTAATGATAAAAATCATTATTTTTTAATATTGCTTCCTTAAATGTTTATATTTATTTTAATACGCTAAAAAATTAATTGTCTTTTGCAATAGACTTGCATTTTGACGTTTTTTTTGTTGGAAATGTTTTCATGTTGACTTCAGGGCATCCAATGAACCTAGTATGTTAGTAGATGATAAATTTGGGCGATCAAAGTCATATATCGTATATTATTCATTCTAAGATATCTAAAATTATCATCTATAAGTGTAAGTTTTTTACACAAGTAGTGATAATGAAATGTAAAGAAACCTATCATGGGTCTGTCTTCGATTGATTTACATCATTGAGACGTTTGATTTAATAGGAAGAATGACATTGGTTAGGTGTCATATATTGTAATTGTTGGAATGATGAAGTCCAATTCGTCCAATTAAGTTGGGTCAAATGCTAACGGACTGTATTGTACATCAGCATGCAACTCTCGCAGTTTGGCATCCGCGATGTGGTCGTTGAGGGGGTAGCGCCCCCTAATCGAGGGGGTTCGAAAGACGCAGACCTCCGACCCAAAATTCGGAGACATCGCAACAGTGCCAACCAATTTTACCAAAGGTTACTGACAACGGTACTATAACAATATGCACTACGGGAAAAACAGTCTTTTGCGACGGGGGGTTCGGCCCGTCGCAAATAACTGGTTATCTGCGACGGGATTTGGGGTCCCGTCGCAAAAAGTAAAGCGCGGTTTGGCGCGGGCTACGCGCCAAAGCGCGATAAGGTTATTTGCGACGGTGAGATTCCCCCGTCGCAAATAGTGCGTCGGTCAAGGGGTATTTGTGACGGGTCCCGTCACAAATATCGGCGGCAGTAAATAGGTTTTTACGACGGGATGTTGTCCCGTAGCAAAAAACGTGTCGGCAGAAAACTTTTTGCGACGGGACCCGTCACAAATACCCTTTTAACCGCCGACGACAATTAATGCGGGCAGAGGTATTTGCAACGGGATACCCGTCGCAAATAGTCTCATCGCAACTAATCTTACATATATATACCCCACTTCCGTTTTTCTTTCTCTTCCCCTCAATTCTCACTTCCTCTCTCTCTCTCTAAACTATATTTTTAGAGTGAAAATTTCACTGAGTTGGTTTTTTTTTTCACGAAGAAGCTGTGAATTCGTCTACATCAATAGGTGATCAAGTTTAAAGGTATTTATATTTTGTTTAATTTAGTATTTATTTCATTTTTTATGTTAATTTTAATTATTGTTGATTAGTTGTAATTAAATTATATTTTTTTGTTATTAGTATTTATTTGTAATAATAAATTGAAATTATTAGTACTAATTAGTAATAGTTACGGGTAATTAGTAACAATTACGGGTAATTAGTAAGAATTACGGGTAATTAGTAAGAATTACGGGTAATTAGTAATAATTACGGGTAATTAGTAATAATTAGGCGTAATTAATAATAATTACATGTAATTAGTAATAATTACATGTAATTAGTAATAATTACGGGTAATTAGTAATAATTACGGGTAATTAGTAATAATTACCGGTAATTAGTAATAATCAGGGGTAATTAGTAATAATCAGGGGTAATTAGTAATAATTATGAGTAATTAGTAATAATTAGGGGTAATTAGTAATAATTAGGGGTAATTAGTAATAATTATGGGTAATTAGTAATAATTAGGGGTAATTAGGACTAATTAGGGGTAAATAGGACTAAATAGTAACAAATAGGAATAATTGGTAATAAATAGGAATAATTAGTAATAAATAGGAGTAATTAGTAACAAATATGAATAATTAGTAACAAATATGAATAATTAGTAATAAATAGAAATAATTAGTAATAAATAGGAATAATTAGTAATAAATAGGAACAATTAGAAATAAATATGAACAATTAGTAATAAAGAGAAAGAATTAGTAATAAACAGGAATAATTAGTAATAAACATGAATAATTAGTAATAAACATAAATAATTAGTAATAAATAGGAATAACTAGGAATAATTAGGAATAATTAGGAATAATTAATAATAATTAGGAATAATTAGTAATAATTAGGAATCATTAGAAATAATTAGGAATGATTAGGAATAAATAGGAATGATTAGGAATAATTAGGAATAATTTGCAATAATTAGGAATAATTTGCAATAATTAGCAATAATTAGCAATAATTAGCAAAAAATTGCAAGAAATTGCAATAAATTGAAATAAATTGTAATAATTAGTAATCAATTGTAATAATTAGTAATGATTAGTAACGATTAGTAATGATTAATAATGATTAGTAATGATTAGTAATGATTAGTAATAAATTGTAATAAATTGTAATAAATTGTAATAAATTGTAATAATTTGTAATAATTTGTAATAATTTGTAATAAATTGTCATAAAATGTAATAATTTGTAATAATTTCTAATAATTTGTAATAAATTGTAATAAATTGTAATAAATTGTAATAAATTGTAATAATTTGTAATAATTTGTAATAATTTGTAATAATTTATCTTTTTTTTTTCAGATAGTGTTTTTATAATTTCAAATTATTCAAAAATAGTAATGATTTTATATTTTGTAGAAAAATATGGAACAAGGAAGTCGACAACAGTCATTATTAGATGATCGCGTTTGGATAAATCAGCGTAGAAATCCAAACGGTTCTGGTTTAAATCCTGTATATATTGAGGGTGTTGAAACTTTCTTATCATTTGCATCATCAAAACAAGAATATGTTTCAGAAGGCACAATAAAGTGTCCTTGTAAAAAATGTGCTCTGAGAACGTTTGACACATTTGACAAGGTTAGGGGGCATCTCTTGCGGTTTGGTTTTCAACCAGATTATGTTTTTTGATATCAACACGGTGAACGCAGTTTCAGAGAATATACTAATAACTTGATTTCAGATCCATCATGGTTTCAAAATTTAGTACGTGATGTTGCAGGTCCATCTCTTCAACAAACTGAAACTCAAGATGATATTGATTTTACTCCCGAGTTGGCACCATCCGAATTTTATGAGTTGTTAAGGTCTGCTGAGGATGTATTATATCTTGGTTGCAAGATAAGCAAATTAGAAGTGGTTGCAAAATTTATGACTATTAAATCAGATAATGCAATGTCAAACAACTTTTTGATTAGATATTTTCTTTGGTTAAAACACTGTTACCTGAAGGAAATGTGTTGCCTGCAAATTACTATGAGAGCAAGAGGCTGGTTCATAATTTGGGCCTTAGTTATCAGAAGATTCATGCATGTCCAAATGATTGCATCTTATATTCTGGTGAAAATGAGTCGTTGGATAGTTGTCCCACATGTGGACAATCAAGGTATAAAGAAACTCAACCCGGAAATTCTGGATCGATTCTAGTAAAACAGTTGAGATATTCCCCCCTTACACCCAGGATGCAACATTTCTTTATGTCTCAGAACACAACGTCAATGATGTCATGACACAAAACCAAGATTTGAACTGATAAAAGCTTGAATCATCCATCTAATGGTGATTCATGGAAACATTTTGACCGTCTGCATCTGTCTTTTTCTTTAGAAGCCCGAAACGTTTGATTGGGTCTTTCTACTGACAATTTCTGTCTGTTTGGTTCTTATGGTAGTTAGTATTCATGTTGGTCTGTCTTTATAACTTCGTACAATTTACCTATGTTGATGAAGGAGCCCTATATCTTTTTGACCTTATTAATCACAGGATATCTGAAAAAGAATATTGATGTTTATTTAAAACCATTGATTGATAATTTAAATGCATTGTGGAGTAACGATATTAGTACATATGATGTTGCTGCGAAACAAAATTTCATATTAAAAGCTACTTTGATGTGGACGATTAGTAACTTTACGACATATAGAATGTTATTTGGATGGAGTACACATGGTCTGAAATCATGTCCTTACTGTATGAAAGACAACAAAGCCTTTATGCTCGTCAATGGGAAAAAAACCTTGCTATTTTGATTGTCATCGCAGATTTTTTCCAACTGATCATCCTTTTCAGAGGAACAAATCTCATTTCAGAAAAGGTACAATTGAAAGGGATGAACCTCCAAAAATGATCTCAGGTACAGAGTTAAAACCAGTTGTATTTTCATTACCTCCTATCATATTTGGGCCAACAGTAAACTAATAGAAAATTCATGGCTTTGAGAAAAGAGCATAATTGGATAAAATGAAGCATTTTTTGGGATCTTTCATATTGGTCTGATTTGTTGGTCCGCTACATGTTGGATGTCATGCATATTGAGAAGAACTATTTTGATAATTTATTTCATACATTTTTGGATACACCAGGTAAGACCAAAGATACTGTAAAGACACGATTAGATCTTGCCCAAATTTGTAGGCGACCAGAACTTGAACTATTTGAAAATGTCAGATCACAGAGGTTAATGTAGCCAAAAGCAGCTTATACACTATTCAAAGAGAGTCACTTATTATTTTGTCAGTGGATTGCATATTTGAGACTTCCAGATGGCTATGCTTCCAATTTGGGCAGATGTGTTAAGAATAGTTATTTTACCGGATTAAAAATTCATGATTGTCATGTTATAATGGAAATAATTATGCTAATTGGATTTAGAGGTTTGTTGAATTCTATGATTTGAGATTCGATAACAGACATATCATATTTTTTTCGAGACATTTGTGCAGCGACAACAGACTACTATGCGCTAAGCAAACTGGAAGAAGATGTTGCTGTAATTATATGTAAACTGGAAAAAATCTTTCCGCCGGCTTTATTTGACTCAATGGAACGTCTGATATTACATTTTCCACATGAAGCTAAATGTGGAGGTCCAGTACAGTTTTGATGGATGTACCCATTTGAGAGATGCATGCATAAATTGAAGAAAAAAGTACGTAACAAAGCATTGGTTGAAGACTCAATTGCTGAAGCTTATTTGCAAGAAAAAATTGTTTTTTTTCTGCTCTCATTATTTTGAATATGAATATCCCTCAAAACACAACTACATGGGATGGAATGAGGGGAATGTTAATGACAAAATGAAAAATCAATTATCAATTTTTAATCATCCAAATCTTGGATTCGGTGGAGTTCATGAACAATGACTTTCAGATGATGAACATCACAGAGCTCATACATATGTTCTTCTCAACTGTGAAGAAATGACATCATTTGTACTGTGAGTGCTTCTATCACTTATTCTATAATTTATGTTACAGTATGTAAACTTATTTTATTTGTAGGTTATATGATAATCATATCAAGAAACAACTTCCACAAATTACAACAATTGCTCTTGAAAAACGCAAACAATTTTTTTTCCTCAATGGTTTCAAAAACTGGTAACATAAATTATTGATGGTTTAATATCAATTCCGTTTATTATTTATTATATTGATAATTGTTTTACAAAATTTCAGGTGTCTCAACATGCTGATAAAATTGATAAGTGATTGTGTATATTGAGTAACCCACCATCCAAAATGGTTAAATCTTATAATGCATATGTAGTGAATGATTTTCGATTTCATACATGTGCATATGGGGAATCAAAAAAACAATGAACAATGGAGTTTTCTTGAGAGGATCACATCAAATAGAAACTGAATTTGACTTTTATGGCATTCTAGATGAAATTATTGAGCCGTGTTATATAGGGAAAAATTACATAACGATGTTTAAATGTTAGTGTTTGGATACTGAAAGAGGCTTGTGTGTTCATACGACTCATGGAATCGTCGATATTAAATATAAAAGTCTTATTTCAATAAATGAACCATTTTTACTAGCTCAACAGGCACATCAAATTTATTACGCAAAGTATTGTGTTACTTCAAGAGACTTGAGTGGTTGGTGGAACATAATAAAAATGAAATCTCGGGAAAATCAGTTTACTCAAATTGAATGTGGTTCCGCTGAAGTAGAAGGAATTGAAATTTTTCAAGAAACTGCTCAAAATCCATCTTTTTCACAAAGAGATGTGAATATCGATGATGACGCCCCACAATTAAGGATCAATGGTGACAAAGATGTTAATAATGTTACAAATGAATTTGAAATGACAAGAGATGATGAAACTGAAACTCATATGGATATTGATGACGCCGAGGAGGAATATGAAGACATTGACATCATTAGATGCGAAGATGGTGATAAAGGTGAACATTGACACAGTTAAATATTGGTTATAATCATAACTAATATATATCTATATATAATAGTTATTTTTAACTATCTGCTAATAAAAATCATTTTGTGTTTTAGATGGACCCTGATCTATTTCTCAAGTTGCAGGAGGCTGAGCTACCTTTGGATGAGGGGGATTTTGGATCATCTGACCCTCAGCCTACTGGCGGTTCAGGGGGTATGCGGAGGGGGCAAGGTCTTGCGCGAATGATGATTCCTGACCCTATCCCCGAGCGACGTCTACGTTTTGGTTTCGATCCACACACACAGAGGTATGTTAATCTATATATCTTAGTTATATTTCATTAATTTATCTATATATATACTAATTGTTTGATTATTTATTCTTTTTTCACAGTTTTGCGCATGTAGCTGTTGGACAGGGGAGTGCTATCTTGCACAATTATTTTTCTCAGCCATGGATCACATGAGAACAAATTCCCATTGATGTGCGGCTCAACATGTTCAATCATTGGTTGGTACGTAAATAAATAATATTTATTTTGAAATTTATCTTATTAATAACTTGATATTATAAATTATTTGTAGGGTTTATGGTATCCCATCGATGATAGCATGTGTGACGCTATCCACGCGATATGGTAGGTGTCTATGCATGACCGTTTCCGTCGGTTTTTGCACAATTTGAGAAGGATGACCATTAAGAAAGGAGTGACAAAATTTGATGAGACGTGCAGAGCCCACCAACCAGAGTACATTTCATCTCATGTTTGGGATGGATTATGTTTACACTGGTTGGGTGGTGGATTTCAGAGGAGATTTTTAGTGGGTTGGCAGAACCGGGGGAGACAGGAGGTGACGCATCGAGCTAGTAGCCGCACATTCAGTACGCATAGTGAGAATCTGGTAAGTATCTTTTTTAAATATTTTATATAACTTTAAATATAAATAGTTTATTTTATATTTCTATAGGCAGTCGAGCATCTCGATATTATGGAGTACGACGTTTATTGAAGTATGTACAATGATCCAACCACTGGAGAGATTAGAGGTTATCGCCAGCGTCAGATTGTGGTTAGTATTTTTTTTTCAGTTTGATAATTAACTGCATATAATATTTTCACAATTTTAATTTTAAATTAGAATTGAAGGAGTCATATGAGGCTACGACCTCTCAGACACAGGCTGAGAGTCAGGACGAGACGACTGATCAGACTAGTGCCCACCATTTCGATGAGGCGACATGGATGCAGGCAACTCAGTATGGCTTTGAGAAGGGACAAGTAGTTGGTATCGACTCTCATTTGACTCCTGGTACTTATTATGGTACTATTGCGATGTCGACATCTAGCTCTTGCAAACTCAGACTGAACTTATAGAGTTTGCAAAAGTAGCATGAAGAGATACGTCAGCACCATCAGTAGTAGTATGAGGAGGAGATGCGTCGATGGCAGCAACAACAACAACAACATCATCATGAGCAGATGAAGTACATGCACCGTCTAACTCATAGTTTAGGGATGAAGTTTCCTCCACCATCTCCTACAGCTCCTCCACCTCCTCCAGAAGATGACCCCTAGTGATTTTTTTTATGTTAAAAACATTTGAATTCAAGATTTGTTGTAATATGAATTATTTACAGTTTTTGTCTTTTATATTGGTGCGAATATTGCATAATTTTTTTAATATTTTATTATTTATTATTAGTATTATATTTTTTAATATTTGTTTATTTTACTAATAATAATAATAATAATATTTTATGAATATTTTATATTTTTTTTGTAAATATTGAGAATTTTAATATTTTTTTATTATTTTAAAAATATTAATATTAATTTTTCATTAATCATAAATTTATTAAATATATTTTTTTAGTATTATATTTTTTAATTTTTGTTTATTTTACTAATAATAAAAATAATAATAATAATATTTGATTTTTTTTATATTTTTTTGAGAATATTGAGAATTTAGTATTTTTTATTTTTTTATTATTTTAATAATATTAATATTATTTTTTCATTAATCACAATTTTATTAAATATATTTTTTACTTTGTTTAGTATTTGTGATGAGACCTTTTGCGATGGGAGCCCATCGCAAATAGTTTAAATATATATTAAAAAAAGCGTATTTGCGACGGACCCGTCGTAAAAGGTTTTTATATATAATGTATATAATCGGAGAATTATTTGCGACGAGGAAGTTCCCCATCGCAAACACTATTTGCGATGGGCTTGTCGCAAAAGGTTTATTTATATATAATGTATATAATCAGAAACTTATTTGCAACGTCGCAAAAAATAGTATTTGCGACGCCGTTTTCTACAATGGGCTATTTGCGACGGGGCCCATCGCTAAAGCTTATTTGCGACGGAATCCTGTCGCAAATAGTCCGTTGCAAATACCTCTAATTCCAGTAGTGATGGACTACAACATGGTATTATAGTAAAGCTGATTGGCAACAACGACAAACAATTGTAGCTCTGCGGACTTACTATCACTATTATGGTAATACAATAGATTAATTGTGCGAATTTGGCATTGTACCAACGTGCTTTCACTACAGAAATAGTGATATTAGCAGCAGTTCTAATAATCGTTGCTAAACAAATTGCATTAAATATAATTTATATTATAACGGTGGTTATATTAAATCTTTACTACATTTTTTTATTTTTAAATTTAACGTCGATTTTGGTTAAACCGCTACTAAATCTTTAAAATATATGAATATTCTGAACCCCCCTCCCCCCCGACGGATGGTGACTGCTCCTCCCCACTCTCCCCAATGACCTTACCCGACGACGACCGGCCTCAACCCCCCCTCCTCGACGACGACCGGTCCCGATTCCCCCACTCCCCGACATCCTTCCCCCCGATAATGATCGCCTCTTTCCCCTCCCTCACCTCCAATCCCCGTGACCCCAACCCCCTGCCTCCCAACGACGACTCCGCAGTGCCCCACTGCTCCTTGATGGTGATCCCCAACGACAACCTCTCTCCCCTGTTTTCTGACTCCTCTTAGCTCTTTTCGTTGAAGATATATGTAGAGACTCTGGTTTTGCCGTAAAAGACTTTGAAATATTCCTATGAATATTTTCGAAGACAGACGCTAAGATGATGCGCGATTCCGAGGCCCATTGAACCCGAAATTAATTTTATAAAAATATTGAATATATTTTTATTGCGCACACATAATTTTCCTGAAAAAGTTGAATATATCATAAAGGAAGTCTCAGATCGAAAATCTTGGACCACTATTGATTTTAGAACGCGATGTTTACCCTAGGCGCAATATGAAATGAGTTGGCGCGGGGTGTTCAGACTCCTCACTCATTGGAGGTATGTTAAATGGATTAATTAATTCATTCATTTTAGTGCAAAACCTGGGAGAAATTCAGAACTCTTCCTCCCTCCTCCGTTGGAAGATCCTGTCGAACGATGATGAAACTCTAGATCAGAACAAACCAGGACGTAATGACTCCTCTCAATCATTGGCGAACACGTTCTTCGACAACGAACGATCCATAATCGAGGTGGGACTTGTTATTTTATGTTTTTACACCCTTTGATTAAATAGTTGAGTAGATCGATTGTTGTTCTTTGATATGTGCCCCTTTTTGCAGCCTTTGCATATGTATGAGTACTGAAATTCAATTAATTTCAATTATTACCTAACCCCAGGATCCCTGTTCTTGATCGTTGGCCAATAATGTTTGACCAATGATGCTTATAACTTTTTTATTGGTGTTTTTCTTCTCCACCGTTCATCACATTATTCATCGTTGGAACACGGGGTCACAATTCGACTTTTCCGGAGCGGGTTCGAGTGCGATCAAACCCCCAAATTTGTTGCGGTGGCACGAACGACATGTGGATCGACGATTTGGAGATGGATCGACAAACAATCAATATGATGTTTGGTGAACAAATAAGTTTGGTACCGCAGGTGTGAGCTTTGTGATCGAATGTGGTTCAGGATCAGATAGGTGATCCCCATTTTTATGGTTGACACGTGGTGATGACGTGTGATGTGATGAGTTCAGTTACGAGCGGAGGCCATGCACGGAGTGTTGTGGCAGGGACTACTCGATGTGAATGTGATAGTGGGTGAGCTCGAATATCCGACGAGGTGGTCAAACGTGGTCAACATGGTGAGCATTAATAATAATTATTAAACTATTTTTATTACAACACACCCAAGGAAAGAAACCGGCCCAAGGACTCAACCTCATGACCACCACCCCAAACCCCTAACCCCCCTGGCACCACAGCTGCTTGCGTGGGGGCGGTGCTAATGATAATTAATAATAACACTAATAATGGTGATGAGTTAATAAATTTTAAATGAAGATTTGTTATTATTATTATACTAAATAATAATAATAATAGTGTTTGCATAAAAAGTTTGATCGAATAATATAATTTAAATGAGATTTAATTTTCAAAGATTTAATAATAAAATTTAAATTAGATTTAAATTTTGAAATTTAAAATTAAATGAGGGGGAAGAGGTGGCGCCACACTACATGGGTGAGGGCGCAATGTGAAATGAAGGTGGGGGGGGGGGGTTGTCTTATTTATTATTAGTAATAATAAATAATAATGGTTTAATATTTAATACAAAAGAGGAAGATATATGAGTGGTGGTGGACAAAAAACAACGGAATTTCAACCAATCAGTTTGCACAATGTTATTTACAAAATCTATTCCAAGATTTTGGTGGCTAGGCTTAGGGATTTCCTCCCACTTCTTATCACTGAAAATCAAAGTGCATTTGTTCCGAGGAGATCTATTACTAATAATACAACCATTGCGTATGAATTACTCCACTCTATGAAGACCTGTTCATCTTAAAAAAGGCTTTATGATAATGAAATTAGATATGAATAAAGGTATGCTTTCAAATCTTGTTTTTATATATTTCTCAACCTATTATCTTCATGGTTCACTTTTTTTGTTATTCTGAAATAATAGTGTGTTCGGCACCCCCTTTATGTTATTCTTATGAAATTTATTGCATCTCTAGTTATGGTTTTAGGTTGTTGAAAGTTAAATATTATTTTACTAAATTTATATAGTCTAGTTATGTGATGATAAAAATTGGTTTGGAAAGGTTTTATTTAGTTGTGATGAATGTGATCTACCAAAATTTAGATTTTATGTTTGGGGTATAATTAATAATCTTTTAGTATAAAAGTTTTTATAGTAAGGAGTTTGAGTGTTAATATAGTAATGATGGTATTTGAGTTCATTCAAGAGATAGAGGTGAGGATGAGAATTCATTAGAGTTTTGGGGGAAGTATTCTGATAATAGTTTATGTTTTGATGAGTTGGGAATGGATTATAGATTACTATAGTAAATCATTGAAATTTGTTAATTTTGTTAGTCATTGGTTTTGGAGGCTTAGTTAGTGTAGGGGGAATTGTGAGTTAGGGTACCCTAGATTCATTATGATAAAAAATTAAAATTCTTCTTGGATTTTCTAACATGGAAGGATGGTTTTGATTTAGGTAAATGTTCAATTTTTCATTTGGGTGGGTCCTTAGTTACTTTTAGTATGTGTCCAGCTTTAGACAAAGATACTTTTAATATGGTTATAATAGTTGAATTCATATTAATTCAAGCGTTATAACACACCATAATTAGATACTTTTAGGTATTAGTAATTTCATAAAGGAATTCAAGGTTTTCATGTTTTTTATTTTATATAAATAAAATCACATGGATAATGTAAGATTCAAGATTTCACTATAACAAACATTTTGTTGTAATAGACATTGTACAATACATGTTCTTTTATTTCATTACTGTAATGCAAAATAAAACTAAAAAATTAATGTAATGAACAAACTCAGGTCAACTTACCATGTCACCAGAGTCGATTTTTCACAAGGCCTAAAGTACATTCTTGATCTCCACATGATGAAAAAAGAACTGAGGGAATCAAATACTATTTAGAGTGGAATTATAAAAGGCAACTCGAAAGGTGACATAAGTTTCATGTGGACACTAAGAAAGGCATTCCTTGGACTAATGAAGGGGGAATTTTAGGAGGCAACCCGAAGGGTGACATAAGTGAAACCATTACCATGTAATCCAAAAATAGATATCCTATGATAATCCCTAAGATGAGAACATGTGGTAAAGTGGATAAGAAATTTGGTAACCCTAGTTGAATATGGATATAGAACTTTGTTTGGGAAAGTTTCAACCTCTTGAATTGAATATTTATATTTTAAGCTAGGAAAGTTCCAAGGTTTTTTTTTTGAAAAATAACTTTGTATCCTAAGGTTTTTTATAAAAATACTCTTCCTTGTGATTTTTAATAAAGTACACCCATTTAAAATTCTCAGTTTATATCCCAAAATTTCAAAAATAAAATATTTCCCTAGATTTATTCAAAATCATAAAATTCAAATTTAACTTCCTAAAAGAGTTAGAGAATTATTTTTATTAATTTAAAATTCCACTTCAAAACCCCTTCTTCAATTTCAAATTCTAGTTTACACGCAACATTTTAAATCTAGTAAAATTTCCATTAAAAAACATTTACTCACATTGCTGCATTAAATCCCTTGGCTCTCATGTAACGACCTTGATTTTCTCAAAGGTATGAATTATTATTTTAAAAAATATAATAATTTCTTTTTTTATTTGTGAAACCATTATTATATTTAATAGAAATATTTTCTATTATGAAAAAAGTTTTCAAATAATACAGTTTTTTTATATTTCAATTATTACATTCAATAGTTGTATTTATAAATTTCATTTAATAGGTTTTTGTTTTTTATCATGTGGGATGATAAACCATATTTCAATCTTTCCATTTTCTTTCAAGTAATTCATGAGATCCATCTTCAACTGAACATCATTTATGTATTTATTTTTTTAAATATTAATATTAGTGAATAAAATATGATGGATATGTATAAATAATGGATGGATTCCAATCATATTACAAAAGAGTATGATGATGAAGTGAAAGAGTTCATCAAGTTTGAAAAAGATCATGCATATGAACCTTCTCAAATCCTTTGTTTGTGTTTACGTTATTGTATTAAAGGCTAATTATTTTATAGGAGTTGGAAGAACACTTGTTCTGTCACAAAATTTATCGAAGTTATAAATGTTGGGATAAATACAGGGAAAAAGCAAATGTAGCTAGTGACTTGGATAACATTATGTTTTATAGATCATCTGATATGATTACAAGCGTGGACAATGAAGAAGACTGTATCGATGATGTTATTACAAGTGTGAATGATGATGAAGATCGTATTGAGGAAATGAAAAGGACAGTTGAAGATGAACCTCATGATTTACCAAAATTGTTTGAGAAGTTAAAGAGATGTGAAAAGATTCCATTGTATGCTGGTTGTACTAAATATACAACATTTTCAGTCATACTAAAACTGTATAATTTGAAATCAGGAAATGAATGAAGTGATTCCAGTTTTATCGAACTACTTGCTCTCTTTAATGATATGCTCCCATAAGATAATGAGCTCCCTAACCAAACATACAATGCCAAACGAATGCTACGTTTGATGGGTATGATCTCTAAAAGAATACATGCCTACCCAAATGACTATATACTATTTCTCAAGGACAAAAAATCACTTAAAGAATGCCCCAAAGTGTGGTGATTCTTGATACAAGAAAGATGAATTGGGTCCTAAGAAAGTTGTATAGTAATTTATAATCATTACAAGGTTTAGGCACCTATATGGAAGTGATAAGATTGTAGGGAAATTAACATGGCTTACAAATACAAGAAATAAAGATGGGAAATTTCATCACCTTGAAGACTCTCCTTAGTTGAAGAAAATTGATCATGAGTATCCTAAATTTGGAAATGAGTTGAGAAACCTTCATCTTACATTATCTACATATGGAGTGAATCCTTTTGGTTTTCAAATCAGCACTTAAAATACATGGTTAGTTATATTGGTAAATTATAAATTTCCACCGTGTTTATGCATGAAATGAAAATACATCATGTTATCTATGCTTATATTAGGACCAAAACATCTGAGTAATTATATTGATGTTTATTTGGCTCTATTAATCAAGGATTTGAAATTATTATAGGATTCAATTGTTATGTTTTATTATATTTACAGAAATGAAGATTTCACGTTGAGAGTCATGTTGTATGGGACAATAAATGACTTTACTGCTTATGAAAATATGTCAGGATATATCATTAAAGGTACTCAAGGGTGTCCTATTTGTGAATAAGGTATATAATCAGTTAGGTTGAAACATTCATCTAAGACTATGTTTCTAGGACATCACATATTTCTACCCTGACGACATAAGTAATGATCTTGGATGATATAATTTGATGGACATTCAGAAGAACATACAACACCATATCTACTAATAGGCGATCAAATACTTGAGAAAGTAAAATATGTGAACATTTCTTTTGGTAAACCATTTTCAAAAAACCTTATGAAAATCTATTGAAAAAATAGATCAATTTTTTTTTGAATTACCATACTGGAATTGTCTGTACGTTAGAAATTTTCTTGATGTTATGTATGTTGAAAAAATGTATTTGATAGTACAATTGGTATGTTACTATATGCACTCGACAAAACAAATAATGGAATTAAGACTAGGTTGAGCATGGTTAACATGAGAATGCGAGAAGATTTGGTGTTAATGAAGGGTGAAAAATGAACTTTTCTTCCTCTAGCTGCTTACACTCTTTCTATGTAGGAGAGATATCAGTTTTTTAAATTCTTGAATGAGGTAAAGGTTCCAGAGGGGTATTCATCGAATATCAAGAATATCATGTCAATGAGTGATTTAAAGTTAAAGGGTTTGAAATCACATGACTGCCATGTTTTGATGCATGATCTAATTCCTGTAGCTTTACGTTGTATTTTCCCCAATAATGTCTATCATACATTAACCAAGCTCTGTTTCTTTTTCAAAGCTATATGAAACAAATTTATAGACCCGGTGAAATTTTCAACTATATAAAAAGAAATTGTTGTCATATTATATGAATTGGAAATGTTATTTCCATCAATATTCTTTGATATGATGGTTCACTTAATGATTCACTTGGTGAGAGAGATTTGACTATATAGTCCAATACACAATAGATGGATTCACCCCATTGAATGGTATATGAAGATTTTGAAATGGTATCTCAAAAATATAAGTCATCTAGAGGGTTGTATTGTAGAGCGATATATTGTTGAGGAAGCTGTTGAATTCTGTACTGACTACCTATCTGATGTGGAAAACATTGGTCTACCAAAATCTTGTCACACTGGGTGGATTGTGGGTGAAGAAATTTCTAGAAGAGATGTTGTTATAATTAATATTATAGATCGGGAGCAGTCCCACCTTTACATTTTTCATAATAGTTTGGAGGTTTCACCATATGTTAAAACCCACAAAGAAATTATTAGGCATTTGAATCCATCAAGGGATGAAATATGTATATCAAATACACATAATAAACAGTTTATAAGATGGTTTTGAGACCATATTTTTAATGAGTCAGATGAAAATCCAAATTCCATTTCAGAACAACTTTGATGGCTAGCCAAAGGACTAAGTGTGTATATATTATCTTACAATGGTTATATGGGATTTGTAGGGTGGCATCCAGTCCGGGACTTTGAGCGGCAGATTCCCCCTCCCCTCACGCGACTAGGGTTTCCCCTTCATGCCACCTCCTTCCCTCCTCCGGCATGGCCCAACCTTGGCGGTGGTTGTTTTCTCTCATCTCGGCATCATTGGGTGTCAGATTTGAATGGTCCAGATTCACTGTGGGCTTGGTGATGTCTTTGTTTCGACTTCAAGATCTTGCCTCGGCTATGGTGTGTTCGTTGTCGGCTCTGGTGCGCTCAGAGATAACCTTAGCGCTTCTGGATTCAGGATCTCAGCTCGACATCGGTGTGCGTCGACTCCGAGTGGTTCAGATTTGGGATCTTAGCTCAGTGATAGTCTCGTTGCTTCTGGTTCCAGGTTCTCTTTGCAGCTCTGGGTGCATGGTGTCGGCTCTGGTGTGCCTGGTGTTGGCTTTGGCTTGCCCTGATTTTAGGATCTCATCGTGGCTACAACTCATCATCGGCTCAGTGGGCTATTCGTTGGCTTCATTGGCCTTGCTTGCTCAGGATTCCATCACGGCTGTGGTGTGCTCAGCATCGACGTGCTCAGCACCGACAGATCTAGCTCCTTGCTTGGATTTATCTCGGCTCGACGTTGGTCATTGCGTGATCCGGTTTTCTTGGGGTCGGTTTCAGTGGCTTGGAGGGGGGAGGACTTTCGTTTTGGTGCATTTTGGTGCTTCTGGATGTTTTTTTGAGGTTCTGATTTGGTGAAGTTGGGTTTGTGTTTTATTGGCTATGAATGGTTGAGTTGCTAGAGGTGAATTGTATGTGAATTGGATGGTTTTATGGGGAACCCAAACATTCTTCAAGTTTTTGCTTCAGATGAGGATAGAGCTAGTCGTCTTCACCACGCATGACTTTTCGGATATGGAATATTGAGAGGGTATGGTGCAACCATCGGTATCGTGCCCATGCATTCTTGCACGGGACTGTTTGCTGAGCAGCCATGCTTTGGTGGAGGCGTGATTTAATGATGTTGATGCTGGGTTGAGGCAATCCCTCATAGTTTTGTTCTGGGTTTAAACCACTTCATTCTCAATTTTTTGTTAATGTCCTGATGTCCTTGAAGTCTTGGTTTCTCCCCCCTTTACCCTTAAAAGGGGGCTTATCTAAAATCAATAAAAATTTCAGATTTCGGGCCATTCAGTCTACAATGGTTATGTAATTAATGGTTATATATTCTATACAAATTAACACGGTGAAGTCAATACAATGAAAAATAGTGGATTTAAACTTGTGGCTAAAGCGATGCATGTTTCTGGTACTAAGGATATAAATCCAATTTATGAGAATATGTCATACTTTGGAATCATCAAACAAATATGGGAATTGGATTATACAACATTACAGGGGCCTATTTTTCAATGAAAGTGGGTTGATAATAGGAGTGCTGTTAAAATAGATGAATTGGGATTCATGAAAGTGGATTTTAGTAAGAAAGCATACAAAGATGAACTATTTATAATGGAGTCACAATAAATACAAGTATTTTATATTCCAGATCTCGCAAAATGAAAGTGGTAAATTGTTATGTTATAAACCAAAACTACTAAAGGGTTAAATGAAAATTCAAATGAGGATGACTCATTCATTGGGATGTTGTAATCATTTTATAGTAGTTCCAATATAGATGAGGTTTTTTATGTCATATGAGACCACAATGAAGGGATATTGATACTTGATAAAGGGTTCAAATCCATTCAAATTTTAACAAAAAGAGAGTTCAACAATCAGGTTATATATATTTTTATAATATACATTATGTTACCTCATGTTATTATCCATTCACTACTAAATTTATGTAATCTAAATAAAATGTTAAACCACTTCTATAGATAATGACTTCTACGCATGTCAGTGCTCCCAATCCTGAGGAATACATGTCTCTCAACCTACTGCAGCTCCCAGTGTAGAGAAACAATGACCTTCTGCACATGTTGGTGCTCCCAATCCTGAGGAACAATAGGTTTCTCAACCTACTGTTGTTCCCAATGTAGAGGTACAACATCCTTATGCACATACCGATGATACCAATCCAAAGGAACACCATATTGAAAATATTGAATATAAGGAAATGGTATCCAATGAGGGGACGATGATATAGAAAAACAAGAGTGCCATAGTTTGATGGTGTTAACAAAAATCATTAAGGCGAAAAGAAAATGCATTAAATTCGAGGTCGGATGGAATGCATAGGGCTAACATGTTAACCCCAACAAGGCCATGTTCAGTAGTTACATTGGATTCATCAATCAACAACGCATATCGATTGATGTAGATTCATGGCACCATGTTTTGCCCATGCTTAAGACACTAATGTGAGAAGAGATTACAGTAACATTATGATATCATTTCATTATTTTACTAAAAAATAAAATAATGAAACATTGAATTACTCTTCATCATCCCTTATAGAGTGAATTTATAGTAGATGAATCCCATAAGAAATATGTATTAATTTTTTCTGAAAGGATTCATAGAGGCTTTCATACAATTCTAATGAGATTTCATCTTAAAGATGCTAAAGGGAAAATAAACCCGTACCCACTACTTATGTATGCACACCTGATAACCCAAGAAGTGTAGAATGTGTTTATTGTACATCATAAAAAGATTTATTTTTAGGTAAATTGTGGCTAGTAATACATTGTTTGATAATACATGTATTCATCACTTTGATTGAGAATTTTTTATTTATGAAATAACAACTGAGTACTGAAAATAAAGAACGAGCAACAAAACCAACATACCCCTACCATAAAGTAAGGATGTGTTATGATTCACTTGAAAAAAATTGGTACATATTTTAAATCTACCATAATAATTTTATGTGATATGAAACAAAAACATAATTATATTCCTCTATTTATATATAGATTGATGAATCCAAATCCAAATCCACTTCTATCCCACACAATGTGTTATAGAAGGAGGCACATGTAAATAAAGATGAGATACTAATAGATGAAAACACACATAAAGTTTGGGAAACATGTGTAAGTATGACATAATAATATTTTTGATTTAAATTGCTATTACATAACAATGATTACTTCTTTTCCTATATTTTCTATTTGACTTAGTCACAAGAATCATAAACACCTGTACCAGATGAACACCTACTATCAGTGGCCTTGAAGTGGCTAGAATAGCATGGCCACATTATAGGTGTGGGTTTTGAGGTGACACCCCGAATATATTTTGAGAAAAAAGGAGGATAAAGATAAAGAAATGGAAGATATGAAAGCAAGATTATATGTCCTTAAAGAACAATTTTATTGGCAGATTGAGTTTCTAACAACTATTATGGTGGTATGTAAAGAGAATAAACAACTCAAGAACAACCATTTCGTAAAGAACCTTCCCCACCCCACCAGCTTTGAGGTGAGCCATTCCCCTCAAAGAGTTGTCTTAGTTGAGGTAAAAAATATTCTAATAATTGATTCTGTGAAATGTGAATCATACATACACTGATACCTTTCATGTACGATATTCTACAGGGTGAAAATGACATTGATTTATATCTATAAACACCCACCCATCGCCTTGTAGTGAGGGCTATAGTGTTCAATATCCAAGATGACATGCTACACAACATACCACTTCCAACATGTCATTTGAGAGTAATGATTAGCATAGCTCATTAGTCGAGTGTTGAGATACCAGTTCCACTTGATGATGAAGATATTCATGCAATCAACTAAGCTATTGGAACATTCGTTGCATGGACATCAGATCTTGTAAAAACACATGTCAACAAATAGGTATTTACTTCCAATTTATTTTTCATGCCAAACCTTTAATAATTAATAAAAAAGTTCTAAACTGATGAATGTTATTATAGATGGACAAAGGGAAGAGGGTGAAACAAAAGGTTGACTTAAAAACCATCTAAAGGATCAACCGACTAATCGAAAAGATCTTCTGAAAGCACCTTTACCCTACCCATTCAATATCCACATTTACTAACATCAAAGGTTCATGTGGATAAAAAGTTAAAAAATGGTAGTAGTCACGTAGTTGATTTTGAAGAAAAAAATTTATAGAGAGTAAGGTACAAACTACATTGCTCTTAAGAAATTAAATGAAATCCCCAAGCATGAATGGTTATGAGCCTCAGTTGTAAATGTATACATGAAGTATGTTTTCATGATTTGTTTTTCCAAAATCTGATATACTATGTTAATTATGACTAAATATATTTCATATTTTTTGAAGGCATATATATCAATACCAATTGAAGGGATTACCCCATGAAAATAAATTTGGACTCATTAGTCCTCACATAACCTCTACAGAACAAAAGGAAATAAAATCCCAAAAAATGAATGAAATAGTGAGAGACTTGGCCAAATAGTTTGAAAGAAAACTTGTAGATGATAGACTCTTATTAATAACAATGATGTAGGGGTAAAACTCTATAATTTAATCATATCAAATATATTTTCATTTATTTTATTAATTATTCTTTTTTGTGTTTTTAGGAAACATTGGATACTCATTGTAGTCAATTTGGATACTCCAAAGATTTATTTCCTTAATTCAATGCATGGGTACCCAAAAAACCAACCACATATGATGACATTTTTCAATTTTTAATACACCACATCCAACATTTTAGAACTAAACTTCAAGTTATATATTTTATATTATGTTTTAATGATAATCATGTTATGATAGAGTGATGTATAATCATGAAAATCATGGCATAAGGATAGCCAATGCACACAAGGAACCTAAAAAGTTCTATAATTGGAAAAGTATCAGGGTCTATATAATAATATTTCACTATCCAAACACATATCAAAACAAATTAATTATTTTTCTCAATATTTATGTAGTGTTTGAAAGAAACAAATATATTATATTATGGTTATCATGTTTGTAAATTTATGAGAGAGATCGTATTCCATCAACAAACTAAAATCCCAGAAAAGGTATTTTCGAAGATAATTACTATTTCATTTAAAATATATTTTAATCATTTGTGTATTTATATTTTTCTAGTACTATTATAACTATCGAAAAAAATCATATTCAAAAGACGATATAGATTTACTTGAAAACGAATGGGAAACATACCTGATGACAAAATGTACACAAATAGCATGAAGATGTGACTTCCATAGAAGCAATGTATTATTTAATATTTATGTTTAATTTATTTATTTTTAGAATTACTCACATAATAATTGTTTTCTTATATAAGTGTATTCCTTTGTTCAAGTTGGGGTGGCTTGTTCTAAGCTACTCATGCTCGTGAGAGATTGGACTATGAGCCTGCAACTGAGATAATAATAATAAGGAAATGGGTCAAGAATGTATACAACCATAATTAAAAGGTGAATTCCTAATACTTATTTAATTAAATTTATCATTATTTTATATACTATTTATAAGTTAATTTCCTTATCATTTTTATCTAATACTTATTTAGTTTTTTTTCACAGATCTTTATGCTTTCCATCACTTTTATTTATTGAGATGACAATACTACATATTGAGTTGATGCTCTTAGCTGAAAAAACATTCTCGTTGAAATCCAAAAGAATAGAGGAATCTCATGTGCTCATTATGGTGACTTCTCGTGATATAATGAGCACATGATCTTTCTCTACTCTCTTGGATTTCAACAATGAGAAAGGTTTTTCAGCTAAGAACATCATTTAAATATGCAGTGTTGTAGTTCGACAAAGAAAGAAAATTAAAATCACGATAACATTGGTAGTTAATATTTTTATGATACTTTGGGATGTGTAGGAATCATCCTCACCTCAATCTGACACACAATGTGACCAGTATGACTCCAAGTGCTTCTTTTTATTTAAAATTGACATAAATTTTAGTAAAAAAGAAAAATGACATACTCAAAACCAATAAAACCTATTAATATTCTTTTTATAATTTAATAAAATGGTCTATAAGTAATTTTTGATGTGTAAGAATCAACCACACCTCAATTTGATACACTATGTTCCCGGTATGACTCAAAGTGTCCGTTATTAGTTTAAAATCAAAATTTTAGTTCAAAAAATGTCACTCACTTAAAATAAAGAAAATGAACTCAAAATTTATTGATATTTTAGGAAAATAATTCATAAGTCATTTTTGATATGTAGGAATTAGTCTCACATCAAACCAATACGTGATGTGATCGGTATGATTCAAAGTGCGTGTTTCCAGATTAAGATGAAATTTTAGTAAAAAAGAAAAGTGACATACTAAAAAATGATATAAAACATCATTATTGTTTTGATACTTTAGTAAAATGATACACAAGTAATTTTTGACATGTAAGAATTAACCAAACCTCAATTTGACTCACGGTGTGATCAGTATGTCTCAAAGTGAATCTTTTTATTTAAAATTGACATCAATTTTAGTAAAAAGGACATATAACCTACTCAAAACCAAGATAACATATTCATATTGTTTTTATACTTTAGGAAAATGAACCATAATTCATTTTTTATGTGTAGGAATTAACTACACCTCAATCTGATACACGATGTGCCCAGTATAACTCAAAGTGCTCGTTATTAGTTTAAAATTGACATTTTAGTTCAAAAAGTGTCACTCAGTGAAAACTAATCAAACACACTCATATTTTTTTATAATTTAGGAAACTGATTCATAAGTAGTTTTTGATATTTAGGAACCAATATCATATAAAATAGACACACTATGTGACTGGTATGACTCAAAGTGTGTGTTTCCAGTTTAAAATGATATTTTAGTAAAAAAGGAAAATGACGTACTCAAAACTGGGAAAACACAGTCAAATTGTTTTTTTTACTTTATGAAAATGATAAATAAGTCATTTGAGATGTTTAGGAATCATATTCAACTCACTCCGATGCATGGTGTGACCGATATGACTCCAAGTGTGTCTTTTTATTTAAATTTGACATCAATTTTAGCAAAAAAGACAATTGACATACTCAAAACTAAGAAAACGTATTAAGATTGTTTTTGATAATTTAGGAAAATGATTCATAAGTCATTTTTGATATGTAATAATTATCCTCACCTTAGTATGATACACAATGTTCCTAGTATGACTCAAAGTGTCTGTTATCAGTTTAAAATTAACATTTTAGTTCAAAAATTACCACTCACTAAAAACCAAGAAAACTTACTCAGATTGTCTTGATAAATTAGGAAAACTATTCTTAATCCATTTTTGAAATTTAAGAAGTAGTCTCATATCAAACCGATACATGATATGACTGGTATGACTCAAAGTGCATGTTTCCAGTTTCAAATGACATTTTAATAAAAAACACAAGTGACATACTGAAAATCAAGAAAAAACATTTGGATTGTTTTTATACTTAAGGAAAATGATCCATAAGTCATTTATGACATTTCAGAATTCGCTTCACCTCAATATTACTCATGGTATGACCGATATAATTCCAAGTGTGTTTATTTATTTAAAATTGACATTAATTTTAGTAAAAAGAACAAGTGACATACTAAAAACCAAGAAAACACATCCATATTGTTTTTATACTTTAGTAAAATTGTTAATAAGTCATTTATAACATGTAGAAATCAACCTCACCTCAATCTGATGCATGTTGTGACTGGTATAACTCTAAGTGTGTATTTTTATTTAAAATTGACATTAATTTTAGTAAAAATAACAAGTGACATACTAAAAACCAAGAAAATGCATTCAAATTATTTTGATAATTTAATAAAATGACCCATAATTCATTTGTTACATGCAGTAATCAACCACAACTCAATATGATGCACAATGTGACCATTATAACTCAAAGTGTCTCTTTTTATTTAAAATAATTTTAGTAAAAAGAACAAGTGACATACTGAAAACTGATAAAATGTATTTAGATTATTTTAATAATTTAGGACAATTATCCATAAGTCATTTTTTATGTGTAGGAGTCAACCGTACCTTAATCCGATGAATGTTGTGATTGATATGACTCTAAGCGTGTCTTTTTATTTAGAATTAACATTAATTTTAGTAAAAAGAACAAGTGACATACTAAAAATAGAGCAAACACATTCATATTGTTTTGATACTTTAGTAAAATGATAAATGAGTCATTTGTGATGTTTAGGAATCGACCTCACCTCAATCCAACGCACGATGTGATCGGTATGACTCAAAGTATCTGTTATTAGTTTAAAATTGACATTTTAGTTTGTCACTCTCTACAAACCAAGAAAAAACACTCTGATTGTTTTAATAATTTATGGAAGTGATTCATAAGTTATTTGTCACATGTATGAAGCAGTATCATGTCAAACTAATACATGATGTGACTATTATGACTCAAAGTGTGTGTCTCCAGTTTGAAATGATACTTTAGTAAAAAACACAACTGACATACTAAAAACCAAATATGAATTTATAATGTTTTAATACTTTAGGAAAAAAATCCATAAGTAAATTTTTATCGGTAGGAATCATCCTCACCTCAATATGACATATGGTGTGACTGATATAACTTTAAGTGTTTCATTATTTAAAATTAACATTAATTTTATTAAAAATAACAAGTGACACACTCAAAACTGAGAAAATACATTTGAATTGTTTTGACACTTTAGGAAAATGATCCATAACTCATTTGTGACATGTAGAAATCAACCACACCTCAATAAGACACACAATGTGACCAGTATAACTCCAAGTGTATATTTTTATTAAAAATTGACATTTTATTAATATATTCTTTCATATTAATGTTTAATTTATTTCTTTATAGTATTACTAACATATGGTTTGTTTTCTTATATAGGTGGATTATTTTCCTCGGGTTGAGATGATTTTTTTCAGCAACTGATACCATGAACAAACATTTTTAGAGGGGATCGTGGGTTCTAAAATATGAAACATTAATGTTTTTAAATTTTTGTGGATAATTGTAAATGAAATTATATAAAACATTGTTTGAAATGTATATAATAGTATTTTTTTTGTATTCATGATTTAAAATTTATTTCAATTAAATTATATATTTTTTATATATAGCTTACAAGTTTTTTGGGTGTGTTGTTATATAAATAGTATACTACAACAGGCTGGGCCTTTATTAGTGTTTTTTAGCACTGATAAAGGGGATCCCCCTTTAACAGTGCTAAAGATAACATATATTTTTTAGCACTGTTAATAGCCTTTTTGTGTGATGTTAAAGGGAACATATGTAGTAGTGTTCTTGTTTTGAGATATAAAAAATCTATATTTACATAATTATCGAAGCAAGAGATAGCTATAGAAGACAATCGTGTTTCTGAAATATAAAATAATAATTGAAAATATAAAAAATAGAAAAGTTAGAGATATTTTAATAGAATAATTATGTTCATTCATTATTGTAGACTGATAATAGTATAATCAACACCATAGTAACCTCTCTCCTCAGCTTTATGAACTCATTCCATGACATTTGACCATATTATTATGAGGGTAAAAATTTATTCATTTATGTTTTTAATGTTGTATTGAATCATTTTTATATTGAATTTGTTTTATATCAAATCAATACCCTACCTTAGTTAATGATGAAGTTGGGTGATGTTTAATTTTGATTATACTTGTTTGATTAAACATTTATATCTTTATATCTAAATGTACAGGGAGAATAGTGACAATCCAATACCTATAAATAAAAGTTGGATTAATTTACATCGAAACTCACATTGGTATGCCAAGGGTTTGGAAGAATTTTTAGATTATTCAATTGAAAACCGATGGTGGATGGTATAATAAAATGTATGTGTCATGATTTTAAATTTAACTGATGAATAGAAATAAAGTATACGAGCATTTGATATTGAAACAATTTCTTGTTCAATATGTATGTTGGATTTTTCATGGTGAATCAAATGTTATGGAAAGTAAAAAAAATGGAAATCCTGTCAACAAAACACAAAGTGACCCGCCATAGGATAATTCAGTTTGAAATTTGATAAATGATGCATTTGGATTTTCAAGATACAATGTACAAGATTTTAATAGATCAAAAGAACCTTTAGTTTATCTTGATTAGGTTAATATTTCTTAGAACTTCAGTGGCAAAAAAACAAGTTTTATGAATTAATTGAAGTTAGAAAATGAGAACTATATGAAGGGTGTGCCAAGTATTTAGAGTTATCTTTTCTACTTAAGTTACATAATATCAAGTGTATCTATGGAATTACTAAAAAATAAATGTCCATGATTTTAGAGTTGATTCATGATGAATTTAGTGAAGCTAATATCCCTATATCATTCTATGAAATGAATAAAGTCATCAAAAAACTTGGACTTGATTACACAAAGATATATGCATGCCCTAATGATTGCATGCTTTACTGGGGAGAAGAGTCTGATAAAGAATAATGAATAAGATTTTATATAAGTAGATGAAATTAAATTAATAATAATGAGAGTATAAATCAATGAAACCCTAGGAATAAATAGAATAAGAAAACTCCTAAAAAGGTATTGTGTTACTTTCCTTTGAAACCATGCTTGCAAAGATTATTCATGTCATCTAAGACTGTATAATACATGAAGTGTCATGCTCAGGATAGTAATTATGGTCTGACGAGACATCCAAAAGATTCAACATCATGGAATATATTTGATTTATTATATCTAGATTTTTATTCAGATTCTAGGAATGTGCATTTGGGATTGGATTTTGATGGTTTTAAACCATTTGGTACTTTAAGTACTAATTATAGAATTTGGTTTATTATTTTGATTCTCTATAATCTACCACCATGGATGTTTATAAAGAATAATTCTTTCATTATTTTGATGATTATTTCTGGAAATAAAATTCTTGGAAATCACATTGATGTATACCTTCAACCTCTAATCAAATAATTGAGATAATTATGAGATGATGTCATGGAAACATATGATGCTTCAATAAGAAAACTATTCAAAATTCATGCCACATTAATATGGACAATTAGTGACTTTCTTGGACTAGAAAATTTATTCAGTTGGAATATTCATACTGGTTTGGCTTGTCTACTTTGTAATTTTTATTTTAAACCTGAATGATTAACTCATAGTAAAAAATGGTGTTTTATGCGTCATCATCATTTTCTTGATTCTTCTTATAAATTCAAGTTTAATAAGACATAATTCAATAAAGATATTGTATTGAGGAATCTACCAATGGTGTTATCTGGTTTAGAAATCTTGGTATAATTAATGAATTTCATTGAAGAATTTTGAAAATGTAATCAGTTCAAAGAAGGGGGAAAGGGTATGAGGTATAGTATCTGAAGCAGTTAGAACACAATAATGGAAGAAAAAGAGTATATTTTTCAAATTTATTTATTGGGAGTTTAATTTTATACATTATAATCTTAAGATAATTCTTATTGAGAAGAATTTCTATGATAATGTAATTTTTTACATTTCTTAATGAGCAGGGTAAATCAACGGATCACCTTAATGCTCGTAAGTATTTGGAGTCAATGAATATAAAGAATTATTTGTGAGAAAATGAGAATGAAAAGTATCCTTCAACTATTTTTTTACAATGAAAAATCATGATAAAGATGCAATCCTTAAAACTTTAAAGAATTTAAAAGTCCCAGATAGATATTCAAGTAACATATCAAGGTTCGTTGACTTAAAACATTGAAGGTTACATGGATTGAAAATTCATGACCCACATATTCTGATGGAGCAGTTGTTGTTATTGGTATTGCATAATACATTACCTAAAAAAGTAACTATGGTTCTAGTTGAGTTATGTACCTTTTTCAGAGAGATTTTTAGAAAAAATCTAAATCCAACTGAGCTTGATAAACTTCAAGAAAGAATTGTTTTGACACTTTTTCACTTGGAGATGTTATTTCCTCTTCATTATTCACAGTCATGATTCATTTTATTGTTCATTTAGTTGAAGAAGCTAAACTTAGTGGACTGGTACACTATTGATGGGTGTATCCAATTGAGAGGTATATTGATATTATTTTTATTTTTATTGGTGAATTCAATTTTATCAAATCATTGCATAATTTTTTTAATATGTTTCTTATTTTTTTTATCAGGTACTTAGGTCATTTGAAATCATATGCGAGGAATAAATATCAACCTGAAGGCTTTATTGCTGAAGGTTACTTATCCAAAGAGTTTTTAACCTTATTTTCTAGGTATTTGGATGAGATTGAGACTAGATTCAATCATGTTGTACATGTTGACAACATATCCACTAATTATTGTTCTGAAAACCAGTCATCAGTATTTCCAACTATTGGACACTAATTGGAAAGGGTTCAAATTTTACACTGATTGAATTGGAGTTTTTGCAATCACATAGATATGTGCTACTCAATAGTCTTATTGTAGATCCATTTATTGAAGAATTACGATTGCAAACAAAGTGGCGACTAAGGGGTTAAGCTCAAAACGAGTTGGAATTAACAAAAGTTGTTAATAATGAGATTGTCAAATGGTTCACTTGTCGCATAATAATATACTCATATTCCTATTATTAACATGTATTTATTTTTTCTATATTAAAATTAACACATTATATCTTCTTGTAAAGATAATGAATGTTGAGAATCGAGCTGAAATATCACACGATTTGAAGTATTTTGCTTGAGATCCTCTAAGGAGGGATAAGAGATTCAATGCCTACAATATTCATGGATTCATGTTTCATAAAATTTATCACGAAAAAGAATTAAAAAATCAAAATAGTGGTCTATTTACACTTGAAGAGGTGGGATAATATAGAAAGCTGAATGATATAATTTAATTAAACTATCATGGTTAGTTTTTAGTTGTCTTATTCAAATGCAAGTGGGTCATCATTGATAGGGGTATAATGAAAGATTTGTTACATTTTAATTTTTTCAACTTCTCTTGATTGATCTATACCAGTGAGCGTAAAGAGAATAATCCATTTATTTTGGATTCACAATAAAATATGGTTTATTATGTGGATGATGGAATACATGAAGGTTGGAGTGTTATTTTACACTTAAAGCACAAGGACTTATATGATATGGGTGATGAAGATAAATTGGTACTTTATGACAATGAACCTCATCAACCAAAAAATATTGAACAATTTTTTCTTAAAAACATTGAAACAATAGAACTAGTAATAAAGGGTGAAAATGAAGCACTTTTCGTAATAGAGGTTGATAATAATGAAGACAATAAAGATGAAGACAGTTTAATGTATAAATTGGTAATGAAAATATATTACAAATTTTCATTGGTAAGTGTTTCATACTTATGTACATTATTCTATTTTTTTTATAAAAATATTTTATTTTTTATTTTTTATACATTTAATATATCTGAACCATTTGAATTGAAAGAATGCTGAGAATAAAAAAAATTTCAAGATCCTAGTTGATCAACATCTCAGAGAATGCGACCTTTAATATCAACTTCAGTAGAACTGAGTGATTTTATTGTACCTGAGACTACTAGTAAGCCAACAATTTCACTAGATGCTATTGGTATCCCACCATCTGATTCACCTCTGATGATAGAGCAGTTGGTTACCCATTCATTTAGGGGATATTGACGAGTTACCATTACTGGTATATTTTTTATTATATAAAAAACTATATATTTTATTAATTATTTAATGCATTTTTAAGACATATAAAGATAACAATAGAAGGTACATAAATACAAACATGATAGATGTACAAGACCTGTATGACTTTAAGATTATCATTCCATTTGATGAGTTCAGGGTGCCTACTGGTGACACAGCTAGAATCTATGAGCAGAATCTTGGGCAGCTTTCTTGTGAGATAGAGAGCTTTCCCATTAATTATAAAGATTGGAGACATATTCCCATAGATTGAAAAAATGAGGTCTTTGATAGTCAAGTAAAGGTAATATTAATTTAATATTCATTGATAACTAATTTAAAAGACACGAGTAAAACTTTATAATATACTTATAAAGTGTTCTGTTTTTTATTTCTAGATGTTTTTTCATTTTAATGTCTCTGAATCCGTTTCACACCCATGAAATTTAAAAAAATTAGGCAAGAAATGGAGAGATTTTAAATAGAGATTATGGAATGAGTTTAATGAAACATCTCTGAGCTCACAAAAGATGTATGAGAAACTGCCTAAAGGCGTTTCTCATGAGTAATGGAAGTTGATTTTCAATATTAATAGTGATGCATCTCATGAGGCAATTGCATATTTTATAGTATATTAATAATGTAAAAACACTAAAATTATGGTTTAATTAATGTTTTTATTTTTATAAGGATAATCTAAAAAATACTATGAATCGTGAGAAACAATTCATTCCTTATATCACTGGGTCTTAGAGTTTTTCGAGAAAAAGAACAATTTTGGTTTGTATTTTATCCATTATTATTTATATCATTTTATTATAAGTCAAGGTTTTTTTCTAACTTGTTTATATTTTTTTATAAAGGATAATTAATTGGTCCATTTTACACGATCTTTCATACACGTATACAAGTGAACCAATCATGAAAACCAAGGAAACAAATACTCCCAAATGACAAAATTGAATCTTATAACTCAACAAAAAGGCTATAAATGAACTTAATAAAATTATACTAAATAAAATAAATATTTAAGATTTTATGAATTAAATTATTAATTAATTTTATTTCATTATCCAGTACATTAAGTTCAAGTGAAGAACACTTTCAGACATAAGGTAAGGGTTTCTTACCAAACCTCCATTTTTTTCCTTCAAGTTACACTTTCTCTATCTTTACCCCAATGTAATTATTAATTATTATTATGTAATCCTCCTAAATTATACATGTATATTCCAAACATATGTACCTTTCTCAATACTTATTTCTTTAATAGGAAATACATGTTTTATAAGGTTCCCTTTTTTAATTCCTCCTGATAAGAAAACTCGATTAAAGGGAACTTCCCAATTTCTTAACCATTTTCAAGTACAATACATAATATGTTTTAATCCACCAATATATTTTTTAAGATCACTATTTTTATCATGAAAAAATATCTTAGTTAATTTATGGTTTTATGAAAATAATTACACCTTTTTCATCTTTAAAGACTCATTTATATTTTCCCCTAAACACCACTAAAGTGGCTCATTTTTAAAATTTCTTAAACACTCTTTTTATATGTTTTCAATTTAATTGAAAATTTCAGTATGATTTTTCTTTAAAATTCCTCAAATATAATTTAATTATATTTTATTTTCTGGGATATACATATTTACAATATGATTTTTATGACAAATACAAATGATTTTCAAAAATAAATATTCTTTCCAAAGTAAAAAGGAATTTCTCTCAAGAATTTCTCAATGATTTTATCATAGTATTTTCATCTATTTCAACACCATATTTTGAATCTTATTATTAATTGATATTGATATATTATGTTACAATCTACTATATTTTATTGAATGGTTTATGATTATTTTGATTGGGGATGTACTGTCTTGATACCATTCACCAAATCACTATGGATAGTTTATGATTATGTTTACTGATTGAGGATATTATTTACATTTCATATTCTAGTTTCAATATGAATGTATATGTTGATTATGTTTCACACATTTCATATGAGGAATGCATTAGACTTACTAAGTGTTGGGTGGAGCCCTCTATAGCCCCTCAATGCATCGGTAGGCCTCAGGAGACAAACTAGTTTAGGTATTGGCTAATCTCATACCCGATTATGTATGGTGTCTTGGATGAAGCCTTGACAATATGTTTATGATTTCCCGCATTATAAATTACCTCATTATGAGATTAATTATTGATAATCCATGTGATTATTCCACTAGTAGAATATCCATGGTTAAGTTTCATTCTCATGTGATTATTTATATGGAATTATTTTGATCAGATTTTATTCCTATCATATTATGTTCAAGTTTATGTTTTAATGAAATGTGTTGGTAGATATTCACCTTGCCTTATTGTTTATGTTTGTAGCTTATGCTTTATTATTTACCCTTACTGATCATCTAAGCTCACTACTTTCTTATATTTTATTTTTCTCTAGGATGCCAATATGTATATTATGATTGACATGCAGGGATAAGATAAGGGAATAAGAGTGTTTCCAATAAAGTTACTATATTGTATTTAATTTCAAGTTGTAATGTAATACTTATGTTTGTATCTATTTTAACAAAGTTACTAAAATATTCAGTTCTTTGGGATGAGCTCTCTTGTTCATAATACCAATGTAATAAAGTAAGACACCGACTCCAGGCAACTGGGGTTGGGGTCTTCACAGTTCGTATCAGAGAAATTTTAGTAGGAAATTTGGAAACTAGGTTTAGGAAATACTATATCGGGGAACATAAACCTAATATAGACTTTCAGGATAACAATATAAGAACATACCAAACAAACCATGTTTATGATTTTAGCTATGTATAAATTTATCAATTTATGTTAAGTATTTCATTAGTTTTGGGATTATAAATTATGTTTGATAATGATATGATTTAATCTAGTGTATATTTTTATTTAGAAATGGAACCCCACAAAAGGAATGAGAACCTCATAAATGCACATGATCTAAAGAGTAAGTAGGATCAAATCTTTTATGGTATTATTCCAATCTTTCAAAGGGAACAAGTATCCCAAAAATTATCATCATATGAGGATATGGTATCATGTGATAAAAAGACAAAGAAATAATTCTCTAAGTATTATGGATTCAGAGGGAAGCATGATAAAAAGAGTATAACTAGGAAAAAGTTGGATAAAGGAAAGAAGAGAAAGAATTATTTTCCCACATGTGATAATTGTGAAAAGAAACACCCTGATACTTTCTTAAAAGGAATTAGAGTTTACTAAAAGTTTGGAGAAAAAGGCCACCAAGCCTATGATTGTAAGGAAAGAAAATAAGCTACCTATGTCCAATGATTCAACAGAAAAGAGATGGGTCACTACGCAAATGAATTCCCCAAGAATCATGGGAATATAACTCAGAAGAAGGAAAGGGATAAAAGTAAAGATTATGTTGTTACTATAGTATAAGTGGAATAATTAAATTATTTGTGTTTTTGGATTCAAGAATTATGTTTTAAATGATATTTTGGTAATAATAATCATGATATATATAAGTATTGTATTAAAATACTTATTCTTTAAGGAATTAATAGCACCGATAATCAAGAGAAGTGATTCTATTGTAAGTTGATATTTTTGATAACCCTAAACATGTTCTTGATGTTGAGATAATAATAAATAGATGTTTATGTGATAATATTGGTGACCATGAAAATGGTTAGTGATTTTATGGTTTATGTTATTAGATGTATGGATTTAAGGAATATATTTAACAACTTAAGATTTTACTCTTGGAAGCATGCATGTTTTATAAAAGTTTAAATGAGATTAAGGTATTCATATATTTTTTACGTGACAATAAGAACTACATTATTTTGGGGAAATATTATGTTAATTTGATTTTAGAAATTTAGTGACCTTCCTTCTAAATTTTGGTCTTTGAATTTGGAAAGAAATATTTTGGATGATTCTTAAGATTAGTTACTTATGGAATGGATTAAGTTGAACATTGGATATTATTATTTGAGATTAAATTTTGATTTATCATATTGGATAACATATTATAACCATTTTTATGTTGGTAAACATTTAAAGTCCATGTAATAACTTATGGATCGTTGGATAAAGGTTATTCAGGCATAAAAATTTGTCTTGAATATCCATATCTAGATTTAATAAATGAAGTGGAGATAGATCAAAGTAAAACCAATGGATCAGATTATTCCATAGAAATGAATCAAGTAATTTTATTTTCTCGAGTGCTTCTCTGGATATTAAAAGAAACCCTCAACTCTAAGAAAATTATTTTAGAACAAAAATGTTATCCATTTAATTTTCTTTCTAAGAAATCAATAGTCTTTTAACTGATCAAAAATTTATAATTTTTTGATGGTATATTTTCTAATGATCATGTTCTCTATCACTCTCCATCAGAACTTGATAGTTAGATTTCACTTCCATGCCCATGTTTTCACTTCCCACTAATATTATTATATTAAAAATCCTAGTTTGGTGGTGACCATCACATTTTCATTTCCCTCCATTTAATAGGAAGTTTTATTAACCTTGTTGACGATGTGAGATTTCCACAAGGGTATTTTATAATGAAAAATCCATGATTACCAATCATAAGTGTAAATTGTGTGGATGCAATTTATTAAAGGATGAGATAATGTAATGACCCAAAATTTTATCAATGGAATTTAACTTTTTATAATTATAAATCACATAAAATCACTTAGTGAACATAATAAAAAATTTATAAATGAAGAATAAATGAAATAAGAGGTATTTCTAGAAATTAAGTAACCTATACTGATGGAATAATAACTAGACCTCTGGAATAGTAATATGACCATTAAGAATAGTAATCAGGCCAATAGAATAGTAACCTCACCAATGAAAGTGAAAATAAAATTTTGGTATCTTATAAATGAAAATATAATATATTTATATAACAGAATAAGTAAATAAATGTTTTTAAAATTGATAAATTAAGTATTTTTTTGAGAAACATAAATGTTTATTCAAAATTTTATAATTAAAATAATTATTTAAAAGAAAATTTATTTTCATGAAATAGATTCATAAATTAATATTTTTTTCTTATAATTATAATATAATTTTATCAGACCTTAATTAATTTTTGAAAGAGTTATAAAATCAGTTATAGTATTAAAATCAGTATTTTTTGAGTAAATGATGATTTTATTCAAAAATTAAATTTCAGATACTTAGAAAATTATTTTCATAAAATGAATTAAATTTTTTAATTTTACACATCAAAAAATGGTTAGGGTGAATTTTTGGAATTTTTCTAAAATAGTTGATTTTTTTGGTGAATAGTGAAATACAGTAATTTATGATATTTAACAAATACGTGAATTATTGAGTCATAGATGATGTATAAATGATATAAGCCCATAATATCTAACTATCATTATCTATTTATTGTATTTAGTCATGGTAAACAACACTATTGATATATTTGAGCCAAAATAATAAACTAATGAGTAAATTAATCAAAAAAACCCTTCCCCTCCCCTATAAATACCACCCATCACCACCTCTTCTCCTCACACCTCCAAAGCCTTGAAGATTGTCCGAATTATACCCAATATTCTTACCAAGTATCTCCCACATGTCTAGGAGCCTTTGGTATCAACAAAAGACTAAACCCATTTTTTATAAGGAGGTTCTTAAGGAGAAGAAGTTCAAGAGGTAAAATCCTATCTTCATTTTCTTTTAATTATTTTTCAATTTATTTTCTTTTCTTACCATATCCTCACCTCCCTATCCCAAAGTGCCATGATAAATTCAGTATATTTTATATACTATAATTTTATTATGTTAATGGAATAATCTATCATTAAATATCCTCCCTTTTCCCCTTTTGTTCTAAAAATGTAAACATCGTCTGTGAGGTATCGATTCACCACCTTCATGGATGATGATTTTTTGTTTTCTAATAATTCCTTCAAGGATGGTCATAAAAACATTATAATAGTTAAAATAGATTTTAAAATGTATATTAAAACTTATTTTGTGTTCTGGAACTAGTATATAAACATAATATTAATTAATAAAACAAAACTGGTGCGTGATGATCGAAAAAATGTCAAAATAATCTAAACGGTTATAATTAACATTTTATCTAATGAATCATCCTAATATCTTGAAAAAATGGTATATAAGACCATTTAGTATTCTGGAAGTTCATAAATAACATATAATTTCAATTATGGATAACTTTTCTGATTTTAAAAGATCTTACATACTTGTATACAAGTTAACCAATCATGAAAACCAAGGAAACAAATACTCCCGAACAACGAAATCGAATCTTATAACTCATAAAAAAGTACATAAATGAACTTAATAAAATAATAATAAATAAAATAAATTATTAATAGGTTCTTAATTTAATTATTAATGAATATAATTTCATTATCCAGGATATTAAGTGAAATTCAAGAACACTTTCGGACATAAGGTAAAGGTTTCTTATCAAACCTCCATTTTTTCTTAGGGTTAAGATTTCTATCTCTTTACCCCAATTTAATTCTTAATTCTTCTTATGTAATCCTCCTAAATTATGTGTTTATGTTAAAAACATATCTACCTTTCTCAATTATTCTTTCTTTTATGGTAAATACATATTTTATAAGGTTCCTTTTTTAATTCCTTCTGGTAAGCAAGCTCGATTAAAGGTAACTTCCTAATTTTTTACCCATTTTAAAGTACAATCCATAATTTGTTTTAAGACAAAAATATTTTTTTAAAATCACTATTTTTATCATGAAATACTATCTTAGTTTATTTATGGTTTTATGAAAACAATTATTCCTTTGTCTGATTTAAATACACATTTATATTTTCCCTTAAACCGCACTAAAGTGGCTCATTTCTAAATTTTATTAAACACTATTTTTACATGTTTTAACTTCAGTTTCCAAATTTCAATATGATTATTATTTTAATATTCATCAAATATAATTTCACTCCCTTTTATTTTCTAGGATATATATGTTTAAAAAATTATTTTTATGACAAATACAAATGATTTTCCAAAAGAACTCTTCTTTCCAAAGGAAAAAGGTGTTTCTTTCAAGAATTTCTCAATGATTTTATTAGATTATTTTAAACTATTTTAACACCCTCTGATGAATCTTATTATTAATTGATATTATTCTCTTATGTTACCATCTACCCTATTTTATTGAATGGTTTATGATTATTTTGACTGGAGATGTACTATCTTAATACCATTCTCTATATTACTCTGGATATTTTATGATTATGTTTACCAATTAGAGATATTATTTTCATTTCATATACTAGTTTCAATATGAATTTATATGTTGATTATGTTTCACCCCTTTCATATGAGTAATTAGTTAGACTTAATAAGTGTCAGGTGGGGCCCTGCTATAGTCCCTTGATGCATCGATAGGTCTCATGAGACAAACTAGTTTAGGTATTATCTAATGTGTTACCTGATTATGTATGGTGTCTTGGTTGAATCCTTGATGATATGTTTATGATGTCCTGAATTATGCATTACCTCATTATGATATTAGTTATTGACAATTCAGGCAATTATTCGATTAGTAGAATATCCATGGTTAATTTTCTTTCTCATGTGATTATTTATAAGGTATTATTTTGATCCGGTTTTATTCTTGCCACATTATGTTCATGTTTATGTTTTAATGACATGTGTTGTTAAATATTCACCTTGAATTAGTATTTATTTTTATAGATTCCGTTATATGTTTTACCCTTACTGAGCATCTAATCCCACCCCTTTGTTATATTTTATTTCCCCCCATAATGCCCAGATGTATATTATGAGTGACATGTAGGGATAATTTAAGATAATAAGAGTGTTTTAAATGAAGTTACAATGTTGTATTTAATTTCAAGTTGTAATGTAATAATTATTTTTGTATCTAGTTTTATGAAGTATTAAACTATTCAGTCCTTTGGGATGTGATATCTTGTTCATTTTACCAATGTAATAAAGTAAGGCACCAGATCAGGGCTACTGGGGTTGGGGTCCTTATAGTTGGTATCAAATAAAGTTTAGTAGAATATTTAGAAACTATATTTAAGAAAACATAGATTAGGTAAATATAAACCTATAACTAACTTTGAGAATATTCTCAAGGTAACCTAGTTTATGATGTTTATATTAGTTATAATTTAAGATTTAAACTAGTTTTAAAATTTCATAGTCAAATATAGTGTATTCCTTTGTTTATAAATGGCTCATAGTGGAAGGAATGGAAACCATATCAACACATGTATCTCATGTAGGGATTTCCCTCCTATGCAAGATAATGATATTGGAGTTAGAGCTGCAATTGGATCTGAACAACTTATAACTATAAAGGGACAAATAACTTAAGGTTATGAGAAATATACTTACTTGCATGGATCAACTCGATCCACAATGCTGTGTAACAATGTTAGGCCACTTCATGTGATAAAAAACTCTATCATTCATCTTGACTCAAAACCCATTTATAACTGATCAATGGATATGTTCCTTAGAGAATATATTTATCTATTTGAGAAGTAACAAAAGGTAGAATGCTATCATGGTATTTTATCATCTCTAAGGAGATGAAAATCAATGATGGTCATTAATTCAAAACACAAAGAAGGAGGAATAAATTGAAAATATGGAGTGGCGGGATTTTAAGGAAATTTTCTTAGAAAAATATTTCCCTCATAAAGAGTGAGTGTATATGGAGGTTAAATTCTCGAGTCTTAAATATAAAGATAATGAAAATGTTTCCATTCATAAAAACAACTTTACAAGGTTATCATGGCATTCTACGGAGTAGATATGTAATACAAGGAGCAAGATTGGACATTTATTTGATGGTATTAAACCAATTATATGAAGGTCACTAGTCTCCCAAACATTCTCTCATATGAGGATATAGTATCATATTCCATAAATATAGAGAAATAATTTTCCAAGCCACATGGATTTCAAGGGAAGTAAGATAAGAATAGGGATTCTGAGTACTCTGGAAAAGAAAATAAGGCAAAAGGGAAGAATGGAATTTCCAACTTGAAATAAATGTGGAAAGAAAGATCATGGAACATGTCTATTGAGAATGAGATTTCTTTTCAAGAGTGGAGAAAAATTCTACTAAGCCCATGATTTTAAGGGAAAGAAAGAGGTTAACAATATTTAATGCTTCAGTTGTAAGGATATGGGACACTATGTACATGAATGTCCCAAATGTCAAGGGAACCTGCCTCAGAAAAGGCCAAGGTAATAAGGTCATGCCTATGCAGTCACAATAGTTTAGGTTGAAGTTCCTAATGATGTTTTTCCAGGTACATTAATCATATCCTAAAATTTAGCTAAATATTTTTTTAATTATGGATCATCATATTATTTTATATCTCCCCAGTTTACTATAAAAAATATATATTTACAATTCACCTTAATGAGGGAGTTGTCAGTAAAAACTCATAGTGGAAGCTTTATTACAACAAAGATGTGTCAAACAGTTCCTATTATGACATATAAACATGATATAATTTCTGATTTTATTATTATAGCTATGGTTTATTTTGATATAATCCTTGGTATAAATTAGATTTCAAAGTATAATGAAAAAATTTATTACAAAGAGAAGGAAATTATGATTCGTGATGAAGGTATGGAATTTATCATCTTTAGAGGTGATACTTAATCATCTAAGTCATATCTTAATCCACCTCCACTAGATCTTTTAAATAATATTCTTGGAGAATGGAAGATAAAACCTACTAATGAAAAAATTGATCTTCAAATTGGTGATGTACCTATTGTGCAAGAATACATTGATGTATTTCTAAAAAATTTACCTAGACATTCTCCTGATAAAGAAATTGAGTTTTCTATTGATTTAATCCATGATATTAGACCTATATCAAAGAATACCTATAGAATGGTCACAATGGAGTTAAAGAAATAACTAGAGGAATTGTCACGAACTAACCCAGATCAACCCTGATCCGGTCATCCGATCCAATCCGCAACATGACCCAAAGGGCATTCTCAATCCCCGCAGGTTGACAACTAGTTCCAAGAATCAATAGAGTCCACAAAGTGAACGATTTATCCTAATAAATAAATAATGAAAGCTAAATATAAGAAGATACACAAGCATCCCAATACATAAATAAAACTGAACTGAATATTGTTTATATAAGAAACTGAAAATACAACCAAGATACATAGCACAACCAACTGGACAAGAAGTCTGCACTATCTCCATGTGAACCTATGGGTCACTCTACAATATAATATCAACTGTCGCCCAAGGAAACCAAAGTCAAGATGAAACCTACACAAGGGATAAAAACAGAAAATAACTATAGGCACGAGTATTAAAACTTAGTAGGCTAGCCTGATAATCTCTTTCCCCATGATCTTCCTTTAAAATAAAAGAAACGTCAATTTTCAAGTTTGAACTAAAATATATAAAAGTATGATTTTCCACACATTTTACTTAAAAACAAATTACAACTCATTGCCCTTATTCATTTCCAAATCCAAGATCATCCCATTAGCGAGTCTTAATATTTCCAAGGGGAAAGTTATGTTTATATTTTAAACTTTCATGAAGAGGACAATTTTTTTATTTAAAAATAATTTTCATAAACCTTTTTAAAACCAAAACATCACTTTCCAATAAAAACATTACACAAGAAGACACTAGAGTAATCACACAATAAGGGCAAAAAAAAAAATCACACAAGTATCACAATAATCACTGCAAGCAAATAAAATATATTAGACATAGGTGAACCCAAGAGATTAAGAACTATCTAGAATATACCAATACATGTGACCCCATACCCAATAGCATGTCATAAATGATGAAATAAAAAAAATTCTCAATACTCTCAACCATCCTAACTCAAGACAGACTGAGGGAAAATCCCATAACAATAAACCCAAATATATCCACCTACTTTAAGCCACTGGTCAGTATGTGACATACCAGTGAAAAAATTGTTCTCAAAATGTTCTCTCAATATGTCAGGTTCCCATGTCTCATGTGTATAATGGGGGTGATACATCTGATTCCATCTGAGCATCCAATCACAATATATATATATATATATAATAATTCACAACAAGCATCACCCCGAGCCACCATAAGGATTGATCTCATGCCATAGAATAAATAGAACATAAAGATTTAAACTCAAGGAACCTTGATAATGGATTGTAAGGATTACATAGTGAGGATATACCATCCATTATATGTATACAAATCATTAGAAAACATCCAAAGGAGGTTTTCATAATAAATACTTTCATCATTTTCACAAAGTTTCCAAGCAGACATTTAAGCATTTATCATAAAACCAACACTCATCAAAGATATGAATCCAATTTTAATAAAGGGTGTAGACACACCATTTAACATTTAAAAATCATTTACAAAATTTCATTAAAACATTCATGTTACCCTTTCAAAATGAAACCATTTTTATAAAATTCCAAACATGCCATTTACCGGCAATACATTCCAAAACATGCTAACAACCAATACCAATTTCTTTATAAAACCCAAAATCACTAGGGATACCCATAAAAGGAAACCAAGAAATAATTTCACATATTACCAATATATTTACAAATCTAAACCATGCATTTCATATCAAAAATCACCCACAAAATCCAACCATGAATTTAATCAAACACTTGGTGTGTTCTATTTACCAAAACAATTCTTGTCATAAAAAAAAAGGCTTAAAACACCATTTTCACACCAAAAAAATGAACCAAGGATTATACATCACTATTTATAAATTAAATAAGGTGAAAAAAGAATTAAACTAACAATTCTTAAATTAAAAAGGAAAGTGCCTGGGAAAACCTACCTCAGATCCATGGAGCAATGACAACACACCATCAAAAACACTCTACGAGGGTTAAAAAACCCTAGATCTATGAAGAGAAACCCTTAACAAGTAAAATAAACAAAATAATTGAAGGGAAAAAACCCTAAGTCAACATGACCATGGTATAATAGAAAACCAATAAGGAATGAGAGGAGAAGGAAGATGGAGATGAGAGGAGGGATTTACCTTGATAGATCTAACAAAACCCTTAAATATATCCCATTGGAATCACCCTAAATGGACACGGGAGGCTTGAGAAAGAGGGTAAAGTCCCCCTAGGGCTGAATAAACCAAATGGGAGAGAAAGGGATGGTTTTGGATTAAAATCATGAAAGGGGTATACTTGGAAAATCCCAACAATTAAAAACTGGGCAAGTTGCACAGTTAGGCCACACAGTTTAACAAACCTATAGTAACCATGAGATAACCACTAACCACTAATGAAATGGACACACAATTACCTAGAAATCAAATTCATGGTTTCCTAAACCACATGGTAGGTTCTATAACCCACTGCATGGTTTCCTGGACTGGCTGCACGGTTGGCCCTAACCGTGCGCCAGGGTCTGCCAAGGCTAAACCTACACGATTTCTCCAAAATTTTCTAAACAAGACAAGAATCAAACATAGAATGAAAACTAGAAAAAGTAAAATAAGGAAACACTTAAAAACTTGACACCCATGATGCCCGGAGCCCGAGAAAAGGGTCGAAATCCCCATCGAACCAGAGTGTAAGCCAAAACTAGAAAAACCAGGTGTGACAATTCTCCCCACCATTAATGATTTCTACCCCCAAAAAGCCATAATACTTTCCAGTTTATTTATCAATGCATAAGGAATCCACATAAACATGATACCACCTCTTAAGCTAAGAAAATTTCACCCATTAATAGCGAAACTCAAGCCTCTTGCTCGAAATGAAACAACAACCCACAACCACTTCCCTAGAACAATGGGAAAGATCAAACCCCCACATTCACAACCAATCCAAAAACAGACCGTTGGGCCTTCTCCTGAGAAATCCAACACCAAACATAACCAAAAAGGAAACTAATAAATCAATTGATTTTAAAGAATCCTCATCAACCGAATCAACCGAACCCAAACCCAAAATAGATCACTGGTAGAGGAGAGGCCCAGAAAGACTCCCCAACTTTAGAAAACAACTAAAACTAGAAAAAATCTTAAAAGAAAACCCAAAAAGACCCATAGTGGGTCTCCCCACCATTAAGAACCAACTAACACCGACCAAAAAAGGATTCAACATGAACTAGAATCATACCTTTCCCACACAGGCCAACCAAAGCTCTCCCATAATAACCTATCGACCCAAGCTAAGAGAAACACAACATGAACATTTAATCTTCCCACTCCCAAACAGAGGGGAAAAGAACTAAACCGAAACTCCCCACACACACCCAAAACCACCACCACTCGGGGAGGGGAGGGAAGGGTCCCAATGGTTAGACCACAAAAACAACAACCGATAACTACCCACCACTCTTCTCCTATGGAAGAATAAAATCCAAGACCGCACCTAATTAAAATTGACTGTCCACACAAGAATACTGATTTAGAACTTGAATCCCAGAGGGAATATTCATAAACATTGCATGAGGTGTAAGTCCACCATGCTCCTTGCAAAAAATAGGAAATTCATAGTGATGAGAAAACACAATAAAACACTAGAAATGTCTCACCACAATGGTAAAGGCATGAAATTATCCAAACTCTTTAAACCCCTGAGATTTCTGACTACACGCCAGCTTCACTCTGGGACCTATGGCCAGAGCACTGATGTATGAAGCATCTACTACCTCGTAATCATAAGTTTTTAATACCTTAACTGAAACTCCTTCTTTTAGTGCCATATGAATCCATATAACAATCCTAGGAATAAAAAAAGGATCACGACACACCAAAAAACTCACTTCCTTAAACAACATACCCTTCACCCAAACAAGAACTCATAGATATACAACACCATCATCTCTCACTCCAAATGAGGATTATAATAAATATGACTTATAATGAAAACCACCAAACACCACCGAGAACAACTGATACAACTGATGGAGTTACTGCAACAAGAAATAATCCTAGATGAAGCCCAAATAGCTCACTATTCCAACAGATGGGTTGGGGAAACTTTCAAAGAGGTGGATTTACCTTCTAAAACTCATAAACAAAATACTTAGGTTGATTAAATAAAAATATTTCCAACATAGAAACACTCGTAGCCATACTACAACATCCATCAAATCTCTATGGGGACGAACAAAAGGCAGCAAGGAAACCACAAGCTCTATCAAAACCATCTCATAAACCCAAAACTTCACATAGAATAAACACTAAGACATAGGGAAATTAGCTCAAATATCCCAAGACATTTCTAGAAACTTACTGAACACTGATCCAAAACTGATCCACCAACAATATTACATCTCAAGACATAACAGGAGTATCACTTCTAGACCACAATGAAGCATACCGAATAAACAACACTTATAAGACATAGAAAAACAAGCCACAAATCATTGGTTTGCAAAAACACCACAATTTTTAGCTTAAAACACTTATGAAAAATAGAACAAATAAAACTTGGTGAATTTTCACACTCACCAATGGTGTTTCATCAAGTCTCATTCACATGCACATTTTCATACCACCCGAGCATCCATCCACCCTTATATACTAGGAATCATCCACATTTCCAAAAACCACCACACATGTGAGCACCCATGAGAACACCAAAGTCTAAAACAAAAAAACCTCATCTCCCAAACCAATTCATTTAACCCATTTCAAAAATCATGAACCTTCCAAAGGCTCACTAACTACCAAGTTAAAAATTCATTTTTAAGATTCCACACATCAAACCATTTTACCATGCTTGAAAAATGAAGTCCCATATACTTCCATCATAAATCATTTTTATCTCATTCAAAACATTTTTCCAAAAAATAGAAAAATCTAATTTCACCAAAACCATTTGATTTAAAAACATCAAACATAATACACATATTCATAACCCGGGGAAGGAAACATAAAAAGAGATGAGCTCAAATTCTCAGTAAGGGTAAACAAGGGAGACATGTAAGTATAAACATGAGCATAAGGGTATGATAACATGATCATTAAAATATAATATCATACCTTGCATATCAAAGATCATATACTTAAATCATGGCATAACTCTTGGCAGTTCATAAGACACGAATCAAAAGGAAGTAAAGGATATAATCCACGAAAACATAACATATGAGTAAGACATGGAATTATGGAAACACATAAGCATATACCGATTTTCATAGTATCCAAGGCATCAATTCTAATACCATCTTAGTGGAAAAAGTCCTTTACCAAACTAGGTTAATCCCCGTTCCAGCCATGTATTACTGAACCGAGTAAACCCTCATTCTAGACTTGTATCACTAAACCAAGTAAACCCTAATTCTAGCCCTATATTACCAAACTGAGTAAACCCTCATTCCAGCCCTATCTATCTCATGAGATATAAATCTTTACCCAATGCATTGTAGGGAGATATAGATCTAACCCATCACATAATGAAATCATATATACATGTTCCATAAGATCATAAATAAACATATAATAACCCATGAAATGAAATGGGTATCATAAACATGTAAACATATCATAACCTATGGAAAGAGACATGTTTCAAAATCATTTCATCATAAACATAATCTGTGAAGAGAAGAAGGTTTCAAAAGCATATAACCCATGAAAGAGAAACGAGTTTCATAACATCATGCTATCAAAACATAATCCATTAAAAGAAATAATATGAATGGAAACATTGAATAATTTCTCCATAAAGGCATGATAAACACCAATGAATGTTATCTTATATGGGAAATAATTTTGAAATATCTTTTAAAAACACTTCTTGAAGAAAATATCCTTTCATATTTGAAAAATGCTTTTTATTACCTAAAACCTTTTGAAAACCTTTTTCTTTGAAGATAGATTTGAAAAATTATAACGGAAGATTTTAAAACAATAAAAAATTTTGAAATCTATTTTCCCTTGAGAATCATCTTTAAGGATCTTTTGAAAACATTTTTGAAAACATGGTTTTTGAATACAATAGATTTTCGACTAAAGAGATAGGTGGTAATATTTTACTAAAAACATTATCCTAAGTACCAAAGAGTGAAAAAATGGTAATAAAAAAATGATGATATCTTGAATAAATATAGGATAAGGAAACATATGAATATTCTTGAACTATGGATCGTAATATTTTATTAAAGTAATTATAAATATAAACAATCTCAAAAAAAATGAGGAGATTGTCTCAATAAACTCTTATAACTTGGTGACTTGGAATCATACTCTCCATGTAAGAAAATGAAATTAAATGAAGATTAAGATATCATTAAAATAATTATATTCATGATATAACATGTAAAATTTAGGTATATAAACCTTAAAGAAGAGTTTAGGTGTATAACAAAACAAAAGTCTCAAAGAAGGCAAATTGAGATAGAATTGTTTTACCGATTTGGTAACTTTTGAAAGTAAAACCCCATGAAAGAAGTATCATAGAATGGATATGTGAATAACCATAAGTTTAATTACAATATACATAGAATACAATCATGTTCAGTACATACACCACACAAAAGGAAAGTGCGGCGAACATAGCTTGTATCTCACATAAATTAATAGTGAGATGAAAATCCCCTTACCTTATGTATTGACTCTCTCCGTACTCATACAATATTACTATATAATAAATATAAGTTTATTATAAATATTTTACATAAGAATATTCTTATATCTATTACCATATATGCTTTTATTATAACCTTATATTACCCACTTGTTAATGATCCTATATTAAAGTTTCACTTCGGGTAATATTCGCTCACATGTGTCTTAATTTGTTATATCGTTGGTCCTTATACTTATATCATGATTCGAGAATGTAGATAATGATATAAATATCAGTTATATACAGTATATTCATATTATAATAATTTATATCATATATAAGTATGTAATGGAATACACCATTCATAGAGATGGTAAGACATACGTACGGATGAATACTATTTTCCATTTTTATTGTCGCATTGAAAGAAAGTATGTAAATGACATATGTATATATATGTATGTATATATATATATAATTATTATAGTATAATTAATATATCATATATATCATATAATTTCATTAAACCCAACCTTAATACATTCTATGTGGTGTGTGAATGAATCACATCGCCTTGAGGGGGCGGTAGTCCACACATCCTCAAACGAGATTATCGTATTAACACCAAATGGAAGGTAAACAAATGTGTGTTAAAAAAGGAATATAGAAGCTTAAAGACATAATAAATATAATATATTACATATATAAATATATTTTCCATCATAATGGATATCATGATTGGTCGTAAATGAGAAATGAATAATCATCATTTTGTGAGGTAGTAGTTTGTCGTACATAGAAACAGTATGTTCAACATCCATTAGATGGAGGTGTGTGTAAGTGTAGGTTAGAAAATTTGAATAAAAAAATCCTAGTATATGGATGATACTAGTTTTGTCACACAATAAGGTAATAAAGAGAGTGTATGGGTTGGAGAAGGAAAATAAAGGAAAGGATCTTGAAAGAAGACGTTACTTCTAAATCAGGTAACTCCCTTTGGTTTGTGCCAAAAGGATTCCTTGAGAGGGTTTATCACCAAAGGGAGGATTCAAGGTCAAAGGAAGGATTTTTGGGAGGCTAATTTGGAATATATTTTATTATCTTAAAAGGTTTTATAGGTGTGAGGAATGGGTAGAGGTGGTGGCCTTTTATAGGGAAAGAAAAGACTCAAACAGAATTTTTAGAAACAAATTAGGTGTGCACATGTTTTTACCTAAAAAAAGTCTTAAAAAACCAAAAAATATATATAATTGAAGGTTTATGGACTAAATATGGACATAAAATGGGTTTTAAACAAGTTTCTAGGTCATTTGGACCCTTAATTTTAAGGTTTAGTCCCTAATTAACCTTAATTTGGCCTTAACTGTTGTGATTAATTTTAATCACTTTTACTAACCATTTTGGTCAAAAATTAACATGGTATTATTAGAATATAAATATTAGACTGAATATAATGGTTTATGTTGTATTTTTGAAACTCACTTCATAGAATAATCAAAATTAAGATTAGTTCTAATCCCGCAAACGGGACGAAATAACAGGGTTTTAAAGTTGGATAAAGTTCAAAAGTTTGTTAAGATTTTACATTTAGTTTCAAAGTAAAATTGATTCTATTGAATGAAATTGTATTAATAGATGTAATATTTATATAATTTGACCTTAAAAATAATTTATAATATCATTTATCATTAATAATTAATTATAAAAAAATATAGTTTTTAATTAAAAATCAGTATTTTGCATTATTCATCAAAAAATGAAGTTTGTCAGAAAAATCCCAAAAATTAACCCTAAGATAATTTTGACATTATGAATTCAAAAATGAAGTTTATTTTATCAAATTTTATTTCTAAATGTGTCTAAAATTACTTTTATTACTAAAATCAGTTCATTCGTGAAAACAATGTTTTTAAATATAAAAAGAACTTTACCAAAAATCTTATGTTTTATTTATATAAAACAATTATAAAAAATATTTGAAAAGTAGTTATTACTATTAATATTACTAAGTTTAACCGCTATTTATATTATTTAAATAATTAAAACAATAAAAAGAGATATTTTGTAGAAACTCAGTGTTGTATGTATCGTACGCCAACTCAATGTTGTGTGCATCGTATGCCAAGTCAGTGTTGAATGAAACATACACCAAGTCGGTGTTGTGTGTAATGTACACCGAGTTAGTTCCATGTGAAAGGAATATTTTACTTAGTGTTTATATATATATATAAAGAACTTTTTCCAGTGTCATGTGAAATGAAAAATATTGAAAAGTTAAATTAATTCGAAAAAAATAATTCTCAAAATCTCAGGGTGTTACACACATATATATAGAGAAAGTTATTTGAAAATAAATAAATAGACGATTGAAATTAAAATAACCTTAGGAGGTTTATAATTTAAATCAAAGTTTTGAAAACAAAATATAAATTTTGTTTTCTAAAATATAGACTTGATAAAAATTATGAAATACTAACATGATTTTATTATAGAATTTGAAAGTATACATATATATATTTATATATACACATACATATAAATTTTTAAATAAAATACATACCTTACTCATCATAAGTTAAAAATATAGAAATAAAATATCAACCTTACTTCATACATGTAGCAATACACACCTACTTTTTCATTTACAGAACTTGTACACCCAAGAACATTTTTTTAAACATCTCAATCTCTCTACTAATGAAAACAGGGTTGCACTAGAGAAGGGGGCAATGAAATTTCTTCTTAAACATTCATTTATAAGTCCACTTACCTGCAAAATCTATATCATCATTATTATTATAATAATTATTATTTGCATCCAATTATTTCATTTAATATTTTGTGTTGAGGAAGGAAAACACACATAAGCCTATTTTGTTTTGTTAAAGGAATGATTATTATTTACTCTCTCATTTTTTTGGCATTACACATCACACATGCATAAAATATGTATATTATATATTTATATTAATATTTCCACAATCTAGGTGTGATGAATTCAAAAAAATGGGCCTTACATTTTTGACTTCACCACACACACTCATTCCACTTATTATATTTCATTATTATATATTATTTCTATTTTTGTTTGTCACATTACTATTATTATATATTAATATCATTTTTAACCATTTTAGCATTTTTTATATCATGTTTTCACTTTTTTTATATCTCATTTCTTTCCTCTTTTTTCCATGTTACATTTATTATTATTATTTTGTATTATTTTGTATTATTATATTTTGTCTTTTTTTTTGTTCACATTACCATTATTTTTATATTTTATTATTATTTTATCTTATCAACATTTCACTCTTTTGTCATGTTATTACTATTATTATTATAACGCATTATTATATCTTATTATATAAAATTTATATATTATGCATTATATATTTTTATCTTATCACATATATATTTATGTATTATATTTTATTATCATAATTTTATATTACTATTATTATTATTTATATAATTTCTTTAATACTCATAATTTTTTTTTTAAAAATTAAGATTATAAGAAATTATATTGAATTTTATTTATTTCAAAAAATAAAAATAAAAGTTTAATTCGTATCATAAATTTCTAATTAAATTTATAAATATAATTTATCATGTTTTTATTTAATGTCATATTATTTCACTTTTCAAATTAGCTTAAATTTTATTATTCAAATCCTTAATTTTACAAAAATAATCAAGTAAATAAATTAATACCACATTTATAAAAATAATATTTTTTATAATTTTTAATAAAAATAGTTTTATTAAAAAGTATTCAAAACATTAAATATTAAAACATAATTTTAAATAAATAATATATTTTAACTTATTTTAAGGAAATAAATTTATTTAAAGAAAATACTATTTCTTGAAAAGTGATAATTTATAATTTGAATCAAATCTTATTTTGATTATACAAAATATCTTATTTTTATAAAAGTTTTTATTAAAACATTTATTAATTGGTTTTAAATTATAAATAAACTATTAGATAAATACATAATAAAAATAAAATTACTATTTAAATTTCTTGGGAAGTTACATTCTTCCCCCCTTAAAATAATTGTGCCCCATAATTCATTCCTCAGTCTTAAGAAAATTTTGAATTTCCATATTCAAAATTAAGAAAAACTAAAATTTCTAAACTTCTATACGTTACCACTTATACAACATCTAATCGCTAAAGTTTTTTAGACCTTTTATTTGATACCAATTGTAAAGACCCTGACTTCAGTAGCTTGTAGGTGGTGCCTTACTTTATTAAATTGGCACTATGAACAAGTGATCGCATCCCAAAGTACTTAATAGTTTAATATCTCTAGAAAACTAGATAAAAACATAAGTATTACATTATAACTTAAAATAAAATACAATATAGTAACTTCATTAGAAAAACTCTTATTCTCTTAGACCATCCCTACTTGTCAGTCATAATATACATCTTTATATTCTTGGGAAAAATAAAACATAAGAAAGGGGTGAGCTCAGATGCTTAGTTAGGGTAAAAAATAGACCAAAAGATATAAACATAAATAATAAGGCAAGGTTAATATCTAGAAACACATGTTATTAAAACATAAACTTGAACATAATATGGTAGTAATAAAAGATGATCAAAATAACACCACATAAATAATCACATGATAATGGAACTTAACTATGGATATTCTACTAGTAGAATAATCACATGGATTATCAATAAATAATAATAAAGGAATTCATAATTCGAGACATCATAAACATACCACCAAGGCTTTGGCCAAGATACCATACATAATTGGGCAAGAAATTAGTCAATACCCAAACTAGTTTGTCTCATTAGACCTATCGATGCATCGAGAGGCTATAGCAGGCCCCACTCGACACTTACTAAGTCTAATGCATTAATAATATGAAAGGGTTGAAACATAATCAACATATACATTCATATTGAAACTATCATATGAAATGTAAATAATATCCTCAATCAATAAACATAATCATAAACTAACCAGAGTAATATAACAAATGGTATCAAGATAGTATGTCCTCAGTCAAAATAATCATAAACCATTCAATAAAATATGTTAATAGTAACATAAGAGATCAATCACAATTAATAATAAGATTCAATATATGGTGTTTAAATATATGAAAATACTCTAATAAAATCATTGAGAAATTCTTGAGAGAAATACCCTTTTTCTTTAGAAAGAAGGGTTCTTTTGGAAAATCATTTGCATTTTTCATAAAAATCAGATTGTAAACATGTATATCAAAGAAAATAAGAGGGAATGAAATTATATTTTAAAAATATTAAAATAATATTCATACTAATTTTTTTTATCTGAAGTGAAAACATGTAAAAAGAGTGTTTAAGAAACTTTATAAGTGAGCCACTTTAGTACGGTTTAAGGGAAAATAAAAATGAGACTTTAAAGAGGAAAAAGGCATAATTTTTTTTCATAAAATATGAAATGAAATAATATATTTTTTCATGTTAAAATATATATTTTATAAAAATATTGGTTTATTAAAATAGATCATGGAGTGTACTTGAAAATGGGTAAGAAATTGAGAAGTTCCCTTTAATTGAGTTTGCTAATCGAGAGGAATTGAAAAACCAACCTTATAAAACATGTATTTCCCTATCAAAGAAAGAATAATTAAGATAGTTACATATTTTTGGAACATAAAAATAGAATTTATGAGGATTAAATAAGATTAATTAATAATTACATTGGGGTAAAGAGAGAGAAAGCGTAGTTCGAAAGAAAAATAGAGGTCAGAGAAGAAACCTTGACCTTATGTCCAAAAGTGTTCTGCACTTGAACTTAATGTCCCGGATAATGAAATTAGATTTATTAATAATTTAATTCAAAAAATATTCAACATTTATTTTATTTATTATAATTTTATTAATTTCATTTATATCCTTTTTGATGAGTTATAAGATTCAATCTCGTCATTCGGGAGTGTTTGTTCCCTTGGTTTTCATGAGTGGTTCACTTGTATACAAGTATAGAAGATCATATAAAATGATAATAGTTATATAAAATTGAAATTATATGTTATTAATGAAATTATTGAATATTAAATGGCCTTATATAACATTTTGTTTCCAGATATGAGGACGATTCATTAGATAAAACATTAATGATAACCGTTTAGATTATTTTGACATTTTTTCGACCATCATGCACTAATTTTGTTTTAATAATTAATATTATGTATACATACTGATTAAATAACACTAAATGAGTTTCAATATAATTTTTAAAATCTTTTTAACTATTATAATGGTTTTATGACCAGACTTAAAGGTGGTATTAGAAAATGAAAAATCATCATCCACGAAGGTGGTGAATCGACACCTCACGGATGATGTTTTCATTTTTAGAAAAAAATGGAAAGAGGGAAGATATTTGATGATATATTATTACATTAAAATAATAAAATTACAATATATAAAAGATACCGGAGTTATCCTGCCGCTTTGGGATAGGGAATGAAATTATATTTGAGGAATATTAAAAGAATATTTATACTAAAATTTGGAAACTGAAGTGAAAATATATAAAAAGAGTGTTTAAGAAACTTTAAAAATGTTCCAATTCAGTTTAGTTTAAGGAAAAAAATGATTCTTTAAATAGGATAAAGGAATAATCATTTTCATAAAATTATAAATAAAATAAGATAGTTTTTCCTGATAAAAAGAGAGATTTAGAAAACATTTGGTGTCTTAAAACATATTATAAAGAGTACTTAAAAATGGGTAAGAAATTGGGAATTACCCTTTAATCGGGATTAATTATCGTTTTAATGGAATAATACATCATCAAATCTATTCCCTCTTCTCCTTTTGTTCTAAAAATGAAAACATCATCTGTGAGGTGTTGATTCACCACCTTCGTGGATGATGATTTTTCATTTTTTAATACCACCTTCAAGCATGGTCATAAAACCATTATAACAGTTAAACCAGATTGTAAAATGTATATTAAAAATTATTTAGTATTCTGGAACCAATATATAAACATAATATTAATTCATAAAATAAAACTTGTGTGTGATGATCGAAAAAATGCCAAAATAATCTAAATGGTTATCATTAACGTTTTATCTAATGAATCATCCTAATATTTTGAAACAAAATTGTATATAAGAAAATTTAATATTCTTTAAGTTCATTAATAACATATAATTTCAATTTTGTATAAATATTACCATTTTACATGATCTTCCATACCTGTATACAAGTGAACCAATCATGAAAACCAAGGAAATGAACACTCCCAAACGACAAAAATTGAATCTTATAACTCATAAAAAGGTCATAAATGAACTTAATAAAATTATTATATATAAAATAAATGTTGAATAGGTTATGAATTAAATTATTAATGAATCTAATTTCATTATCTAGTAAATTAAGTGCAAGTGCAAAACACTTTCGGACATCAAGTAAGGGTTTCTTCCCAAACCTTGATTTTTTCCTTCGGGTTATACTTTCTCTCTTTTTACCCCAGTGTAATTATTTATTATTCTTATATACACATCCTAAATTCTATGTGTATGTTCAAAAAATATGCACCTTTATCAATTATTATTTAACTTAGGATAAATACATGTTTTATAAGGTTCCCTTTTTTAATTCCTCCCGACAAGAAAGTCCGATTAAAGGGAACTTCCCAATTTCTCACCCATTTTAAAGTAGAATCCATAATATGTTTTAAGAAAATAATATTTTTATAAAATCAATATTTTTATCATTAAAAACTATCTTAGTTAATTTTTGGTTTTATGATAACAATTATTCCTTTGTCCACTTTAAAGACTCATTTATATTTTCCCTTAAACCGCACTAAAGTGCCCCACTTCTAAAGTTTCTTAAACACTATTTTTACATGTTTTCACTTCAATTTCCAAATTTTAGTATGATTATTATTTTAATATTCCTAAAATATAATCTCATTCCCTTTTATTTTATGGGATATACATGTTTACAATCTAATTTTTATGACAAATAAAAATGATTTCCAAAACAATTCTTCTTTCCAAAGTAAAAAGGTATTTCTCTCAAGAAATTCTCAATGATTTTATTAGAGTATTTTATTATATTTCAACAAACTCTGTTGAATCTTATGATTAATTTGGATTGATATATTATATTACCATATAACATATTTTATTGAATGGTTTATGATTATTTTGACCGGGATGTACTGTCTTGATACCATTCGCCATATTACTTTGGATAGTTTATGATTATGTTTACTGATTGGGGATATTATTTAAATTTCATATGATAGTTTCAATATGAATGTATATGTTGAATATATTTCACCCATTTAATATTATTAATGCATTGGAATTATTAAGTGTTGGGTGGGTCCCATTATATCCCCTCGATGCATCAGTAGGTTTCATGAGACAAACTAGTTTGGATATTGGCTAATGTATTTCCCAATTAAGTATGGTGTCTTTGATGAATACTTGAAGGTATTTTTATGACATCCCAAATTATGAATTCCCTTGTTATGAGATTACTTATTTATAATGCATGTGATTATTTGACTAGTAGAATTCATAAAATCAGTTATAATATTAAAATCAATATTTTTCGAGTAAATGATGATTTTATTCAAAAAGAAAAATTTAAAATATTTAAAAAATTATTTTCATAAAATGGAATCCATTTTTTAATTCTACATGTAGAAAAATTTTTAGTGTAAATTTTTGGTATTTTTGTAAGATAGTTGAATTTTTGATGAATAGTGAAATACGGTAATTTACAGTATTTAAAAAATATAAGAATTATCGAGTCACTCATGATGTAGAGATGATGTAATCCCATAATATCAAACTATATTTCTCTATTTATAGTATTTATTCATGGGAAACATCACTATTGATAAAATAAATCTAAAATAATAAACTAATGAATAAATTAATCAAAAACACCCCTCCCCCTATAAATACCACCCTCACCACCTCTTCTCATCACACTTCCAAATCCTTGAATCTTGTAAAAATTATACACAATACTATTTCCAAATATATTACCCATATTTAGGATCCTTTTTTCTCAAAAAAATACCAAACCCAATAATGCTAAGGAGGTTCTCAAGGAGAAGAAGTTCAAGAGGTAAAATCCACTTTTCATCTTCTTATAATTCATTTTCAATTTATTTTATTTTCTTATCCTCTCCTCATCTCCCTATCAAAAAGTGGAATGATAAATCCATTATATTTTATATACTGTAATTTTATTTTTTTAAATTTAATAATCCATCATCAAATCTCTTTCCTCTTCCCTTTTTTTTATAAAAATGACAACATTGTTTGTGAGGTGTCGATTCATCACCTTTGTGGACGATGCTTTTTTGTTTTCTAATACTTCCTTCAAGGATGATCATAAAAACATTATAATGGTTGAAATAAATTTTAAAATGTATATTAAAACTCCTTTAGTGTTCTGAAAACATTATATATACATAATATTAATTAATAAAACAAAACTAGTGCCTGATGATCGAAAAAACGCCAAAATAATCTAAACGGATATCATCAAAATTTTATCTAATGAATCATCCTAATATCTAGAAATAAAATGGTACATAATACCATTTAGTATTCTATATGTTAATTAATAAAATATAATTTTAATTCTAGATAAATATTCCCATTTTATATGATCTTCCATATTTGTATACAAGTGAACCAATCATGAAAACCAGGGAAACGAACACTCCCAAACGACGAAATCAAATGTCATAACTCATCAAAAAGGCCATAAATGAACTTAATAAAATTATAATAAATCAAATAAATTTTTAATACTTTCTGAATTAAATTATTAATTAATATAATTTCATTGTCTAGGACATTAAGTTCAAGTGAAGAACACTTCTGGACATAAGGTAAGAGTTTCTTCCCGAACCTCCATTTTTTCCTTCAGGTTACTCTTTCTATATCTTTACCCCAATGTAATTATTAATTAATATTATTTAATACTCCTAAATTATATTTTTATACTCCAAAAATTTGTATATATCACAATTATTTTTTATTTGATGGGGGAAATACATGTTTTATAATATTTCTTTTTCAATTCTTCCCAATAAGAAAGTCCAATTAAAGGGAAATTCCCAATATCTTATCCATTTTCAAGTATGATCCATAATATGTTTTAAGCCACCAATATTTTTTTAATATATATATATATATTTTCATGAAATACTATCTTATTTAATTTCTAGTTTTATGAAAACTATTATGCCATTTTCCATTTTAAAGACTCATTTTTATTTTCCCTTAAAGCACACAGAAGTGGATCATTTCTAAAGTTTCTTAAACATCTTTCAATTTCCAAATTTCAGTATCAATATTATTTTAATATAACTCAAATATAATTTTATTCCCTTTTCTTTTCTGGGATATACATGTTTATAATCTGATTTCTATGACAAATACAAATGATTTTCCAAACGTACTTTTCTTTCCAAAGAAAAAGGGAATTTCTCTCAAAAAATTCTCAATGATTTTAATAGAATATTTTTCATATATTTTAAAAAATATTTTTAATATTATGAATAATTTATATTAACCTCTTATGTTACCATATACCATATTTTATTTAATGCTTTCTGATTATTTTAACTAGGGATGTATCGTCTTGACACCATTCACCATATTACTATGGATAGTTTATGATTATGCTTACTAATTGGGGATATTATTTACATTTCATATGATAGTTTCAATATGAATATATATGTTGGTTATGTTTCACCCCTTTCATATGAGGAATTTATTGGACTTAGTAAGTGTCATGTAGGGACTGCTATGTCCCCTCGATGCATCGGTAGGTCTCATGAGACAAACTAGTTTTGGTATTGGCTGATGTCTTACCCGATTATGTATGGTGTGTTGGAAAAATCCTTGAATATATGTTTATGATATCCCACATTATGAATTCCTTAATTATGAGATTATTTATTATTAATTCATGTGATCATTATACTAGTAGAATATCCATGGATAAGTTTCATTCTCATGTGATTATTTGTAAGGCATTATTTTGACCATCTTTTATTCCTACCATATTATGTTCAAGTTTATGTTTGAATGACATGTGTTTTTAGATATTCAAATCAAATTTTATTTATGTTTATAGATTCCTCTATATTTTTTACCCTTAATGAGCATATGTGCTCACCCCTTTCTTATATTTTATTTTTCCCAAGATGTCAAGATATATATTATGACTGACATGAAGGGATAAACTAAGAGAATAAGAGTGTTTCAAATGAAGTTACTATGTTTTATTTCATTTCAATTTGTAATGTAATATTTATGTTTGCATATAATTTTCTAAAGCTACTAAACTATTAATTTCTTTGAGATGCAATATCTTGTTCACAATACTAATGTAATAAAGTAAGGTACTGACTCTATGTTACTAGGGTTGGGGTCCTTATAGTTGGTATTTTTGTGAAAAGTATTCATAATTTTATAATAAAAATAATTATTTAAAATAAATATTATTTTTATAAAATAGATTCATAAATTATTATTTTGTTGTCTTATGATTATAAAAGAATTTTATAGGACCTTAATTGATTTTTTTAAGAGGCATAAAATCGGTTATGATATTAAAATCGATATTTTTTGAGTAAATGATGATTTTGTACAAAAATTAACTTTAAAATATTTAGAAAATTATTTTCATAAAATGGAGTCCATTTTTGAATTCTAAAGTTTGAAAAATTGTTTGGTTGAATTTTTGGGATTTTTTAAAATAGTTGAATTTTTGATGAATAGTGAAATACGATAGTTTATAGTATTTAACAAATATAAGAATTATTGAGTCATTTATGATGCATGGATGATGTAATACCACAATCACAAACTACCCCTCTCTCTTTAATATATTTATTCATGTGAAACAACACTATTGATAGTCTTGATCCAAAATAATAAACTAATGAATAAATTAATAAAAAACACTCCCCTCTATAAATACCACCCCTCACCACCTCTTCTTCTCACACATCCAAAGCCTTAAATATTCTCCAAATTATTCACAATAATCTTACCAAGTCTCTCCCCCACTTCCATGATCCTTTGATCTCAACAAAATACCAAACCCAATTACCCTAAGGAGGTTCCCAAGGAGAAGAATTTCAAGAGGCAAAACCCTCTTTTCGTTTTATTTTAATTCCTTTTCAATTTTGTTTCTTTTATTATACTATCCTCACATAGCTATTCAAAATTGGAATGATAAATATAATACATTTTATGTAATATAATATATTTTTTAATGTAATAATACATCATCAAATCTCTTCCCTATTCCTTTTTTGTTCTAAGAATGAAAACATCGTCCGTGAAGTGTCGATTCACCACCTTCATGGATGATGATTTTTCATTTTCTAATAATGCCTTCAAGTCTAGTAATAAAACAATTATAATGGTTAAAACATATTTTAAATCATATATTACAACTTATTTAGTGTTCTAAAACCTGTATATAAACATAATATTAATTAAGAAAACAAAACTAATGTGTGATGATAAAAAAACACCAAAATAATCTAAAAGGTTATCATTAATGTTTTATCCAATTAATCATAATAATATCTAAAAAATGGAATATAAGATCATTTAATATTATTAAAGTTCATTAAAAACATATAATTTAAATTCTGGATAACTATTCCCATTTTATATGATCTTCCATACTTATATATAAGTGAACCAATATGGAAAATCAAGAAAACAAACACTCTTGAACGATGAAATTGAATCTTATGACTCATCAAAAAGGCTATAAATGAAATTAATAAAATTATTATAAATAAAATAAATGTTTAATATGTTCTAAATTAAATTATTAATGAATATAATTTCATTATCCTGAACATTAAGTGCAAGTGCAGAACACTTTCAGACATAAGGTAAGAGTTTTTTTCCCAAACTTCCATTTCTCCTTCAGGTTACACTTTCTCTATTTTTATACCAATATAATTAATAATTATTCTCATGTAATCATACTAAATTCTATGTGTATGTTATAAAAATATGTACCTTTCTCAATTATTCTTTATTTGATGGTAAATACATGTTTTATAAGGTTCCCTTTTTAATTCCCCTCAATAAGCAAACCAAATTAAAGGGAACTTCCCAATTTATTACCCATTTTAAACTACACTACATAATCTATTTTAAGCCACCAGTATTTTTATAAAATGAAACTTTTTATCATGAAAAAATATCATAGTTAATTTCTGGTTTTATGCAAACAATTATTCCTTAATCCACTTTAAATACTCATTTATATTTTCCCTTAAACCATACTAAAGTGGCTCATTTATAAAGTTTCTTAAACACTATTTTTATATATTTTCACTTAAGTTTACAAATTCAAGTATTATTATTATTTTAATATTTCTCAAATATAATTTTATTCCATTTTATTTTCTAGGATATAAATGTTTACAATATGTTTTTTATGAAAAATACAAATGATTTTCCAAAAGAACTCTTCTTTTTAAAGTAAAAAGGTATTTCTATCATTAATTTCTCAATGATTTTATTTGAGAATTTTAATATATTTAAACACCCTATTTTGAATATTATGATTAATTGAGATTGATATCTTATGTTACCATATACCATATTTTATTGAATAGTTTATGATTATTTTGACTAGGGATATACAATCTTGATACCATTCTCCATATTACTCTAGATAGTTTATGATTATGTTTACTGATTGAGGATATCATTTACATTTCATATGATAGTTTCAATATGAATGTATATATAAGGCCCTGACCTTAAACCTTACTTAATATTGAATTAAATGAATAATTCACATTGAGGATCTTTTCAGGTTTAGAGTTTTAGAGAATTAGATCTTAACTATTACATCTCAAAAGATTACAAAGTAGACACTTCTATTAAGTTTCCACAAAATAAAAACTCTTAAAAAGAAACATGTCTAGTTCCATGTTTTATATAGCATGACTTTCCCTTGATCCCATCCTTGACACTATTCCACATTAAGTCATGTGAAAAACAATTCAAAAAAACTTGGGGTGAGCATAAAAAGCTCAGTAAGGGAAACGCAAAGAATGAAAACTGTTAGTTTTTCAAAACAACAAGTAAACCATGTATACTTTATCAAAGTAATACTTTTCACCTTTATGAAGTAGTAAAAACTCTTCAATGAATAAAAGATCAATACTTACCCTTTTGTAACCAAAAGATTACCATAAAACCCATATAAAGAACACATAACATATAAAGGTAACTTGGGATATAAACATACTTAAATGGAATAACCATACGGTCGACTTCCACACATATCACTTAATGGAATAACCATACAACTGAATTCCATACCCAATACATTGGAGGTTATAACGTAACCACCCGTCCTGGTATTCACGACACCACTCGTCATATGGTTTATCACGTAACCACCCGTCAAATGTCCAAGTACCATTATAAAATCATAACAATTATAAAGGAAATAAAATATTTCCACATTTCAATAAAAATATATCACTTAAATATATTGAAATAAAAAAAAATCCATTATAAAAACCCTTTTCAATACCAAAATACATAAAAGAGTATATGATATTTATTTCATTTTAAAAACATTATGGCTTGTTGAGGAAGCCAAAGACCAAATAGTACTCGCGGTGGCGGAAAAGGTCGTTGTCACCACGTATGTTAAAAGAAACATTCCTTTTTGTCATTTTGTAAAACGCTTCGTAGAAAAATATTCCCTTTGAATGAAATGAAAAGTCAAAGGTGTTTTATACAGTGTATAGAAGAAAGTCTTATATTAGAACAAAATATGCCTCAATGAAAGGAGATTGAGACGAAGTCCCTTACCTCGGGCCCAACTTGACTCAATCGTTCTTTAACGTCCTGAATAATAAACTTGAGTTAATTTCTACTTTCTTAAGAACCTTTTTCAAGTTCATTATTCCTTTTATATCACTTATTACCATGTTATGAACACTATTTAATTATTTAAGTTAATAATGGTCGTTTTGTCGATCATTGGTACTTGAGTCAAGTTGTTCATGTGGTAAAATATCCATTATATCAAGAATTATATTAATGATGTAGATATCATATATATCATATATATCCAGTATATACATGAATTTATAATATTACATAATCATTTATAGGTAAGAAATGAAATGCACCGTTCATGGAGACGGTAAGCCGTACGTACGCATGAACGCTACTTTCATTTCTATGTCATATTAATGGAATTAAAACTAAATGAGAGATATGTATATTTTAATTCGAGAATTATATTCATCATTTATATGTAACATACATCATATATATCCATTATATATATTTACTTATAATATTACATTACATCTGGGGATAAGAAATGAAATGCACCGTTCATGGAGACAGTAAGCTGTACGTACGCATGAACGCTACTTTCATTTCTATATCATCCTTTAATGGAAATAAATAATAATGATATAAAAGTATATTACAATTACAGTATAACATCATATATAATAACTTTAACTCCATCCTGTATACGTCCCACATATGGCATTAACGAATCAAATCACTTTGAGGGGGCGGTAGTCCGCACTTCCTAAAATGAAGATATCATGTTTACCCATAATGGAAACCATAAAGGTATGACATAAATTAAAAATACAGAAGATTAAGAAAAACATAAACATATTATATATCATATATAAATATAGTGACATCTTAATGGCCACCTTTTAAGGTGTTATATGAGTGTTGAACAATCATCGTTTCGTGAGGCATAAATTCGCCATCCACGGAAACAGTATGTTCTTTAACCATTAGATGTAGGTGTGTGTAGGTGTAGCTCTAATACTTCTCATAACAACATCCTAGTATGTGGAATATACTGGTGTTGTTAGAAAATAAATGAATAAAAATATTTTAGAGGGTTGGAGAAGAAAAATAAAACAAAAGAACACAAGAGAAAACACTACCTTTAAAACGGGTAACTCCTTTTGATTTGAGCTCAAAGGATTCCTTGGGAATACTTCTTCCCAAAGTGAGGCTTATAGGAGTAATATAGGGATGTGGAGAGACAAAATGGGTAGGGGTTTGATGAGCCAAAGGCTTGAGAGGTGTGGGTAAGGTGGTAGAGGTGGGGGCCTTTTATAAGAGGAGAGGAGGAGCACTCTTGGAAAGTTATAAAAGGTTACTTTATTATAAAATGATTTTCGGATTTTAAAGGTCCCAAAATTATATATTTCTAGGATAAGGTGATAATAGTTCTAAATCAACCCATCCAATAGGTTTTTGACAAGTTTAGGTCTTATATTTTACATTATCTTTTCATTTTATTTAAATCGTTAAATAATGAGGTAATCGCTGCATCATCATGGTGCCATAAATAATTTAATTTATTTAATGTATAAAAATTATAAAAAAATATCATGATGTAGGAAATAATTTTATCTTTAAAATGAATATTTATAGTAAAAAATATGACTTGTATAACCCATTTTAAAAATTGTTTTAGTAAAACCACTCATGTTTGTGACATTTTTATTTTAACTTTAAATAAAAAGTTATTTATGTCATTTTCCTACAAAAGTGGCTCCATGGGGTCCCCAAGTTGACAAATGGATTTTATTGGTTGGCCATGACACATCCAATAAGGGTAGGATATGTGTAAATGTCATTTCATATTATTAAAACATTATTTTTACCTTAAACTACACTAATTACCTCTAATTGCGATTAATAAACTTAAAAGTTACTATTCACCAAAAAATTATTTTAATCCTATTGAACCACATTTTACTTACTAATGACAACCATTTATGTCAGATTTTTGAAATTTAAAACACATAGGTGGTAAAATTTCATTTAAACGAAAAATCAGTTTTTTAAGTACCACTTAGTGGTTTCACTATTCATCAAAAATTGAAGTTTTTCAGAAAAATACCAAAAATTCATCCTAAGCTATATTTGATATTTGGAATTCAAAAATGATGTCTATTTTAAAAAATTCACAACATATAAGTTGCATTAATTAATTTAATAATTAATTCCCGCTGTCAAAGCAAATAGCGTGTTTTTATGAAACAATATGTATCAAAAGATTGACACTAGTTTAAGTCTAATTTCAAAGTGAAATTAATTCCAACGACCAAAATTGGATTAAATGGTAAAAATATATTCTAATTTCACTTTAAAACCAATTCAAAATATAATCTAATCATATAAATAAATTATATTAAAAAGAGGTTTTGAATTAAAATACAACATTTTTCACTATTCATTAAAAAAATGAACTTTATCGGAAAAATACCAAAACTTTACACAAAGTAAATTTTGATGTCCCAATTATAAAGAAGAATTTTATTTGGTCCAATAGAATATATAAGAGTGACCAAAAATATATTTAATGACGGTTCGCCATCAAAAGGTGATAAGTGGACCTTTAGTGAAAATTAGAGTATATATGCCTAAAATTGAATTCTTTTCATATTTTAAGCCTTAATATTTTATTGGATAAATGTAAAAACATTTAACAAACATATATAATCATATTTTAGTTATTTCCATTCATTCCCGCCAACACAATGGCTACGTGTTAACTACCATTTAAAATAATATTATTTTACTACTAGTGTACAATGTAAGATTTCAAAGAATATCCTTATTGTGTATCGGGTACGCTATCGAACATAGCAACCCCATTAAAGTAAAATTAATATTTAATTCGCAAATATTAATAAATATGAAAATGTTTTATTCTTTATTTACTTGGGATGTTACATCCTTCCCCCCTTTTGGGAATTGCGTCCTTACAATTTTATTCACTTATCAAAATAAGTGGGGGTATTTATTCCTCATAGCATTTTCAGATTCCCACGTTGCCTCTTTAACCATATGGTTTTTCCACAAAACCTTTACCTGGTGAATTACCCTATTTCGCAACACTTTCTTTCTTCGGTCAAGAATCTGGACTGGTTGTTCTTCATAAGAGAGATTCTATTCCAACTGAACTACCTCTAGGCTCAAAACATGAGATGGATCTGGCATATACTTTCTCAACATCAAAACATGAAAAACATTGTGTACCTGAGATAAAATCAGAGGTAATTCCACTCTGTAAGCAACTGATCCAACTTTCTCCAGAATTTCATATGGTCCAATGAACCTTGGACTCATTTTTCCTTTCTTACCAAATCGCATCACACTTTTCCACGGCGAAACTTTGAGAAAAACATGATCACCTACCTCGAAAGATATATCCTTACTCTGGTTATCTGCATAACTCTTATGCCTTCTCTGAGCTGTTCTCATGTGTTTCTGAATCAACTGAACTTTTTTTGCCATCTCTTTTACCAATTCTGGTCCCATCAGCTTCCTTTCACCTACTTCATCCCAAAAAGCTGGAGTTCGACACCGCTTCCCATATAATGCTTCAAACGGAGCCATCTGTATACTGGAATGAAAACTGTAATTATATGAAAATTCAACCAAAGAAAGATGTTGGTCCCAACTTCCCTGATAATCCATCGAACAAGCACATAGCATATCCTCCAAATTCTGAATTGTTCGTTCTGACTGCCCATCTGATTGAGGATGAAAAGCTGTACTAAAATTTAATTCAGTACCCAACGACTTATGAAGGCCTTTCCAAAAGTTAGAAGTAAACATGGGATCATGATCAGATAAAATGGAGAGGGGAACTCCATGCAACCTGACTATCTCTTTAAGATACAACCGAGCAAGTTGATCTAGTGACAAAGTATCTTGAATAGAAAGGAAATGAGAAGATTTAGTCAAGCGATCAAAAATAACCTAGATTGCATTATTACCTTGAGATGTCTTCGGTAATCCCACAACAAAGTCCATGGATATATTTTCACATTTCCACTCTGGCACTGGTAAAGGCTAAAGCATCCCTTTTGGTAACTTCTGCTCTACTTTAACCTGCGACAAGTCAAACACTTCACAGTAAAATTAGAAATATCTCTTTTCATTCCATCCCACCAGTAATACTCCCGCAGATCTCTGTACATCTTAGTACTTCTAGGATGAACTGAAAATGGGGAACTATGAGCCTCACATAATAACTCATTCTTCAACTGTGAATCACTAGGCACACATAATCTCTTCCCAAACCTTAAAACACAATCATTATCAATGTTAAATTTAGGAATCTTACCCTTCTGAACCAGCTCTACCTTTTTCTGCAACCCACTGTCTTTCTTCTGCGCTTTCTTAATTCTGTCTAATAGGGATGATCTCACTGATACCTGAAACAAAACAGAAGAAATTCCTGCACCAATAACTTCTATTCCAAAGTTCATCAAATCAAAAACCAAATGATCTTATTCCAAACGTAGCATGCTTAATGAAGCGTTACTTTTTCGACTCAAAGCATCAGTCACTTTATTTGCTTTTCCCAGATGGTAATGAATTGTACAATCATAATCCTTGATTAATTTTTGCCATCTCCTCTGTCTCATGTTCAATTCTTTCTGAGTTAATATATACTTTAAACTTTTGTGATCAGTATATATTTCACACTTTACTCCATACAAATGATGCCTCCAAATTTTTAGAGCAAAAACAATAGTAGCTAATTCCAAGTCATGTGTAGGGTAATTTACTTCATGATTTTTCAAATGACGTAAAACATATGCAATTACCTGATCATTCTGCATAAGGACACAACTAAGTCCCTTCAACGAAGCATCACTATATATAACAAACTCACCATTCCTGGAAGGAAGTTCCAAAATTGGAGCATTCACCAATCTTCTTTTCAACTCCTGGAAACAATCATCACATTCTTTTGTCCAGATAAACTTAACACCCTTCCGAGTTAGCTTAGTCATTGAACTAGATAACCGTGAAAAATTTTCAACAAACCTTCGGTAGTAACCTGCCAAACCAAGAAAACTACGGATATCGATTACATTTTTGGGTCTTGGACATTCTTCAACAACTTTTGTTTTAACAGGATCAACAGTTATGCCATCTTTAGAAACAATATGACAAAGGAAAGAAATTTATTGTAACCAAAACTCACACTTGCTGAATTTTCCATACTGTTTCTTTTCTTTTAAGGTTTGCAAGATAACCATTAAATGACTTTCATGATCCTATTTAATTTTATAAAACACCAAAATATCATCAATAAAAACAACCAACATTTTTCACCTGAGTCAACTGAGCCATCACTGCAACAAACTGTTTAGTTCTGATTCTGACCATCTCAGGATACTGATTTGAAAGGTCATTTCCTTTTGTATGCCTTCCCAGAAAATATGTTCTATTTCCTCTATGAAAAACCATTCTTAACACAGAAATATATTAGGAGAAGAAACATGGTAATCTTCAAATGCTATATCATTTCAATCATACCATAAATTAATATATAATTTAACAATTTTCTAAATCCTAATGTTTTCTAAACCGACCTCTGATACCAACTATAAGGCCCCGACCTTAAACCTTACTTAATATTTAATTAAATGAATAATTCACATTGAGGATGTTTTTAGGTTTAGAGTTTTAGATAATTATATCTTAACTATTACATCTCAAAAGATTACAAAGTAGACACTTCTACTAAGTTTCCATAAAATAAAAACTCTTAAAAAGAAACATGTCTAGTTCCATGTTTTATATAGCACGACTTTCCCTCGATCCCATCATTGACACTATTCCACATTAAGTCCTATGAAAAATATTTCAAAAAAACTTGGGGTGAGCATAAAAATCTCAGTAAGGGAAACACAAAGAATGAAAACTATTAGTTTTTCAAAACAAAAAGTAAATCATGTATACTTTATCAAAGTAATACTTTTCACCTTTATTAAGTAGTAAAAACTCTTCACTGAATAAAAGATCAATACTTACCCTTTTGTAACCAAAAGATTACCATAAAACCCATATAAAGAACACATAACATATAAAGGTAACTTGGTACATAAACATACTTAAATGGAATAACTATACAGTTGACTTCCACACATATCACTTAATGGAATAGCCATACAGCCGACTTCCATACCCAATGCATTGGAGGTTATAACGTAACCACCCATCCTGGTATTCACGGCACCACCCGTCATATGGTTTATCACGTAACCACCCGTCAAATGTCTAAGTACCATTATAAAATCATAACAATTATAAAGGAAATAAAACATTTCCACATTTCAATCACAATATATCACTTAAATATATTGACATAAAAAAAATACATTATAAAAACCCTTTTCAATACCAAAATACATAAAAGAGTATATGGTATTTATTTCATTTTAAAAACATTATGGCTTGTTGAGGAAGCCAAAGACCAAATAATACTCGCAGCGGCGGAAAAGGTCGTTGTCACCGCGTACGTTAAAAGAAATATTCCTTTTTTTCATTTTGTAAAACGCTTTGTAGAAAAATATTCCCTTTGAATGAAATGAAAAGTCAAAGGTGTTTTATACAGAGTATAAAAGAAAGTCTTGTATTAGAATAAAATATGCCTCAATGAAAGGAGATTGAGACGAAGTCCCTTACCTCGGGTCCGACTAGACTCAATCGTTCTTTAACGTCCTGAATAATAAACTCGAGTTAATTTCTACTTGATTAAGAACCTTTTTAAAGTTCATTATTCCTTTTATATCACTTATTACCATGTTATGAACACTATGTAATTATTTAAGTTAATAATGGTCGTTTTGTCAATCATTGGTACTTGAGTCAAAAATAAACTCTTTATAATTACAAGTTGTTCATGTGGTAAAATATCCATTATATCAAGAATTATATTCATGATGTAGATATAATATATATCATATATATCCAGTATATACATGCATTTATAATATTACATAATCATTTAGAGGTAAGAAATGAAATGCACCGTTCATGGAGACGGTAAGCTGTACGTACGCATGAATGCTAATTTCATTTCTATGTCATATTAATGGAATTAAAACTAAATGAGAGATATGTATATTTTAATTCCAGAATTATATTCATCATTTAGATGTAACATACATCATATATATCTATTATATATATATACTTATAATAGTACATTACATTTGGGGATAAGAAATGAAATGCACTGTTCATGGAGACGGTAAGCCGTACGTACGCATGAACGCTACTTTCATTTCTATCTCATCATTTAATGGAAATAAATAATAATGATATAAAGATATATTATAATTCCAGTATAACATCATATATAATAACTTTAACTCCATCCTCTATACATCCCACATATGGCATTAACGAATCAAATCACTTTGAGGGGGCGGTAGTCCGCAGTTCCTAAAATGAAGATATCGCGTTTACCCATAATGGAAACCATAAAGGTATGACATAAATAAAAAATATAGAAGATTAAGTAAAACATAAACATATTATATATCATATATAAATATAGTGACATCTTAATGGCCACCTTTTAAGGTGTTATATGAGTGTTGAACAATCATTGTTTCGTGAGGCAGAAATTCGCCATCCACGGAAACAGTATCTTCTTTAACCATTAGATGTAGGTGTGTGTAGGTGTAGCTCTAATCCTTCTCATAACAATATCATAGTATATGGAAGATACTGTTGTTATTACAAAAGAAATGAATAAAAATATTTTAGAGGGTTGGAGAAGAAAAATAAAACAAAAGAACACAAGAGAAAACACTACCTTTAAAACGGGTAACTCCTTTTGATTTGAGATCAAAGGCTTCCTTGGGAAGACTTATGCCCAAAGTTAGGCTTCTAGGAGTAAGAGAGGGATGTGGAGAGACAAAATGGGCAGGGTTTGGCCGAGCCAAAGTCTTGAGAGGTGTGGGTAAGGTGGTAGAGGTGGGGGCCTTTTATAAGAGGAGAGGAGGAGCACTCTTGGAAAGTTATAAAAGGTTACTTTATTATAAAATGATTTTCAGATTTTAAAGGTCCCAAAATTATATATTTAGAGGATAAGGTGATAATAGTTATAAATCCACCCATCCAATAGGTTTTTGACAAGTTTAGGTCTTATATTTTACATTATCTTTTCATTTTATTTAAATCGTTAAATAATGAGGTAATCGCTGCATCATCATGGTGTCATAAATAATTTAATTTATTTAATGTATAAAAATTATAAAAAAATATCATGATGTAGGAAATAATTTTATCTTTATAATTAATATTTATAGTAAAAAATATGACTTGTATAACCCATTTTAAAAATTGTTTTAGTAAAACCACTCATGTTTGTGACATTTTTATTTTAACTTTAAATAAAAAGTTATTTATGTCATTTTCCTACAAAAGTGGCTCCATGGGGTCCCCAAGTTGACAAATGGATTGTATTGGTCGGCCATGACACATCCAATAAGGGTAGGATATGTGTAAATGTCATTTCATATTATTAAAACATTATTTTTACCTTAAACTACACTAATTACCTCTAATTGCGATTAATAAACTTAAAAGTTACTATTCACCAAAAAATTATTTTAATCCTATTGAACCACATTTTACTTCCTAATGACAAACATTTATGTCATATTTTTGAAATTTAAAACACATAGGTGGTAAAATTTCATTTAAACGAAAAATCAGTTTTTTAAGTACCACTTAGTGGTTTCACTATTCATCAAAAATTGAAGTTTTTCAGAAAAATACCAAAAATTCATCCTAAGCTATATTTGATATTCGGAATTCAAAAATGATGTCTATTTTAAAAAATTCACAACATATAAGTTGCATTAATTAATTTAATAATTAATTCCCGCTGTCAGAGCAAATAGCGTGTTTTTATGAAACAATATGTATCAAAAGATTGACACTAGTTTAAGTCTAATTTCAAAGTGAAATTAATTCCAACGACCAAAATTGGATTAAATGATAAAAATATATTCTAATTTCACTTTAAAACCAATTCAAAATATAATATAATCATATAAATAAATTATATTAAAAAGAGGTTTTGAATTAAAATACAACATTTTTCACTATTCATTAAAAAAATGAACTTTATCGGAAAAATACCAAAAATTTACACAAAGTAAATTTTGATGTCCCAATTATAAAGAAGAATTTTATTTGGTCCAATAGAATGTATAAGAGTGACCAAAAATATATTTAATGACGGTTCGCCATCAAAAGGTGATAAGTGGATCTTTAGTGAAAATTAGAGTATATATGCCTAAAATTGAATTCTTTTCATATTTTAAGCCTTAATATTTTATTGGATAAATGTAAAAACATTTAACAAACATATATAATCATATTTTAGTTATTTCCATTCATTCCCGCCAACACAATGTCTACGTGTTAACTACCATTTAAAATAATATTATTTTACTACTAGTGTGCAATGTAAGATTTCAAAGAATATCCTTGTTGTGTATCGGGTACGCTATCGAACATAGCAACCCCATTAAAGTAAAATTAAAATTTAATTCACAAATATTAATAAATATGAAAATGTTTTATTCTTTATTTACTTGGGATGTTACATCCTTCCCCCCTTTTGGGAATTGCATCCTTGCAATTTTATTCACTTATCAAAATAAGTGGGGGTATTTATTCCTCATAGCATTTTCAGATTCCCACGTTTCCTCTTTAACCATATGGTTTTTCCACAAAACCTTTACCTGGTGAATTACCCTATTTCGCAACACTTTCTTTCTTCGGTCAAGAATCTGGACTGGTTGTTCTTCATAAGAGAGATTCTCTTCCAACTGAACTACCTCTAGGCTCAAAACATGAGATGGATCTGGCATATACTTTCTCAACATCAAAACATGAAAAACATTGTGTACCTGAGATAAAATCAGAGGTAATGCCACTCTGTAAGCAACTGATCCAACTTTCTCCAGAATTTCATATGGTCCAATGAACCTTGGACTCATTTTTCCTTTCTTACCAAATCGCATCACACTTTTCCACGGTGAAACTTTGAGAAAAACATGATCACCTACCTCGAAAGATATATCCTTACTCTGGTTATCTGCATAACTCTTATGCCTTCTCTGAACTGTTCTCATGTTTTTCTGAATCAACTGAACTTTTTCTGCCATCTCTTCTACCAATTCTGGTCCCATCAGCTTCCTTTCACCTACTTCATCCCAAAAAGCTGGAGTTCGACACCGCTTCCCATATAATGCTTCAAACGGAGCCATCTGTATACTGGAATGAAAACTGTAATTATATGAAAATTTAACCAAAGAAAGATGTTGATCCCAACTTCCCTGATAATCCATCGAACAAGAACATAGCATATCCTCCAAATTCTGAATTGTTCGTTCTGACTGCCCATCTGATTGAGGATGAAAAGCTGTACTAAAATTTAATTCAGTACCCAACGACTTATGAAGGCCTTTCCAAAAGTTAGAAGTAAACATGGGATCATGATCAGATACAATGGAGAGGGGAACTCCATGCAACCTGACTATCTCTTTAAGATACAACCGAGCAAGTTGATCTAGAGACAAAGTATCTTGAATAGAAAGGAAATGAGCAGATTTAGTCAAGCGATAAAAAATAACCTAGATTGCATTATTACCTTGAGATGTCTTCGGTAATCCCACAAAAAAGTCCATGGATATATTTTCACATTTCCACTCTGGCACTGGTAAAGGCTAAAGCATCCCTTTTGGTAACTTCTGCTCTACTTTAACCTGCTGACAAGTCAAACACTTCACAGTAAAATTAGCAATATCTCTTTTCATTCCATCTCACCAGTAATACTCCCGCATATCTCTGTACATCTTAGTACTGCTAGGATGAACTGAAAACGGGGAACTATGAGCCTCACATAATAACTCATTCTTCAACTGTGAATCACTAGGCACACATAATCTCTTCCCAAACCTTAAAACACAATCATTATCAATGTTAAATTCAGGCAACTTACCCTTCTGAACCAGCTCTACCTTTTTCTGCAACCCACTGTCTTGTTTCTGCGCTTGCTTAATTCTGTCTGATAGGGATGATCTCACTGATACCTGAAACAAAACAGAAGAACTTCCTGCACCAATAACTTATATTCCAAAGTTCATCAAATCAAAAACCAAATGATCTTATTCCAAACGTAGCATGGTTAATGAAGCGTTACTTTTTTGACTCAAAGCATCAGCCACTTTATTTGCTTTTCCCGGATGGTAATGAATTGTACAATCATAATCCTTGATTAATTTTGGCCATCTCCTCTGTCTCATGTTCAATTCTTTCTAAGTTAATATATACTTTAAACTTTTGTGATCAGTATATATTTCACACTTTACTCCATACAAATGATGCCTCCAAATTTTTAGAGCAAAAACAACAGTAGCTAATTCCAAGTCATGTGTAGGGTAATTTACTTCATTATTTTTCAAATGACGTAAAACATATGCAATTACCTAATCATTCTGCATAAGGACACAACCAAGTCCCTTCAATGAAGCATCACTGTATATAACAAACTCACCATTCCTGGAAGGAAGTTCCAAAATTGGAGAATTCACCAATCTTCTTTTTAACTCCTGGAAACAATCATCACATTCTTTTGTCCAGATAAACTTAACACCCTTCCGAGTTAGCTTAGTCATTGAACTAGATAACCGTGAAAAATTTTCGACAAACCTTCAGTAGTAACCTGCCAAACCAAGAAAACTACGGATCTTGATTACATTTTTGGGTCTTGGACATTCTTCAACAACTTTTGTTTTAACAGGATCAACAGTTATGCCATCTTTAGAAACAATATGACAAAGGAAAGAAATTTATTGTAACCAAAACTCACACTTTCTGAATTTTCCATACAGTTTATTTTCTTTTAAGGTTTGCAAGATAACCCTTAAATGACTTTCATGATCCTCTTTAATTTTATAAAACACCAAAATATCATCAATAAAAACAACCAACATTTTTCACCTGAGTCAACTGAGCCATCACTGCAACAAACTGTTTAGTTCTGATTCTGACCATCTCAGGATACTGATTTGAAAGGTCATTTCCTTCTGTATGCCTTCCCAGAAAATATGTTCTGTTTCCTCTATGAAAAACCATTCTTAACACAAAAATATATTAGGAGAAGCAACATGGTAATCTTCAAATGCTATATCATTTCAATCATACCATAAATTAATATATAATTTAACAATTTTCTAACTCCTAATGTTTTCTAAACCGACCTATGATACCAACTATAAGGCCCCGAACTTAAACCTTACTTAATATTTAATTAAATGAATAATTCACATTGAGGATGTTTTTAGGTTTAGAGTTTTAGATAATTATATCTTAACTATTACATCTCAAAAGATTACAAAGTAGACACTTCTACTAAGTTTCCATAAAATAAAAACTCTTAAAAAGAAACATGTCTAGTTCCATGTTTTATATAGCATGACTTTCCCTCGATCCCATCCTTGACACTATTCCACATTAAGTCCTATGAAAAATATTTCAAAAAAACTTGGGGTGAGCATAAAAATCTCAGTAAGGGAAACACAAAGAATGAAAACTATTAGTTTTTCAAAACAAAAAGTAAACCATGTATACTTTATCAAAGTAATACTTTTCACCTTTATTAAGTAGTAAAAACTCTTCAATGAATAAAATATCAATACTTACCCTTTTATAACCAAAATATTACCATAAAACCCATATAAAGAACACATAACATATAAAGGTAACTTGGGACATAAACATACTTAAATGGAATAACTATACAGTTGACTTCCACACATATCACTTAATGGAATAGCCATAAAACCGACTTCCATACCCAATGCATTGGAGTTTATAATGTAACCACCCATCCTGGTATTCACGGCACCACCCGTCATATGGTTTATCATGTAACCACCCGTCAAATGTCTAAGTACCATTATAAAATCATAACAATTATAAAGGAAATAAAACATTTCCACATTTCAATCACAATATATCACTTAAATATATTGATATAAAAAAATACATTATAAAAACCCTTTTCAATACCAAAATACTTAAAAGAGTATATGGTATTTATTTCATTTTAAAAACATTATGGCTTGTTGAGGAAGCCAAAGACCAAATAATACTCGCAGCGGTGGAAAAGGTTGTTGTCACCGCGTACGTTAAAAGAAATATTCCTTTTTTTCATTTTGTAAAACGCTTTGTAGAAAAATATTCCCTTTGAATGAAATGAAAAGTCAAAGGTGTTTTATACAGCGTATAAAAGAAATTCTTGTATTAGAATAAAATATGCCTCAATGAAAGGAGATTGAGACGAAGTCCCTTACCTCGGGTCCGACTAGACTCGATCGTTCTTTAACGTCCTGAATAATAAACTCGAGTTAATTTCTACTTGATTAAGAACCTTTTTAAAGTTCATTATTCCTTTTATATCACTTATTACCATGTTATGAACAATATGTAATTATTTAAGTTAATAATGGTCGTTTTGTCGATCATTGGTACTTGAGTCAAAAATAAACTCTTTATAATTACAAGTTGTTCATGTGGTAAAATATCCATTATATCAAGAATTATATTCATGATGTAGATATAATATATATCATATATATCCAGTATATACATTCATTTATAATATTACATAATCATTTAGAGGTAAGAAATGAAATGCACCGTTCATGGAGACGGTAAGCTGTACGTACACATGAATGCTAATTTCATTTCTATGTCATATTGATGGAATTAAAACTAAATGAGAGATATGTATATTTTAATTCCAGAATTATATTCATCATTTAGATGTAACATACATCATATATATCCATTATATATATATACTTATAATAGTACATTACATTTGGGGATAAGAAATGAAATGCACCGTTCATGGAGACGGTAAACCGTACGTACGCATGAACGCTACTTTCATTTCTATATCATCATTTAATGGAAATAAATAATAATGATATAAAGGTATATTATAATTCCAGTATAAAATCATATATAATAACTTTAACTCCATCCTCTATACGTCCCACATATGGCATTAACGAATCAAATCACTTTGAGGGGGCGGTAGTCCGCACTTCCTAAAATGAAGATATCGCGTTTACCCATAATGGAAACCATAAAGTTATGATATAAATAAAAAATATAGAAGCTTAAGTAAAACATAAACATATTATATATCATATATAAATATAGTGACATCTTAATGGACACCTTTTAAGGTGTTATATGAGTGTTGAACAATCATCGTTTCGTGAGGCAGAAATTCTCCATCCACGGAAACAGTATCTTCTTTAACCATTAGATGTAGGTGTGTGTAGGTGTAGCTCTAATACTTCTCATAAAAATATCCTAGTATATGTAAGATACTGGTGTTATTACAAAATAAATGAATAAAAATATTTTAGAGGGTTGGAGAAGAAAAATAAAACAAAAGAACACAAGAGAAAACACTACCTTTAAAACGGGTAACTCGTTTTGATTTGTGATCAAAGGATTCCTTGGGCAGACTTATGCCCAAAGTTAGGCTTCTAGGAGTAAGAGAGGGATGTGTAGAGACAAAATGGGCAGGGTTTGGCCGATCCAAAGTCTTGAGAGGTGTGGGTAAGGTGGTAGAGGTGGGGGCCTTTTATAAGAGGAGAGGAGGGGCACTCTTGGAAAGTTAGAAAAGATTACTTTATTATAAAATGCTTTTAGGATTTTAAAGGTCCCAAAATTATATATTTCTAGGATAAGGTGATAAGAGTTATAAATACATCCATCCAATAGGTTTTTGACAAGTTTAGGTCTTATATTTTACATTATATTTTCATTTTATTTAAATCGTTAAATAATGAGGTAATCGCTGCATCATCATGGTGTCATAAATAATTTAATTTATTTAATGTATAAAAATTATAAAAAAACTATCATGATGTAGGAAATATTTTTATCTTTCTAATTAATATTTATAGTAAAAATCATGAATTGTATAACCCCTTTTAAAAATTGTTTTAGTAAAACAACTCATGTTTGTGATATTTTTATTTTAACTTTAAATAAAAAGTTATTTATGTCATTTTCTTACAAAAATGGCTCCATGGGGTCCCCAAATTTACCCATGGATTTTCTTGGTCGGCCATGACACATCCAATAAGTGTAGGACATGTTTCAAGGTCATTTCATATTATTAAAACATTATTTTTACCTTAAACTACACTAATTACCTCTAATCGCGATTAATAAACTTAAAAGTTACTATTCACCAAAAAATTATTTTAATCCCATTGAACCACATTTTACTTGCTAATGAAAACCATGTATGTAGGATTTTTGAAATTCAAAACACAGAGGTGGTAAAATTTCATTTAAACGAAAAATCAGTTTTTTAAGTACCACTTAGTGGTTTCACTATTCATAAAAAATTGAAGTTTTTCAAAAAAATACCAAAAATTCATCCTAAGCTATATTTGATATTTCGAATTCAAAAATGATGTCCATTTTACAAAATTCACAACATATAAGTTGCATTAATTAATTTAATAATTAATTCCCGCTGTCAGAACAAATAACGTGTTTTTATGAAACAATATGTATCAAAAGATTGACACTAGTTTAAGTCCAATTTCAAAGTGAAATTAATTCCAACGACCACAATTGGATTAAATGGTAAAAATATATTCTAATTTCACTTTAAAAACAATTCAAAATATAATCTAATCATATAAACAAATTATATTAAAAGGAGGTTTTGAATTAAAATACAACATTTTCACTATTCATTAAAAAAATGAACTTTATCGGAAAAATACCAAAAATTTACACAAAGTAAATTTTGATGTCCCAATTATAAAGAAGAATTTTATTTGGTCCAATAGAATGTATAAGAGTGACCAAAACTATATTTAATTATGGTTCGCCATCAAAAGGTGATAAGTGGACCTTTAGTGAAAATTAGAGTATATATGCCTAAAATTGAATTATTTTCATATTTTAAGCCTTAATATTTTATTAGATAAATGTAAAAACATTTAACAAACATATATAATCATATTTTAGTTATTTACATTCATTCCCGCCAACACAACGACTACGTGTTAACTACCATTTAAAATAATATTATTTTACTACTAGTGTGCAACGTAAGATTTCAAAGAATCTCTTTGTTGCGTATCGGGTAAGCTATCGAACATAGAAACCCCTTTAGTATAAAATTAATATTTAATTATCAAATATTAATAAATATGAAAATGTTTTATTCTTTATTTACCTTGGATGTTACAGTATATGTTGATTATGCTTCACTCCTTTAATATGAGGAGTTAATTGGACTTAGTAAGTGTCAGATAGAGCCTTATATAGCCCCTCGATGCATCAATAGATCTCATGAGACAAAATAGTTTGTGTATTGGATAATGTATTACCCAATTATATATGGTGTCTTAGATAAAGCCTTCATGGTATGTTTATATAATCTCACATTATTCATTCCATCATTATGAGATTAGTTATTGATAATCCAAGTGATTATTCAACTAGTAGAATATCTATGGTTAAGTTTCATTCTCATGTGATTATTTATATGGAATTATTTTGATCATATTTTATTCCTACCATATTATGTTTATGTTTTAATGAAGTGTGTGTCTAGATATTCACATTGCCTTATTATTTATGTTTATAGATTTCATTGTATTTTTTACCATTAATGAGAATCTGAGATCAACCCTTTGTTATGTTTTATTTTTCCCTAGGATACCAAGATGTATATTATGACTGATATGTAGGGATAATCTAAGAGAATAAGAGTGTTTCCAATGAAGTTACTATGTTGTTATTCATTCCAAGTTGTAATGTAATACTTATGTTTATATTTAGTTTTCTGAAGCTACTAAACTATTCAGTCCTTTGGGATGCAATATTTTGTTCATAGTACCAATGTAATAAGGTAAGACACTAGATCCGGGCTACTAGGGGCGGGGTATACTATGGTAAAGAGAGTGAAATCATAACCTAAAGAAAAAAATGGAGGTTCAAGAAGAAACACTTACCACATTGTAATCAATAAAATTGTATGCCCAAAAATTAATAATCATTAAGTGAAACATTGAATAACATGATGATAAATATATTTATGATATTATATATCAAATGTAAGTATACATACACCACAAAAAATAATTAAGTGGTGAATAAGGGAAATCTCACAGAAATAAAAGTGAGATGATAAACCCCTTACCTTATGTCCTAAAGTGTTATGCACTTGCACTTAATGTTAGAGATAATGAAATTAGATTCATTAATAATTTAATTAATAACCACTTAAACATGTATTTGATTTATTATAATTTTATTAATTTAATTTTTAGCCTTTTTTATGAGTTATAAGATTCAATTTCATCGTTTTTGAGTGTTCATTTCCTTGGTTTTCAAAATTAGATCACTTGTATACAAGTATGGAAGATCATGTAAAATGGAAATTGTTATCCAGAATTGAAATTATATGTTATTAATGAAATTAAATAATATTAAATGGTCTTATATACTATTTTTTTCTAGATATGAGGATGATTCATTAGATAAAACATTAATGATAATCATTTAGATTATTTTGGATTTTTTAGATCCTCTCACATTAGTTTTGTTTTATTAATTAATATTATGAATATATACTAGTTCTATAACACTAAATAAGTTGTAATATATATTTTAAAATATTTTTTAACCATTATAATTTTTTTATTACTAGCATTGAAGTTTGTATTAGACAGCGAAGGTGGTTAATCGAAACCTCATAGACATTGTTTTCATTTTTAAAACAAAAGGGGAAGAGGAAAGAGATTTGATGATAGATTATTATATTAAAAAATTAACATTATAGTATATAAAATATACTAGAGTTATCATGACACTTTGGGATAGGGAGGTGAGGAGATTATAAGATAAGAAAATAAATTTTAAAGGAATTAAAAGAAATCGAAAAGAGGATTTTACCTCTTGAACTTCTTCTCCTTGTGAACATCCTTGGGGAAATCGGGTATGGTCTTTTGTTGAGACCAAAAACTCCTTAACATGGGGGATATACTTGAGAATAGTATTGGTCAGAATGTGTACAAGCTTCAAGTCTTTGGAGATGTGAGTACAAGAGGTGGTGAGGGGTGATATTTATAGGGTGAGGAGGGAGTGTTTTTCATTAATTTATTCATTAGTTTATTATTTTGGAACAAGACTATAAATAGTGTTGTTTCACATGACTAAATATAGTAAATATAGAAGGTGATATTATGGGATTAAATCATACGTACATCATCCATAACTCAATAATTCATGTATTTGTTAAATATAATAAATTACCGTATTTTAATATTTACAAAAAATTATACTATTTTAGAAAAATCCAAAAAATTCACCCTAACCATATTTATATGTATAGAATTTAAAAATAGAATCCATTTTTTTGAAAATAAATTTCTAAGTATTTGAAATTTAATTTTTGAATAATTAATGAAATAAGAGGCATTTTTAGAAATTAAGGAACCTATACTGATGGAATAACAATTTGACCGTTGGAACAGTAATATGGACATTAGGAATAGTAATCCAACAAATAGAATAATAACCTCAATTATGAAAGTGTAAATAAAATTTTGGTGTCTTATAAATGAAAATTAAATATATTTATATCATGGAATAAGTAAATAAATGTTTTAAAAATGATAAATTAATTATTTGTATTTTTGTGAAAAGTAAATTTTTATTTATAATTTTATAATTAAAATAATCATTACAAAGAAAATTTATTTTCATGAAATATATTAATAAATTAATATTTTGTTTTCTTATTATTATAATATAATTTTATGAGACCTTAATTAATTTTTGAAAGAGTCATAAAATCGGTTATAATATTAAAATTGGTATTTTTCAAGTAAATGAGGATTTTATTCAAAAATTAAATTTCACATATTTAGAAAATTATTTTCATAAAATGGAGTCCATTTTTTTAATTCTACATGTCAAAAAATGGTTAGGTTTATTTTTTTAATTTTTCTAAAATATTTGATTTTTTTGTGAATAGTGAGATACGGTAATTTACGGTATTTAACAAATACATAAATTATTGAGTCATGGATGATGTAAGGATGATGTAAGTACATAATCTCAAACTATGATTTTCTATTTAATATATTTATTAATGGGAAACAACAATATTGATAGTGTTGATCCAAAATAATAAACTAATGAATAAATTAATCAAAACACCCCTCTCCTCCCCTTATAAGTACCACCCTCACCACCGCTTCTCCTCACACACCCAAAGCCTTGAATCTTGTCAAAATTCTACCCAATACTCTTAACAAGTATCCCCCATTTCCAAGATACTTTGTTCTCAATAAAATACCAAACCCAATTTTCTGAAGGAGGTTCTCAAGGAGAAGAAGTTCAAGAGGTAAAATCCTCCTTTTGTTTTCTTCTAATTCCTTTTCAATTTATTTTCTTTCCTTATACTCTCATCACCTCCCCATCATAAAGTGGCATGATAAATAGAATATATTTTATATATTGTAATGTTATTGTGTTAATGTAATAATATATCTTCAAATCTCTTCTCTCTTCCCCTTTAGTTTTAAAAATGAAAACATTTCCCATGAGGCATTGATTCTCCACCTTCATGGATGATGATTTTTTATTTTATAATAACACCTTCAAGAAAAGTCATAAAACCATTATAATAGTTAAAAAGGATTTAAAATGTATATTATAACTTATTTATTATTCTTTAACTAGTATATATACATAATATTAATTAATAAAAAAAACTATTGCGTGATGATCGAAAAAACGCCAAAATAATCTAAATGGTTATCATTAACGTTTTATATAATGAATCATCCTCAAATGTAGAAAAAATGGTATAAAAGACCATTTAAAATTTTTTAAGTTCATTAATAACATATAATTTTAATTCTATATAACTATTCCCATTTTACATAATCTTCTATACTTGTAAACAAGTGAACCAATCATGAAAACTAAGGAAATGAACTCTTTTGAATGAAGAAATTGAGTATTATAACTTATAAAAGAAACCATAAATTAACTTAATAAAATTATATTAAATTGAATAAATGTTTAATGGTTTATTAATTAAATTATTAATGAATTTATTTTCATTATCCAGGACATTAAGTGCAAGTGTAGAACACTTTTGAACATAAGGTAAGAGTTTCTTCCTGAACCTCCATTTTTTCCTTCAGGTTATGTTTTCTCTCTCTTTATCCCAATGTAATTCTTAATTCTTATTACGCAATACTCCTAAACTAGGTGTGTATGTTCCAAAAATATATAACTTTCTTAGTTATTATTTCTTTTATAGGAAATACATGCTTTATAAGGTTTTCTTTTTAATTCCTCTTGATAAGCAAACCCGATTAAAGGGAAATTCCCCATTTTTTACCCATTTTTAAGTACAGTCCATAATCTATTTTAAGCCACCACTATTATTATAAAATCACAATTTTTATCATAAAAAACTATCTTAGTTCATATCAGGTTTTAGGAAAACAATTATGACCTTTTCCTCTTTAAAAACTCAATTATATTTTCCCTTAAACCGCACTGAAGTGACTCATTTCTAAAGTTTCTTAAACACTATTTTTACATGTTTTCACTTCAGTTTAAAAATTTCAGTATGGTTATTATTTTAATATTCCTAAAATAAAATTTCCTTCCCTTTTATTTTTTGGGATATACATGTTTACAATCTGATTTTTATGACAAATACTGTCCCATACACGACTTATTTTAAAGGTATTTTTCATTTAATTTACATTATTGCTTTGTTTTGGGGGTTTCCCATGAATATTTGGAGGAAAGGGTGGGTTTTAAAGATTTAGTCCAAACTGTGATCCCATTTCCAGATCTAAAAATATATATTTTTCTTTTATAACTCCTCCGTTTTCAATATTTTTCACCCATTCCACTTTCCACTTGGCCTCCCCTGACCTATTAAAACTACCATATCCATTTGGACTCATTAGGAATCCATAATCATGGTGTATTTGTGTTATTTATTAAGGTATTGTGCCAAACTGTGGGGATAGGGAATGCCCTTCAAGCCTTACCATGGGACGAGTTTGGTGCCGGTTTTGATGGCGACCAGATTCAGTTCGTGGAAAAATGGTATCAAAGGGGGTTAATGTTTTTGGGTTATATTATTATTTTGGGATGAGTTAGGCTAGACAAGAGCTAGGAATATTGGGGATTAAAGTTTTGGTCATGAGTAGGGTTCCTGGTCTGCACCTCTCGTGATAGACCTCATGTCACCATGGGACGTTGGAATTGTTTTTTTGACTTATGTACTAGGTGAGATGTGTGGGATGTAGATTGGAAGTGGACATTGATTGGGGGTGAAGTAGTTGTTTATTTTATTGTTTTAATGTGTTTGAATTATTTATATTTGATATTATTGATGAAAATTTTCAGAATTTTTGTACTGATTTTTGCTCTTGTGACTATTTCCTTTTATAACAACATGTCTCCTCTAAAATCTCCCATGCACCCATGGGAGGAAGTCGGAGAGATTCCACCCTCACCCTTTGACCAGAGGCTAGTAGAGGATGTGGTTTGGGATTTCCAAGCTCTAGGATAGGAAAAAAAATCATAATCCAGCTCCTGTTAGATAAGACGAGACCGGTCCTAGTAAGGACAAAGCCCAGGAGTTTCTGAAAAACAAGCCTCCTACTTTCTGAGGTAGAACAAAACCCCAAGAATAAGAGGAGTGACTTTAAAATATCGAGTGCATGTTTGAGTTCCTGGACACACCTAAGGAGGTCCAGGTCAAATGTGACTCTTTCCTACTAGAGGTTCTAAGATGAAGGTAGTGGGAATCAGTGATTCAATATGGGAAACACGAGCAGATGAGCTAGAAGGACTTCAAGGTTATCTTAAACAACTAGTACTTCCATGAAGTTTTGGCATATGATCTATATCAAGAGTTTATGGAACTTGTTCAGGGGATATTTTAGTGATGGAGTATTCCAACCATTTTGCTGAGTTGGTCCGATATTCTTTAGAAATGGTCTCTAATGAGAAGATGAAGGCCTAGAAGTTCGAGAGGGGTTTGGGTCCAGAGATATATTCCCAGGTCTTTCTATTAAAGATAAAAACCAATACTGAAGTGGTTGATAGAGCTTTCATGGAAGAGATCGATAAAAAGGGGAGGGATGGTTTCTCTGGGATAGTATCAAGAATGAGTAGTGGCAATTATTTTGAGAAGAAAAGGAAGCGAGAGGAGCAGGGGAAGAAGGGAGGTGACAACTTAGGCCAACCTTCCAGGTAGTTTTCTTTAGTGGATTCTAATGCATGGTCCATCAAGTGACACCAATGTGGGAGGACAAGGCACATCCGACTAGCATACACATCTCCTACGAAGTCCTTTTATCTGTGTGGAGGTATGAGACACTTGCAATGCTTTTGTAGGATGGCATATCCACTATAGAGTGGGGAAGGATCTGTGGCTTCCATAAGGGTGGAATTTAAGTAAGATCCATATAGAATGATGGGATATCGGTTTGGTTTCCATGGTGGTAGGGTTGGATCATTGTCTAGGAAGAGTCAGTTCCGGGCAGAGCCACAGGCAAGTGGTCGTTCTCAGGTAGAGACTAGTGATCTTCATGCGGTGGATCAAGCACCAATGGGATCAAAGGTGGGACTGTCGACTGTACGAGGTACCGTTTTGATTGAATCTTCTATATATTCTTCTATTTTTGATACTGGTGCCTCTGTTTCATTCATCTCTACCCATTTTGTGAACACATTGAATTTTCCAACTGAGATTTTGTCTTTTGCGATGGAATTGTTGACCCCGCTGGGAAAGAAGAAGGAGAAGGGTCTCAGGTGCCCATCGTGTGTGCTTTCTATGTCAGGGGTTAAGATGGATTGAGACCTCATGGTCTTAGATATAGATCTATTTGAAATGATACCTGACATGTATTGGATGGTACACTTTCTAGCGCACATCGATTGCTATAGGCGACGAGTCAGTTTCACGGCACCGGATGGGAGTCGTCAGGTTTTCCTTGGGTATTGAGATCCTCGGTCGGGTCGTACAGGACCTCCACTCCCAGAGTTGGGGAATCTTGTCTTCTAATTATTATCACTCATGATGGAGGATTATTTTTTTCCTCCTAAAGGTGGACTACCTTGTATAGTGGATGAGTTTCCGAAGGTATTACCAGATGATTTTTCAGGCTTACCTCCAGAAAAGGATGTGGAGTTCTCGATTTATTTGGAACTGGGAACACAACCAATATCTCTTTCCTAGTATAATATGGCCCCCACCAAGATGAGTGAATTAATGATACAACTATACAATTTATAATCCAAAGGATTCATTCGCCCAAGCATCTCTCCTTGGCCCACTCCTATTATTTTCGTGAAGAAGGCTGACAAATCCCTCTGATTGTGTATTGATTATCAGAATATGAACAAGGTAACCATAAATAATAAATATCCTTTTCCCCGAATAGATGAATTTTTTGACCATTTGAAGGGGAAAAAGTGGTTTTCAAAAATAGACTTATGTTTGGGTTACCACCAACTCAAGGTGAACGAGGAAGATATTACGAAGACAACATTCCAAAGTAGGTGCAACCACTTTGAGTACTTGGTCATGCCCTTAGGATTAACCAATGATCCAACGGTCTTTATGGAACTCATGAATAGGGTGTTCCACTAGCATCTTGACCTTTTTGTCATGGTATTTTTGGATGATATCCTAGATTACTTTGGATCCAAGGAAGAACACAAACATCATTTACAGATCATGTTGGGAACCTTGCGAGAGCACCACCTCTATGCAAAGTTGTCCAAGTGCACGAGTCACATCGCCTTGAGGGGGCAGTAGTCCACACATCCCCAAACGAGATTATTGTATTAACACCAAATGTAAGGTAAAAATATGTGTGTTAAAAAAGGAATACAGAATCTTAAAGACATAATAAATATAATATATTACATATATAAATATAGTGTCCATCATAATGGCCCCCATTATTGTTCGTAAAGGAGAAATGAACAATCATCGTTTTGTGAGGTAGTGGTTTTCCGTACATAGAAACAATATGTTCAACATACATTAGATGGAGGTGTGTGTAAGTGTAGATCAGAACCTTTGAATAAAAACATCATACTATATGGAGGATACTAGTTTTTTTACACAATAATGTAATAAATAGAGTGTAGGGGTTGGAGAAGGAAAATAAAGGAAAGGATCTTGAAAGAAGACGTTACTTCTAAATCGGGTAACTCCTTTTGGTTTGTGCCAAAAAGGCTTCCTTGAGAGGGTTTATGAACAAAGTGAGGATTAAAGGTCAAAGGAAGGATTTTTTGGAGTCTAATTTAGAAGATATTGGATGAAATTAAAAGGTTTGAGAGGTGTGAGGAATGGGTAGAGGTGGTGGCCTTTTATAGGAAAAAAAGACTCGCATGGAATTTCTAGAAACAAATTAGGCGTGCACATGTTTTACGTAACAAAAGACTTAAAAAACCAAAAAAACTCTATAATGGAAGGTGTATGGATGAAATATGGACAGAAAATGGGTGTTAGAAAAGTTTCTAGGTCATTTTGGCCTTTAATTTTAAGGTTTAGTCTCTAATTAAGCTTAATTTGGCCTTAACCGTTGTGAATAATTTTAATCACTTTTACTAATCATTTTGGTCAAAAATTAACATGTTCTTATTAGAATATAAATATTATACTGAATATAATGGTTTATGTTGCATTTTTGAAATTCAATTCACATAATCGAAAAAATTAAGATTAGTTCTAATCCCGCAAATGGGACGAAATAATGGGGTTTTAAAGTAGGATAAATTTCGAAAGTTTGTTAAGATTTTACATTTAGTTTCAAACTGAAATTGATTCTACTGAATGAAATTTTATTAATATATGTAATATTTATCTAATGTGACCTCAAAAATAATTTATAATATCATTTATCATTAATAATTAATTATAAAAAAATGATTTTTTTAATTAAAAAGTAGTATTTTTCACTATTCATCAAAAAATGAAGTTTATCAGAAAAATCCCAAAAATTCACCCTAAGATAATTTTTATGTTATGAATTAAAAAATAAAGTTTATTTTATAAAATTGAATTTATAAATGTGTCTAAAATTACTTTTATTATTAAAAACAGTTTATTTGTGAAAACGATGTTTTTAAACATAAAAAGAACTTTACCAAAAATCATATGTTTTATTCATATAAAACATTATAAAAAATATTTGAAAAGTAGTTATTACTATTCATATTACTAAGTTTAACAACTAATTATATTATTTAAATAATTAAAACAATAAAAAGAGATATTTTGTAGAAATTTAGTGTTGTGTGTATCGTACGTCAACTCAATGTTGTGTGCATCATACGCCAAGTCAATGTTTCATGAAACATACACCAATTCGGTGTTGTGTGTAACGTACGCCGAGTCAGTTCTGTGTGAAATGAATATTTGACTTAGTGTATATATATATATATATATAAATAAAATTTTCCAGTGTCATGTGAAATGAAAAATATTGAAAAGTTAAATTAATTCGAAAAAAAATAATTCTCAAAATCTCGTGGTGTTACATACATACATACATATATATATATAGAGAGAGAAAGAGTTCTTTGAAAATAAATAAATAGATGATTTTATTTTAAATAACCTTAGGAGGTTTATAATTTAAATCTAAGTTTTTAAAACAAAATAGAAATTTTGTTTTCTAAAACATATACTTGATAAAAATTATGAAATACTAACATGATTTTATTATAGAATTTGAAAGTATATATATATATACACACACACACATACATATGAATTTTTAAATCAAATACACCCCTTACTCATCATAAGTTAAAAATATATAAATAAAATATCACCATTACTTCATACATGTAGCAATACACACTTCATTTTTCATTTACAGAACTCTTACACCAAAGAACATTTTTTTAAACATCTCACTCTATCTAATAATGAAAACGGGGTTGCACTAGAGAAGGGGGATATGAAATTTATTCCTAAAAAATAATTTATAAGACCTCTTCCCTACAAAAACTATTTAATAATTATTATTATAATAATAATTATTTTCATCCAATTATTTCCTCCAACGACCCGTAGGCTAATTTTTTTTGTTATTTTGATAGCCCCATTTTACGGGATGAAGGGGGAGACCCATATAGAATTCATAGAAATAAGACACCTCACACATGAAGTATGAAAAAGTAAAACCAAAACTGAAAACATGAAGGTTTCCTCCCCAACATTTGATCATGTAAAATCTCTCCACCATTTCAAGACAATTCGATGAGAAAATGTCCCGTGTTAATGCACAGGCCTGATCCGATGGAGAACACTATACCCTCTCAAAAAACCAAATCTGAAATGCTCTGCAATGATGAACCGCCAGCTCTCAATCCTCCTCTTGGCCTGTACCGTGTAGTCAAGTCCATTTTCACTGCCTTACACCTTTAGGATCAAATCATAAACCATACAAACAAGCTACTTCCACCAATCACACAAGAACACCATAAAAAACAAACAATTCCTTTTCACCACACACAGGACCCTAACACCCCATGCACCATGTAACCTTCACCGATCGCCAAAACCACTACTGGAAGAGAACTCTGCCGCCATCCACAGACATCCCCAACAAACCATGGGAAGCGAGAGACAGTGGGGAGGAGAACCTCCGATGATAGGGACGCCGTGCAAACCAAAAAACAAAACTAAAAACCTCACAAAAAACAATGGAAACAAGGACCTTTCCCCTCAGAGCCTCTCCAGATCCATTGACAGCCCACACCGGATGCTCACCATAAATAGTGCCTAGCCACACCAGACCAAACCAAGGAGTTGGATCCAAGACGATGCCATAAGATCCAAGCTGAGAAGCTGGATCCAACACAAATAAGCCTATTTTGTTTTGTTAAAGTAATGATTATTATTTAATCTCTCATTTTTTGGAATTATAGATCACACATGGATAAAATATGTATATTATATATTTATATTAATATTACCACAATCTAGGTGTGGTGACTTCAAAAAAATGGGCCTTACATTTTTGTCTTCACCACACACACTCATTCCACTTATTATATTTCATTATTATATATTATTTCTATTTTTGTTTGTCACATTACTATTATTATATTATTATATAATAATATCATTTTTAACCATTTTAGCATTTTTTACATCATGTTTTCACTTTTTTTTATATCTTATTTCTTTCTTTTTTTTCCACGTTACATTTATTATTATTATTTTGTATTATTATCATTTGTCTTTTTTTGCTCACATTACCATTATTATTATATTTTATTATTATTTTATCTTACCAACATTTTACTCTTTTGTAATGTTATTACTATTATTATTATAACCCATTATTATATCTTATTATATTAAATTTAAATCTTATGCATTATATATTTATATCTTATCACATATATATTTATGTCTTATATTTTATTATCATAATTTTATATTATTATTATTATTATTTATATAATTTCTTTAATACTCATAATTAATTTTTTTTAAAACAAATTACGATTATAAGAAATTATATTCAACTTTATTTATTTCAAAAAATAAAAATAAAAGTTTAATTCATATCATAAATTTCTAATTAAATTTATAAATATAATTTATCACATTTTTATTTAATTTCATATTATTTCACTTTTCAAATTAGATTAATTTTTTTTATTCAAATCCTTAATTTTACAAAAATAAAAAAGTAAATAAATTAATACTACATTTATAAAAATAGTATTTTTATAATTTTAAATCAAAATAGTTTTCTTTAAAAATATTAAAAACATTCAATATTAAAACATAATTTTAAAAAATTAATAGATTTTAACTTATTTTAAGGAAATAAATTTATTTAAATAAAGTACTATTTATTGAATAGTGATATTTTATAATTTGAATCAAATATTATTTTAATTATAAAAAATACCTTAGTTTTATAAAAGTTTTTATTAAAACCTTTCTTAATTGGTTTTAAATTATAAATAAACAATTAAATAAATACTTAATAAAAATAAAATTACTATTTAAATTTCTTGGGAAGTTACATTCTTCCCCCCTTAAAATAATTGTGCCCCCATAATTTGTTCGTCATTCTTAAGAAAATTTTGAATTTCCATCTTCAAAATTAATAAAAACTAAAATTTCTAAACTTTTATACTTTACCACTTAGACAACATTTAGTTGCTAAAGTTTTCTAGACCTTTTCTATAATACTAATTATAAATACCTTGACCTCAGTAGCTTAGAGCCGGTGCCTTACTTTATTAAATTGGCACTATGAACAACTGATCGCATAAAAAAGGACCAAATAGTTTAATATCTCTAGAAAACTAGATAAAAAAATAAGTATTACATTATAAATTAAAATTAAATACAACATAGTAACTTCATTGGAAACACTATTATTCTTTTAGACAATACCTACATGTCAGTCATAATATACATCTTTACATCTTTGGGAAAGATAAAACATAAGAAAGGGGTGAGCTCATATGCTTAGTAAGGGTAAAAAATACACCAAAAGCTATAAACATAAATTATAAGGCAATGTGAATATATATCAACACATGTTATTAAAACATAAACTTGAGCATAATAGGAAAGGAATATAAGATGATCAAAATAATACCATATAAATAATCACATGAGAATGAAAATTAACTATGGATATTATACTAGTAGAATAATCACATGGATTATCAATAAATAATAATAATGGAATGCATAATGCGAGAACTCATAAACATACTATCAAGGCTTAGTCCAAGATACCATACATAATTGGGAAAAACATTACTCAATACCCAAACTAATTTGTCTCATTAGACCCATCGATGCATCGAGAGGCTATAAGGGGCCCCACTCAACACTTACTAAGTCTAATGAATTAATCATATGAAAGGGGTGAAATATAACCAACATATACATTCATATTGAAACTATAATATGAAATGTAAGTAATATCTTGAATCAGTAAACATAATCATAAACTATCCAGATTAATATGACGAATGGTATCAAGATAGTACATCCACAGTCAAAATAATCATAAACCATTCAATAAAATATAGTATATGGTAACATGATAGATCAATAAAAATTAATAATAAGATTAAAAATATGGTTTTTAAATAGATGAAAATACTCTAATAAAATTATTGAGAAATTCTTGAGAGAAATACCCTTTTTCTTTGGAAGGAAATGTTCTTTTGGAAAATCATTTTCATTTTTTATAAAAATCAGAATGTAAACAAGTATATCCTAGAAAAGAAAAGGAAATTAAATTATATTTTAGAAATATTAAAATAATATTCATACTAAAATTTTTAACCTAAAGTGAAAACATATAAAAAGAGTGTTTAAGAAACATTATAAGTGAGCCACTTTAGTGCGGTTTAAGGGAAAATAAAAATGAGACTTTAAACAAGACAAAGGAATAATAATTTTCATAAAATATGAAATGAAATAATATAGTTTTTAATGATAAAAATATAGATTTTAGAAAAATATTGGTGTATTAAAATATATTATGGAGTGTACTTGAAAATGGGTAAGAAATTGGGAAGTTCCCTTTAATTAGGTTTGCTAATCGAGAGGAATTAAAAAAAGGAACCTTATAAAACATGTATTTACCTATCAAAGAAATAAGAATTAAGATAGTTACATATGTTTGGAACATAATAATATAATGTATTAGTAGTACATAATATTAATTAGGAATTACATTGGGGTAAAGGGAGAGAAAGCGTAGCTCGAAAGAAAAAATAGTGGTCCGGAAAGAAACCCTAACCTTATGTCAAAAAGTGCCCTACACTTGCACTTAATGTCCTGGATAATGAAATTAGATTAATTAATAATTTAATTCATAACCTATTCAACATTTATTTTATTTATTATAATTTTATTAAGTTAATTTATGGCCTTTTTGATGAGTTATAAGATTCAATATCATCATTAGAGAGTGTTTGTTTCCTTGGTTTTCATGACTACTTCACTTGTATACAAGTATGGAAGATCATGTAAAATGGTAATAGTTATATAAAAATGTAATTATATGTTATTAATGAACTTATAGAATATTAAATGTCCCTATATACCATTTTGTTTCTAGATATGAGTATGATTCATTAGATAAAGCATTAATGATAACCGTTTAGATTATTTTGATATTTTTTCGACCATCATGCACTAATTTTGTTTTATTAATTAATATTATGTATATATATTGATTCAAGAACACTAAATGAGTTTTAATATACATTTTAAAATCTTTTTTAACCATTATAATGGTTTTATGATTATCCTTGAATGTAGTATTAGAAAATAAAAAATCATCATCCACGAAGGTGGTGAATCGACACCTCACAGATGATGTTTTATTTTTTAGAAAAAAAGGGAAAGAGGGAAGATATTTGATGATAGATTATTCCATTAAAACAATAAAATTACAATATATAAAAGATACTAGAGTTATCATGCCACTTTGGGATAGGGAATGAAATTATATTTGAGGAATATTAAAAGAGTATTCATACTGAAATTTGGAAACTAAAGTAAAAATATATAAAAAGAGTGTTTAAGAAACTTTACAAATGATCCAGTTTAGTTTAGTTTAAGGGAAAATAAAAATGAGTCTTTAAAGCAGATAAAAACATACTCATTTTTATAAAATCAGAAATAAAATAAGATAGTTTTTCCTGATAAAAAGAAAGATTTAGAAACATTTTGGTGTCTTAAAACATATTATAGAGTACTTAAAATGGGAAAGAAATTAGGAATCCACCTTTAATCAGGATTAATTATTGCTTTAATGTAATAATCCATCATCAAATATATTCCCTTTTCTCATTTTGTTCTAAAAATGAAAACATCATCTGTGAGGTGTTGATTCACCACCTTCGTGGATGATGATTTTTCATTTTCTAATACCGCCTTCAAGCATGGTCATAAAACCATTATAATGGTTAAAAAAAATTGTAAAATGTATATTAAAAATTATTTAGTATTCTAGAACTAGTATATAAACATAATATCAATTCATAAAATAAAACTGGTGTGTGATGATAAAAAAACGCCAAAATAATCTAAACTGTTATCATTAACGTTTTATCCAATGAATCATCCTCATATTTTGAAAAAATGGCATATAAGACCATTTAATCTTATTTAAGTTAATTAATAACATATAATTTCATTTTTTATAACTATTACCATTTTAAATGATCTTCCATACTTGTATATAAGTGAACAAATCATGAAAACCAAATAAACAAACACTCCCAAACGACAAAATTGAATCTTATAACTCATAAAAAAAATCCATAAATGAACTTAATAAAATCATTCTAAATAAAATAAATGTTGAAGAGGTTATGAATTAAATTATTAATGAATTTAATTTCATTATACATGACATTAAGTGAAATTGAAAAACACTTTCGTATATCAAGTAAGGGTTTCTTCCCAAACCTTCATTTTTACTTCGGGTTACACTTTCTCTCTATTTACCCCAATGTAATTATTTATTATTCTTATGTACAAATCCTAAATTTTGTGTGTATGTTACAAAAATATGTAACTTTATCAATTCTTATTTCTCTTATGAGAAATACATGTTTTATAAGGTTCCCTTTTTTAATTCCTCCCGATAAGCAAGCCCGATTAAAGAGAACTTTTCAATTTCTTACCTATTTTAAAGTACAATTCATAATATGTTTTAAGACAATAATATTTTTATAAAATCAATATTTTTATCATTAAAAACTATCTTAGTTAATTTATGGTTTTATGAGAACAATTATTCCTTTGTCCGCTTTAAAGACACATTTATATTTTCCCATAAACAGTACTAAAGTGTCCCATTTCTAAAGTTTCTTAAACACTATTTTTACATTTTTTCACTTTAATTTAAAAATTTCAGTATGATTATTATTTTAATATTCCTAAAATATAATATAATTCCCTTTTCTTTTCTGGGATATACATGTTTATAATCTGATTTTTATGACAAATACATATGATTTTCCAAAACAATTCTTCTTTCCAAAGTAAAAAGGTATTTCTCTAAATAATTTCTCAATGATTTTATTAGAGTATTTTCATCTATTTCAACAACCTCTATTGAATATTATGATTAATTTTTATTGATATCTTATGTTACCAGTTACCATATTTTATTGAATGGTTTATGATTATTTTGACTGGGGATGTACTGTCTTGATACCATTCGCCATAAGGTAAGGGTTTCTTCCCGAACCTCTATTTTTTCCTTCAGGTTAATATTTCTCTCTCTTTACCCCAATATAATTCTTAATTAATATTATGTACTCATCATAAATTATGTGTGTATACTATAAAAATTTGTACATATCACAATTATTCTTTATTTTATTGGGGAAATACATGTTTTATAATATTTCTTTTTCAATTATTCCCGATAAGCAAGCCCGATTAAAGGGAACTTCCCAATATCTTACCCATTTTAAAATATGATCCATAATATGTTTTAATCCACCAATATTTTTGTAAAATATATATATTTCTTAATGAAATACTATATTAGTTAATTACTATTTTTATGCAAATGATTATGCCTTTTTTCCATTTTAAAGACTCATTTTTATTTTCCCTCAAACCACACAGGAGTGTCTCATTTCTAAAGTTTATTAAACACTATTTTTACATGTTTTCCATTAGTTTCAAAATTTCAGTATCAATATTATTTTAATATAACTAAAATATAATTTTATTCCCTTTTCTTTTCTAGGATATACATGTTTACAATCTGATTTTTATGAAAAATACAAATGATCTTCCAAACAAAATTTTCTTTCCAAAGAAAAAGGGAATTTCTATCAAAAACTTCTCAATGATTTTATTTAATTATTTTAATATATTTAAAAATAATATGTTTAATATTATGAATAATTTATATTAACCTATTTTTTTACCATCTACCATATTTTATTTAATGGTTTATGATTATTTTAACTAGGGATGCACTATATTGATACCGTTCTCCATATTGCTCTGGATAGTTTATGATAATGTTTACTAATTGGAGATATTATTTAAATTTAATATTCTAGTTTAAATATGAATGTATATGTTGATTATTTTTCACCAGTTTCATATGAGGAATTTATTGGACTTAGTAAGTGTCAGGTGGAGACTGCTATATCCCCTTGATGCATTAGTAGGTCTCATGAGACAAACTAGTTTTGGTATTGGCTGATGTATTACCCGATTATGTATGGTGTGTTGGACAAATCCTTGAAGATATGTTTATGATGTCCCAAATTATTCATTCCTTCATTATGAGATTATTTATTGATAATTAATGTGATCATTCGACTAGTAGAATATCCATGGTTAAGTTTCATTTTCATGTGATTATTTACAAGGTATTATTTTGACTAACTTTTATTCCTGCCATATTATGTTCAAGTTTATGTTTTAATGACATGTGTTTTTAGATATTTAACTCAAATTTTATTTATGTTTATTGCTTTTGATATATTTTTTACTCTTACTGAGCATCTGAGCTCACCCCTTATATTTTATTTTTCCCAGGATGCTGAAATATATATTATGACTAACATGAAGGGATAAGCTAAGAGAATAAGAGTGTTTCAAATGAAGTTACTATGATGTATTTCATTTAAATTTATAATGTAATATTTATGTTTTCATATAGTTTTCTAAAGCTACTAAACTATTCATTCCTTTGATATGAAATCTATTTTTTATAGTACTAATGTAATAAAGTAAGGCACCGACTTTGTGTTACTAGGGTTGGGGTCTTTATAGTAGATATTTTTGTAAAACATAAACATTTATTCATAATTTTATAATAAATATAATTATTTAAAATAAAATTTATTTTTATAAAATAGATTCATAAATTATTATTTTGTTGTCTTATGATTATAAAAGAATTTTATGAGACCTTAATTAATTTTTGTAAGAGTCATAAAATCAGTAATAATATTAAAATCGATATTTTTTGAGTAAATGATGATTTTATTAAAAAATTAAATTTCATATATTTAGAAAATTATTTTCATAAAATGGAGTCCATTTTTTAATTATAAATTTCTAAAAATGGTTTGGGTGAATCTCTGGGATTTTCTAAAATAGTTGAATTTTTGATAAATAGTGAAATACTATAATTTACAGTATTTAACAAATATATGAATTATTAAGTCATTTATGATGTATGGAAAATGTAAGCCCACAATAAAAAACTCCCCTTATCTCTTTAATATATTTATTCATGGGAAACAACACTATTTATATTCTTGATCCAAAATAATAAACTAATTAATAAACTAATAAAAAATACGCCCCCTATAAATACCACCCCTCACCACCTCTTCTTCTCACACATCCAAAGCCTTAAATATTGTCCAAATTATTCACAATCCTCTTCCCAATTCTCTCCCTCACATCCAAGATCCTTTGATCTCAATAAAATACCAAACCCAAATACCTTAAGGAGGTTCCCAAGGAGAAGAAGTTCAAGAGGTAAAATCCTCTTTTCATTTTCTTTTAATTCCTTTTCAATTTTGTTTCTTTTCTTATCCTATCATCACATAACTATCCAAAAGTGGCATGATAAATCTAGTATATTTTATGTAATTTAATTTTTTTTAATTTAATAATCCATCATCAAATCTTTTCCCAATTCCCCTTTTGTTCTAAGAATGAAAACATCTTCCGTGAAGTGTCAATTCACCACCTTCATGGATGATGATTTTTCATTTTCTAATAATGCCTTCAAGGCTAGTAATAAAACAATTATAATGGTTAAAATATATTTTAAATCATATATTACAACTTATTTAGTGTTCTAGAACCTGTATATCTACATAATATTAATTAATAAAACAAAACTACTGCGTGATGATAAAAATAACACCAAAATAATCTAATTGGTTATCATTAATGTTTTATCTAATGAATCATCATCATATCTGAAAAAAATGGTATATAAGACCATTTAATATTCTTAAAGTTAATTAATTATATATAATTTCAATTCTGGATAACTATTCCCATTTTATATAATCTTCCATACTTATATACAAGTGAACCAATCAGGAAAATCAAGAAAATAAACACTCTTGAACGATGAAATTGAATCTTATGACTCATCAAAAAGGCCATAAATGAACTTAATAAAATTATTCTAAATAAAATAAATGTTTAATATGTTCTAAATTAAATTATTAATGAATGTAATTTCATTATAATGAACATTAAGTGCAAGTGCAGAACACTTTCAAACACAGGGTAATAGTTTTTTCCCAAACCTCCATCTATCCTTCGGGTTACGCTTTCTCTATTTTTATACCAATGAAATTATTAAATATTCTTATTCAATCCCCCTACATTATATGTTTATGTTCTAAACATATGTACCTCTCTAAATTCTTCTTTATTTTATGGTAAATACATGTTTTATAAGGTTCACTTTTTAATTACCCCCGATAAGCAAACCAGATTAAAGGGAATATCCCAATTTATTACCCATTTTCAACTACACTACATAATCTATTTTAAGCCACCAGTATTTTTCTAAAATTACAATTTTTATCATGAAAAATATCATAGTTAATTTCTTGTTTTATGAAAACAATTATTCCTTCACACTCTTTAAAGACTCATTTATATTTTTCCTTAAACCGTAATAAAGTGGCTCATTTATAAAGTTTATTAAACACTATTTTTACATGTTTTCACTTAAGTTTACAAATTTCAGTATGATTATTATTTTAATATTTCTAAAATATAAATTTATTCCATTTTATTTTCTAGGATATACATGTTTACAATATTATTTTTTTGAAAAATACAAATGATTTTCCAAAAGAAATCTCCCTTCTAAAGTAAAAAAGGTATTTCTCTCATTAATTTCTCAATGATTTTATTAGAGAATTTTAATATATTTAAACACCCTATTCTTAATCTTATTATTAATTGAGATTGATATCTTATGTTACCATATACAATATTTTATTGAATGGTTTATGATTATTTTGACTAGGGATATACAATCTTTATACCATTCCCCATATTACTTTGGATAGTTTATGATTATGTTTACTGAGTAAGGATATCATTTACATTTCATATGATATTTTCAATATGAATGTATATGTTATATTATGTTTCACTCATTTTATATGAGGAGTTAATTAGACTTGGTAAGTTTCATATGGAGCCTTATATAGCCCCTCGATGCATCGGTAAGTCTCATGAGACAAAATAGTTTGGGTATTGGATAATGCCTTACCCAATTATATATTGTGTCTTAGATAAATCGTTCATGGTATGTTTTATGATGTCTTGAATTATTCATTACATCATTATGAGATTAGTTATTGATAATCTGTGTGATTATTCGAATAGTAGAATATCCATGGTTAAGTTTCATTCTCATGTGATTATTTATATGGAATTGTTTTGATCACATTTTATTCCTACCATATTATGTTTATGTTTTAATGAAATTTGTTTCTAGATATTCACCTTGCCTTATTATTTATGTTTATAGCTTTCATTGTATTCTTTACCCTTACTAATCATCTGATATCACCCCTTTATTATATTTTATTTTCCCCTAGGATACTAAGATTTATATTATGACTGATATTTAGGGATAATCTAAGAGAATAAGAGTGTTTCCAATGAAGTTACTATGTTGTTATTCATTCCAAGTTTTAATATAATACTTATGTTTATATCTAGTTTTATGATGCTACTAAACTATTCGGTCTTTTGGGATGTGATATTTTGTTCATAGTACCAATGTAATAAGGTAAAGCACTAGATCTGTGCTACTGGGGTTGGGGTATATTGTGGTAAAGAGAGTGAAAGCATAACCTGAAGAAAAATGGAGGTTCGGGAAGAAACCCTTACCACTTTGTAATTAATCAAATCGTATTCCCAAAAATTAATAATCATCAAGTGAAACATTTAATAACATGATGATAAATAGATTTATGATATTATATATCATATGTAAGTATACATACACCGCACAAAAGAATTAAGTGGTGAATAAGGGAAATATCACAGAAATAAAAGTGAGATGATAAACTCCTTAACTTATGTCCTAAAGTGTTATGCACTTTTACTTAATGTTCTAGATAATTAAATTAGATTCATTAATAATTTAATTCATAACCAATTAAACATGTATTTTATTTATTATAATTTTATTAAGTTAATTTTTATCCTTTTTGATGAGTTATAAAATTCAATTTCATCGTTTGTGAGTGTTCGTTTCCTTGGTTTTCAAGATTAGATCACTTGTATACAATAATGGAAGATCATGTAAAATGGGAATACTTATCCAGAATTTAAATTATATGTTATTAATAAAATTCCATATTATTAAATGGTCTTATATACTATTTTTTTCTAGATATAAGGATGATTCATTAGATAAAACATTAATGATAATCATTTATATTATTTTGGATTTTTTCAATCCCCACACATAAGTTTAGTTTTATTAATTAATATTATGTATATATACTAGTTCCAGAACACTAAATAAGTTGTAATATTCATTTTAAAATATTTTTTAACCATTATAATGGTTTTATAATCATCATTGAAGGTGGTATTAGACAACTAAGGTGGTTAATCGAAACCTCACAGACATTATTTTCATTTTTAGAACAAAAGGGGAAGAGGAAAGAGATTTTATAATGGATTATTCTATTAAAAAATTATAATTATAGTATATAAAATATACTAGAGTTACCATGAAACTTTGTGATATGGAGGTGAGGAGAGTATAATATAAGAAAAGAAATTTTAAAGGAATTAAAAGAAATCGAAAATAGGATTTTACCTCTAAACTTCTTCTCCTTGAGAACATCCTTAGGGATATTGGGTATGGTCTTTTGTTGAGACCAAAATCTCCTTAACATGGGGGACATACTTGGGAGGAGTATCAGTTAGAATTTGGACTAGATTCAAGGCTTTGGAGGAGTGATTATAAGAGGTGGTGAGGGGTGATATTTATAGGGGGAGGAGGGGTTTGTTTCATTAATTTATTCATTAATTTATTATTTTGGATCAAGACTATCAATAGTGTTGTTTCCCATGACTAAATATAGTAAATATAGAAGGATAATTCGATATTATGGGATTAAATCAGCCACACATCATCTATAACTCAATAATTCATGTATTTATTAAATACAACAAATTACCGTATTTCAATATTCACAAAAAAATCAACTATTTTAGAAAAATCCAAAAAATTCACCCTAACCATTTTTATATGTATAGAATTAAAAGTGAAATCCATTTTTTGAAAATAAATTTCTAAATATTTGAAATTTAATTTTTGAATAATGAATGAAATAAGAGGTATTTCTAGAAATTAATGAACCTATACTGATGAAATAACAACTTGACCATTGGAATAGTAATATGACCATTAGGAATAGTAATCAAAAAAATAGAATAATAAACTCAATTATGAAAGTGTAAATAAAAATAGGGCATCTTATAAATTAAAATTTAATATATTTATATGATGGAATAAGTAAATAAATGTTTTAAAAATGATAAATTAATTATTTGTATTTTTGTAAAATGTAAATGTTTATTTATAATTTTATAATTAAAATAATCATTAAAAATAAAATTTATTTTCATGAAATATATTGATAAATTAATATTTTGTTTTCTTATGATTATAATATAATTTTATGAGAGCTTAATTAATTTTTGAAAGAGTCATAAAATCGGTTATAATATTAAAATTGGTATTTTTTGAGTAAATGATGATTTATTGAAAAATTAAATTTCAAATATTTATAAAATTATTTTCATAAAATGGAGTCCATTTTTTTAATTATAAATGTCAAATAATGTTTAGGTTTTTTTTTTAATTTTTCTAAAATAGTTGATTTTTTTTGTGAATAGCGAAATACGATAATTTATGGTATTTAACAAATACATAAATTATTGAGTCATGACTGATGTAAGGATTATTTAAGCCCATAATATAAAACTATTCTTCTCTATTTAATATATTTATTAATTGTAAACAAAAATATTTATAGTGTTGATCCAAAATAATAAACTAATGAATAAATTAACCAAAAACACCCCTCTCCTCCCCCTATAAATACCACCCCTCACCACCGCTTCTCCTCACACCTCCAAAGCCTTGAAGCTTGTCCAAATTATACCCAATTCTATTCAAAAGTCTCCCCCATGTCCAAGATACTTTTTTCTCAATAAAATACCAAACCCAATTTCCCCAAGGAGGTTCTCAAGGAGAAGAAGTTCAAGAGGTAAAATCCTCCTTTTGTTTTCTTCTAATTCCTTTTCAATTTCTTTTATTTTCTCATACTATCATCATATCCCTATCCTAAAGTGGAATGATAAATCCAATATATTTTATATAATGGAATTTTATTGTGTTAATGGAATAATATATCTTCAAATCTCTTCTCTCTTCCCCTTTTGTTTTAAAAATGAAAACATTGCCTGTGAGGTGTTGATTCACCACCATCGTGGATGATGATTTTTCATTTTATAATACCACCTTCAAGGAAAGTCATGAAACCATTATAATTGTTAAAAAAGTATGTAAATGTATATTAAAATTTATTTAGTATTCTAAACTATTATATATACATAATATTAATTAATAAAACAAAACTATTGCGTGATGATCGAAAAAATGCCAAAATAATCTAAATGGTCATCATTAACGTTTTATCTAATGAATCATCCTCATATGTGAAAAAATGGTATAAAATACCATTTTAAATTTTGTAATTTCATTAATAACATATAATTTCAATTCTATATAACTATTCCCATTTTACATAAACTTCCATACTTGTAAACAAGTGAACTAATCATAAAAACTAAGGAAATGAACACTTCTGAATGATGAAATTGAGTTTTATAACTTATCAAAGAGGCCATGAATTCAATAAAATTATATTAAATTGAATAAATGTTTAATGCATTATTAATTAAATTATTAATGAATTTAATTTCATTATATAGGACATTAAGTGAAAGTGTAGAACACTTTCGAACATAAGGTAAGAGTTTCTTCTCGAACCTCCATTTTTTTCTTCAGGTTATGTTTTATCTCTCTTTATCCCAATGTAATTATTAATTATTATTATATACTACTACTAAAATCGGTGTGTATGTTTCAAACATATATAAATTTCTCAATTATTATTTATTTTATGGGAAATACATGTTTTATAAGGTTTCCTTTTTTAATTCCTCTTGATAAGAAAACCTGATTATAACGGGAAATTCCCCATTTATTACCCATTTTCAATTATAGTCTATAATCTATTTTAAGCATCCAATATTATTATAAAATCACATTTTTTATCATAAAAAACTATCTTAGTTCATATCTGGTTTTATAAAAACAATTATGACTTTTTCCGCTTTAAAAAATCATTTATATTTTCCCTTAAATTGCACTAAAGTGACTCATTAGGAATAGTAATCAGGCCAATAGAATAGTAACCTCACCAATGAAAGTGAAATTAAAATTTTGGTATCTTATAAATGAAAATATAATATATTTATATAATGTAATAAGTAAATAAATGTTTTTAAAATTGATAAATTAAGTATTGGTATTTTTGAGAAACATAAATGTTTATTCAAAATTTTATAATTAAAATAATTATTTAAAATAAAATTTATTTTCATGAAATAGATTCATAAATTGATATTTTTTTCTTATAATTATAATATAATTTTATCAGACCTTAATTAATTATTGAAAGAGTTATAAAATCGGTTATAATATTAAAATCAGTATTTTTTGAGTAAATGATTATTTTATTTAAAAATTAAATTTCACATACATATAAAATTATTTTCATAAAATGGATTTCATTTTTTAATTCTACACATAAAAAAATGGTTAGGGTGAATTTTTTGGATTTTTCTAAAATAGTTGAATTTTTGGTGAATAGTGAAATATAATAATTTATGATATTTAACAAATACATGAATTATTGAGTCATATATTATGTAGAGATGATATAAGCCCATAATATATAACTATAATTATCTATTTATTGTATTTATTCATGGTAAATAACACTATTGGTAGATTTGAGCCAAAATAATAAACTAATGAATAAATTAACCAAAACACCCCTCTCCTCCCCTATAAATACCACCCATCGTCACCTCTTCTAATCACACCTACAAAGCCTTAAATATTGTCCTAATTATACCCAATATTATTACCAATTATCTCCCACATGTTTATGAGCCTTTGGTATCAACAAAATACCAAACCCATTTTTTATAAGGAGGTTCTCAAGGAGAAGAAGTTCAAGAGGTAAAATCCTTTCTTCATTTTATTTTAATTATTTTTCAATTTCTTTTATTTTATTATCCTATCCTCACCTCCCTATCCCAAAGTTCCATGATAAATTAATTATCTTTTATATAATATAATTTTATTATGATAATGGTATAGTCTATCCTTAAATCTTTTCCCTCTCCCCCTTTCGTTCTATAAATGTAAACATCATCCATGAGGTATCGATTCACCACCTTCATGGATGATGATTTTTTGTTTTATAATACTGCCTTCAAGGATGGTCATAAAACCATTATAATGGTTAAAATAGATTTTAAAATTCATATTACAAATTATTTTTTGTTTTTAACCAGTATATAAACATAATATTAATTAATAAAAAAAACCAGTGCATGATGATCGAAAAAACGTCAAAATAATCTAAATGATTATAATTAACATTTTATCTAATGAATCATTATTATATCTAGAAACAATGGTATATAAGACCATTTAGTATTTTGGAAGTTCATAAATAACATATAATTTCAATTATCGATAACTTTTCCCATTTTAAAAGATATTACATACTTGTATACAAGTGAACCAATCATGAAAACCAAGGAAACAAACACTCCCAAACGAAGAAATTGAATCTTATAACTCATAAAAAAGTCCATAAATTAACTTAATAAAATAATACTAAATAAAATAAATTTTTAATAGGTTCCAAATTTAATTATTAATGAATATAATTTCATTATCTAGGATATTAGGTGAAATTCTAGAACAATTTCGGACATAAGGTAAAGGTTTCTTCTCAAACATATATTTTTTCTTCAGGTTAAGATTTCTATCACTTTACCACAATTTAATTATTAATTCTTATTATGTAATCCTATTAAATTATGTGTGTATGTTACAAACATAGTTACATTTCTCAATTATTCTTTCTTTAATGGGAAATACATGTTTTATAAGGTCCCCTTTTTAATTCCTTCTGATAAGAAAACCCGATTAAAGGTAACTTTCTAATTTCTTACTCATTTTCAAGTACAATCCATAATTTGTTTTAAGCCACCAATATTTTTTTGAAATCAATATTTTTATCATGAAATAATATCTTAGTTTATTTCTAGTTTTATGAAAAAATTATTCCTTTGTCCGCTTTAAAGACTCATTTATATTTTCCCTTAAACCGCACTGAAGTGGCTCATTTCTAAATTTTCTTAAACACTATTTTTACACGTTTTAACTTCAATTTCCAAATTTCGATATGATTATTATTTTAATATTCCTGAAATATAATTTTATTAACTTTTATTTTCTAGAATATATATGTTTACAATCTGATTTTTATGAAAAATACAAATGATTTTTCAAAAGAACTCTTCTTTCCAATGTAAAAAGGTATTTATTTTAAGAATTACTCAATGATTTTATTAGATTATTTTACACTATTTTAACACCATATGATGAATCTTATTCTTAATTTAAATTGGTCTCTTATATTACCATTTACCCTATTTTATTGAATGGTTTATGATTATTTTGAATGGGGATGTACTATCTTAATACCATTCTCCATATTACTCTGGATATTTTATGATTATGTTTACTGATTAGGTATATTATTTACATTTCATATATTAGTTACAATATGAGCTTATATGTTGATTATGTTTCACCCCTTTCATATGAGAAATTAATCAGACTTAATAAGTGTCGGGTGGGTCTTGTTATAGTCCCTTGATGCATTGGTAGGTTTCATGTGACAAACAAGGTTGCACTAGAGAAGGGGGCTATGCAATTTATTCCAAAAAATTAATTTATAATCCCACTTCCATAAAAAAGCTATATAATAATTATTATAATAATAATAATTATTTTCATCCAATTATTTCTTCTAAGGACCCGAAGGCCTATTTTTTTGTTATTTTGATAGCCCCCTTTTACGGGATGTAGGGGGAAACCCATAAATACTTCATAGAAATAAGACACCTCAAACATGAAGTATGAAAAAGTAAAACTAAAACTGAAAACATGAAGGTGCCCTCCCCAACATTTGATCATGTAAAATATCTCCACCATTGCAAGATAATTTGATGAGAAAATGTCCCGTGTCAATGCACAAGACTGGTCCGATGGAGAACGCTATACCCTCACAAACAACTAAATCCAAAATGCTCTGCAATGATGAACCACTAGCTCTCAATCCTCCTCTTGGCCTATACCATGCAGTCAAGTCCAATTTCACCGTCTTCCACCATTAGGATAAAATCATAAACCATACAAACAAGCTACTTCCACTAATCACACAAGAACACCATAAAAAACTAGCAATGCCTTTTCACCACACACAGGACCCTAACACCCTGTGCACCAGGTAACCTTAACCGATCACCGAAACCACTACTAGAAGACAACTCCGCTGCCATCCGCAGACATCCCCAACAAACCACGGGAAGCGAGAGACAGTGGGGAGGAGAACCTCCAATGATAGGGACGCCACACAAACCAAAAAACAAACCTGAAAACCTCACAAAAAACAATGGAAACAAGGACCTTCCCCCTCAGAGCCTCTCCAAATCCATTGACATCCCATACCAGATGCTCACTATAAATAGTGCCTAGCTACACCGGACCAAACTGAGGAGTTGGATCAAAGACGATGCTACAAGATCCAAGCCGAGGAGCTGGATCCAACACACATAAGCCTATTTTGTTTTGTTAAAGGAATGATTATTATTTACTCTCTCATTTTTTTGGCATTACAGATCACACATGGATAAAATATGTATATTATATATTTATATTAATATTACCACAATCTAGGTGTGGTGACTTAAAAAAAATGGGCCTTACATTTTTGACTTCACCACACACACTCATTCCACTTATTATATTTCATTATTATATATTATTTCTATTTTGTTTGTCACGTTACTATTATTATATTATTATATATTAATATCATTTTTTAACTATTTTAGCATTTTTTATATCATGTTTTCACTTTTTTATATCTCATTTCTTTCTTATTTTTTTCCACATTACATTTATTATTATTATTTTTTATTATTATCATTTTTATTTTTTTGTTCACATTACCATTATTGTTATATTTTATTATTATTTTATCTTACCAACATTTCACTCTTTTGTCACGTTATTACTATTATTATTATAACCCATTATTATATCTTATTATATTAAATTTAAATCTTATGCATTATATATTTATATTTTATCAAATATATATTTATGTCTTATATTTTATTATCATAATTTTATATTATAATTATTATTATTTATATAATTTTTTTAATACTCATAATTAATTTTTTTAAAACAAATTACGATCATAATAAATTATATTGAACTTTATTTATTTCAAAAAATAAAAATAAAAGTTTAATTCATATCATAAATTTCTAATTAAATTTATAAATATAATTTATCACGTTTTTATTTAATTTCATATTATTTCACTTTTCAAATTAGCTTAATTTTTTTATTCAAATCCTTAATTTTACAAAAATAAACAAGTAAATAAATTAATACTACATTTATAAAAATAGTATTTTTATAATTTTAAATCAAAATAGTTTTCTTTAAAAATATTAAAAACACTAAATATTAAAACATAATTTTAAATAAATAATATATTTTAACTTATTTTAAGGAAATAAATTTATTTAAAGAAAATGCTATTTATTGAATAGTGATATTTTATAATTTGAATCAAACATTATTTTAATTATAAAAAATATCTTAGTTTTATAAAAGTTTTTATTTAAAACTATCTTAATTGGTTTTAAATTATAAATAAAAAATTAAATAAATACTTAATAAAAATAAAAATTACTATTTAAATTTCTTGGGAAGTTACATTCTTCCCCACTTAAAATAATTGTACCCCCATAATTCATTTCTCAGTCTTAAGAAAATTTTAAATTTCCATATTCAAAATTAAGAAAAAATAAAATTTCTAAACTTCTATACTTTACCACTTATACAACATCTAATTGCTAAAGTTTTCTAGACCTTTAATCTGATACCAATTGTAAAGACCCTGATTTTAGTAGCTTGGAGGTGGCACCTTACTTTATTAAATTGGCACTATGAACAAGTGATCACATCCCAAAGTACTTAATAGTTTAATATCTCTAGAAAACTAGATAAAGCATAAGTATTACATTATAACTTAAAATGAAATACAACATAGTAACTTCATTAGAAACACTCTTATTCTCTTATACTATCCCTACATGTCAGTCATAATATACATCTTTACATCCTTGGGAAAAATAAAACATAAGAAAGGGGTGAGCTCAGATGCTTAGTGAGGGTAAAAAATAGACCAAAAGTTACAAACATAAATAATAAGGCAAGCTGAATATATAGCAACAGATGTTACTAAAATATAAACTTGAACATAATATGGTAGGAATAAAATATGATCAAAATAATACCACATAAATAATCACATGATAATGAAACTTAACTATGGATATTCTACTAGTAGAATAATCACATGGATTATTAATAAATAATAATAAAGGAATGAATAATACGAGACATCATAAACATACCGCCAAGGCTTCGTCCAAGATACCATACATAATTGGGCAAGACATTAGTCAATACCCAAACTATTTTGTCTCATTAGACCTATCAATGCATCGAGAGGATATATCGGGCCCCACTTGACACTAACTAAGTCTAATGCATTAATCATATGAAAGGGGTAAAATATAATCAACATATACATTCATATTGAAACTATCATATGAAATGTAAATAATATCCTCAATTAATAAACATAATCATGAACTATCCAGAGTAATATGACGAATGGAATCAAGATAGTACATCCTCAGTCAAAATAATCATAAACCATTAAATAAAATATGGTAGATGGTAACATAAGAGATAAATCACAATTAAGAATATGATTCAATATATGGTGTTTAAATAGATGAAAATACTCTAATAAAACCATTGAGAAATTCTTGAGAGAAATACCCTTTTTCTTTAGAAAGAAGGGTTCTTTTGGAAAATCATTTTCATTTTTCATAAAAATAAGATTGTAAACATGTATATCACAAAAAAGAAAAGGGAATGAAATTATATTTTAGTAATATTAAAATAATATTTATACTAAATTTTTTCACCTGAAGTGAAAATATTTAAAAAGAGTGTTTAAGAAACTTTATAAGTGAGCCACTTTTGTGCGGTTTATGGGAAAATAAAAATGAGACTTTAAATAGGACAAAGGCATAATTTTTTGCATAAAATATGAAATGAAATAATATAGTTTTTCATGATAAAAATATATATTTTAGAAAAATATTGGTGTATTAAAATAGATTATGGAGTGTACTTGAAAATGGGTAAGAAATTGGGAAGTTCCCTTTAATTGGGTTTGCTAATCGAGAGGAATTGAAAAAGGAACCTTATAAAACATGTATTTCCCTATCAAAGAAAGAAGAATTAAGATATTTACATATGTTTGGAATATAAAAATAGAATTTATTATAATTAAATAATATTAATTAAGAATTACATTGGGGTAAAGAGAGGGAAAGCGTAGTTCGAAATAAAAATAGAGGTCCGAGAAGAAACCTTGACCTTATGTCCAAAAGTGTTCTGCACTTGTAGTTAATGTCCAGGTTAATAAAATTAGATTAATTAACAATTTAATTCACAACCTATTAAAAATTTATTTTATTTATTATAATATTATTAATTTCATTTATATCCTTTTTTATGACTTATAAGATTCAATCTCGTCATTCAGAAGTGTTTGTTTCCTTGGTTTTCATGAGTGGTTCACCTGTATACAAGTATGAAAGATCATGTAAAATGATAATAGTTATATAAAATTTAAATTATATGTTATTAATGAACTCATTGAATATTAAATGGCCTTATATACCATTTTTTTTTCCAGATATGAGGATGATTCATTAGATAAAACATTAATGACAACCGTTTAGATTATTTTGATATTTTTCAACCATCATGCACTAATTTTGTTTTATTAATTAATATTATGTATATATATTGATTCAATAACAATAAATGAGTTTCAATATAAATTTTAAAATATTTTTTAACCATTATAATGGTTTTATGACCAGACTTAAAGGTTGTATTAGAAAATGAAAAATCATCGTCCACGAAGGTGGTGAATCGACACCTTATGGATGATGTTTTCATTTTTAGAAAAAAAGGGAAAGAGGGAAGATATTTGATGATATATTATTCAATTAAAATAATAAAATTACAATATATAAAAGATATTGGAGTTATACTACCACTTTGGGATAGGGAATGAAACTATATTTGAGGAATATTAAAAGAAAATTCATACTGAAACTTAGAAACTGAAGTAAAAATATATAAAAAGAGTGTTTAAGAAACATTAAAAATGTTCCAATTTAGTTTAGTTTATGGAAAAATAAAAATGAGTCTTTAATGAGGATAAAGGCATAATCATTTTCATAAAATTAGAAATAAAATAAGGTAGTTTTTCCTAATAAAAAAAGAGATTTAGAAAAAATTTGGTGTCTTAAAACATATTATAAAGAGTACTTAAAAATGGGTAAGAAATTGGGAATTCCCATTTAATTGGAATTGATTATTGTTTTAATGGAATAATCCATCATCAAATATACTCCCTCTTTTCCTTTTGTTCTAAAAATGAAAACATAATCTGTGAGGTGTTGATTCACCACCTTCGTGGATAATGATTTTTCATTTTCTAATACCGCCTTCAAGCATGGTCATAAAACCATTATAACAGTTAAACCAGATTGTAAAATGTATAATACAAATTATTTAGTATTCTAGAATGAGTATATAAAGATAATATTAATTCATAAAATAAAACTGGTGTTTGATGATCGAAAAAATGCCAAAATAATCTAAATGGTTGTCATTAACGTTTTATCTAATGAATCATCATAATATTTTGAAACAAAATTGTATATAAGACCATTTAATCTTCTTTAAGTTTATTAATAAAATATAATTTCAATTTTTTATAACTATTCCCATTTTACATGATCTTCCATACTTGTATACAAGTGAACCAATCATGAAAACCAAGGAAATAGACACTCCCAAACGACAAAATTGAATATTATAACTCATAAAAAAGGTTATAAATGAACTTAATAAAATTTTATAAATCAAATAAATGTTGAATAGGTTATGAATTAAATTATTAATTAATCTAATTTCATTATCCAGTACATTAAGTGCAAGTGCAGAACACTTTTGGACATCAAGCAAGGGTTTCTTCCCAAACCTTCATTTTTTCCTTCGAGTTACGCTTTCTCTCTTTTTACCCCAATGTAATTATTTATTATTATTCCTGAATTCTATGTGTATATTCAAAAAATATTCACCTTTATCAATTATTATTTATCTTAGGATAAATACATGTTTTATAAGGTTCCCTTTTTTAATTCCTCCCGATAAGCAAGCCCGATTAAAGGGAACTTCCCAATTTATCACCCATTTTAAAGTACAATCCATAATATGTTTTAAGACACTAATATTTTTATAAAATAAATATTTTTATCATTAAAAATTATCTTAGTTAATTTTTGGTTTTATGAGAACAATTATTCCTTTGTCCTCTTTAAAGACTCATTTATATTTTCCCTTAAACCGCACTAAAGTGTCCCACTTCTGAAGTTTCTTAAACACTCTTTTTACATGTTTTCACTTCAATTTACAAATTTTAGTATGATTATTATTTTAATATTCCTAAAATATAATCTCATTCCCTTTTATTTTCTGGGATATACATGTTTACAATCTTATTTTTTATGACAAATAAAAATGATTTTTCAAAACAATTCTTCTTTCCAAAGTAAAAAGGTATTTCTCTCAAGAATTTATCAATGATTTTATTAGAGTATTTTAATATATTTAAATAACCTCTATTGAATATTATGATTAATTTGGATTTATATATTATATTACCATATACCATATTTTATTGAATGGTTTATGATTATTTTGACTCAGATGTACTGTCTTGATACCATTCGCCATATTACTTTGGATAGTTTATGATTATGTTTATTGATTGGGGATATTATTTAAATTTCATATGATAGTTTCAATATGAATGTATATGTTGAATATATTTCACCCATTTAATATTAGTAATGAATTGGACTTATCAAGTGTTGGGTGGGGCCCATTATAGCCTCTCGATGCATCAGTAGGTTTCATGAGACAAACTAGTTTGGGTATTGGCTAATGTATTACCCGATTAAGTATGGTGTATTTGATGAATCTTTAAAGGTATTTTTATGACATGACAAATTATTAATTCCATTGTTATGACATTACTTATTGATAATGCATGTGATTATTTGACTAGTAGAATTCATAAAATCAGTTATAATATTAAAATCAGTATTTTTCGAGTAAATGATGATTTTATTCAAAAATAAAATTTCAAATATTTAAAAAATTATTTTCATAAAATGGAATCCATTTTTGAATTCTACCTGTTGAAAAATTTATAGGGTGAATTTTTGGTATTTTTGTAAGATAGTTGAATTTTTGATGAATAGTGAAATACGGTAATTTACAGTATTTAAAAAAAATAAGAATTATCGAGTCACAGATGATGTAGAGATGATGTAATCCCATAATATCAAACTCTATTTCTATATTTACTATATTTAGTCATGGTAAACATCACTATTGATAAAATAAATATAAAATAATAAACTAATGAATAAATTAATCAAAAACACCCCTCCCCCTATAAATACCACCCCTCACCACCTCTTCTCCTCACACTTTCAAAGTCTTTAAGCTTGTAAAAATTATACACAATCCTATTAAAAAATATGTTACCCATATTTAGGATACTATTTTCTCAACAAAATACCAAACCCAATAACGCTAAGGAGGTTCTCAAGGAGAAGAAGTTCAAGAGGTAAAATCCTCTTTTCATTTTCTTTTAATTACTTTTCAATTTATTTTCTTTTCTTATCCTCTCCTCAGCTCCCTATCCCAAAGTGGAATGATAAATCCAGTATATTTTATATAATTTAATTTAATTTTTTTAATTTAATAATCCATAATCAAATATATTTCCTCTTCCCCTTTTTTTATAAAAATGACAGCATCGTTTGTGAGGTGTCTATTCATCACCTTTGTGGACAATGATTTTTTGTTTTATAATAATGCCTTCAAAGATGATCATAAAATCATTATAATGGTTGAAATAAATTTTAAAATTTATATTAAAACTTATTTAGTGTTATGAAAACATTATATATACATAATATTAATTAATAAAACAAAACTAGTGAGTGATGATCGAAAAAACCCCAAAATAATCTAAACGGATATCATCAACATTTTATCTAATGAATCATCCTAATATATGAAAATAAAATGGTAAATAAGACCATTTAGTATTATATATGTTAATTAATAAAATATAATTTTAATTCTAGATAACTATTCCCATTTTATATGATCTTCCATACTTGTATACAAGTGAACCAATCATGAAAACCAAGGAAACAAACACTCCCAAACGACGAAGTTGAATCTTAGAACTCATAAAAAAGGCCATAAATGAACTTAATAAAATTATAATGAATCAAATAAATGTTTAATATATTCTGAATTAAATTATTAATTAATATAATTTCATTATCTAGGACATTAAGTTCAAGTGAATAACACTTTCAGACATAAGGTAAGGGTTTCTTCCCGAACCTCCATTTTTTCCTCCAGGTTACTCTTTCTCTCTCTTTACCCCAATGTAATTGTTAATTAATCTTATTTACTCCTCCTAAATTATATGTGTATACTCCAAAAATTTGTATAGATCATAATTATTTTTTATTTGATGGGATAAATACATCTTTTATAAGATTTATTTTTCAATTCTTCTCGATAAGCAAGTCCAATTAAAGGGAACTTCCCAATATCTTACCCATTTTCAAGTATGATCCATAATATGTTTTATGCCACAAATATTTTTCTAAAATATATATATTTTTTCTTGAAATAATATCTTAGTTAATTTAAAGTTTTTTACAAACTATTATGCCATTGTCTATTTTAAAGTCTCATTTTTTATTTTCCCTTAAACCACACAAAAGTGGATCATTTTAAAGTTTCTTAAACATATTTAAGTTTCTAAATTTCAGTATCAATATTATTTTAATGTTCCTAAAATATAGTTTCATTCCCTTTTATTTTCTAGGATATACATGTTTACAATCTGATTTCTATGACAAATACAAATGATTTTCCAAACGAACTTTTCTTTCCAAAGAAAAATTGAATTTCTCTCAAAAAATTCTCAATGATTTTAATAGAATATTTTCATATATTTTAAAAAAATATTTTTAATATTATTAATAATTTATATTAACCTCTTATGTTACCATATACCATATTTTATTTAATGGTTTCTGATTATTTTAACTAGGGATGTACCATCTTGATACCATTCACCATATTACTCTGGATAGTTTATGATTATTTTTACTGATTGGGGATATTATTTACATTTCATATGCTAGTTTCAATATGAATGTATATATTGATTATGTTTCACACCTTTAATATGAGGAATTTATTGGACTTATTAAGTGTCATGTAGGGACTGCTATATCCCCTCGATGCATCGGTAGGTCTCATGAGACAAACTAGTTTTGGTATTGGATGATGTCTTACCCGATTATGTATAGTGTGTTAGAAAAATCCTAGAAGATATGTTTATGATGTCCCACATTATGCATTACTTAATTATGAGATTATTTATTATTAATTCATGTTATCATTATACTAGTAGAATATACATGGCTAAGTTTCATTCTCATGTGATTATTTTTAAGGCATTATTTTGACCAGCTTTTATTCGTGCCATATTATGTTCAAGTTTATGTTTTAATGACATGTGTTTTTAGATATTCAACTCAAATTTTATTTATGTTTATAGATTTTTCTATATTTTTTACCCTTAATGAGCATCTGAGCTCACCCTTTTCTTATATTTTATTTTTCCCAGGATGTTGATATATATTACGACTAACATGAAGGGATAAGCTAAGAGAATAAGAGTGTTTCAAATGAAGTTACTATGTTGTATTTCATTTCAATTTGTAATGTAATATTTATGTTTGCATATAGTTTTCTATAGCTAATAAACTATTCATTCCTTTGATATTTTATCTCTTGTTCACAATACTAATGTAATAAAGTAAGGCACTCACTCTGTGTTACTAGGGTCAGGGTCCTTATAGTTGGTATTTTTGTGAAAAGTAAACATTTATTCATTATTTTATAATTAAAACAATTATTTAAAATAAAATTTATTTTCATAAAATAGATTCATAAATTATTATTTTGTTGTATTATGATTATAAAAGAATTTTATGGGACCTTAATTAAATTTTTTAAGAGGCATAAAATCTGTTATGATATTAAAATCGATATTTTTTGAGTAAATGATGATTTTATTCAAAAATTAACTTTAAAATATTTAGAAATTTATTTTCATAAAATGGAGTCCATTTTTGAATTCTAATGTTTGAAAAATGGTTTGGGTGAATTTTTGGGATTTTCTAAAATAGTTGAATTTTTGATGAATAGTGAAATACGATAGTTTATAGTATTTTACAAATATATGAATCATTGAGTCATTTATGATGCATTTATGATGTAATACCACAATAACAAACTCCCCTTCTCTCTTTACTATATTTATTCAAGGGAAACAACACTATTGATAATCTTGATCCAAAATAATAAACTAATGAATAAATTAATAAAAAAAACTCCCCTATATAAATATCACCCCTCACTACCTCTTCTTCTCAAAAATCCAAAGCCTTAAATATTTTCCAAATTATTCACAATACTCTTCCCAAGTCTCTACCCCACATTTTTGATCCTTTGATCTCAACAAAATACTAAACCCAATTACCCTAAGGAGGTTCCCAAGGAGAAGAAGTTCAAGAGGTAAAATCCTCTTTTAGTTTTCTTTTAATTCCACATGAGCCTCAGCCTAGTTGGTGAGGTATAATTAAGTTAATCCACAAGACCCAAGTTCAAAACCAGGTAGAGGAAAATTTCGGGTACTGTAGCAGGCATTGTAGCAGTACTGTACACTGTGTGGGACTGTAGTAGTTACTGTTTGGTACTGTAGCAGCTGGAACTATTCACCTTGGGCCACCGGTTTGGGATGGGAGTACTTAAGGATTTCGGGCCACCCAGGCCTTCGGGTCAGTAGGACTTTCAGGCTACCTCAAGGCCTTCAGGACACATGCAGTTGCCCCAAACACACTACAAAAAAGAAGCAACCCCAAAAGAGGATTCAGAGCAGGTGCACTCACCAGAGCAGAACCAAATGGATTTGTCAGAATGAGATGGTATGGATATGCCATTGGGACCAGCCTGTGCTTTCATGGGAAGCCTATCCAGACGACCATGTGAAGGTGGAGAGCCACTATAATGATGTAGATGCTGGGGAGGGACAGTTCCTTGTAGATAGTCTGGTTGAATTCCATAAGACCTTCGGGTTATGTAATCTTCTAAGCCTACGGGCCATGTAATCTCTAAGCCTACAGGTCATGTAAGGGTTCCCCCTCATCCCTTGAAAGGTGGGTTATCAAAAATCAATAAAAATGAAGGCCTTCCGGCCATTGGGGGGGGGGGGGTTCTTTTAATTACTTTTCAATTTTGTTTCTTTTCTTATCCTATCCTCACATAACTATCTAAAAGTGGAATGATAAATCTAGTATATTTTATGTAATGTAATTTATTTTTTAATTTAATAATCCATCATTAAATCTCTTACCTATTCCTTTTTTGTTCTAATAATGAAAACATCATCCGTGAAGTGTTGATTCACCACCTTCATGGACGATGATTTTTCATTTTCTAATAACGCCTTAAAGGCTAGTAATAAAATAATTATAATGGTTAAAAAATATTTTAAATCATATATTACAACTTATTTAGTGTTCTAAAACCTCTATATATACATAATATTAATTAATAAAACAAAACTAATGCGTGATGATAAAAAAACACCAAAATAATCTAAACGGTTATCATTAATGTTTTATCTAATTAATCATAATAATATCTAAAAAATGGAATATAAGAACATTTAATATTATTAAATTTCATTAAAAACATATATCTTAAATTCTGGATAACTATTCCCATTTTATATGATCTTCCATACTTATATATAAGTGAACCAATATGGAAAATCAAGAAAACAAACACTCTTGAATGATGAAATTGAATCTTATGACTCATCAAAAAGGCTATATGGGAACTTAATAAAATTATTCTAAATAAAATAAATGTTTAATATGTTATAAATTAAATTATTAATGAATATAATTTCATTATCATGAACATTAAGTGCAAGTGCAGAACACTTTCAGACATAAGGTAAGAGTTTTTCCCCAAACTTCCATTTCTCCTTCAGGTTACACTTTCTCTATTTTTATACCAATGTAATTAATAATTATTCTTATGTAATCGTACTAAATTATATGTATATGTTATAAACATATGTACCTTTCTCAATTATTCTTTCTTTTATGGTAAATACATGTTTTATAAGGTTCCCTTTTTAATTCCCCCTGATAAGCAAACCAAATTAAATAGAACTTTCCAATTTATTACCCATTTTCAACTACACTACACAATCTATTTTAAGCCACCAGTATTTTTATAAAATTAAACTTTTTATCATGAAAAAATATCATAGTTAATTTCTGGTTTTATGCAAACAATTATTCCTTCATCCACTTTAAATACTCATTTATGTTTTCCCTTAAACCGTACTAAAGTGGCTCATTTATAAAGGTTCTTAAACACTATTTTTATATGTTTTCACTTAAGTTTACAAATTTCAGTATGATTATTATTTTAATATTTCTCAAATATAATTTTATTCCATTTTATTTTCTAGGATATACATGTTTAAAATCTTATTTTTATGAAAAATAAAAATGATTTTCCAAAAGAACTCTTCTTTCTAAAGTAAAAAGGTATTTCTCTCATTAATTTCTCAATGATTTTATTTGATCATTTTAATATATTTAAACACCCTCTTTTGAATATTATGATTAATTGAGATTGATATCTTATGTTACCATATACCATATTTTATTGAATGGTTTATGATTATTTTGACTAAGGATATACAGTCTTGATACCATTTTCTATATTAATCTAGATAGTTTATGATTATGTTTACTGATTGAGGATATCATTTACATTTCATATGATTTTTTCAATATGAATGTATATGTTGATTATGTTTCACTCCTTTCATATGAGGAGTGAATTGGACTTGGTAAGTGTCAGATAGAGCCTTATATAGCTCCTAGATGCATTAGTAGATCTCATGAGACAAACTAGTTTGTGTATTGGCTAATGTATTACCCAATTATATATGGTGTCTTAGATAAAGCCTTCAAGGTATGTTTATAATGTCTCACATTATTCATTCCATCATTATGAGATTAGTTATTGATAATCTAGATGATTATTCAACTAGTATAATATCTATGGTTACGTTTCATTCTCATGTGATTATTTATATGGCATTATTTTGATCATATTTTATTCCTACCATATTATGTTTATGTTTTAATGAAATGTGTGTCTAGATATTCACCTTGCCTTATTATTTATATTTATAGATTTTGTTGTATTTTTTACCGTTAATGAGAATATGAGATCAACCCTTTCTTATGTTTTATTTTTCCCCAAGATAACAAGATGTATATTATGACTGATATGTAGGGATAAGCTAATAGAATAAGAGTCTTTCCAATGAAGTTACTATATTGTTATTCATTCCAAGTTATAATGTAATACTCCTGTTTATATTTAGTTTTTCAAAGCTACTAAACTATTCAGTCATTTGGGATGCAATATTTTGTTCATAGTACCAATTCAATAAGGTAAGGCACTGTATCTAGGCTAATAGGGGAGGGGTATATTGTGGTAAAGAGAGTGAAAGCATAACGTGAAGGAAAAATGGAGGTTTAGGAAGAAACACTTACCACTTTGTAATCAATAAAATTGTATGCCCAAAAATTAATAATCATTAAGTGAAACATTGAATAACATAATGATAAACATATTTATGATATTATATATCAAAAGTAAGTATACATACACTACAAAAAATAATTAAGTGGTGAATAAGGTAAATCTCACAGAAATAAAAGTGAGATGATAAACCCCTTACCTTATGTCCTAAAGTGTTATACACTTGCACTTAATGTTAAATATAATGAAATTAGATTCATTAATAATTTAATTAATAACCACTTAAACATGTATTTGATTTAGTATAATTTTATTAATTTCATTTTTAGCCTTTTTGATGAGTTATAAGATTCAATTTCATCGTTTGTGAGTGTTCATTTCCTTGGTTTTCAAAATTAGATTACTCGTATACAAGTATGGAAGATCATGTAAAATGGGAATTGTTATCCAGAATTAAAATTATATGTTATTAATGAAATTAAATAATATTAAATGGTATTATATACTATTTTTTTCTAGATATGAGGATGATTCATTAGATAAAACATTAATGATAATCATTTAGATTATTTTGGCTTTTTTTCGATCCTCACACATAAGTTTTGTTTTATTAATTAATATTATGAATATATACTAGTTATATAAAACTAAATAAGTTGTAATATATATTTTAAAATATTTTTTAACCATTATAATGGTTTTATTACTAGCATTGAATTTTGTATTAGACAACGAAGGTGGTTAATCAAAACCTCATATACATTGTTTCCATTTTTAAAACAAAAGGGGAAGAGGAAAGAGATGTAATGATAGATTATTATATTAAAAAATAAACATTATAGTATATAAAATATACTAGAGTTATCATGACACTTTGGGATAGGTAGGTGATGAGAGTATAAGATAAGAAAATAAATTTTAAAGGAATTAAAAGAAATCGAAAAGAGGATTTTCTTTCTTGAATTTCTTCTCCTTGAGAACATCCTTGGGGAAATCGGGTATGGTCTTTTGTTGAGACCAAAAGCTCCTTAACATGGGGGATATACTTGGGAAGAGTATTGGTCAGAATTTGTACAAGCTTCAAGGATTTGGAGATGCGAGTACAAGAGGTGGTGAGGGGTGATATTTATAGGGGGAGGAGGGGGTGTTTTTCATTAATATATTCATTAGTTTATTATTTTGGATCAAGACTATCAATAGTGTTGTTTCACATGACTAAATATAGTAAATATAGAAGGAGATATTATGGGATTAAATCATACATACATCATCCATAACTCAATAATTCATGTATTTGTTAAATATAATAAATTATTGCATTTCAATATTCACAAAAAATTCAACTATTTTAGAAAAATCCCAACAATTCACCATAACCATTTTTATATGTATAGAATTAAAAAATAGGATCCATTTTTTGGAAATAAATTTCTAAATATTTGAAATTTATTTTTTGAATTATGAATGAAATATGAGGCATTTTTAGAAATTAAGGAACCTATACTGATGGAATAATAGTTTAACTGTTGGAATAGTAATATGGCCATTAGGAATAGTAATCCAACAAATAGAATAATAAAATCAATTATGAAATTGTAAATAAAATTTTGGTATCTTATAAATGAAAATTAAATATATTTATATCATGGAATAAGTGAATATTTTTTTTAAAAATGATAAATTAATTATTTGTATTTTTGTGAAACGTAAATGTTTATTTATAATTTTATAATTAAAATAATCATTAAAAAGAAAATTTATTTTCATGAAATATATTAATAAATTAATATTTTGTTTTCTTATGATTATAATATAATTTTATGAGACCTTAATTAATTTTTGAAAGAGTCATAAAATTAGTTATAATATTAAAATTGGTATTTTTCAAGTAAATGAGGATTTTATTCAAAAATTAAATTTCACATATTTAGAGAATTATTTTCATAAAATGGATTCCGTTTTTTAATTATAAACATCAAAAAATGGTTAGGTTTATTTTTTAATTTTTCTAAAATAGTTTATTTTTTATGAATAGTGAGATACGATAATTTATGGTATTTAACAAATACATAAATTATTGAGTCATGGCTGATGTAAGGATGATGTAAGTCCATAATATCAAACTATGATTTTATATTTAATATATTTATTAATGGGAAACAATAATATTGATAGTGTTGATCCAAAATAATAAACTAATGAATAAATTAATCAAAACACCCCTCTCCTCCCCTTATAAGTACCACCCTCACCACCGCTTCTCCTCACACATCCAAAGCCTTGAAGCTTGTCCAAATTCTACACAATAATCTTACCAAGTCTCCCACATTTCCAAGATAATTTTTTCTCAATAAAATACCAAACCCAATTTCCCCAAGGAGGTTCTCAAGGAGAAGAAGTTCAAGAGGTAAAATCCTCTTTTTGTTTTCTTCTAATTGATTTTCAATTTATTTTATTTTCTTATATCCTCACCACCTCCCCATCATAAAGTGGCATGAGAAATATAATATATTTTATATAATTTAATGTTATTGTGTTAATGTAATAATCTATCTTCAAATCTCTTCTCTCTTCCCCTTTTTTTTAAAAATGAAAACATTGCTCGTGAGGCGTTGATTCACCACCTTCATGGATGATGGTTTTTTATTTTATAATACCACCTTCAAGGAAAGTCATAAAACCATTATAATAGTTAAAAAAGATTTTAAAATTCATATTATAACTTATTTATTTTTCTTCAACTAGTATATATACATAATATCAATTAATAAAACAAAACTATTGTGTGATGATTGAAAAAACGCCAAAATAATCTAAATGGTTATCATTAAAGTTTTATCTAATGAGTCATCCTCATATATGGAAAAAATAGTATAAAATACCATTTTAAATTTTTTAAGTTCATTAATAACATATAATTTTAATTCTATATAACTATTCCCATTTTACATAATCTTCCATACTTGTAAACAAGTGAACCAATCATGAAAACTAAGGAAATGAACACTTCTGAATAAAAAAATTGAGTCTTATAACTTATCAAAGAGACCATAAATGAACTTAATAAAATTATATTAAATTTAATAAATGTTTAATGGGTTATTAATTAAATTATTAATGAATTTAATTTCATTATCCAGGACATTAAGTGCAATTGTAGAACACTTTCGAACATAAGGTAAGAGTTTCTTCCTGAACCTCCATTTTTTCCTTCAGGTTATGTTTTATCTATCCTTATCCCAATGTAATTCGTAATTCTTATTATTTACTACTTCTAAACTAGGTGTTTATGTTCCAAACATATATAACTTTCTCAGTTCTTATTTCTTTTATGTGAAATACATGTTTTATATGGTTTCCTTTTTAATTCCTCTCGATAAGCAAACCCGATTAAAGGGAAATTCCCCATTTCTTACCCATTTTCAAGTACAGTCTATAATCTGTTTTAAGCCACCAATATTATTATAAAATCAAAATTTTTATCATAAAAAACTATCTTAGTTCATATCATGTTTTATGAAAACAATTATGACTTTTCCACTTTAAAAACTCAATTATATTTTCCCTTAAACCGCACTGAAGTGACTCATTTATAAAGTTTCTTAAACACTATTTTTACATGTTTTCACTTCATTTTGAAAATTTCAGTATGGTTATTATTTTAATATTCCTAAAATAAAATTTCATTGCTTTTTATTTTTTGGGATATACATGTTTACAATATGATTTTTATGACAAATACTGTCCCATACATGACTTATTTTAAAGGTATTTTTCATTTAATTTACATTATTGCTTTGTTGTGGGGGTTTCCCATGAAATTTTGGAGGAAAGAGTGGGTTTTCAAGATTTGGGCCAAACCGTGAGCCCATTTCCAGATCTAAAAATATATTTTTTTCTTTTGTAACTCCTCTTTTTTCAATATTTTCCACCCATTCCACTTCCCACTTGGCATCCCCTAACATATTAAAACTACCATATCCATTTAGAATCATTAGGAATCCATAATCATGGTGGATTTGGGTTATTTATTAAGGTATTGTGCTAGGCTGTGGGGATAGGGAATGCCCTTCAGGCCTTGCCATGGGCCGGGTTTGGTTCCGGTTTTGATGGTGACCATATTCGGTTCGTGGAAAAATGGTATCAAAGGGGGTTAATGTTTTTGGGTTATATTATTATTTTGGGATGAGTCGGGATAGATAGGAGCTAGGAATATTGGGGCTCAGAGTTTTGGTCGTGATTAGGGTGCCTGGTCTGCACCTCTCGTGATAGACCTCGTGTCACTATGGGATGTTGGAATTGTTTTTTTGACTTCACTACTAGGTGAGATGTGTGGGATGTAGAGTAAAAGTGGACATCGAGTGGGTGTGAATTAGTTTTTATTTTATTGTTTTAATGTGTTTGACTTATTTTTCTTTAATGTTATTGATGAAAATTTTCAGAAATTTTGTACTGATTTTTTCTCTTGTGACTGTTTCCTTTTGTAGCAACATGTCTCCCTGAAAATCTCCCATGAACCCATGGGAGGAATTCGGAGAGAGTTTTACCTCACCATTTGATCAAAGGATAGTATAGGATATGGTTTGGGATGTCGAAGCTCTATGATAGGGAAAAAAATCATATTCTAGCTCCTGTTAGAGAAGACGAGACCGGTCCTAGTAAGGACAAAGCCCATGAGTTTCTGAAAAAAAGCCTCCTACTTTATGAGGTAGAATTGAACCCCAAGAAGCAGAGGAGTGACTTGAAAATATTGAGTTCATATTTGAGTTCCTAGACACACTTGAGGAGGTCCAGGTCAAATGTGAATCTTTCCTATTAGAGGTTCCAAGATGAAGGTATCGGGAATTAGTGATTCAAGTTGGGAAGCACGAGAAGATGAGATAAAAGGACTTCAATGTTATCTTCAACAACGAGTAATTCCATGAAGTTTTGGCATATGATCGATATTTATAGTTTATGGAACTTTTTTAGGGGGATATTTTAGTGATGGATTATTCCAACCATTTTGCTGAGTTGGTCCGGTATGCTCTAGAAATGGTCTCTAATGAGAAGATGAAGCCCCAGAAGTTTGAGAGGGGTTTGCGGCCAGAGATATATTCCCAGGTCTTCCTATTAAAGATAAAAACCAATAAAAAAGTTTTTGATAGAGATTTCATGTTGGAGACCGATAAACAGGGGAGGTATGGTTTCTTTGGGATAGTATCAAGAATGGGTAGTGGCAGTTCTTCTGAGAAGAAAAGGAAGCGGGAGGAGCAGGGGAAGAAGGGAGGTGGTAGCTTAGGCCAACCTTCCAGGTAGTTTTCTTCAGTGGATTCTAATGCATAGTCCATCATGTGACACCAGTGTGGGAGGAAAAGGCACATCCTACCATCATACACATCACCTCTGAATCCCTGTTATTAGTGTGGAGGTATGAGACACTTGCAGCGCTTTTGTAGATGACACATACACTCCAGAGTGGGGAATGATCTGTGGCTTCCAGAGGGGTGGAATTTAAGTCAGAGCTATATATAATGATGGGATATAGGTTGGGTGTCCATGGTGGCAGGGTTGTATCATCTTCTAGGAAGATCCAGTTCAGGGAAGAGCCACAGGCGAGTGGTCATTCTCAGGCAGAGACTAGTCATCTTCATGCGGTGGATCAAGAACCAACAGGATCAGAGGTGGGACCGTTGACTGTACGAGGTAACGTTTTGATTTCATCTTCTATAGCTAATGCTATTTTTTGATACTGGTGCCTATGTTTCATTCATCTATACCCGTTTTGTGAACACATTGAATTTTACAACCGAGATTTTTCCTTTTGCGATGGAACTGTTGACCCCGCTGGGAAAGAAGAAAGAGCAGGGTCTTAGGTTCCCATCATGTGTGCTTTATATGTCAGGGGTTAAGATGGAGTGAGACCTCATGGTCTTAGATATATATCTATTTGACATGATAACTGACATTTATTGGATGGTACACTTTCAAGCGCACATCGATTGCTATAGGCGACAAGTCAGTTTCACGGCACCAGAAGGGAGTTGTCAGGTTTTCCTTGGGGTTTGAGATCCTCAGTCGGGTCATGCAGGACCTCCACTCCCAGATTTAGGGAATATTGTCTTCTAATTATTATCACTCATGCTAGAGGATTATGTTTTTTCTCCTAAATGTGGACTACCTTGTGTAGTGGATGAGTTTCCAAAGGTATTCCTAGATGATTTTTTAGGCTTACCTCCAGAGTAGGATGTGGAGTTCTCGATTGATTTGGAAATGAGAACATAGTCAATATCTCTTTCCTAGTATCATATGCCCCCCCACCAAGATGAGGGAATTAATGATACAAATATATGATTTAGAATCCAAAGGATTCATTCGCCCGAGCATCTCTCCTTGGGACGCTCCTGTTCTTTTCGTGAAGAAGGCCGACAGATCCCTCTGATTGTGTATTGATTATCAGAATTTGAACAAGGTAAACATAAAGAATAAATATCCTTTTCCATGAATAGATGAATTTTTTGACCAGTTTAAGGGGGAAAGTGGTTTTCAAAAATAGACTTATGTTTGGGTTACCACCAACTCAGGGTGAATGAGGAAAAATATTACGAAGACAACATTCCGAAGTAGGTATGACCACTTTGAGTACTTGGTCATGCCCTTAGGATTAACCAATGATCCAATGGTCTTTATGGAACTCATGAATAGGGTGTTCCACCAGTATCTTGACTTTTTTTTTCGTGGTATTTTTGGATGAAATCCTGGTTTACTCTGGATCCAAGGAGGAACACATACATCATTTGCAGATCATGTTGGGCACGTTGCGAGAGCACCACCTCTATGAAAAGTTCTCCAAGTGAACTTTCAGGATCAGAGAAGTAAAGTTTATGTGGAATGTGATCTCGGATTAGGGGGTTTCAGTGGACCCCGAAAAGATAAATACAATTATGTCATGGGAGCAGCCAAATAATGTGTTCCAGATCAGAAGTTTCCTCATCTTGGTTGGTTATTACTGGAAGTTTGTTCGGGATTTCTCTTAGCTTGCTTCTCCCATGAACGTAGTCACCCAAAAAGGGGTGAAGTTTTTATAGGGCCTAGAATGTTAGGAATCCTTTGAGGAGTTGAAGCGGCGGTTGGCTACCACCCCAATTCTGATTTTAACAGAGGCTGTAAAGGGGTATGTGGTGTATTGAGATGCTTCAGGTATGGGTCTCAGGTGTGTGCTTATGCAGGGTGATCATGTGGTGGCATATGGTTCTCACCAAATCTGACCACATGAAAATAATTATCTGACCCACAAATTGGAGTTAGTAGCTGTGATTAATGCTTTGAATATTTTGCGTCACTACCTCTTTGGGGAGAAGTTTGTGGTCTAATATGATCACAAAATCTTGGCCTATATCTTCTCTCAGAAGGATATAAATCTGAGGTAGTTCCGCTAAATTGAGTACTTGTAGGGGTTAGACTTTGACATTACCTATACCCTGGGAAAGGGAAATGTGGTGGTAGATGCTTTGAGTAGAAAAGTACTAGTGAAATCCTAGATAAAGTCTAGTGATGAGTGAAATATGATGGGGATATTTTCTCAGATGCATGTGGAGACCAAGGAGCACATTGGATGTGTGTACTTGGCAAGAATTCAGTTGAGTCCTTCTCTCTTAGAGTTGATTCAGCAAGAACAGTCCAGTGATGATATTTTTTAGCGGTCGAGGTAGTTTCTTCATGGTGGGGAGAAGTCTTCTGATTGGTCATCATCTCCTGAGGGTATCTTGTGCTTCAAGGGCCGATCAGTAGTTCCATTGTCTCTGAGGAAGGTGATGATGCAAGATATACACCAATATCAATGGGTTGTCCATATTGGTAACACCAAGATGTATTATGATGTGAGTTGGAAGTTCTAGTGGCCATGTATGAGATGAGACATAGATGGCTTCATTTTGAGATGCTACATATGTCAGTAGGTGAAAACGGAGCACCAAAGGCCCTCCGGTTTTCTCCAACCATTACCCATTTCTACATAGAAGTGGGAATTGGTCACCATGGACTTCATTATTGGATTATCTCATACACCCAGGGGTAAGAATTCCATATGGGTAGTGATTGATCGTCTGACCAAATCATCCCACTTCATTCTGATAAAAGATACAACTAAAGTGGATGAGTTGGGCCATTTGTATCTTCATGAGGTGGTAAAGACTCATGGTTTACCATCAGTAGTTTTCTTAGATAGAGACCCCCATTTCACTTCTTGGTTTTGGGAAGGGATTCAAAAGGTCTTGGGGTTACAGATTAAGATAAGAATGATATATCATCCTCAAACAGATGGTCAGATAGAGCAGGTGAATCAGATACTGGAGGAAATTCTTCCTACATGTGTTTTGGACTTTGGAGGTTCTTAGGATATCCATTTGGGATTAGTTGAATTTTCCTATAATAATAGTTACCAATCCTCGATTTGAATGGATCCTTTTGAGGTGCTCTATGGTCGGCCTTGTCGTTCCCACCTATGTTGGGCTTAGATAGGTGATACTTCACTATTGGGGTCGAGCCTTGTTCAAGAGAAATATGAGAATATCAATTTTACCAAGAAGTTCTTATTGATAGCTCAGAGTCACCATAAAATTTATGCATACCAGAGGTGTCGAGACGTAGAGTTTTCTGTGGGTGACCAGGTATTCTTGAAAGTGGCCCCTCATCCGGGCCATTGTCATTTGGGAAAGAAAGAGAAGCTGACGCCGCGGTATGTCGCACCTTTTGAAATCACCAAGTGTATTGGAAAGGTGGTATACAGGTTGGATTTTCCTTCTTAGTTGGCATCCATTCATGATGTCTTTTACATCTCCTAGTTGAAAAAGTACAACCCAGATCTGTCCCATGTGCTGAATTGGGAGGAGTTGGATATAGAGCCCGATTTGTCTATTTTTGAGAGGCTAGTGTGAATAGTTGATTCCAAATATAAGGTGATTAGTGTAAAGTCTATTCCATTGGTTCAGTTCCTTTGGTACCATGGGAACGATGTCCACGAAACTTGGGAGCGGAAGTTGTGGATTGAGAAAGAGTACCTATTCTTGTTTTCCGATCAAGATTCGGGTTGACTTTATGGGGAAAAAATTATTTCATGGTAGAAATAATTATCATATACATGACTTATTTTAAAGATATTTTTCATGTAATTTCCATTCTTTCTTTTTTTAGAGGTTTCCCATGCATTTTTGGAGGAAAGGGTAGTTTTTCAAGATTTTCACCAAACCATGTGCCCATTTCCAGATTTATAAATAAATATTGTTTCTTTTATAACTCCTTTATTTTCAAGATTTTTCACCCATTACACTTACCACTTGGCCTACCCTAACCTATTAAAACTATAATATCCATTTTAATCCCTAAGGAATCCATAATGATGGTGGATTTGGGTTATTTATTAAGGTATTGGGCCAGCTCTTGATCCCATTTCCAATTTTAAAAAAATAATTTGTTTATTTTATATATTATTCATCTTTTAATATTTTTTGGTTATTACACCTCTCACTTGATTACACTAACCCTATACACACTCCCATATTCGTTTCTCACTCTTTTAAGCTCATCTTCATCACGTATTAGGTAAATATTTCTCAGGCTTTCTCAAATTGGCTAGATTTGAAAAGGTAATTTTTTTATTTCATAACTCCTTTATTTTTTACTCTTTTCCCCCATTTCAATTCCCAATTGACCTAATTAGCCTTATTTTAACCTCCATATCAGTTTTTCTACTTGGAGATTCTCCTATTGGTGTATTTGGGGTGATTTATTCAAGATCTCTCAAGTGAGTGGGTTTCCTTCCTTCATCCTCCCATTTTCTTAGGGTTTCTTCCATTTTTCTTGAAGTTCCTAATGTTCAGAATGTAAGGTTTAGAACCTAGGGTTTTATCTTGGATTTATTGGTATAATATTTTGGTTTTAGTTTTTATTTAACACCCTTGTGGTGCGGTGGTGGTGCGGTTGAACTTTCGCATAAGGATTTGGTGTTTTTGAAACTTATGGTAGGTGATTCCATGTGTAAGAACTACTAGATGAGTTAGCCTTGATTGATTTATATTTTTATCACACTCCTCCTTAATTTTCTTTCTGAGAAAATTATTTTTGGTGGAATTTGTTAAACAATTGATTTTTAAATGCCATTTTTGTGTGAAAATGGGTGTTTTACATGTGTGTTCGATGCTGTACCACTTGGGGCTATTTTATAATTCATGTAAGGGTTTTATTAAAATGTTTTTCTACTGATAATTATGGTTTGGGGTAATATTAGTGGGTATTGTGTTTTCAAAGAGGTCTTTTAGATGAATTTTATGTGAAAAGTTTGGTTACATTCATTGAAATTGTTTTATGGAAATTCTAAGTGGTTTATTGAGTTATATAAAGGGTGAAAAGAATGTGTAGCTACCATTTTGAATGTGTGTGACCAGAAATGATGTTTTTATGTGAAAATTAATTTTGGTAACATGTGTAATTTTTTTGAACACAAAGGGGGAAGTCCAAGTATCTAGGTGGGCCGATGTATACTAATACGCTAGCGATCCATAGTGGTTTTGTCCCTGTTTCAATTAGAAAGTTGGACATTGACAACACTAAAAAAACTACAATGATGATTATTGGGTACCAATAGGTTATGGGTATGTTTCCTACTAGTGTTTCATGTATGATAACAGATATTGTTATGGTTACTTTACACTGAGATATGGTTATGGTTATGGTTATGGTCATGGGGCCCAAAACTAACAAGTGCCTAGGGGTGTTCTCGAGATTAGTGCTCATTGAATTTTTGGTATTTATCATTGGATTATGGTGTGTTTTGCTGGAAAATTAAATAGAACAATTTTTTTTAAAATTTTTTCACTCTTTAAAATTTACCTTTGAAAACTATTTACTTTTAAAAGTTTCATTCTTTATAAATTATTACCACCATTTCTTGTTTATTAAAACTCGCATGATTTTTTATCTTGTATTGATCACTATATGGAATCTTTGGGTGGTATCATATTTTTATTAGTATCACAACCAACTTACACCTTTGGGTGTAAGTAGACTTGATCATGTTTGACACAGGTAAAGGCAAGGCCTTGGGTGATGGAAGTTCGAGTTGTTAGTTTCCTTCCATGGTGCAGTGTTGTGGAGACGGCTGATGGGTGATGACCCATTGTCACATGGTGTTCCTTGATATGTTTTGTTTTTCTAATTTTATATATATTTGGACCTATTTTGTCATGTTTAAGACCATGTATTCAGTTCTGAATTTTATTTAAGTCTTGTTTGGTTGGTAATTTTCAGATTTATTTTATTGATTGTCTTTGGTTGTTAAATGATTCTAAACTCAGGTAAATCATTCCCAAACCAATATTTAAGATACCCGGGCACTTGTTCTAGACTATGGGGATAAGTAACACCCTTAGGGACTTGACATGGTATGGGTTTGGTTCTAGTTTTGAAGGTGACCAAATTCAGTTCGTGACCAATACAAATGATTTTCGAAAAGAACTCTTCTTTCCGAAGTAAAAAGGTATTTCTCTCAAGAATTTCTCAATAATTTTATTAGAGTATTTTCATATATTAAAAAAAAATATGTTTAATATTATGATTAATTTATATTGATCTCTTATGTTACCATATACCATATTTTATTGAATGGTTTATGATTATTTTGACTGGGGATGTACTGTCTTGATACCATTCGCTATATTACTCTGGATAGTTTATGATTATGTTTACTGATTGAGGATATTATTTACATTTCATATGATATTTTCAATATGAATGTATATTTTTATTGTATTTCACACATTTTATATGAGGAATTAATTGGACTTAATAAGTGTTGGGAGGGTCCCTCTATAGCCCCTCGATGCATCAGTAGGTCTCTTGAGACAAACTAGTTAGGGTATTGACTAATGTCTAAATCAATTATATATGGTTCCTTGGTTGAAGCCTTTAAGGTATGTTTATGATGTACCTAATTATGAATTATCTCATTATGAGATTAGTTATTGATAATCCATGTGATTATTCGACTAGTAGAATATCCATGGTTAAGTTTCATTATCATGCGATTATTTATATGGTATTGTTTTGATCAACTTTTATTCCTACATCGAGGGGATATAACGGGCCCACCTGACACATACTAAGTCTAATGAATTAGTCATATGAAAGGGGTGAAACATAATCACCATATAAATTCTTATTTAAAATATCATATGAAATGTAAATAATATCCTTAATCAGTAAACATAATCATAAACTATACAGAATAATATGGAGAATGGTATCAAGATGGTACATCCCTAGTTAAAATAATCACAAACCATTCAATAAAATATGGCAGATGGTAACATTAGAGGTAAATATAAATTATTAATAATATTCAATAGAGGGTGTTTAAATATATGAAAATACTTAAATAAAATCATTGATAAATTCTTTAGTGAAATGACCTTTTTATTAGTAAAGAAGAGTTCTTTAGGAAAATAATTTGTATTTTGTCATAAAAATAAGATTGTAAACATATATATCCCTAAAAAGAAAAGGTAATGAAATTATATTTTAGGAATATTAAATAAATATTCATACTGAAATTTTCAAATTGAAGTGGAAACATGTAAAAAAGAGTCTTTAAGAAACTTTAGAAATGAGCCACTTTAGTGCGGTTTAAGGGAAAATAAAAATGAGTATTTGAAGAGGAAAAAGGCATAATCATTTGTATAAAACTATAAATTAAATAAGAGAGTTTTTAATGATAAAAATATACATTTTATAAAAATATTGGTGGCTTAAAATAGATTATAGAGTGTACTTAAAAATTTGTAAGAAATTGGGAAGTTCCCTTTAATCGGGCTTGCTCACCAGGAGGAATTAAAAAAGAAACCATATAAAACATGTATTTACACATAAAAAAATAATTTATATAGGTACATATGTTTGGATAATAAATATATAATTTATCAAAAGTAAATAAGATGAATTAAAAATTACATTGGGGTAAAGAGAGAGAAAGCGTAACCTGAAGAAAAAATGGAGGTTTAAGAAGAAATCCATACCTTATGTCTGAAAGTATTATGCACTTTCACTTAATATCATGGATAATGAAATAAGATTAATTAATAAATTATTTCAGAACCTATTAAATATATATATATTTTATTATAATTTTATTAATTTTATTTATGGCCTTTTTGATGAGTTATAAGATTCAATTTTGTCGCTTAGGAGTATTCATTTCCTTGCCCGAATGGCCCTAAGTCCTTTTTTTATTGATTTTGATAACCCCCCTTTAAAGGGATGAGGGGGAACCGTTACAAGGCCCATAGGCTCAGAGATTACATGACCCGTAGGTCTTAGGAAACATACATACTATAATTGGAACTTCTCCTCCCAGATTCTTCATTGTGATATCAACTCTCTACCTTCGCATGACTATTCGACTAGGCTTCCCGTACAAGCATAGGCTGGTCCTGATGGCAATGTCATACCCTCTCTTTCTGAAAAATCCTCTTAGATTCTGCTCTGGTGAATGCACCTGCTCTGAATTCTCATCTGGAGTCTTCTCCTTGTAGAGTCTATCTGATCATTTAAGCACAATTTCAGGTGGCCCGAAGGCCTTGAGGTGGCCCGAAGGCCTTGAGGTGGCCCGAAGGCCTTGTTTCACTTGTATATAAGTATGGAATATCATGTAAAGTGGGAATAGTTATCTATAATTTAAATTATTTTTTTTAATGAGCTTATAAAATATTAAATGGAATTATATTCTATTTTATTTCCAAATATGAGAATGATTCATTAGATAAAACATTAATGATAACCGCTTATATTATTTTTGGTGTTTTTTCGATCATCACACACTAGTTTTGTTTTATTAATTAATATTATGTATATATACTGGTTACATTATACTAAATAAGTTGTAATATACATTTTAAAATCTATTTTAACCATTATAATGGTTTTATGACAAGCCTTGAAGGTGGTATTAGAAAATAAAAAATCACCGTCCACAAAGGTGGTGAATCGATACCTCACAGATGATGTGTTAATTTTTAGAAAAAAGGGGAAGAGGGAAGAGATTTGATTATGTATTATTACATTAACACAATAAAATATAGTATATAAAATATACTAGAGTTATCATAACACTTTGGGATATATATTTGATTATACGATAATAAAATAAAATGAATTGAAAAGGAATTAAAAGAAAACAAAAAGAGGATTTTACCTCTTGAACTTCTTCTCCTTGAAAACCTCCATAGGGAAATTGGGTTTGGTATTTTGTTGAGACCAAAGGATATTGGACGTGGGGTAGATACTTGGGAATAGGATTGGATATAATTTGGAGAATATTCAAGGCTTTATAGGTGTGAAGAGAAGAGGTGGTATTTATAGGGGGAGGAGAGTTGTGTTTTTGATTAATTTATTTATTAGTTTATTATTTTGGATCAAGACTATCAATAGGTATGATTACCATTGATAAATAAATTAAAGAGATAAGTATATTTTGAGATTATGGGGTTAAATCATCCAAATATCATCCATGAATCAATAATTCATGTATTTGTTAAATACCATAAATTAACATATTTCACTATTCAACAAAAATTCGACTATTTTCAAAAAATCCCAAAAATTCACCCTAATCATTTTTTGACATATAGAATTAAAAAATAGACTCAATTTTATGAAAATAATTTTCTAAATATGTGAAATTTAATTTTTGAATAAAATAATCATTTACTTGAAAAATTCTAATTTTAATATTATGACCGATTTTATGACACTTTCAAAAATTAATTAAGGTGTCATAAAACTATCTTATAATAAAAATCAAACAAAATATTAATTTAAGAATATATTTAATGAAAATAAATTTTCTTTTAAATAATTATTTTAATTATAAAATATTTAATAAAAATTTATATTTCACAAAAACACTAATACTTAATTTATCATTTTTAAAAAATTTATTTACTTATTCCATGATATAAATATATTATGTTTTCATTCATAAGATATCTAAATTTTATGTATACTTTATTAGGAGAGGTTACTATTCTATTGTCCAGATAACTATTAACCATAGATATTCTACTAGTCGAATAATCACATGGATTATCAATAAATAATCTCATAATGAGCGAATTCATAATGTGAGACATTATAAACATAAATTACAGGATTTGGATAATACACCATATATAATTGGTCAAGACATTATCCAATACCCAAACTAGTTTGTTTCATGAGACCTGCTGATGCATCAAGGGGCTATAGCAGGCCCCACTCGACACTTACTAAGTCCAATGCATTTCTCATATGAAAGGGGTGAAACATAATAAACATATAAATTTATATTGAAATTAGAATATGAGATGTAAATAATATGCTGAATCAGTAAACATAATCATAAACTATGCAGAGTAATATAGCGAATGGTATCAAAACAGTACATCCCCAATCAAAATAACTATAAACCATTCAATAAAATATGGTAGATGGTAACACAAGAGATAAATCTCAATGAATCATAATATTCAAAAGAGGGTGTTTCAATAGATGAAAATACTCTAATAAAATCATTGAGAAATTCTTGAGAGAAATATCTTTTTTTTACTCTGGAAAGAAGATTTCTTTTGAAAAATCATTTTTATTTGTCATAAAAATCAGATTATAAACATGTATATCTGATAGGTCTCTATCGTGGGCACCCTCAAATGATTAATGTGATTTTGGGGTTCTTAGGTGCAGTAGAGTGGCTGACCAAGGTCGTCTCTCAAAGGAGGAAATGAATTTAACAACCTATTAAAGGTATTCTAAAACAAATAAAATAGAATATAATAAAAACACTACTTGAAAGGATGGGGGTTGGTTATAGTTTATGAATCTAGAAGAAGTTTTCTGGAAGAAGATTGTATTTTGTTTTGTTTTTAGTTTTGAAATGAAGTTCGATTAAAATGACACAACAAAAAGATGTTTTTTAGACAATATTTAAAAGACATAATCGATATAACTCTACCTCTTCAATCATTTATTAATCATTATAATTTAAATTAATATTCACTTAATTATGATCCCTTAATTTGTTAAATCCCTAACCCTACGAGAATTAACTTTACCACGAAGATGAAGTGAATTTAACCTTAGGCTAACTTCGGAACATGCAATCGCAAAACCCTGCTTTGACTGATGTTCTAAAATTAGATTATGGTAAGTGGTAAATTAAGGCACATAACCACTCTAGAAATGAGGATTAATTGAGTTTAGGTATTATATTTGAACTCTACAAATTGATCCCATGTGGTTTGGAATTACCGGTTAAGGCTGCGCTCTCACAGTTCACAAAATTCCCGACCTCGCGTGTTTTGTGTTAACTATTAAATTGCTTGCTTAGTTTCATTTAAATTAAAAACTAAATTAATATATCATAATATGTGAATTAAAGTATCTCATTGATTCAAAATAAATGAATGAAGAAGGATAGAGGTCGATCTATTACTAAAAAGAACTACTCTTCCATGGGTGGCGTAATCATCGTAGAAGCGTTTTGCATGTGCAAAGGTTTATAATGGGTATAACCCAATAAAGTTTCTACTCAAGAATTATAGCCCAAATAGGAATATTAAGAGAATAAATTTAAACAAAATAGAAGAAAAGAGAAGAAATAAAATAAGAACAACGAAGTTTATTACACAAACAAAATCATTACAACACGAAGGAGAAGAAGAAGGCTTCGTCGAAGGGATCCTTGCTTCAAGAGATACCCTTATTGAAATAGTTAGATAATTGGAGTGGATCCACTTTTCCTATGCCCTAAACTTTCCAATTCACGTCCCAACCACTCCAAATGAGAAAAAATCTAATTTATAGAGGGGAGGGGAGGAGAGGTTACAAGTGGTTTCAAGTGTGAATGTGGAAATTCGGACAAATATTTTAATGAAAATTGCACCGCCCATTTGACCACCAAAAACGTGAATTGGCCAGCCTTCCAAAAGGATAATATGTGAGGATATGGGTCCTATATCTCCTCTAAAAATATGGGCTTAATACAGGCCCAGATGAAGGAGTTATAGCCTAAATATAGAAGCTTTTTCATTCTGGCGAGTCCAGCCCAACTTTGACTTGATGGACCATTTTCAACAACAAAATGCACTATTTAGCTTTAGTGTCCTGAATATAAGTTGTAGATAATTATGTTAGAAAAACTTTTACAAAATTTAAAATTCAAATAATAAATATAAAAATATTTAGCTTCGAAATACTACAGTGAACTATAAAGGGTAAAACTGGAATTTTCATCAAATATTCAAATGAATGATCTAATCCCAAATACTTTCTAATTAAAAATATTTAACACAATGTGAGGAAATTATATCATTTATTATCAATAAAATATTCAATAATATAGTGTTTTATCAACTCCCCCACACTTACCCTTTTGCACTCCTGAGAAAAACCTCATATCAAGTAAACATCAATATCAAATCAAAACCAATTTCAAAACACATATCCTTTAGATCAAACAATTACACACCAAGAAACAAAAGATATCATGCCTCATAAAAAACATTATTTAAAGTTCTCTATTAATATCATTCAATATATTTTCATTTCATTTATCCTCCCATGCACAAAACACTTACCTCGCTTGAATTTTCTCTCATCACTCAAATATCAATTTTTTTTGCAATGTCTTTCTCATCCAAACTCATACAAGGGTCACCATAGGCTTGATAGATTCCTAAATCACCACCCGATGTGAGTCAAGGACATATTTTTATCAGGAGGACTTTTCAGGGCTGTTCCGTGGCTTTCGATTGGTAGGATTTAGATGTGAAAAATTCTGAGGCTGAATGAGGAGGGCTTTACTCTTTTTGAAGCAAAATTGCATTAATCTAATTTTCACTTAAATATGGTCTTCTCCTCAATCCCCATAGTATCAATTCAGATCCATCATCATGAAAATTCATGAAAGTTTTACACCATTTATCATTTTAGCATATAAAATTTCAATCTTATCAAACATGATTTTCTTGAAAGCTCCAGACGGGCACAACTTTCCACCTCAATTAAAAGCTCTAGAAAAGGCACAGCTTCACTTGTCATGAAAGATACAGAAAAGGCACAAATTTCAATATAATGACTTTAACGCATCTCTTCAAAATTTAATTTTCCACCCAAAGTATCACAGAATGTGGTGGCACAACACAAGATAGATTCCCCCACACTTAAACTCAACTAGATTATGCAATTTCACTTCAAGAGTTGGTTGGATAGGGAAAATTAGCTTGTAATTTGGCTAACCTAACAGGCTGTGCATGGCTTCTAAGGGCTAAAAGGATTAAATATTCAAGGTAGGACATTATAAAAAAGGATTCTTTGAAATAGGGGCTTTAATACCAAACAAATGCCTCAATCATTTAAACATAAGTACCTCAAACCCTCAAGTTTTGACAGGAATAGATCGAATTCTGGTTAAATAAAGAATGGTTTGGTTCTCTCAAGAAGTGAGGTGAATGTAAAGAATATGAAAATAATGGTTTAGAAGCCTCAAAGGAAAGTGATTTCAAATATAAAGACAGTGAGATGTGGCATGGGATTCAAAATTCAGTGTACTTTCCATGAAATTACTAAATATTTGAACTTGAAACAAAGTCATTTCAGCATTCATTTAAGCTTAGTTTCAAGGGATAAATTGTTTCACTCATTGATATGCATTTCAAAATTGTGATGATAATCATTTCAGCTCAAAAATTTCAAAAACACAAAGAAAATTGAAAAATAAACACACAAAATTTGAAAAACACACAATTTTTTTTTGGTTTTTTTAAAAATAGGAAAACAATTTAAATTACTAAACTAAAAGGTTCCCTCCCCCACACTTAAAATATTTAATTGTCCTCAATGTGAACCCATGAGATGATATATGAACATGAAATGCAGAATTTTTAAATAGGACAAATAATATAAAAGTGAAAGGGTTGGGAACATCCTGATGTGCTCAAGTGATGATGGGGTCATGCAGTGTGATAAAATCCACTGCATTAGTAGGAAGTCCCTCAATGTATCTCTTCAAACGTTTCCCATTGACTGTAAAGCTCCTTCCAGTGTCCTCTTGTGTGATCTCCACTGCATTATAAGGAAAAACATTAGATACAATATAAGGACCTAACCATCTGGAACACAACTTACCAGGCATCAGCTTCAGTCGTGAACTGTAGAGAATGACTTTCTCTCCAACATGAAACTCCCTTTGTTGGATCATTCTATCATGAGATGCTTTTTATATTTCCTTGTAGAGCCTTGAGTTCTCATATGAAGACAATCTAATCTCCTCAAGCTCTTGAATTTGCAGCTTCCTTTGGATTCCAGCTTGGGCCAAATCCATGTTGCATTTCTTTATAGCCCAATAAGCCCGATGCTCAACTTCCACAGGGAGATGACACGTTTTCCCAAAAACAATACGAAATGGGGAAATACCAATGGGTGTCTTGTATGCTATCCTATAAGCCCACAATGCATCATCTAAGCGCTTGCTCCAATCCTTCCTATTTGGCTGCACGATTTTCTCCAATATTTGTTTCAACTCACGATTTGAAACCGCAGCCTGACCATTTGTTTGGGGGTGGTATGGTGTTGAGGTTTTGTGTGTCACCCCATAATTTCGAAGGAGGGAAGAAAAATTCCTATTGAAAAAGTGTGTCCCTTGGTCACTGATGATGGCCTTTGGTACTCTAAACCTGCAAAAAATCCGTGCCTTCACAAAATCCACAAAAACATGAGAATCATCAGTCCTGGTGGCCTTGGCCTCTACCCATTTTCTCACATAATCAATAAAAACCAAAATATACAAGAAACCATATGAACTTGGAAAAGGACCCATAAAATCAATGCCCCATACATCAAAAATCTCACAGAATAGTATGGGTTGTTGGGGCATCTCATGTCTCCTAGAAATATTCCCAGTGTGTTGGCAACGAGAGCATGACTTACAAAACACATGGGCATCATGGAACAAGCTAGGCCAATATAATCCAGACTCCAAAACCTTTCTAGCTATCCGTTGGGGTCCAAAGTGTCCACCACAAGCAAGTGTATGACAGAAATGCAAAACATACTCAAACTCATGATCGGGAACACACCTCCTAATGAATTGGTCACTACACATGCGCCAGAGGTAAGGATCATCCCAAACATAATACCTAGACTCACTTTTTAATTACTGGACTTGATGCTTCTTCAAATTTGCTGGGATTTCAGAGGAAACAATGTAATTAACTAAATCAGCATACCAAGGATGCGTACCTGAGATGGTATAGAGATGCTCATCGGGGAAAGTGACCCGAAGTGGTACCTGGTCCAAGGTGTCACCCTCTAGTGTGTGAGTAAGACTACTCATGTGGTCTGCCACCAAGTTTTCTGACCCCTTTTTTTCCTTTATCTCGATGTCAAACTCTTGAAGAAGGAGCATCCAACGGATAAGTCGTGGCTTTGAATATGGCTTCTTCAAGAGGTACCTCAGAGCTGTATGGTCAGAAAAAACAACTACTTTAGAGCCCAATAAATATGAACAGAATTTATATAAAGAAAATATGACAGCAAGAAACTCCTTTTCTGTGGTAGTGTAGTTTGATTGGGCTGAATCCAATGTCCTTGATGCATAGGCAATCACATGTGAACGTCCTTCCACCCTCTGAGATAAGACAGCTCCAACCGCAAAGTTGGAGGCATCACACATAAGCTCAAAAGGAATATCCCACTGTGGGGGCTATATGATAGGTGGAGTGGTCAGACGTTGTTTTATCTCATCAAATGAATTCCTGTAAGAAACATCAAACACAAAATCAGAATCCTTTTGAAGTAATCTTGACATAGGAAGAGCAATCTTACTAAAATATTTGATGAAGCGCCGATAAAATCCTGCATGCCCTAGGAAAGATCTAACATCACGCACACATGAAGGATATGGTAAGGATGAAATAATATCTACCTTTGATCTATCAACCTCTATCCCATGTTTTGACCCTACATGCCCTAAGACAATGCCATGCTCTACCATGAAATGACACTTTTCAAAGTTTAGGACCAGATTCTTCTCAATACAACGATTCAATACCTTTCCCAAACTATTTAGACATTCATCAAATGAGGATCCATACAATATAAAATCATCCATAAATACCTCCATGCAGGTCTCAATAAAATCAGAAAAAATACTCACCATGCATCTCTGGAAGGTACCTGGGGCGTTGCAAAGTCCAAATGGAATCCTCCGGTAGGAAAATGTGCCAAAGGGACGGGTGAATGTAGTCTTCTCCTGATCCTATGGAGCTATAGGAACCTAAAAATATCCAGAAAATCCATCCAAGAAACAATAGTGTGTCTTCCCAGCTAGTCTCTCAAGCATCTGATCAATAAATGGGAAGGGGAAATGGTCTTTGCGAGTGGAATGATTTAGTTTCCTATAATCAATACACACACACCAACTATTTTGTACCCTCATTGGAACTAACTCATCTTTCTAATTTTTAACAACAGTGACACCACTTTTCTTAGGCACAACCTGAATTGGACTTACCCACTGAGAATCTGAAATGGGATAGATTATACCTTCCTTGAGCAATTTCTCAACTTATTTTTTAACAACTTCCAGGAGGGTGGGATTGAGTCTCCTTTGTGGCTGTCTCACCGGTTTAGCCCCATCATCCAAGAGAATCCTATGCATGCAAATGGAGGGGCTAATACCTGATATGTCTGCCAATGTCCAACCAATTTCCCTAATGTTATTTCTCAATATATTCAAAAGTTTTTCTTCATGTTCAAAAGAGAGATTGTTAGCAATGATAACAGGTAATCTATCACCGCTCAGCAAGTATGCATATTTAAGATTTGGGGGCAATGTCTTGAGTTCCAATGTAGGGGGGTGATGTATGGATGGAGAAATTGATGCAACAGACATATCTTCACAATGAACATTAGTATCAGAATAAAAATCATCACAATCAAAGAATAAAGCACCAAATACATCAGCAAACTCAATATCCATGTCATAATCAGAGTTCACATGATTAAAATCAGAATATGATTCCATTTAAAAATCAAATCTTAGAGAGACTTGTTCCTTAAAAACGGGTGTATAAGTACTCTTAGAAATCAAAATAGAACCAATACTCATAATCTCCCTAATCATAGGACAATCCAATTCCATGGTGTTTTTACTTGGTGGTTCAAAATAGGAGATAACAAAAACAGAATGGTCCTCTGAGGGGTAATTCATGGAATCCATAACATTAAATATCACAACTTCATCTCTAAATTCCATGGAAAGTGTACCCTTATTGACATTTATGATAGTTTTTGCAGTTTTGAGGAAGGGCCTACCTAAGATAATGGGGGAATGAGAACTTACCTGATCATCCTCCATGTTAAGCACATATAAGTCTGCTGGAAAGATCATGTCTCTTACTCGGACAAGTAAATCCTCAAGGACTCCCGCTGGATATGCCGTAGATCTATTCGCCAATTGCACCACTACTCTTGTTGGCTTCAACTCACCAACCTGCAAGGAAGAGAATACAGAGTGAGGCATCACATTTATTGAAGCTCCTAAATCAAAAATAGCATCATAGAAGTGCAACTCCCCTATGGTACATGGGATGGTGAATGTACCAAGATCCTTGCACTTTGTTGGAATTTCTAGAGTTAGTGTAATGAGTTCCGAGACATTCCTTCCAAGGTTGATCCTCTCATTTCCCTTGAGCCCTCTTCGATTGGTGTAGAGTTCTTTTAATAATTTGGCATACCTTGGGATTTTCTTAATGGATTCAAGTAGAGGAATGTTGATCTCCACATGCTTGAATGTGTCCAAAACCTCCTTTTGCATTGCTTCTTCACCCATCGTCTTGGTTTGAACAACCCTGTTTGGAAAAGGAAGGGGTTTGGGAGGAACATCATCAATCTTTTTCTTACCTTTATCTTTCTCCTTGGATTTCTCATCAGTTGGTATGGAATGCGGCATCTCTGGAGTTGAGGTGAATCCCGGTGGAATGGTAGATACAAATGTGTCGTTCATTTGCTTCCCACTTCTCAATGTGATGGCATTAACATTACCCTTTGGATTTGGAGTGGGTTGGGAAGGTATATTTCCGAAATTCTTACTTACAAGTTCATGGAGGGCGTTGGCAATCTAGCTCATTTGAGTCTTTAATTCCCTCAACTCCGAACCTTGACTCTTTAGCTCATTCTGTATATTAAGAACAATTTGTTTCAAAAGATCACCAGTGTTAGAGTCTACCTTGTGTTGGATATTCCCTTGTTGCTGACTCATTGATGTTTGAGCTTCGAATCTCCTTTGGGGTTGTTGGAAACCCTGTTGGTAAGGTGGAGGCTGCTGGAAGTTTGGTTGAAAAGGGGGACTTTGTTATTGTCCAGAGCCATACCTCATGTCCGACTGATCTTTCCACCCTTGGTTGTATGCTGGATCAAACTTCTTTTGGGGATATGGTTGTTGTTGCTGCTGCTAATATGGTCTCCCAGGGAACACTGCTTCACAATCTTCTGTTTCTTGGAGTTGTGGGCAACAGTCAGTTGGGTGACTTGTCTCAGTGCAAATACCACAAGGCCTTGAAGGAGGGGGTAGATATGTCTTTTATTCCAAATCAATTTTCCTAATCATAGTGGTCAATTCTTCCAACTTAGTATCAATCAAATGACTTTCAAGAGAAGAAGGACTTACCTAATGTACTTCCCTGACATGTGGTGTACCTCTATCACCAAATTGTTGGGAGTTTTGGGCCATATTGTTGATCAACGCACGTGCAGCTACTAGTGTCTTGTCCACCAATGCTCCTCCAGCCGCAACATCTAACATGCCTCTCTCCATAGGTGTGAGTCCTTCATAGAAGTACTGGATGAGTAATTTCTCACTGATTTGCTGATGTGGGCAGCTTGCACACAACTTCTTGAATCACTCCCAGTACTCATACATTGACTCCCCTTGGGTTTTCTTGATCCCCGATATCTCCTTTCGAATGGATGTTGTCCTTGATGCTGGAAAAAATATTTGCAAGAAAAGACATTTCAAATCATTCCAACATGTTACATCTTCAGGTTGCAAATAATACATCCAATCTTTTGCAGCTCCATCAAGTGAGAATGGGAATGCTCTTAATTTAATTTGATCTTCAGAAACATTTATTGGTTTTAAAGTTGAGAAAACCACATTAAATTCATTAAGGTTTTTCTTGGGATCCTCACAAGATAATCCACGAAACTTTGGAAGAAGGTGAATTAATCCAGATTTCAATTCAAAGTCCGATTCAAGATTTGGGTATGCAATACAATTTGGTTGATAGTTAATATCTGGTGCAACCAATTCTCAAATGGTTCTATTAAGTTCATTTACATTATTTCCAGCCATTGGTTCCTCTTTTATGTTTGAATTTGAATTGCTTCCAATTTCAATGTTTCCAGAAGAGAGGAATTCACCAACTGGTTGAATATTGTAACTTCCTATAGATTGAGAATGTCTGATTCGTGCCCTAAGGCTGCATTCAATCTCAGGGTCAAGATCTAAGAGATATTCGGGATTAGTTCGTGTCATAAATAAAATAAAAATGAAAAGAAATAAAGTGGACCATAGTAAAATAAAAATGAGAAGTTTGAGTTGATGGTCCAAAAAGAAGTAGAAGAAAATAAAAGAAGAAGAAGAAAAACCAGATTGGGTAAAGAAGGAAGAAAGAAGAGAGGAAGAGAATAAAATGTAAAATGAAATAAATACCTCTAGTTGGTTGAAATAATTATGTTCCTCCCCGGAAACGATGCCAATTTGATAGGTCGCTGTCGTGGGTGCCCTCAAATGATTAATGTGATTTTGGGGTTCTTAGGTGCAGTAGAGTGGCTGACCAAGGTCGTCTCTCAAAGGAGGAAATGAATTTAACAACTTATTAAAGGTATTATAAAACAAATAAAATAAAATATAATAAAAACAATACTTGAAAGGATGGGGGTTGGTTATAGTTTATGAATCCAGAAGAAGTTTCTGGAAGAAGATTGTATTTTGTTTTGTTTTTAGTTTTAAAATGAAGTTCGATTAAAATGACACAACAAAAAGATGTTTTTTTAGACAATATTTAAAAGACGTAATTGATCTAACACTACCTCTTCAATCATTTATTAATAATTATCATTTAAATTAATATTCACTTAATTATGATCCCTTAATTTGTTAAATCCTGAACCCTACGAAAATTAACTTTACCACGAAGATGAAGTGAATTTAACCTTAGGCTAACTTCAGAACATGCAATCGCAACACCCTGCTTTGATTGATGTTCTAAAATTAGATTATGGTCAGTGGTAAATTAAGGCACATAAACACTCTGGAAATGAGGATTAATTGAGTTTAGGGATTATATTTGAACTCTACAAATTGATCCTGTGTGGTTTTGAATTACCGGTTAAGGTTGCGCTCTCACAGTTCACACAATTCCCGACCTCGCGTGTTTTGTGTTAACTAGTCAATTGCTTGCTTAGTTTCATTTAAATTAAAAACTCAATTAATAGATCATAATATGTGAATTACAGTATCTCATTTATTCAAAATAAATGAATGAAGAAGGACATAGGTCGATTAATTACTAAAAAGAACTACTCTTCCATGGGTGGCGTAATCATCGTAGAAGCGTTTTGCATATGCAAAGGTTTATAATGGGTATAACCCAATAACGTTTCTACTCAAGAATTCCAGCCCAAAGAGGAATATTAAGAGAAGAAATTTAAACAAAACAGGAGAAAGTAGAAGAAATAAAATAAGAACAACTAAGTTTATTACACAAACAAAATCATTACAACACGAAGGAGAAGAAGAAGGCTTCGTCGAAGGGATCCTTGCTTCAAGAGCTACCCTTATTGAAATGGTTGGATAATTGGAGTGGATCCACTTCTCCTATTCTATAAACTTCCCAATTCACGTCCCAACCCCTCCAAATGAGAAAAACTCTAATTTATATAGGGGAGGGGAGGAGAGGTTACAAGTGGTTTCAAGTGTGAATGTGGAAATTCGGCCAAATATTTTAATTCAAATTGAACCGACCATTTGACCACCAAAACGCGTGAATTGGCCGGCCTTCCAGAAGGATAATATGTGAGAATATGGGTCTTATATCTCCTATAAAAATTTGGGCTTAATCCCGACCTAGATTAAGAAGTTATGTCCTAAATACAGAAGATTCTCCATTCTGGCGAGTCCAGCCCAACTTTGATTTCATGGCCCATTTTTAACAACCAAATGCACTATTTATCTTTAGTGTCCTGAATATAAGTTGTAGATAATTATCTCAGGAACACTGTTACAAAATTTCAAATTCAAATAATAAATATAAAAATATGTAGCTTCGAAATACTACAGTGAACTATAAAGGGTAAAACTGGAATTTTCATCAAATATTCAAATGAATGATCTAATCCCAAATACTTTTTAATTAAACATATTTAAAACAATGTGAGGAAATTATATCATTTATTATCAATAAAATATTCAATAAAATAGTGTTTTATCAATATCCCATAAAATAAAATGAAATGAAATTATATTTGAGGAATATTAAAATAATAATCATATTAAAATTTGTAAACTGAAGTGAAAACATGTAAAGATAGTGTTTAAGAAACTTTAGAAATGTGTCACTTCAGTTCGGTTTAAGAGAAAATTTAAATGAGTCTTTAAAGAGTATAAAGGAATAATTGTTTTCATAAAACTAGAAATGAAAAAAATATATTTTTCATGATAAAAATAGTGATTTAAGAAAAATATTGGTGGATTAAAATATATTATGGAGTGTACTTGAAAATGGTTTAGAAATTGGGAACTTACCTTTAACCGGGCTTACTTATTGGGAGGAATTAAAAATAAACCTTATAAAACAAGAATTTACCATCAAAGAAAGAATAATTGAGAAAGGTATACATTTTTTTAACATAGAAACAGAATGTAGTAGGATTATATAAAAATAATTAAGAATTAAATCGGGGTAAAGAGAGAGAAAGTGTAACCCAAAGGAAAAATAGTGGTTCAGGAAAAAACCCTTACCTTATGTTCAAAAGTGTTATTCACTTTCACTTAATATCCTCAATAATGAAATTAGATTCATTAAAAATTTAATTTGAACCTATTAAACATATATTTTATTTATTATAATTTTATTAAGTTCATTTATGACTTTTTTTTATGAGTTATAAGATTCAATTTCGTTGCTCGAGAGTTTTCATTTCTTTGGTTTTCATGACTGGTTCACTTGTATACAAGTATGAAAGATCATGTATAATGGGAAAAGTTTTAAAAAATTGAAATTATATATTATTAATGAAATTAAAAAATATTAAATGGTATTATATACCATTTTATTTCTATATATTATAGTGATTAATTAGATAAAATGTTAATGATAACCGTTTAGATTATTTTTGGCATTTTTTCAATCATCAGGCACTAGTTTTGTTTTATTAATTAATAACATGTATATATACTGGTTATAGAACACTAAATAAGTTGTAATATAAATTTTAATTTTTTTAACCATTATAATGTTTTTATGGTCACCCTTGAAGGTTATATTAAAAAACAAAAAATCATCGTCCATGAAGGTGGTGAATTGACACCTCACATATGATGTTTTCATTTTTAGAACAAAAGTGGAATAGGGATGATATTTGATGATATATTATTAATTTAAAAAAAATGAAATTATAGTATATAAAAGATACTAGATTTATCATTCCACTTTGGGATATGGCGGTGAGGACATGGTAAGAAAAGAAAATAAATTGAGAAGGAATTAAAAGAAAATGAAAAGAGGATTTTACCTCTTGAACTTCTTCTCCTTTAGAAGCTCCTTAGGGTAATTAGGCTTGGTATTTTTTTGAGACCAAAGGATCCTAGACATGGGGAAGATAATTTTGAATAGTATTTTTTATAATTTGGAAAAGATTCAAGGCTTTGGAAGTGTGAGGAGAAGAAGTGGTGAGGTGTGGAATTTATAGGGAGAGGAGAGGGGTATTTTTGATTAATTTATTCATTAGTTTATTATTTTGGATCAAGACTATAAATATTATTATTTACCATGACTAAATAAAGTAAATAGATAAGTATAGTTTGATATTATGGGCTTACATTATCCATACATTATTCATGACTCAATAATTCAGGTATTTGTTCAATACTATAAATTACCGTATTTCACTATTCACAAAAAATTCAACTATTTTAGAAATATCCCAATAATTAACACTAAATTTTTTTAGATGTGTAGAATTAAAAAATGGACTCTATTTTATGAAAATAATTTTCTATATATGTGAAATTTAATTTTTGAATAAAATCATCATTTACTAAAAAAGTACTGATTTTAATATTATAACCGATTTTTCAACTCTTTCAAAAATTAGTTAAGGTATCATAAAACTATATTATAATAATAAGACTAAAAAAATATTAATTTAGGAATATTTTTTAGAAAAATAAATTTTCTTTTAAATAATTATTTCAATTAAAGAATTGTGAATAAACATTTACGTTTCACAAAAATACCAATACTTAATTTATCATTTTTAAAACATTTATTTACTTATTACATGATATAAATATATTATATTTTAATTTATAAGATACCCAAATTTTATTTACACTTTCATAGGTGGGGTTATTATTCTTTTGACCAGATTACTATTTCCAATGGTTATATTACTATTCCAACGGTCATATTACTATTCCAACGGTCAAGTTACCATTCCATTGGTATAGGTTCCTTAATTTATTGAAATAACTCTTGTTTCATTAATTATTCATTTATAAAGTTTTTATTGTGTTCTATATGTGGTTTTATGTGTTTTATAATTATAATAATGGAAATTACATTTATAAAACTTTGGTTCATTACATTCTCCCCTCCTTTAATAAATTGCCTCCACATAATTTACACTTGTGATTGGTAATCATGGAGTTTTCATTATAAAATACCCATATGGAAATCCCACATCATAAATAGGGTAAATAAAACCTCCTATTAAAAGTAGGGATAAGAAAATTGTATGGTCACCACCAAACGAGACTTTCTAATTAGAGAACATTAGTGGGAAGTGAAAACATGGGCATGAAAGTGAAATATAACTATCAATTTATGATGGTGAGTGATAGAGAACATGTTAATTATAAATTATACCATCACAAAACTATAAATTTCTGATCGATTAAAATTCTATTGATTTCTCAAAAAGAATAGTAAACAAACAAAACTTTTGTTCTAAAATCCTTTTCTTAGAGTTGAGGGTTTCTTTTACTATCCAGATAATCACTTGAGAAAATAAACTTACTTTATTCATTTCCATGTAAAACTCTAATCCTTTGGTTGTGCTTCGATCTATCTCTACTTCATTTATTAAATCCGGAGATGGATATTCAAGTAAAATTTTTATGGCTGAAGAAATTTTATCAAATTATGTATAATCCATTCTATATCCTTTAAATATTTACCAAAAGAAAAATGGTTAGAACATGTTATCCAATATGATAAATCATAATTAAACCTCAAAAAATAATATACAATGTTCAAATTAATGCATTCCATAAGTAACTAATCTTAAGAATCATCCAAAATATTTCTGTCCAAATTCAAAGACCAAAATTTAGAAGGAAGGTCACTAAATTTCCAAAATCAACTTAACATAAGATTTCCCCAAATAATTTAGCTCTTATTATGACATAAAAAATATATTAATACCTTAATAACCTTTAAAAATTTATGAAACATGCATGATTACAAGAGTAAAATTTTAGGTTTTTAAATATGTTACTTAAATCCAAACATCTAATAATTCCAGCATAACATAAACCATCAAATCACTAACCAAATTCATGGTCACCAATACTATCAAATAAACATATATTTATTATTATCTCAACATCAATCACATATTTAAGATTATAAAAAATAACAACTTACAAAATAACCACCTCTCTTTATTACTGGTGCTATTAATTCCTTAAAGAATAAGTACTGCAGTTCAATCCTTATATATGTCATGATTCTCATTACAAAAATATCATTTAAAACATAATTATTGAATCCAAAAACACAAATACTTTAATTATTCCAAATTGACCATAGTAACAATATAATATTGACCTTGGTCTCTTTTCTTCTTCTGATCTATATTCCCATGACGCTTGGGACATTTGTTGCATAGTTCCCCATCTCTTTATAGTTGAAGAATTTTATATAGGCATCTTTTTTCCTTTCCTTGCAATCACAGGCCTGGTGTCCTTTTTCTCTACACTTGTAGAAAACTCCCATTCATTTTAATCAAGTAATAGGGTATTTATTTCTATTATTATCATATGTGGGAAAATACTTATTTCTCTTATTTACATTATCCAAACTTTTCCTAGTTGTACTATTATTATCGTGCGTCCCTCCGAAGCCATAATACTTAGAAAATTATTTATTTGTCTTATTAGCACATGATACCATATCCTCATATGCTGAGAATTCTTGGGAGACTTATTCCCTTAAAAATATTAGCATAATACCATAAAAGATTTGATACTCCTTACTCTTTGGATCATGTGCATTGGTGAGGTTCTCAATCCTTTTGTGAGGTTCCATTTCAAAATAAGTACTTACAATAGATTAGATCATATCATTATGAAACATAATGTATAATCCTAAAACTAGTGAAATACTTAACATAAATTGAAAAATTTATGTGTAGATAAACTCATAAACATGGTTTGTTTTGGATGTTATTCTATAATCACCCTGAAAGTCTATCTTAAGGTTATGCTCCATAATATAGAATTTTCTAAACCTAGTTTCCAAAGTTCCTACTAAACCTGGATCTGATACCAACTGTAAATACCCCAACCCCAGTAGTCTGGAGTCGGTGCATTACTTTATTACATTGGTACTATGAATAAGAGATCGTATCCCAAAGGACCGAATAGTTTATTAGATTTAGAAAACTAGATACAAACATAAGTATTATATTACAACATGAAATAAAAAAAACATAGTAAATTCATTGGAAACACTCTTATTCTCTTAGATTATCCCTGCATATCAGTCATAATATACATCTTGGCATCCTGGAGAAAAATAAAACATAAGAAAGGGGTGATATTAGATTCTTAGTAAGTGTAAACAATACAGTGGAATATATAAACATTAATAATAAGGAAAGGTGAATATATAGCGACACTTGTCATTAAAACATAAACTTGAACATAATATGGAAAGAATAAAATCTGATCAAAATAATTCCATATAAATAATCACATGATAATGAAACTTAACCATGGATATTATAATAGTCGAATAATCACATGAATTATCAATAACTAATATCATAATGAGGTAATTCATAATACAAGACATCATAAATATACTATAAAATCTTCATCCAGGACACCGTATATAATTGGGTAAGACAATAGCCAATACCCAAACTATTTTTGTCTCGTGAGACCAATCGATGCATCGGGAGGCTATAGCGGGCCCCACATGACACTTACTAAGTCTAATGTATTACTCATATGAAAGGGGTGAAACATAATCAACATATACATTCATATTGAAACTAGAATATGAAATGTAAATAATATCCTCAATCAGTAAACATAATCATAAACTATCTAGAATAATATGGAAAATGGTATCAAGAAAGTACATCCCCAATCAAAATAATCAAAAACCATTAAATACAAATGTTATATGTTAACATAAGATATAAATCTAAATTAATATTATGATTAAAAAGAGTGTGTTTAAATAGATGAAAATAATCTAATATAATCATTAAAAAATTCTTGAGAGAAATATCTTTTTTACTTTGAAAAGAAGTGTTTTTTTTGGAAAATAATTTGTATCTTTCATAAAAATAAGATTATATAAATGTATATACTGGAAAATAAAAGGTAATGAAATTATATTTTAGGAATATTAAAAGAATAATCATACTAAAATTGTTCATCTAAAGTGAAAACATGTAAAAATAGTGTTTAATAAAATTTAGAAATGAGCCACTTCGGTGCGGTTTAAGGGAAAATATAAATGAGCTCACTACTGAAAAATGAGCCTATACCCATTATTTTCCCAAAATCGTGGGTATAGGTATAGTATTGGAGCCTATACCCATGGTTCTAGGATAACCATGGGTATAGTTTGTTTATCATGACCCATACCCATGGTTTAGGAAAAAAAGTGGGTATAGGGTTGTTTTTTGAGGACCTATACCCACAATTTTCCAAATTGTGGGCATATCTTTCCCGTGTTATGGTGGGATTTTTTTTCACAGGACCCAATTTTTTTTTGTAGGAACACCTATTCCCACAGTTTTCCCTCCCATACCCATAATTTAGAATAATATATTTATCTAAATATAGATATATATACACATAAGATAAGTAGCTGGAGTGGTGAGGCTGGGTGTTAGAGGAGGAGTTTGCAGGATCAAAACCTGCGATCAACTTTTTTCAAAAACCTATACCCACGATTTTAAAACCGTGGGTATAGTGATATGCCATGGTAGAAAAAACCTATAACCACAGTTTTTCAAACCATGGGTATATTCCATGGAGATATACCGACACATCAGTTTCCCACAGTTCCCAAAACCGTGGGTATAGGTCATTTTTCCAATAGTCGAGTCTTTAAAGAAAACAAAAGAATAATTATTTTCATAAAACTAGAAATGAAATAATATAGTTTTTCATGATAAAAATATAAATTTTATAAAAATATTGGTGGCTTAAAATATATTATGGATTGTAATTGAAAATGGGCAAGAAATTGGGAAGTTTCTTTTAATCAGGCTTGCTTATCGAGAGAAATTAAAAAGAAAGCCTTATAAAACATGTATTTCACATCAAATAAAGATTAATTGAGAAAGGTAAATATGTATTGAACATAAAAAAAATAATCTATTAGGATTAAATATTAATAATTGATAATTAAATTGGGTTAAAGAGAGATAAAGCGTAACCTGAAGAAAAAATGGATGTTCGAAAAGAAACCCTTACCTTATGTCAGAAAGTGTTCTGCACTTGCACTTAATGTCATGTATAATGAAATTAGATTAATTAATAATTTAATTAATAACCTCTTAAAAATTTATTTTATTTATTATAAGTTTATTAAGTACATTTATAGCCTTTTTGATGAGTTATAAGATTCAATTTCGTCATTCGGAAGTGTTTGTTTCCTTGGTTTTCATGATTAGTTCACTTGTATACAAGTATGGAAGATCATGTAAAATGAGAATAGTTATAAAAAATTAAAATTATATGTTATTAATGAAATTAAATAATATTAAATGGTATTATATACCATTTTTACATATATGAGTATGATTCATTAGATAAAACGTTAATGATAACCGTTCAAATTATTTTGGCATTTTTTCGATCATCACGCACTAATTTTGTTTTATTAATTAATATTATGTATATATATTGGTTATATAACACTAAATAAGTTGTAATATAAATATTTAAATCTTTTTTAACCATTATAATGGTTTATAACTATCATCTAAGTAATTATTAGAAAACAAAAAATCATCATCCACAAAGGTGGTGAATCGACACCTCACGGATGGTGTTTTCATTTTTAGAAAAAAGGGAAAGAGGGAAAAAATTTGACGATGGATTATTACATTAACATAATAAAATTATAGTATATAAAATATACTGGAGTTATCATTCCACTTTGGGATAGGGAGGTTAATAGAGGATAATAAAATAAAACAAATTGAAAAAGAATTAAAAGAAAACAAAAAGAGGATTTTACCTCTTGAAATTATTCTCCTTGAGAACCTCCTTAGGGAAATTGAGTTTGGTATTTTTTTTATAACTAAGGATCATGGATATGGGGTATATAATTGTTAAGTGTATTGGGTATAATTTGGACAAGCTTCAAGGCTTTGGAGGTGTGAGGAGAAGAGGTGGTATTTATAGGGGGAGGAGAAAGGTGTTTTTGATTAATTTATTCATTAGTTTATTATTTTGGATCAAGACTATAAATAGTGATTTTTTCCATAATAGAGAGTGAGAGTTCAAGATTATGGTCTTACATTATCCATACATCATCCATGAATCAATAATTCATGTATTTTTTAAATACTGTAAATTATTGTATTTCACTATTCATAAAAATTCAACTATTTTAGAAAAATACCTAAAATTCACCCTAACCATTTTTAAATGTGTAGAATTAAAAAATGGACTCCATTTTATGACAATAATTATCTAGATATGTGAATTTTAATTTTTAAATAAAATCATCATTTACTCGAAAAATATCGATTTTAATATTATAAATGATTTTATGAAACTTTAAAAAATTAATTAAGGTCTCATAAAATTATATTATAACAATAAGACAAAAAATATTAATTTATGAATATATTCCATAAAAATAAAATTTCTTTTAAATAATTATTTTAATTATAAAATTATGAATAAACATTTACATTTCAAAAAAATATCAATACTTAATTTATCATTTTTAAAACATTTATTTACCTATTCCATGATATAAATATATTATATTTTCCTTAATAAGATACCTAAATTTTATGTATACTTTCATAGGGTAGGTTACTATTCTATTCACCAGATTACTATTCCTAATGGGCACATTACTATTCCAATAGTGATGTTAATATTTTATAGCATGTCATGGTTTTTTTAACGCCCAGGATCTAGATGCCATTGAACTGGTGCTCCATATCCGATTGGTCACATGGCCTCAAGCACATTTCCCCAAACGTCAGAGGCTGCTAACTAGTAGTGAGGGCCTAGGGTGTGATAGTGGGGAAACTATGCCCTCATTGACAGAGTGTAACACATCAGAATAATAATATACAATAGTGGAAGCAGTAAATACCATACAACTAAAAAAAACAATGGAAGACTGATAATAAAGGTAACTAGAAGTCATAACATACAAAAGATGATGCTTCCTGTCATATGTTCTAAGAAAGCATCCAAAATAGGATACACTATAGTTAGATACAAAATACAATACAAAGGTATAAAAATAAAAAATAAAACTCAGAATCATCGCAAGCCTCGGCTTGGTCCCATGCTCTCCTGCTCCTAAACAGAAAATCAAGTACCTATAGAAGGGTGATTTCCCTTATTGACACCTGCAATAATATAATTAATTTGGGTCCAAAAGCATGACCCAAATAGGGTGTGAGAAATAAATTCTAGTAGGCAACCACCCAAGATCTATGCCTATCTGTAGGTGATTATATGCAGCAGGTAGTGTACAAAAAGGAAAAGTAGAAAACTAGAAAGTAGTCAAAAGTAAACAATCCTACAAGTCCTATTTCCATTTATATTTAGTTCATGTTCATTAAACAATTTTATTACATTTAATTGCAAACATCTCGAGATCTGTCCTTAGCCTGACAATCCCCCATATCCAGTAAGCACAACAGATGTCTTGAAATACCATCTAAATAGTTATAAGGGAAGACCAAATCCAAGCTAGTTATTTAAATTGGTAGATGTGTCATAAGGATTTCAAAAAGATATTCAATTCAAAACCTCACTTATAGGCATAGAAAAAACCTTCCCACAGGCATAACACAACCTCGAACACAGACATAACCAATCCTAACCCGCAGGCATAACCAATCCTCACCCACATGCATGACATAACATCTACCACAGGCATAGAACCAGCTCACCTACAGGCATAGCACAACACCACCCATAGGCATAGGACATAACAATCACACATGTAGATTAAACTATTACATGGAAAACATTGATCAACTCACGTGGGTAATTAATAATACAATCCTAACATGTAATATAACAATTAAAAGGATTAATAATTGTTTATCTCACATGGTTAAACATTTAACTGACCAAAATTCATTTTAAAAAACCATTAAAAGGTACAAAAAGGCATTCCCATAGGCATTCTAGGCCTAAATGGCTAAACATTGGTTATCTGAGGGAAACGCACCCACATGGTGTCCCTTAATCAAACCCAACAAGATCAACATTCATTAATTCATATAATTAATCACTTAAACATCTTTAAGCATAAACTTAGTTCAAAATCTCAACAAAGTGATACCCTAAAAATGGGCGTACGACACTATGACACATATAAACCACTCGACAATTAGAAAAAGGCACAAGACCACCTACCTCGTAGTCGTATGTCTCTCCTCATCCAGCATCAACTTCTAATTTGACCTAGAATGGAGTAGATCTATAAAATGAACATAAAATCTCAAGATTTTATAAATACATTTAGAGGATAAATCACAAGGAATGAATCAAGTTAAATCAAGAGCATACTGAGTGGATTCCAATTCAATTGACGGTGTCTAGATCGGAGTTCAGACATTGAAATGAGAGCTGAAACGGTCCTCCAACACAGCTGTTAGAAAAAATCCCACGGTTGTGGTTCTGTCTATTTTTATAGAAAATGAGGCTACTGCCTCTTTTATAAAAAAAACCATTTGGGAAAGTACATGACGTGTACTTCAAGTACATGATGTGTAGGTGTGCGACGTGTACCCCAAGTACACAGCGTGTACCCGGACTGCATGCATTTTTTTTTTTGCATTTTCTCCATTTCATTCCTAATATCAACCCAATAAGCCCATGAAAAAACTTAGGGTTTAATCCAAAAAGGAAGGTAAAAAAAATTTAAGCAAAAAGAAAAGATCCGTACCTCAAAAAATACCCAGGATCTTAAAAACTTACTCCCTAAAATCAATTCATCCTTGAATTACCTTTCCAAGGGTGGTAAAGAAACATTAGATAATAACTCTGGCCACTAAGCATGTATGTTGGCCTCCCTCTCCCAGGTCTCATCCTACACTCAGCTGTGCTTCCATAACACCCATACTAGAAAAATTGACTAACATCATAGAACCTTCATGGTCCTATCAACAATACGAATCAGATGCTCCTCAAAGGATGCATCAACCTGAAGCTCAACCTCCTCACGCTGAAAAATGTGAGAGGGGTCTAAATGATAGTGGTGTAGCTGAGATATGTGGAAGACATCATGCATGGATTGGTACCTCTGAGGTAACTGAAACTTATAGGCAACCAACCCAACTCTCTCTAGAATCTCAAACGGACCGATATATTGTGGTGAAAGTTTACCCTATCTCCTGATTTGAATGTGTCCCAACCTTGGTGAAACACACAAGAAAACATGATACCCAACCTCTAACTCTATAGGTCATCTATGGTGATCGAAATAAGATTTATGATGAGACTTATTAGTATAAATCCACTTATGAATCAACTAGACTTGCTTAGAAGTCTCCTGCACGAGACGTGGTCCCATTAAAGATTCCTCACCCACCTCCAGCCAGCATAGGGGTGATCTTCATGGCCTACCATACAAAGCCTCATAAGGTTCCATCTCTATAGTTGCATGAAAACTGTTATTGTAGGAAAATTAAACCATGGGGATATGATTCTCTCAAGAGCCCCTAAAGTCTAGGATTCATGATCACAACATGTTCTCCATCACCTGTGTCGTACGATCTAACTGGACATCAGTCTGAGGGTGGTATGCTATGATCAAAATCACCTGTGTACCCATCACCCTCTGAAAAAACTACCATAAACAAGATGTAAAGCGGGTGTTTGTATCTGAAATGATAAAATGAGGGACCCTATGAAGTCTTACCACCTCATGAATATATAACTTCCTAAGATCATCAACACCGAAGGTCTTTTTGATTAGAAAGAAGTGAGCGAACTTTGTAAGTCTATCAACCAACACCCACATAGTATTATTAACTTTGGGTGACCTTGGTAACCCAGTTACGAAATACATCACGACATCATCCCATTTCCACTCCGGAATAGTTAACTGATATAAAACCCTGGCTGGATGCTGATGTTCTGCCTTCACCTGTTGATAGGTGGAACACCTCCTAACAAAACCAGCCACCTCTCTCTTCATACCCGACCACCCGTAATGATGACATAAGTCACAATACATCTTGGTAACTCTAGGATACACTGCCCAAGATGAAGCATGAAACTCTCGCATAAACTCCTCACGTATATTCACTGGAACCCAAACACATCCATGGATACAAAATATCACATCATCACCTACCATCCAACTAGGTGGTAGATCCTCACCTTCCACACTCTCCCATAGGACTACTCCCTCAGAATATGATAGCTACCTCATCCTCACTCTATCTAGTAGGGTAGAATTCATAGATAAAGAATAAAGGAAAGTCTGTCCTTGACTATCATGCACCTCCAAATGCATCTTAGCAAACAAGGACATAAGATGCCACTCACCATTGGCCTCCTGCACTACCTATATCTAATTCCTTCTACTAAATGCATAAAACACTACATTGCCTTTCCCAAGTGTGCAGGTAAGCTCAAAATCAAAAGACATAAGGTATTCCACCCACCTTTGCTATCTCACATTCAGTTCACGCTGAGTAAAGATGTATTTGAGGCTTTTGTGGTATGTGTACACCACAAAAATCTCTCCAAGTAAATATTTTCTTCAACATCACAACACATCTACAACAATAGCTAACTCCAAATTGTGTATTGGGTAATTCCTCTCATGATGCCTCAAATTCCGAGACCCGTATTCCACAATTCAATCTCCCTGCATCAGAACTACCCCCAACCCAATACCTAAAGCATCACAGTAGACTGTATAACTCTTTCCCTACTTTGGTAGTATCAGGACCGATGATGATGTCAGTATCCCCTCCAGCTCCTGAAAAGATATCTCACAAGCATCTGACAACACAAACTTCACACCCTTCTTAGTCAAGATCGTCAACGGCACTGCTAAGCGTGATAAGTCCTATATAAAATGCCTGTAGTACCCAGATATCCCCAAGAAAATATGTATGTCAATCACGTTCTTAGGATGTTCCCAGGAAACTACTACCCTCACATTCTCTGGGTCCACTGACACTCATGTCTCCGAGATAAAGTGACCCAAGAAGTGAATCTTGTCCATAAAAAAGTGGTACTTTATGATCTTAGCATATAACCGATGTCATCATAGTGTATTCAAAAAAATATCAAGATGGTTGGAATAGTCATGTAGATTGTGAGAAACACCAAGATATCATACACAAAAACCACCACAAAAGAATCCAAGTAAGTATGTAACACTTGGTTCATCATCACCATGAAAACTACTGGTGTGTTTGTGAGACTGAACAGCATAACCAGATACTCATATAGACCATACCTACTACGAAATGTGGTACGAGGTATGTTTGCAGCTTAAACATGTACCTAGTGATATCCTAACCTCAAGTTGATTTTTTAGAACACATGGGATCCTCTAAGCTGATAAACAGATCATCTATCTATAGAAAGGAATATAATTTTTTAACTGTCATCTGGTTCAGTTTCTGATAGTCCACACATAGCCTGAGGGTACCATCCTCCTTTTTTGAAAAAAGGACCAACGAACCCTGTATAGAAGTACGGGGTCAGATAAACCCCTTTGCCTCTAAATCCTCTAGTTACCTCTTGAGCTCCTGTAGCTCTGTCATATCCATCATGTAAGGAGGAATGGATTCCAGTGTATCTCATGGAACTAGCTGAATCGTGAACTCCACCTCTCTCACTGAAGGTAACCCTAAAAATTCTTCCAGGAAAACATCCCTAAAACGATCAACCACTAGAGGGAAATCTTTCTGACATGTCCCCTGGTCATCCAAATATAGAATTGAAATCTGGGCTATTAGTCCACCCAACCCATGATGCTGGGGTCTAACTCTACCCACTTGGACATTCCATTCACCTTTGTGTAGATTCAATCCACCCTCTAGTGATGTGAAACTCACCCTGTGGTGATAAAAATGAATAAAGGATCGAAAAGGAACCAACCAGTCCATTCTGATAATGACATCAAATCCTATCATGTCTAAGACATATAGATCCCATAAGAAGTGACACCCACTAACCTCAAGGGGGAACTCCTTACACTAATGCACACCTTCCATTCTTATCCCTAACAGAGTGTCTAGCATCATAACATCATCAGAAGAGAAAAAACATATCCCAAGCCTCTCTACAATGAGAATATATATAAAACTCTGTGAATCCCCTGTATCAAAGAGTGAAAAAGATAAAATGGAGACATATAGAATAGTACCTCTAATAGTAGAGGGTCCACGATCCTACTTCTGTTGGGTCTGTTTCACTGCACAGGTTTGACCGATACCACGACCCTGTGACACTACCTAGCTACCCTGAGCCGATCCACCCTCCTTTCACTAAAACCCTAGGGTTTGGATACCATGACCATGATCACCACCTCATCCTGAATACCCTGATTCACCCCAGATACCAGTCTGATGAGATGCCACTGACCTTGCTCCTGAACATGGAGTCAGTGCAGAACCTCTCTCACTAGATTCTGGTAGAAATGACCTGTAGAAGCACTATAGATGGACCATATTGCTATAAGCTTGGCACTCGATTGGGTCCATCAGACACTGCGGTCTCATATGACCAGCTCTTCCACACTGGGATAACCTCACTTGGATATAGGAAGAAACATTCTGAATGCTCGTATCACTATGAGAAATCTCCATATGATGCTTCTTACTCCTGGTCGAGATAGTTCCAGATCTCGGTGCTGAACTACCCTAGTTCCCACCTCCAGCTTCCCACAGATTACACTCGATAATCAGCGCTTGATTCACAATGGCATATACATAAGCCAACCTGAAAATGTTCATCTATGATCAGATGTCATACCTGAGACCATCCTCAAATCGCCCAGCCTTTGATGTCTCGTCACCCATTAGAATAGGTGAGAATCTATGAAGCTCAATGAAATGGGTAGAGTAGTCCATTATTAACATAGATCCCTTCTCCAGATGCATGAATTCCCATGCTCTATCACCCCTCAGCATCTTGGGAAAATAGTAGTCATATAAGACCATCTAAAAATCTCCCCATGCCATGTCCCGATGACACTCTATCTGAGTGGTAACATCCCACCACCTCTTAGATGAATCATATAGCATATAAGTTACGATCTTGACCCTCATCTTAGGAGGCGTCTCCAAATGCTTGAAGATATAAAGAATTAATTCCAACCATGACTCTACAGCCTATGGTCCACTATCCCCTAAAAACGTAGGCGAATGCTGCTACTGGAATACTCACGTCAGTTATTCCATAGACATGGTGGGATAAGGTACTCCCTAGAAGGTCTGAATAAACCTCATGAAGCCTTCAAAGAACTATGAATCCACGCCTGTGTCTGGTATAATAGCTGGTTCCACAATAGGTACATCTAGAGGATCCTCTAGTAGCCCATGGCCTAACACCTCTAGGGTATGATCATCGCCACTTTCTTGGTGTAAAACTCAAGGTCTTGGTGGGGGAATGACTTTTCATGGTCAAGCACACACCTCAATTTAAGATTATTGTCAAGGTTTACTATTCATGAGTTTCAAAGACAAATAGAAGAGACCCTCAAAGGTAAACACCCCAACATATACCCTTAAGCATTCACATGTTTGTGTTCTCTCACCAGCCTGGGTATGTAAACACCCTAGGTATACGGCGTGTTAGTTGTGTTTTCAAACATAATGTCCCTAAATCCCCCCTAGAACCCCAATTTTAAAAAAGAAAACCAATGGTATGCCAAATTTTGATATGTGGGAGCCCATACTCCTCATTAATAAAAGATTGGAATCCACCTGCAATACATCATAATAAAATTACATATAAGATAGCAACATGATCCACCAAATTCTAATCCAAGAGGGACCATACACCTCAGGGATCAAAGTTTGGAATCAATACCTAGCATATCATAACATGATTCAATATAAGTCCGAAACATTCCCTATCATATCATAACATGATTCAATATAAGTCTGAAACATGGTCCACCAAATTCCGATCCAAGAGGTCCCATACACCTTAGGGATCAAAGTTTGGAATCCATCCAATTCAAAACATAACACGTAGCATTACACCTATCAAAATAGCAGGCATATCTACCATGATACCTATCACAACATCATTCATATCTAGCATGACATCTATCAAAATAGCATGAAATCAATAATGCACCTAAATGGAATGGCATGTGATTTTAACAAGTTCCAAAATGATGCATGAGATGAAATAACCTCATCTCATCAGGTTTCAACAAAATATAACCACAATTATATCAATAATAACAAAACAATACAAGTGCGCCACCCAATGGTGAAATCAAAACAACTGTAATAACTCAAAAGAAAAAAAATCACAATTCAGTTTGAGGCAATTCAACTTTTCCCTATATGCAGGGTAGCTACTCCCTGGTACAATTTATTACTAAATCCATTTACATTTCTACCTCTTTATATTTTCTCCAAATAATAAACAAATCATAGAAAAAGAAAACATGCCTATGATACCACTTTGTAACATCCCAGATTTGAATTCTCTGAATTGGTGCTCCGTACCTGGTTGGTCACATGGCCTCAAGCACATTTCCCCAAATTCTAGAGGCTACCGACTAGCAGGGAGGGCCTAGGGTGTGATAGTGGGGAAACCATGCCCTCATTAGCAGAGTGTAACACAACGAAATAATAATATATAATAACAGAAGAAGTAAATACCATAAAACTGAAACAAACAATAGAAGATTGATAATAAAGATAACCAGAAGTTATAACATAAAAAAGAAGATGATTCCTATCATATGTTATAAGAAATAATTAAAAATAGGATACACTACATTCAGATAAAAAATAAAATACCAAGGTATATAAATACAAAATAAAACTCAGAAGCATCGCAAGCCTTGGCTTGGTCCCATGCTATACTACTCCTAAATAGAAAATCAAGTACCTATAGAAGGGTGATTTTCCTTATCAACACCTACAAAAATATAATCTATTTGGGTCCAAAAGCGTGACCCAAATAAGGTATGAGAAATAAATACTAGTATCCAACCACCCAAGACCTGTGCCTATCTATTAGTGAGTATATACAACAGGTAGTGTACAAAAAGGAAAAGTAGTAAACTAGGAAGTACTCAAAAGTAAAAAATCATAAAAGTCCTATTTCCATTTATATTCAGTTCATGTTCATTAAACAATTCAATTACATTGAATTGTAAACATCTCTAGATCTGTCCTTAGCTCGACAATCCCCCATATCAACTAAGCACAACAGATGTCTCAAAAGACCATCTAAGCAATTATAAGGGAAGACCGAATCCAAGTTTGTGCTTTGGCTTGACAAACTCATCATAAGGCTTTCCACAATATATTCAGTTCAAAACCTCATCCATAGGAATAGAAAAAACCTTCCCACAAGAATAACATAACCCTGACTATTAGCATAACCAATCCTTGCCCGCAGACATAACTAATACTTTCCTGCAATCATAACAAATCCTTTCCCGTAGGCATTACAAAAAATCGCCCATAGGCATAACACCACCTCTCCCACAGGTATAACACAACATCACCTACATTCATAGCACATAACAAGCGCACATGTAGATTAAACTATTACATGGAAAATATTGATCAACTCACATTTTCAATTCATAATAAAATCCTAACATGAAATCTAATAATTACAAGGATTAAAAATTGTTTATCTCACGTGGGTAAACATTTAATTGACCAAAATTAATTTTAAACAACCCTTAAAAAGGACAAAAGGAATTACCAAGGTATCCTAGTCCAAAATGGACAAACATTGGTTATTTGAGGGAAAAAAACCCACATGATTTCCCTTAATCAAACCCAACAAGCTCAACATGCTTCAATTTGTATAATTAATCACCTAAACATCTTTAGGCATCAATACGGGTCAAAATCTCAACAAAGTGACACCCTAAAAATGGGAGCATGGAACTCTGTCACATATAAACCACTCGACAATTAGAAAAAGAAACAAGACCACCTACCTCATAGTCGTATGGTTCTCCTCATCCAACGTCGAATTGTAATTTGACCTAGAATAGAGTATATCTACAAAATGAGCATAAATTATCAAGATTTTATAACTACGTCAAGAGGATAAATTACAAGTAAAGACTAAAGAGGAATTGAGAGAATACCGAGGGGATTCCAATGAACTTGACGGTGACTGAATCAGAGTTAAAATAGAGAAACAAGAGCTGAAACGGTTCTTTGGTACAACTGCTGGAAAAATCCCGCAGGTGAGGTTATGTCTGTTTTTATAGAAAATGAGGCTAATGAATATTTTATAAAGAAAACCCACTTGGAAAGTACATGACGTGTAGGTGAATGACGTGTACCCCAAGTACACGACATCTACATGGCCTGCATCCATTTTTCTTATTTTTTCTCCCCTTCATTCCCAATAACAACCCTACCGGCCCATGACCCAACTTAGGGTTTAAGCCAAAAAGGAAGGTAAATAAAATTTAAGCCAAAAGAAAATATCCATACCTCAAGAAAGACTTGGATTCTTACAGTTTTAAACTTGGTGTTGTGTGAAACATAATATATCTATGATGTTAAATTTAAAATAGATATAATATAAAATCATGGGGTATTACATTCTCCCCTTTATCAAAAATTCCATTCTTGAAATTTCCAGAATTTCACCTCACAAAAATATCTTGGTAGTTTTTATCATAATTTCCTTTAGTTACCACATCACCTCTTTGATTTTATGATTTTTAAAAATTACCTTTACTAGACGAGTCATCCGATTCATCAACACATATTCTCTAGTGTCTAGAATATGTATAGGTTCTTTAGAGTAAGATAAATCAAATTCCAATTCTATTCCTTTAGATGTGAGAATATGAATTGGATCTAGCATGTAATTCCTTAACAAAGAGATGTGGAACACATCATGTACTTTAGAAAGTCTAGGTGTCATTTCCAAATAATAATCCACAACTCTAATTCTCTCTAGAATTTAAAAAGGTCCGATATACATAGGGCTCAATTTGCCTTTCTTACCGAAGCTTATGACACCCTTCCATGGAAATAATTTCATAAAGACATGATATTACACTTAAAAATCCAAATACTTTCTCCATTTTTCAACACAACTAATTTTACTATTTTGAGTTACTTTGATATGGTTTAGAATAGTATTTACCTTTGTTGTTGGTTCCTCCACAAGTTCTGTCCCTATAAGCTTTCTTTCACAAACTCCATCCCAATAAGTTATTGTATGGAATCTATTGTCATCCAATCCAATGGCCCTAAGGCCTTCATTTTTTTTGATAATACACATTTCATGGGGTGAGGTGGAACCCCTATAAGGCCTTTAGGCATAAGTATTACATGTACCATAGGCCTTAGAGGAATTAATTGCCCGTAGGCTTTCAAAAATTACATACAACCCAGAATAACTACTTGGAACTGCTCCTCCCCAGAATCTTCATCATGAAATCATCTCTCCACCTTCGCATGGATGTTTGGCTAGGCTTTCCCGTGAATGTATAGGCTAGTCCTGATGGTAGGTGCCATACCCTCACATTCTTGAAATCCATTTAGCTTCTGCTATGGTGAAAGATCTTTGCTCATCCTCCATCTGAAGCTTGTTCCTTGTAGGTTGTCTAGTTTGCATCTGCACTTAAGGTGGCCCGAAGGCCTTAAGGTTGCCCAAAGGCCTTACTGACCCAAAGGTATGGGTGTCCCGAAGGCCTTTAAAGGACTTGGGGGCCAAATCGGTTGCCCAAAGGCCCAAACAGGGGAATATTCTTAGCTGCTATAGTGCCAAACAGTTCCTACTACAGTTCCCACTACAGTACCTACTACAATAATACTATAGTACTGATACAGTAACCCAGAAAGTAGCCTTCACCTGGATTTAATCTCTAGTCTCCTGGATGCACTTAAGGAGTCCTCACCAACTGGGCTGAGGCTCATGTGTGAATATCTTACCATGTATTGCTTTATATAGTTCCATTTAAAGACTTGAATGGAAAATATTGTTGTATAAAAACTCTACCAAAGGTAAATATTTATCCCATATACCTTTAAAGTAAAATGATCATGATCTGAACATGTCTTCTAAAGTTTGGATCATCCTTTAAGACTATCCATTGGTTTGAGGGTGATAAGAAGTACTCAAATAAATCTCAATATCCAAAAATTTCTCAATACTTTTCTCTAGAATTTTGATGTAAATAATGGATCATGATCAGACACAATTAAAATAGTCATGCATGGAACTCTAGTGTAAAATCCCCCTTATAGTGAGTAAATGTGCAAATTTGGTAAGTTGATAAAAAATTACCCATATTTCATCATTCTTTATTAGAGTATTTGGTAATCTAGTGATAAAATATATATTAATTTCATCCTATTTCCATGTAGGAATAGGTAGAGGTTTCATGACCCCTCTAGTATGTTTTCTTTCATCCTTCACTTGTTGAAAAACTAAACACCTTGACACATAATCAACAATTTCCCACTTCATATTATCATACCAAAAATATTCCTTCAAATATCTATACATCTTAGTTATACTAGAGTGTATAGAGAAATTTGAGCTATGAGAATCATCCAATAATTCCCTTTTTAGCTTGGGTATAGAGGGAACACAAAGACTCTTCCCAAATTTCAAGATTCCATCTTCATATACAAAGTCTACCAATTTCCCATCATTCACAGCTTTAATTTTTCTTTTTAAATTTCTCATAATTAGACTAATAACATTTAATACTTTCCAATAAATATAGTTTGGAAACTATTTAAAAAATTAGTGATTTTTCACCTTCCTTTTTAATTCCCATATCCATATTTACTAGATCCATGTACACAAGATCCCAATCAATCCCAATTTTGTTTAAAAATACATGATCCTTCCCACTCAATGCATATTCAACCTTATTTTCCATCCCTAGGAGGTAGTGTATTGAATAATCATAATCCCTGAGTAGTTCGATCCATATCCTTCACCTCATGTTGATTTCTTTATGTGAGAATATATATTTCAAACTTTTGTGATATGTATATATCTCACATATTTCACCATAGAGATAGTGTCTCCATATCTTCAGAGTAAATATTAAATATAATAGCTCAAGATCATGAGTTGGATAGTTCTTTTCATGAGTTTTTAACTACCTTGATGCATAGAAAATAACTCCATCATTATGCAGGACACAACCAAGCCCTTTCTTTGATGCATAACTATAAATCACAAATCCACCATTTCCCGATGGTAGAGTCAAGATCAGATCATTCACTAACCTCCTCTTCAATTATTCAAAAAATTCTTCACATTATTTTTTACATACAAAATTAACCCCTTTATGCATAACCTTGGTTAATGGGTTAGCTAATCTGAAAAAATTCCGAATGAAATGCCAATAGTAACCTACTAAACTAATGAAACTACATACATCAGTTATATAAGTTGGTATAGGCTATTCATGAACTACCTTTATCTTTATAGGATCAACTGAGGATACATACTTGGAGATAATATGGACAAGAAAATAAACTATTTTAATCTAGAATTCACACTTTCTAAACTTCCCATATGACTCTTTTCTTCTAAGAGTCTCCAGAACAATCTGTAAGTGGTTCTAATGGTCCTCATTGCTTTTAGAGTACACCAAGATATCATCAATAAATACCACACAAAATTATCAATATATTCCTTGAATACCCTATTCATTAGATCCATAAAAATATAGGGTTCATTAGTCAGTCCAAATGTCATTACTATAAGCTCGTAATGTCCATACCTTGTATGAAAGGTGTCGATTCACCACCTTTATGGATGATTATTTTTTGTTTTCTAATACCAACTTTAAGGTTGGCCATAAAACCATTATAATGGTTAAACAAGATTTTAAAATGTATATTAAAAATTATTTAGTGTTCTAGAACCAGTATATATACATAATATTAATTAATAAAACAAAACTAGAGCGTGATGATTTAAAAAACACCAAAATAATCTAAATGGTTATCATTAACATTTTATCTAATGAATCATACCGATATCTAGAAATAAAATGGTATATAAGACAATTTAATATTCTGTAAGTTCATTAATAAAATATAATTTAAATTCTAGATAACTATTACCATTTTACATGATCTTCCATACTTGTATACAAGTGAACCAATCATGAAAACCATGGAAAATAACACTTCCAGACGACAAAATTGAATATTATAACTCATAAAAAAGGCCATAAATAAACTTAATAAAATTTAAATAAATTAAATACATGATAAATATGTTCTGAATTTAATTATTAATGAATATAATTTCATTATCCATGACATTAAGTGTAAGTGAAAAACACTTTCGAACATAAGGTAAGAGTTTCTTCTCAAACCTCCATTTTTCTTTCTGATTATTCTTTCTCTATCTTTACATGAATGTAATTATCAACTAATATTATATAATCCTCATAAATTCTATGTGTATTATAAAAACATATGTACCAATCTCAATTCTTCTTTCTTTGATGGTAAATATATGTTTTATAATGTTCCTTTTTCAATTCCCCTTGATAAGAAAACCCAATTAAAGAGAACTTCCCAACTTCTCACCCATTTTTATGTACACTCCATAATCTATTTTAAGACAAAAATATTTTTTATAAAATAAATATTTTTTATCTTTAAAAACTATCTTATTTAATTTTTGGTTTTATACAAACAATTATGCCTTTTTCCGCTTTAAAGAATCATTTATATTTTCCCTTAAACCGCACTAAAGTGGCTCATTTCTAAAGTTTCATAAACACTCTTTTTAAATGTTTTCACTTAAGTTTAAAAATTTCAATATGATTATTAATTTAATATTACTCTAATATAACATCATTCCATTTTCTTTTCTGGGATATACATTCTTACAATATGATTTTTATGACAAATGAAAAATTACCCCGACCCTAGTAGTTCAGAGCTGGTGCCTTACTTTATTACATTGTTACTATGAACAAGAGATCGCATCCCAAAGGAAGGAATAGTTTATTAGATTCAAATAACTAGATACAAAAATAAGTATTACATTATAACTTTAAATGAAATAAATATATAAACTTCATTGGAAACACTCTTATTCTCTTAGCTTATCCTTACATGTCAGTCATAATATACATCTTTACATTCTGGGAAAAAACAAAACATAATAAAGGGGTGAGCATAGATGCTCAGTAAGGTTAAATAATACAATATAAGATATAAACATAAACAATAAGGTAAGGTGAATATCTAGAAACAAATTTCATTAAAACATAAACTTGAACATAATATTCCAGGAATAAAATTTGATCAAAATAATGTCATATAAATACTAACATGAGAATGAAACTTAACCACAAATATTATACTAGTCAAATAATCATATGGATTATCAATTAATAATCTCATAATGAGGTAATACATAACACATGGCATCATAAACATACTTTCAAGTCTTTTACCAAGACACTATACATAATCAGGTAAGACGTTAGCCAATACCCAAACTAGTTTGTCTCATGATACCTACTGATGAATCGAGGAACTATAGTGGCCCCCAACCGATACATACTTAGTCTAATGCATCAATCATATGAAATGGGTGAAACATAATCAATGTATAAAATAATATTGAAATTATAATATGAAATATAAAAAATATCCTTAAACAATAAATATAATCATAAACTATCCAGAGTAATATAGTGAATGATATCAAGACAGTATATCCCCATTGAACATGAAGGATCATAGAGTTATAAAGAAAATGAGAATTGACAGGGATCCTATTTACATGGATCTAGTAAATATAGATATAGTAATTATCAAGTAAGGTGAAATATAATTAATTTTTCAAATAGTTTCCAAACGATCTTTATTTTAAAGGATTAAAAGTTTTCAGTCTAATGATGAGAATTTTCAAAAGAAAATTAATGTTGTGAATGATGGGAAATTATTAGAAATCATATATGAAGATTATATATTAAAATTTAGGAATAGGATTTGTATTCCTTATATAATCGATCTAAAAAGGTAATTATTGGATGATTATCATAGCTCTAATGTCTCTATACACCCTAGTAGCACTAAGATGTATAGAGATTTGAAGGAACATTTTTGGTGGGATAATATGAAGTGGGAAATTGTGATTATGCATCAATGTGTTTAGTTTTTCAATAGGTGAAGGATTAAAGACAACATCATAGAAGATTCATACAACCTATAACTATTCATACATGGAAATGGGTTGAAAATATTATGGATTTTGTCACTGGATTACCAAAGTCTCTAAGAAATAATTATGCAATATGGGTAATTGTCGATCGAATTACCAAATATGAACATTTCCTCTCCATAAGGGAGTATTTTCCCCTGCACTACCTTGAACGACTTTATATTAATGAAGTTGTAAGATTTCATAGAGAACCTCTTTTAATTGTGTCTAATCATGATCCAAGATTTACATCAAAATTCTGAAAAGTCTTCAGAAAGCTTTGGATAATGAGCTTCATTTGAGTACTACTTATCATCCTCAAACCAATGGATAGTCTGAAAGGGTGATCTAAACTTTATAATACATGTTGATATCATGATCACTTGAATTAAAAGGTATGTGGAATTATTATATACCATTGGTATAGTTTTTCCACAAAAATAGTTTCCATTCATGTATTCAAATAGCATCATATGAAGCATTATATGGAAAGAGATTCTGTACACCAACTTGTTGGGATGAAGTTGGTGAAAATAATCTTATAGGACTAGAACTTATGGAGGGAACAGTATAAAAGGTAAAGACTATTCAAAACCATATCAAATCATCTCAAAATAGGAAAAAGAGTTATGTTGACAATAAGATAAATTGATTTGGAGTTTTAAGTGGGAGATCATGTCTTTCTGAAAGTATCTACATAGAAGGGTGTCATAAGTTTCAGTAAGAAAGGGAAATTGAGTTCCAAGTACATTAAAACTTTTAAAATTATTTATATAATTGGAGCTATAGTTTATCATTTGGCAGTGCAACTTAGCCTTTCTAAAGTACATGATGTGTTCCACATCTCTTTGTTAAGGATGTACATGCCAGAAGAAATGCATGTTCTCACTTATGAAGGAATAGAATTGGAACCTAATTTGTCTTACTGTGAAGAGACTATCTAGATTATGGACACTAGAGAATAGGTGTTGAAAAATCATATAACTCAACTGGTAAAGGTACTTTGAAAAAATCATAAAATCGAAGAGGCGATTTGGGAACTAGAGGAAATTATGATAAAGAACTACCCAAATCCTTTTATGAGGTGATATTCTAGAAATTTCAAGGATGAAATCTTTGATGGAGGGGAGAATGTAACACCCCAAGATTTTATGGTATGTCTGTTTTAAATTTAACATCTTTGATAGCTTATGTTGTAAAAAACACCAAGTTTAAAACCATGATATACTATAAAATATTAATTGACCGTAGGAAAGTTAATATGAACATTTAGGAATAGTAATCTAGAAAATATAATAGTAACCAACCCTATGAAATTATAAATAAAATTTAGCTATCTTATGAATGAAAATATAATATATTTATATCATGGAATAAGTAAATAAATGTTTTAAAAATAATAAATTAAGTATTAGTATTTTTTTGAAACATAAATATTTATTCAAAATTTTATAATTAAAATAATTATTTAAAAGAATATTTATTTTCATGAAATATATTAATAAATTAATATTATTTTTTCTTATTATTATAATATAATTTTATGTGACATTAATTAATTTTTGAAAGTTTCATAAAATTAGTTATAATATTAAAATATGTATTTTTTGAGTAAATGATGATTTTATTTAAAAATTAAATTTCACATATTTATAAAATTATTTTCATAAAATGGAGTCCATTTTTAAATTATACACATCAAAAAATGGTTAGGGTATTTTTTTTGTATTTTTCTAAAATAGTTGAATTTTTGGTGAATAATGAAATACAGTAATTTATGTTATTTAACAAATTAATGAATTATGGAGTCACGGATGATGTATGAATAATATAAGACCATAATATAGAACTCTACTTCTCTATTTACTATATTTATTCATGGTAAACATCACTATTGATAGTATTGAGCCAAAATAATAAACTAATGAATAAATTAATCAAAAACACCCCTCTCCCCTATAAATACCACCCCTTACCACCTCTTGTCCTCACACTTCAAAAGCCTTAAATATTTTAAAAATTCTGTTCAACACTCTTCCCAAGTATCTCCCCTATGTCCATGAGGCTTTGATCTGAAAAATAGACCAAACCCAATTTCCCTAAGGAGGTTCTCAAGGAGAATAAGTTCAAGAGGTAAAATCCTCTTTTCACTTTATTTTAATTCCTTCTCAGTTTATTTACTTTTCTTATCATCTTATCACCTTTATATCCAAAAGTGTCATTATAACTCTAGTATATTTTATATACTATAATGTTATTGTGTTAATGAAATTGTAGCACCCCCGGTTTCTGGTATGTAACACTTTCTTTATGCTTTTTAAGTATATAAAGTATAAGGGTGAAGGTTGGGAGAGTTTAGAGAACTTTTAAAGAGGTTTTGGAGATTTTCTATAGGTGAAAGGGTGGTTCATGGATTTGGGAAACTATGCAACACTTGTAGGAAACCATGAACAGAGGGACAGGGGAAAAAGGGATGGCGCACGAGCGGTGCACGGTTTGCCTAAACCGTGCATCCACTAAAGAGAATCCATGAAATTTAAAAAATGTATTTGGTCATTTTGAGGCAATAGTTTCATCATGGTTTAAAGACCATGTAATATGAATGTGTGAGAGTTATCCTTAAGGTAGTGTCTAATGCACGGTTAGCACACAGTTTGCCTAACCGTGCGACTAAACTATACGTGGGTCAAAGTTAGATCCTTAAATTGTGGATCTAACTTGTTTTTACCTTCAAGTGCCTTGTTTTCCCCCAAAATGGACCTAACTCTGTATTTTGGTCTCTGAAAGGCTGTATAACCTCTTTCAAGCAAATTTGAATCAATTTGGACCCTTTCCTTAGTGAATTGAAGCTCGATTCTCGTAGTAAGTCTTCATTCTTAATCATTCTTGTTAGTTTTCTTAAATATACTTCATCCTCTCTATCAGTTTCTTAGATATACACCCGCTGTGGGTAGATATAAGTTTGTGGATGCCAAATATGTTTATATTTTTCCTTGTTGTTGACAAGGTAAGATATCTAAGGTGGGTTTGTAGAGATTCATCTTGGGTTTGTGACGTTTTTCATGCGGTTTATCATTTTCACCAAAACTCTCAAGGTAGGTGGATTCACTCTCGACTCCCCTATCTTAAAAATTGAAGTATTAATTTTAAATTAATTTTTTTGGTTGGAATTTATTGTTTATTCACTGTCAAAATAGTTTTTGAAACCTTATTGAGCGACGGTTTGTGAAATTGGGAATTTTGGTTTGTTTTTGGATAGTGTTTTCGATGACATGATTTTAAAATGATGATTTTAAAATAATTGTTGTCTTTTTTCATGGAAAAATGGTTTCAATTGAAATAATGATTCTTTATTGAAATGGTTTGAACACACTTGGTTTGGGAATGAGTTTTTAATGGTTGTGTGGAATGTGTTCATATGAATTGGGATGGATAAGGGCATGAAGTACCCCCATAAAAAGGTTGGGATGGATAAGGGCATAAAGTACCCACATCAAAGTGGCCCACTAAGTGATGGATTAGTAGAAGTATGACTCACCACTCATGAGTATAGGTAGGTCCATGTATTTCATGCATGGTTGGATATATAGTTTTATGTAAAGTAAGGGGTTATTCCAAGATGGAATGTTAAATGATTTAAAGAATTTTTTATGTGATTTATTTGGAAAAATATTTATAATTTATTTTGTTTATATTTTGATATAAACTATTTTAGAATTTTTTAATATAAAATATGTTATATAAATGTTTCTAACATATTCTATCCTAGTGGAGTGAGTAGGAAAGTCATTGGGGAAAACCTACTGAGTTTTAGTACTCACGCCTTCTTTGGAACTTTGGTGCTTTAGAAGATATCATCTAACAGAACATGGTAAAAGGTAATGTATCAAATTTATTTATCACTACTTCATGATACTTGGGATTTTTGATGAAGTTAGAGCATGGGGCATGTGAATCTTGGAGTTTTGTGGTTTTCTTGGAGGGTTATTAGTCTGTATTCTATTTTTTAATTTGATATTGTAGCCTTCTATTGTGGAACTTGATTTTAGTTTGATTTTGATAAATGAAATGTTGAGTTGTCTTTTATTATTATCATGCATCATATAGTGGATTGTTTGGTAAGTGGTTTTATTCTTAAAGGGAAAATCATCCCCTAAATATATGGAATACCTTAGGCATTTATTAACAGCCTTTGATGTCTTGGGGATGTCTCTTAAGTCCAAGTAACACCCTTCTCCCTATCAAGCCAATGAGAAGGGGTGGGACATTACATGAATAATCTATCATCAAATCTATTCCCTATTCCTATTTTTTTTTCTTCTAAAAATGAAAACATTGTCCATGAGGTGTAGATTCACCACCTTCATGGATGGTTATTTTTTGTTTTTTAATAACACCATCAAGGCTAGTAATAAAACCATTATAATGGTTAAAATAGATTGTAAAATGTATATTAAAACCTATTTAGCGTTTTGGAACTATTATAATAGATAATATTAATTAATAAAGAAAAACTTGCATGCGATGATCGAAAAAATGCCAAAGTAATCTAAATGGTTATCATTAAAATTTCATCTAATGAATCATCCTCATATATAAAAAATTATATATAAGAGCATATTATATTCTATAAGTTCATTAATAACATATAATTTCAATTCTGGATAACTATTCCCATTTTACATGATCTTCCATACTTGTATACAAGTGACCCAATAATGAAAACCAAGGAAATGAACACCCTTGAATGATGAAATTAAATCTTATAACACATCAAAAATCCCACAAATGAACCTAATAAAATTATAATAATACATACTTAAGTAGTTCTAAATTAAATTATTAATGAATCTAATTTTGTTATCTAGGACATTAAGTGAAAGTGCAGAACACTTTTGGACATAAGGTAAGGGTTTCTTCCCAAACCTCCATTTTTCCTTCAGGTTACGCTTTCTCTCTGTTTACCCCAATGTAATTATTAATTAATCTCATGTACTACTCATAAATTCTTTATGTATTCTCCAAAAATATGTACCTATCATAATTATTCTTTATTTTATGGGTAAACACATGTTTTATAAGGTTTCCTTTTCAATTTCTCTCAATAAGCAAGCTCGATTAAAGGGAACTTCCCAATTTCTTACCAATTTTCAAGTATATTACATAGTCTATTTTAAGCCAAAAATATTTCTCTAAAATCTTCCTTTCTATCCTGAAAAACTATCTTAGTTTATTTCTGGTTTTATGTAAATGATTATGCCTTTGTCCTCTTTAATGACTCATTTTTATTTTCCCTTAAACCACACTAAAGTGGCTCATTTCTAAAGTTTCTTAAATGCTCTTTTTACATGTTTTCACTTAAGTTTCTAAATTTTAGTATGAATATTATTTTAATATTACTGAAATATAATTTCATTACCTTTTCTTTTCTAGGATATCCATGTTTACAATCTGATTTTTATGAAAAATATAAATGATTTTACAAAATAACTCTTCTTTCCAAAGAAAAAGGGTATTTCTCTCAAGAATTTATCAACGATTTTATTTGAGCATTTTCATCTATTTCAACACCCTTTGTTTAATCTTATGATTAATTGATATTGATCTCTTATGTTACCATATACCATATTTTATTGAATGGTTTATGATTATTTTGAATGGGGATATACTATCTTAATACCATTCTCCATATTACTCTGGATAATAATCCGGACAATAGAATAATAACCTCACCTATTAAAATGTAAATAAAATTTGGGAATTTTATAAATTAAAATATAATACATTTATATCATGGAATAAGTAAATAAATGTTTTAAAAATGATAAATTAAGTATTGTTATTTTTGTGAATTGTAAATGTTTATTCATAATTTTATAATTAAAAGAATTATTTAAAAGAAATTTATTTTCATGAAATAGATTCATAAATTAATATTTTTTTTCTTGTGATTATAATATAATTTTTTGAGACCTTAATTAATTTTTGAAAGAGTAATAAAATTGGTTATAATATTAAAATCAGTATTTTTCAAGTAAATGATAATTTTAATCAAAAATTAAATTTCATACATTTATAAAGTTATTTTCATAAAATTGATTCCATTTTTTAATTATACATGTCAAAAAATGGTTAGGATGATTTTTTTGGATTTTTCTAAAATAGTTGAATTTTTAGTGAATAATGAAATATGGTAATTTATGGTATTTAAAAAATACATGAATTATTGAGTCAAGGATAATGTATGGATGATTTAAGACCATAATATCAAACTATAGTTCTCTATTTACTATATTTACTGATGGGAAATTTCACTATTTATGGTCTTGATCCAAAATAAAAAACTAATGAATAAATTAATCAAAAACACCCCTCTTCTCCTCACATATCCAAAGCCTTGAAGCTTGTCCAAATTCTGTCTAATCCTCTTCCCAAGTATCTAATCCATTTATAAGAGCCTTTGGTGTCAAAAAAAATACCAAACCAAATTTCCCTAAGGAGGTTTTCAAGGATAATAAGTTTAAGTGGTAAAATCCTCTCTTCATTTTCTTTTAATTCCTTTTCAATTTATTTTATTTTCTTATCCTATCCTCACATCCCTATCACAAAGTGGAATGATAACTACAATATCTTTTATATAATGGAATATTATTGTGTTAATGGAATAATCCCTCCTCAAACCTCTTCCCTCTTCCCCTTTTGTTCTAAAAATGAAAACATTGTCTGTGTAGTGTCGATTCACCACCTTTGTGGACAATGATTTTTCATTTTATAATACCACCTTCAAGGCTATTAATAAAATCATTATAATGGTTAAATAATATTCTAAAATTTATATTGCAACTTATTTAGTGTTATGGAACCAGTATACATACATAATATTAATTAATAAAACAAAACTAGCGTGTGATGATCGAAAAAATGCCAAAATAATATAAACGATTATCATTAACGTTTTATTTAATGAACCATCCTCATATATGAAAAAATGGTATATAATAACATTTAATATTCTATAAGTTAATTAATAACATATAATTTCAATTCTAGATCACTACTCCCATTTTACATGATCTTCCATACTTATATACAAGTGAACCAATCATAAAAAACAGGGAAACAAACACTCCTGAATGATGAGATTGAATCTTATAAATCATAAAAGGCCTTAAATTAAATTAATAAAATTATGATAAATAAAATAAATACTTAAAATTTTATTTATTAAAATATTAATGAATCTAATTTAATTATCCAGGACATTATGTACAAGTACAGAATACTTTCATACATAAGGTACGAGTTTCTTCCCGAACCTCCATTTTTCCCTTTGGGTTACACTTTCTCTATCTTTACCTCAATTTGATTCTTAATTATTCTTATTTAATCATTCTAATTTCTATGTGAATGTTCCAAAAATATTTAACTTTATCAATTTTTATTTTCTTTTATGGGAAATATATGTTTTATAAGGTTCCTTTTTAATTCCTCCTGATAAACATGCCTGGTTAAAGGGAACTTCCCAATTTCTTACCCATTTAAAGTACACTACATAATATGTTTTAAGCCAAAAATATTTTTATAAAATCAATATTTTTATCATGAGAAACGATCTGAGTTCATTTATAGTTTTATTCAAACAATTATTCTTTTGTCTGCTTTAAAGACCCATTTATATTTCCCCTAAACTGCACTGAAGTGGCTCATTTCTAAAGTTTATTAAATACTATTTTTACATTTTTTTACTTAAATTTAAAAATTTCAGTATTATTATTATTTTAATATTCCTCAAATATAATTTCATTCCATTTTTGTTTCTGGTATATACATGTTTACAATCTGATTTTTATGACAAATACAAATTATTTTCTAAAAGAACCCATCTTTCCAAAATAAAAAGGTATTTATCACAAGAACTTCTCAATGATTTTATTAGAGTATTTTCATATATTTCAACAAAATCTATTGAATATTATTCATAATTTATATTTACCTATTATGTGACCATATACCATATTTTATTGAATGGTTTATAATTATTTTGATTGGGGATATACTGTCTTGATACCATTCTTCATATTACTCTGGATAGTTTATGATTATGTTTACTGATTAAGAATATTATTTACATTTCATATGATTGTTTAAATATGAATGTATATGTTGATTATATTTCAACCATTTCATATTAGGAATGAATTGGACTTAATAAGTGTCAGGTCGGGCCCTCTATAGCCCCTCGATACATCAGCAGGTCTCATGAGACAAACTAGTTTAGGTATTGACTAATATCTTACCTGATTATTTACGGTGTATTGAAAAAAGCCTTGATGGTATGTTTATGATGTACTGAATTATGAATTCCCTCATTATGATATTAGTTATTTATAATCCATGTGATTATTTGACTGTTAGAATATCCATGGTTAAGTTCCATTCTCATGTGATTATTTATATGGAATTATTTTTATCATCTTTTATTCCTTCCATATTATGTAAAAGTTTATGTTTTAATGAAATGTGTTACTATATATTCACCTTGCCTTATTTTTTATGTTTATATCTTCAAATGTATTGTTTTCCCTTACTGAGAATATGAGCTCACCCCTTTCTTATATTTTATTTTTTCCCAGGATTCCAAGATGTATATTATGAATGATATACAAAGATAAGCTAAGAGAATAAGAGTGTTTCCAATGAAGTTACTATGTAGTATTTAATTTCAAGTTGTAATGTAATAATTATATTTTTTTCTAGTTTTCTAATGCTACTAAACTATTCGGTCCTTTGGGATGTGATATCTTGTTCATAGTACTAATGTAATAAAGTAAGGCACCACATTTGAGCCACTAGGGTCAGGGTATTTATATTTGGTATCAAATACAGGTTTGTAGGAACTTTGGAAACTAGACTTAGGAAATCATAGATTAGGTAACATAAAACTAATATATACAAGAATAGTGTTATGGAACTTATGGGTTCTCATCATAGCAGGGATCCACTATGACCCTTTAATGCAACAGCTCTCCTTAGGACATTATCACATGCATTGTCACACAGAAGAACAATAAGGATGTGATAAGTATTTTATTAATGAATAAAGTACAAAGTAGTTGGTTCTAGGCCACCAACTCCAACAGACTCTTACTTGTACTAGAGCCAACTACTAAGAACCTTTAACCCACTAGCTCTCACATGATATTCATGCTTCTGCTGAGATAAGCCTTTAGTCATGGGGTTCACCACGTTCTCTTCCATGGACACTCTGCTCACTGCAACTTCACCCATTTGATAGAAATCCCTCAAGTGGTGATACTTCTGGAGTATGTGCTTTGTCTGTTGGTGTGACCTTGATTCTTTTTCAAGATCCACCGCTGCAGTATTATCACAATACAATGTAATGAGATCTTTACTTCTAGGCACCACATCAAGCTCCTGGACAAAGTTCCAAATCCAGATGGTTTCCTTGGCTGCATCAGAAGCCACTATATATTCAGACTCCACTATAGAATCGGCGAAAACTAGCTACTTTAAACTCTTCTAGCTCACAACTCCTCCATTGAGATATAAAAAATATCCTGATTGCGACTTTAGATCGTTCTGATCTATCTAAAAACCAGCATCAACATACCCTCTGATGACAAGCTCCTCGTCTCCTCTATACTCCAGAAACATATCCTTAGTTCTTCTCAGATACTTAAGGATAGTCTTAACAACAGTCCAATGCTATTCTCCTGGATCTTCTTGATATCTGCCTACCATGCTCAGTGCATAGGCAACATCAAGCCTAGTACATAACATGACATACATGATGGATCCTATAGCCAAAGCATATGAGATCTTACTCATTCTATCTTTCTCTTATTGTGTCTGAGGACACATTTTCTTAGAAAGATGTAGGCCATGTGACACTAGAACTAATTCCATCTTGGATTGTTCCATAATAAATATCTTTAGTATATGGTTAATGTATGTACCCCAACTTAGTCCAATCATCCTCTTGGATCTATCAAGAATGATCTTGATCCCTAGAATGTAGGCTGCTTCTCCTAAGTCCTTCATGGAGAAAAACTTTTTCAACCAGTCCTTAACTGACTGTAAGAATGGTACATCGTTTCCAATAAGTAATATGTCATCAAAATATACTACTAGGATAACGATCACATTCCCATTAAACCTCTTATAAACACATGGATTTCATTCATTATTAATGAAACCAAATTCCGTTATGGCTTCATAAAATCGAATGTTCCATGACCTGGATGCTTGCTTCAATCCATAATGGATTTCTGCAACTTGCAAACCCGTTTGGCTTCGCCTGGTGTCACAAACCCTTCTAGTTGTGTCATATAGACATCTTCCTGAAGGTTCCCATTAAGGAATGATTTTTTGACATCCATTTTCCAAATCTCGTAGTCATGGTAAGCTGCTATGGGAAGTATGATTCTTATGGATTTAAACATGGAAACTGGAGAGAAGGTTTCATCATAGTCAATTACTTGACGCTGTCTGAATCCTTTAGCCACTATCCTTGCTTTATAGGTTCTAACTTGACCTTCCATGTCCAATTTTCTCTTGAATACCCATTTGCATCAAAGAGACTTTACATCAACTGGCTCATCGACTAGAACATAGACTTGGTTTTGATACATGGAATCCATCTTAGAATTCATAGCTTCTAGCCATATTGCAGCTTCTGAGCTTTCTACTTCTTCCTTGTAGGAGAGAGGTTCATCATTGTCCAAAAATAATGATTCACCATCCTCAGTGACTAGGAAGCCAAATCTCTCTGGTTCCCTTACCTCTCTTGAGCTCCTACAGAGTACTTGTGTTTCTGGAACCTCTTCCACGGAGACCTGTGGAACTTGTTCCTGTACCAACTCTTGTGTATCTTGAGCATTAACTTCGTCAAAGTCAATCTTGCTCCCACTATCCTTTTTGAGGATGCACTCCCTCTCAATAAAGACAGCTTGTCTAGCGACAGTCACTTTCTTGTCTTGAGGGTTATATAGGTAATATCCTTTCATTTCCTTAGTATATCCTATAAAGATACACTTCATGCCTCGGGGTTCTAGTTTGTTGCCTGAGAAGGCCTTAACAAATGCCTCGCATCCCCATACATGTGTATGCGACAAAATGAGTTTCTTTACATTCCATAACTCGGAGCTAATTCCATTTTCCGCCTTAGTTGGTACTCAGTTTAATGTGTATGCTTCAGTTTGTAATGTATACCCCCAAAAGGATAATGGAAGATCCACATGACTCATCATCGAACTCACCGTATCGAAAAATGTGTGGTTCCTCCTTTCACTAACACCATTCCACTGTGGTGTATAAGGAGGAGTGAGCTGAGATAGAATCCCAGACTCCCGTAGAAGATAGATGAACTCTTGGTTCAGATATTCTCCACCTTGATCCGATCGAAGCTTCTTTATCTTCTTACCAAGATGATTCTCTACTTCATTCTTGAATTCCTTAAATTTCTCTAAGGACTCTGACTTATACCTCATTAAGTATACATAACCATATCTACTCAAATCATCAATAAAAGTAATGAAGTAAGAATATCCACCTCTAGATTCTACTGAAAATGGTCCACACACATCCGTGTGTACTAATCCTAGAAGATCTGTGGCCCTTTCACCTTGTCCACTAAAAGGCGGCTTGGTCATTTTTCCTTGTAAACAAGCGTGACATCTATCAAGTGGTTTTATCTTATTAGAATCTAAATAGCCATCTTGGTAGAGATTTGTCAAGCTCTTCTCGTTTACATGACTGAGACGATGATGCCACACCTGGGTGATGTATGAGTCATGTGAGTTTGTTTCGTTATTGATTTCCAACACTTGGTTTTCATAATTTAATAAATACAAACCATTATTTAAATGTTCCATACCATAACATACGTTGTTCTTATAAAATAGACAACCCTTATTTCCAAACTTGAAAATAAATCCATCCATATCCAAACAAGATACAAAAATTATGTTTTTGGTAACACTAGGAACATAATAACAGTTATGTAAAACCAAGATCATCCCAGTCGACAATGAGAGGTGGTAGTCACCAATAGCCAACGTAGCCAGCCTTGCACCATTGGCAGCTCGAAGATCCACCTCTCCTATGACAATCTTTCTAAATCTACTTGGTTCTTGCATTTGAATACAAATGTGAGACCCAAAAGCTGTATCTAATACCCAATGTGTATAAATAGAAAGATTACACTCGATAACGAATGAAACATTAACGTCCCGACGCTTTTGGGTGCAGTTCCTCTTCCAGTGGACTTTCTTGCCACATGCAAAACACATTGCCTCCCATTCTTTGCCCTACCTCTAGATCTTCCCCTTCTTGGAGGGACGGTGATCAGGGGCTTCAGACCATTTATAAGTCTTTGGCCCCTTTGCCTTGTCCTTAATTTTCTTATTCACCATAAGGACTGCAGGTTTGTCACGCCCCATATCCTTATCTACCTGGTGAGTTAAGGGTAGAAGTTCCGATCTAGGCGCAACTGGAACAGGCTCTTCCAGCACATACAATTTCTTATCGTGGCGATGGATAACGCGTAAACGCCTCTGACACTATTGGAAATTGGTGCCAGTGAGAAGGTTTTCCTTCTCGAGTATGGTTCACAATGATATGTTTAAAGTCATTTTCTTGCTGTTTCTACAAATTAAGATGAGCAAAGGTTTAGTAATTTATTACAAAACTAAGACAAATAAATAAATTAATACTTATTAGTCTCCCACTATTTTATCAAAATCTGATAGCCCTCACCATTGACTTCAGAATATTCTGTTCCCTGAATATTCTAGTGGCAAGGATCCATATTTCCCTTCACATTACCCCAACTAGGGTTGGTCAAGAAACTTGAAGGGTTTTTAGGTAGAAATTACAAATGCCAACTACATTTAACTCGCATCTCCTTGATCCGCTGAGTGGACTCCCCAATCCTGAAATCCTTTTATTTTGGATTTCCTCAACCTTTGCCTCTTGGCCACACCAAGTCCTGCTGTGGCAGTCAACCCTTGATGTGAAACAAGTTAAGTCAACCCAAAAAATTGAATTAGAATTCCCCGATAATTGAAAGCACCCCAACTAGGGTTGGTCAAGCACTTTGAACTATGGTTCGATTCTAACCAAGATTATGGAAGGCTGTACCGACTTAGTATTTCTTTGAGGGATTTTATCCTTATACGTAAATTTCCAATTTATTATCTTTGATTACATTCTTGTTAATATTAAGTGGGATATACTTACGTGATTAACCATGTCTAAGATAATATTTACGCATAATCCGGTTTTATTTTAGTTCCATCTTGCATGCTTGTTTAATTCATTAATTGTGTGATCGTGAAAACACACCCACAATAAATAAACCATGCAACTGAAAAAAATAAATGGTATGATCATGAGATTTTTCTATTGGTTAGTTTATCTAGCAGTTGATAAACTAACCTAAGACCTAGGGGAGAAACACCTTGAACCTTGTGGGTTTGTGTTTACAACTTTCCACCTGTCCACCTTTATATCTCCTTGGATTGGTTTCACCTTGGATCCTGACTTGAGCCATCTCTACTAGCTTGGGAGCTCCATCCATTACATATGAATTTATCTCACACGCAGGTGAGGGGTAAAAAGGGGTTTTTACATAAAAGAATCCTTGGGCATGCAGGCCCTACATATTAATGAGAAGATGGATCGCATGCCAACAAATTTAATTTAAATAAATAAATTAAAAGAAACCATTCACATACAAAGGTCTCAGTCTAGCTCATGATCATCCATACATGCAATTATATTTATGCATAAATAAAACTAGCATTCAATTCTTTAATCGTTCTTGTTTAAGATAAATCATGCTCGAATTAATTAATTATCTTTAATTAATCAATCCTTTTATCTTAAACCCTTTTTTTGAATTTCCTTGAGATTCCCATCCATCATAATTTTAAATAAATAAATTCATTTAAAATTATCCTTGTATGTAACTTGTACCTTTGAGGCAACCCGGTGAATTCTTGTTCATTGCGTAATTTGAACGAGTACACAACGTGTAATTTTGTTCACCATCCATCCGAAGTACACACCCGGGGACATGGCATATTAATGTACTTCAGAAATTTTAGGAGTACACAATGTGTTCAGTGGGACACACACCGTGTAGTTTCCGCGTTACACGGTTTCCAGCCGGGAAAGCCATGTACGGGGTACACGGTCTAACCCTAACCTGAAGGGACTACACGCCATGTTCATTGGACCACACGGCGTGTAATCTGAAAACCGTGTGCCACCTGTTCCTGGTCAACACACGGTGTCATTAATGACTTAGATAAGATCCAATACACGGCCTGATTTGGCAAATCAGTCCGATGCATGAATCTAGACTACACGGCATGTACTTCCGAATACACGCCGTGTATTCTGGTGTTGTACAGCCAGAAACGTTTGGCTCCTCCGGATGAGTTACTCTATTTTATTTTAATCAAAATTAAAAGAAAAATCTGTTTCTGTGAGGTGAACGAGAAACGATGGAGGAAGAACAGATCTCGAGATTCATATTTCCAAAATGATTAAACTTGAATTGAAACAAATAAATTATTAAATGCATAAAACATCAACGAAAAACTAAATAATTATAATCAACGATATGACCCCTATGATACCACTTGTAGGTTACGGGCGCATCGGAAGCGCGTTAGTGGGGTTTCCCAACTTTAATTTTAGCGTTAAACAACGTTCAAATCGAGATCCATCATGATATAAAACGCTGGATCTTCGGAATAGAATGAAGAATGAAAAACAAAAGAGGTAATCCCAGAACCATAGAGATAGGATCATCATATGTTGGTTATAATTAATTTAATTAATTCACAAGAATTACCTTGGTGGAATTATTTCTTTGTTGATGAGTTCGGTCACGATTCGTTGATCCGTCGTTGCGTCGTAGAATCCAAGTGTAGGATTCCTCTAGCGGTGATCCACACATGTGCCATGTATATCCGGACGTCGCCGAAGGGATCTCTGGGTGCTATCATGGAAGAACCTTCGCTTGCGATGTCCGCCTTCGATCGCCTTGATCTCTCGGTCTTGAGAGAGTTCTTGGAAGAAGGATTTCTTTCAGGCTTAAAAGAATTCTTCAAAATTGTTGTGCACAACGATTCTCTTGTGGAAAAGTGTTGGGGTTGTGAGGATATTTATAATCGGGTTTTGAGGTTATAGAGTTATGATAATAAATAAACACGTTACATGTTTTATTTATTTCATTAACTCTTATTGAAAACCCCCATGTCGAATTATTAATTCCTTGACATGCGCCCACATTGATTATAATAAATATCATTTAATAAAACAATATTATATTCTCAAAAATCCAACTGGAAAAACTACACGGCGTGTAATCATTAATACACAATGTGTATTCGTTTTCAATAAATTACATGGCGTGTATATTTAATATACACAGTGTGTACTTTTATTTTTCTTTATTTCATCCACCACATTTATTAGACCTTGAGTAATGGATATTTATTTATTAAATAAATGTAACTGCATTACTCTCTAATAAACATATTATTTCTCCGACAATATATTCTCTCGAATAACTAGTGTCGAAATAAATGCAATCAGACATCCTTAAATAATTATTAAACCATAGTTGGGAATAATCTTTATTTAACTTGTTAAATTAATATTTAAATGAGATACATGGACACACTTAGTGTGTGACCCTCTAGGCCTCTTTCTCAGTGGCATTAGGCGGAGCCTGCCTAAAGTCCAAGGTTAGCATATAGCAACACGCCAAGGCACCCATAGAGAAAGAAGTTAACGCCGTAATGACGTGTCACCTCATATGAATGCTTACCATGTAATATAATCCCTTTGTCTCGATATCTCTAATCAATCGGATTGCATTCTAGTGTAATAAACCCATGTGCTTGATTATTATTTCTTTGACTTCCCAGAATTGAACTCACCCATACCTTACCATGGCCATGGATTTATTTAGGATATATCAATTCCATCAAAAGGCCCGAGATATCTACTTATGTTGTGGAACAGAAGGGACAAATCCTTTCTCGCATTATCTATTAATGCGGTATTACTCGTGACGCACCCAACGTATCCTAGCTCGCTGCGAACAGTGTGTCGTCACAGTTTTCATCAATACATCTAAGTGCGCGAGTTGTAATACCCATTAATAATAATCTTAAAGTCTAAGGACCAATACACACGTCCGAAGATAGAAACATCCAATGACACTATGAAATTTGTATTTCCTACTGGAGGGCCTCGTTCTCATAATATCCTCCTGGATATTAACAAGGCCACACACCATGAGAAGGTGCCTCAAAGTTTTATGAGTCCTCACCCCTAATGACCTGTATTATTTGTGCCCCTCAAATAATATCATCCATTCATAGAACATATATTCAAGAACAGTGTTATGGAACTCCTGGGTTCTCATCATAGCAGGGATCCACTATGACCCTTTAATGAAACAGCTGTCCTTAGGACATTATCACATGAATTGTCATGCAGAAGAACAATCAAGATGTGATAAGGCTTTTATTAATGAATAAAGTACAAATTAGTTGGTTCTAGGCCACCAACTCCAACACTATCAATGTTGAGCATATACCAAAGTGGTCCTTACAATTGGTATTAGAGACAAGGTTCATCTCTATTAGATTCTATACTTTTAATTCATTCTATTGTGAATATTTGATTTTATTTATTGTACTTACAATAAAGTAACATTTTGGCGAAGAATTGTGTGTATCAGATCAAAATTATATTCATTCCAAGACCCTGATGAATAGGAGAAAGAAATATAAAATAAAGATGAAGAAAATATCCCTCTTAAGATAAGAGGAAGAAGTAAATTTAGTCTATCCATTACATGACATGAAAGAAGACATATATGTCTTGGAAAGTGAAGAAAAAGTGGTTAAAATCACTTCCAAGGAGAAGGAAAACATTTATACCTCAAAGGGATCAAGGCTAAGTAATCATGAGGTATGTGTAAACACTTTCCCAAACTATCCTCAAGAAGAAGAAACTAGCATAAGGCGTGATGATGATATATCTATAATTTCTCAAGGAATATCAGTTAGTATATTAAAAGATATTCTGAGCTTCATTCCTAGAAAAATAATCTCAACTGTTTGTGGAGTTTTTGAAAGAATTTAGGAAGAGATCATCTAGTTAGAAGACTAGACAAATAATACAAAGAAATATTTATAGGAAACTTTTTTAGAATGTATAAATCACTCTAAGTATGCTGGAGCCTTTGAGACAATAAATTTGGATCTTGAAATAAGTTCCTCAAAATTTGAAAAAAATGGCTTAAAGAAGTTTATGAGAAAGATGGATTCAATAAGCCACTTTAAGATAAGATCTGTGTAGTTGAAGAAAATTTTAAAAATGATATTGATGTCAAGGATTTGAAACTGTAAGTGAAATCCAAGAAGATCAAATAATATAACTCATTATTTCAAGATAAGGTTAAGATGCATGATGAATAAGTTGATAGAATAAAGATTAATTGTGAAGAAAATGTGATTATAATTAAATATTAGAAGAACAAACTCAGTATGAATTGTCTATAAATAGAAATTAATCTGATAAATTTAGGTAATATATATGCTGAGACCTCACAATCAAATAAAGGAGTTACTAATATCACACAATTCAATATAGAGGTTTTTTTATATCAAAGGACCTTTATCATGTTATAAGAAGACCATGTTATCATTTTATGATCTTTTCCAAGTATCTATGAAGAAGGAGGTACCATCCATACATTTTTGTAATGTTTCATATAAATCTACTCTCAAGAACATCATAAGTTTAAAAAAAAATCTATACAAGTGTGGATAAATAAAATTAATGACAAGATTAAAATAATTTCCATAGTGGATAAAAAAATAAGTGTAGAAGTTGTTTCTCTATGAAGATCCCAAATAGTTGAGAAGAAAACCCAAAAAACTGCCCATTTTTCTAGAAATTCTTGACATCATGTAGTAGATATAATAATATCAATGTTTGCGGGTCAATGTCAGTACTAAAACAGGTTCATGCATTGTGCATTAGATTATAGGTATAATCCACTAAATGAAAAAGAAAAAATGAATCCCATATTAAGGAATATAAAGTCAGAGATGAAGAAAAAACATCCAAACATTAATAAAAATTCATATACTTCAAATAGATTTGGAATTATTGAAATTATCTATGATTTATACAATAATGGTGGTCATAGGATTTGTGCATGCATATCTCTACATGTATAAAAATTAGATAATAAAAGAAGATCACATAAGTTAATGAAGAAAGAAGAAGAAACCTTGGGAAGTAAGAATAATAATGTTGCAAATAACAATTCTCCAAATAAGATATCAAAAAATAGAAATGAAATGTCCTTTGATTCCAAATCCAAGAAGTTGAATATTAGTGCATCATCTAAAATAACTGATGAGAAGAAATGAACTTAAAAAAATACATATTAAAAAACCAAACTGAAATCCAATGTGCTCAATGATATTTTAGTAATTTTAATAGAATATTTGGAGAGAGAAATAAAAATTGAAGAGTCACAAAAAAATTCTAGTTCAAAAGGATAAGAAAATATTCCATATGAGAAATATGAATTTCATGAGAGTTTGTTAATAAAATACAACCATTATGTTAAAGAAGTGTTGTTTTTGAGTCAAAACATGTCTGGAAACACTTATAGAGATTTATCTATAATAATTACAACATAAGAAGAGTTATAAAATAAGATGAAAGTTTTAATAGATGATAAAATTTACTTAAAGGATTTTGAGAAGATAAAATCCACACATAAAAAAATTTAACAAGTGATAAGATCCATACTACCCCAATCAAAATTGAATTTCATATGTGTAAGTGTGAAGAGTGGAGGAAATAGTGAAAATTGGTTGATTAAATCATCTCAAATTTACTATTAAAAATAAAAATAAAATAATATCCACCATATTCCATTAACCTTTATAAATTTTATGTGTATTTATTTTGCAGGGAACTGAAGGGGAAGTATGATCTCGGGGGGAGAACCTGGGATAGTGGATGGACTATCAATAATAGATAAATTTATATAAATAAGTTTCTATATTGGAATGATTCCTCAATTGGTATAATTAAAAATATAAGGAGAGGATCATCCTTGATGAAGTTGAAGTATTTTATTCCAACACATGATGGAAAAGTGAAGAATATGCCATCTTGGTCTAATATTACTTTCATAATTTCAAAGGAATACATTTAAGAAGATTATCCTAAGTGAAGTTATATAAATTTTAAAATCTATACAACCACAAGTAAAATATCCATTTTAGTTCATTATAAACTTAGATATCCTGAAGCATATATATTAAAGAGGTCTATCATCATTAATTTCATGAGAAAGGTATCCTTGAGGGGATATAAGTGGAATATGATGAAACAAATACTATAATTAATATTTCATACAAATATAATTATATTGGAATGTGATTAAAGGAGTGTCATTGAAAAAGGTATTTATTTACTAATCTCTAATCCTTGGATAGTAAGAATAAAAATCTTAACACAAATGGGGAGAAATTTAATTAATCAATGATATAAGAAAAGTGTAAGAATGAAAGTGTACCAAGGTTGGTTACCCTGAAAATTTGTACTTGATTTTTTTAACCTATTTTTTGAAGTAAGTATAGAAGTTTTGGGTTGATTTATTATATATTTTTTTATATCAAAATTGGTATGTTCATCCTGGAATGAAAGTGGACATCTCTTGAAGACAAGATTGCGTGTTCTCATCTCATCTTGTATCAAGTTCAATTGAAAATGGACAACTTTATTGTCTAACTAAAATCCTCTTTTTTATACTGATCATGGATCACATATACTTAGGGTGATATGATTGATGAAACATTTATTAAGAATGAATATATACCATTTTTTGAAGTACTTTATATTTATTGTCAATAAGGGGGGTAGAAAGTGAAATTAAAGTTTTAAAAGAGAGGGGGAAATAAAGAATAAATATTCACATATTATTATATTCATTTTGAATTAATTTACAACAAATAAAATGGGGAGATTGAAGAGCCCACTTTTTTTGTGTTGTATTTGTTTTAAATGAATTTAAATGAATTTCAATGATTTTATTAACATCAATATGTTGAAGAGTTTATAAATGAATAATTTTATTGGAAGTTTGGTTAACTTATCTAATCCTGTTAATGAAGAAGACATGGCTTGAATGATTGAATGAAGATAATGAATTTTTAATTATGAATAAAATAATAAGTTATAATATAAGATTGTTGAAGAAGAGAAGAGGGAAGAGAATAAGGAATAGAAGAAGTTCCCAAGTCTTTTTATCTTGGAAGAAGATATACAGTGTTATTTCCTTTGGAAGTTTTAAAATATATTCATTACTTGAAGTTGAAATATTTTTTGAAGATTTAGATTATTTATAATGATTGTTGAGATGGTATTAATATATAAAAACGTGCCTTGATGTATGGAGAATCACATATGATTACAAAATTATGAAGTTTCCTTATGTATTTTCTGGACGAAATGTTCTAGGAAGATAAGAATAGAAGAAGGCTAAGATAATAAGATAAACTGTACAAGAAAAAATGTTTGTATAATAGTGTTTATAGGGAAAAAACTGATGTAAATTGTAACAACCTAGGTATTTATAGAATAATAACTTTTCATTTCTATTAATATTTATGAATAAGATATTATTTTTACAATAAGTGGTATTCTTTTTCTGATAGCGTACTCAACACACAACAACAAGTTTCTTTGAAATCTTACATTGCACACAACTTTGAGTTATACTGAAAAATAATATAATATTATTATTATTTTAAATGGTAGTTAACGCCTAGATGTTCTATTGGAAGGAATGAAAATAACTAACCATATTATGATTAAACATGTTTGTTAAATGTTTTTACATTTATCCAATAAAATTTAGAGTCTCAAAATAAGAATGAATCCAATTTTAAGCATGAAATACTCTAATAATTTTAAAAGGTTGATTTACCACCTTTTGATGGTGAACCCTTTTTAAATCTAGTTTTTTGTAACTTTTATATGATCCATTTGACAAAATAAAATTCTTCTTTAGAAATGGAACATCAAAATTTACTTTGGTTAAATTTTTGGTATTTTTTTGGTAAAGTTCATTTTTTAATGAATAGTGAAAATACTGCATTTTAGGTCAAAAATGTATTTTCATCTAATTTATTTATATGATAAGATTATCTTTTCAATTTGTTTTAAAGTGTAATTAGATTATTTTTTTTATCATTTAATCCAATTTTGGCCATTGGAATTTATTTCAATTTTTAATTGGACATAAACACATGTCAATCTTTTGGTAGTTTTTACTTCTTAAAAACACGCTTTTGGTTTTGACAATATGAATTAATTTTAAATCAATTTATGCAATTTTTGTGTTTTGAATTTGTAAAAATGGATTCCATATTTGGAACCAGGAGTTCCAAATTGTGTAAATATGTTCCTTTTATTTTTAGACATTATGTATAGTAACTTCAGTAAATATTTTATTTACCATAGTTAAAGGGTAAATATAGTAAATAAGGGTAAGAAATAATATTATAATAATATTAAATTACCCTAACACATTTCATAATACTATTGTTGTAAAGACCCAGATTTTACATGTATTTTTTTTAATTTATATAGAATTATTATGAGTCTGCGAGAATTGACGACACATGATTCCGAGGCCCAGTGTGCCTAGAATGATTTTATGAACTTTTTTAAGGTATATTCAGTAAACACGTGGGCAGAGTTTTCTAAATTTTGAACCGGTGCTCGGATTAAAAATCTGAGAGCACCATTGAATCCACATCATCGAGATTCTCTTAAGGAAGGCTTCACTTCAACTGCAGTAGGTCGGGAGAAAAAGATAGATTTTGGATATTTAAAAGAATAATAAAATAAAAAAGTTATTTTATTTCTCTTTTCCATTTCCTCCAAAGGAAAAACGGCGGTGGCGGGACCAACGACAAGTCAATCCATTAATTAGCTTGACTCCTCAATCTTTGTAACAACAACATTGGAATTTGGGAGGTTCATTCATTAAATGAACCTCATAAATTCCCAATGGCATTACTCACCCTCCCCCTCGCCTATTTATATGGAGCTTGGGGAGGAGTGTTGGCACGACTTCACTAAGCGACAAAGCTCTGACAAAGTACCGTGACACCAACCACTTGGAGGACGGAACCAGTTCCAGCAAGCGGTGACAAGTGCCACCGAATCACGAACTGAAGAACACCGACTCCTCCTCAAGCACGAACATTCTACAATGATCTTGAGGTAGGGTTTATTTATTGTCTAAATTCAAGAATTATTGAAGCAATATACTACCCTCTTACTATCAAGCTAACGTGGAGGGTGCAGGCCAAACAAACAAATCCAAAACCCTTCTACTTTTGTCGAAATTTGACGTGTTCTTCGCAAACGATTTATCCAGGTTGGAAGAAACATGGAACGATGGGTTTAGTGATGAAGAGGGAGTCCCGGGGAGTTTGTTGGTACCCTCAAATGAAAAAACGGTCCACCACATCTCACTCGGTGACCCGTAGAAGATCGACGACACAAAACCAGCATGAAAGCACCGGCGACCAGCGTCGGCAGGTGAGGTGGAGGCCAACAATGATCGGCCATGAAGGAGATGGTGGCGCACCTCCGATGAAGAAGGCTGCGACCATAGCCACGGCGGGTGAAGACGACGGCTAGCTCGGGCTGGCCATGGAAGGAGGAGCAGTGCGCCACTGGAGAGAGGGCCGCGACATATAGCTGCATTGGACAACAAAAGCTGGCACCGGACGACCACAGACAGAGGCAAGCGGCGTGCTGCTAAAGATGGTCGCGGATCAGAAGCTGCAGTGGTGGGCTGAGACCCACTCCTTGTGAGTCCCGTAGGTGACCTTGTGGCACCCCGTGGCGCCGCCACTCTAACTCCAAACGGGAGGGACCCCCCCCCCCCCGTTCTAGCTAGGGAAAGCCCTACTCCAGCAGGCCATACCTCCAGCGGGCTGCACCCCTCTGCGGTCCAGGCCACAGGAGCCCAGCAGGCCGTACCTTCTATGGGCCGGGCCGCGTGAGCCCATTGGGCCGAGCTCTCCGCGGCCCCGGCCAACCGGGTCGGGTCGACCCAGACCGGTTTGGGCGGCCGAGACCGGGTCGTGCCAGGTCAGACCGGACCTGGACCCTTCCAGGCCCAGTTTTTTCTAAAAGAGCCATAACTTGTGAACGAGGCGTCTGTTTGATGAACCATATGTGGTGTTGGGATCCTTAAAGTGAGATAGTAATTTTGGTATACTACACTTGAGTTTTGGAGAAAGTTGGAGTACGACTGGGTTGGATTGAACCCGAATCCAACTGGGACCTCGATACTAAAATGCTTATAAGTCACAGAACGAGCGTCTGATTGATGCACCGTCTGTCGCGTTGGAACCCTTATGACATGGAAGTCCTTTGGGATACTTCTTCGTGGAACATCATGGAGGTTGAGGTACGATCGATGGTTTGAGGAGAGAATCCTTCCAGAATCAAGTGTGCTTAGTGCGGGAATCTCGTGGCTGGCTATAACATGAAGAAAGAACATCGATACTATGTGGGTCAGTATCTATCAATCCTATGTGGGTCATAGATTTGTGATCCTATGTGGATCTGTATCTATCAATCCTATGTGGATCAGCGCCTAGCCATCCTATGTGGGTCAGCATCTATCGATCCTGTGTGGGTCAGCAGCTGAGCCTCTTGACAGAATAAGATGATCTATATTTATGACTAATCATCTTGACTTATGTACTTGAGTTATATACCTGGTGTGAGTTGAGTCTTTTAACTTCGTGGTGTTACCTTCATAGCGTTACCTTTGTGGTACTTTTACCTTCATGGTGTTACCTTTGCGGTGTTACCTTTGTGGTAATTTTACCTTCGTAGTGTTACCTTCATGGTGTTACCTTTGTGGTATTCTTCCCTCATGGATCAGTTCTGCTAAAGGCTTAAAATTTTTAGCATTATGTTTCCTCATGTATGAGATGAGTATATCTTGATAACTTAAGTATATGTATGGGAATATACCTAAGTATTGTTGATGACTACTTCATGATTTGTGTTTAAGGTCTTGCTTTGTGGTTTATCCTTTGTAGAACTTTGGGAGACCTTTGGGGGTATCAGGGTCCCTACTGAGTATTGTTATACTCACCCCTGCATGGGATACGCCCTCACCTTGATGTGTCTTGTGAAGATGATAAACAACATTGATCGAGGATGGGGGATCCAGGACTGGACGGTGCTCAGAGGTGGACCATTTTGACGTGACATGCTGTAGTGACTACTGATCGTGAACTATACCTACCCTTCAGGTAGGATCCTCGGTGGATGATCCAGGAGCTATTTTATCTTTTTAGTTGTACTCTTACTTTTCATTTGGGCTTGTATTCTAGACCCTTTACTTTCAGTACACTTTTTACTACAACAGTTTACTTCATGGTTGCTTCTTGTTGATTTCTTGGATTGTGTGTTTGTACAATTTTAAAGTCAATTCCTTACCATTATAGGGATACACCTTTTTGGTACTAGTCACCAGCCCCTGGCCTATGGAAGGCGGGCTTGGGGTAGTCACGACATGGGCCCCAGGGGATGGTTCATGACAAAGTGGTATCATAGGAGTCGGTTCTACCGAAGAACTAGGACTCTAATCTTTTCTATGTGGAAATAGTGTTAAGTTTTATGAGTGTGGTTTTCAGTTTGAGGAATCCAGTATTGGTGCGGCTGCCGACGTATCCATACACTAAGACCTTGAATTCTGATTTCTGACTCAGTGCACGAAAACACTGATTGCGCGTGTTTTTGAAAAGTTTTTCATATGATCTCTTTGAGTCAGCTCACCAAGTAAAACTTATTGACTGTGGTGCACTTGTTTTATTTTAGGATGCTGCCACATAGACATCCAACCAGGATTCCCATGAGAATACATGATGATGGACCACCGAGCGATGAGGCCTCGGTTCAAGTCCCTCTTACAGTGTTAGTACCTTCGGGTGGTGTACCAGCAGCACCACTACCCAATGGGAAGCCGTTGCCACTAGCCCCACTAGTAGAGGGTTCCTGCTGACTGATCACGTTGCATGAGTTTCAGCGGAAGATGCCTTTGAGGTTCTGGGGTGAGATGAATCCATAGGCAGCTGAGGACTAGCTAGAGGTTGTGGCTATAGTTTTTCGCTTAGTTGGGACACCAGCTGATCTGATGGCGATCCTAGCTGCCAGTCTTTTCCAGGGAGTAGTTGGGAGATGGTGGAGTCTGACACTCCAGTTACACGATGAGGCGACCCTCACCTGGGCAGACTTCGAGGGCCCATTCAGGGCAGAGTTATTCCCAACGACCCTACACTCAGTGCGTAAATAGGAGCTACTGCACTTACAGTAGGGAATCATGACTGTGGACCATTACTCGCTGAGGTTCACTGATCTCTCCCGCTACTCCACCGACAAGGTACAAGACCCTTTCTTCAGGGACCAAACCTTTGATAAGGGTCTATGATGGTAGATCATAGCATCAATGATATCACTCCACATTCCGATGCAGGATGGGGTGATAGAGAGAGCGCTTTTTGTGGAAAGCTTCCTAGATGAGAAGGAACTGACATCGAGAGCCACCACCGAACGTCAGGTAGCAGAGTCATATGCAACAGACAGTAGATGGATGACGTAGGGGCCCAAGAGGGATATACCTTCTGGTGGATGGCGACAAGATATAGGGTCGATGGTATGGGGCTCACGCGATAGAGGAGGACAGATGAGGAGAAGGCAGTGCTACTCGTGCAGCAGGCATGGTCACATGGCTCGTGATTTCCTGACCTGCTATACGAACGACCAGAAGATGGTCGAGGGACTGCTGAGGTAGAGGCAGAAGTTCAAGCGAGGAGGTTCGAAGGGCAACATACGTGATAGAGGAGCTGGCTATGCAATAGGTGGTGGGTAGATATTTGAGGTTCTACCGCCACCATCTCCAAGTGGTCCACCCCGACCACAGGGAGCATTTGGACAGGGATGAGCTCATCTCCAAGAAGCTGAATCCTACAACCACAGTGCTCTGGAGATGGTTAGAGGTACGATCTGTGTCTACTCCACCCTAGCTACAGTACTTATAAACATAGGTTCTAGTCACTCTTTCATTTCCATGACACTCATTCAGGATTTGGAGATTCTGATGGAGTCGTTGGCTCGATCCTTGTGATTAAAGACTCCTATGATAGAAGATTCGATGATTACACATTGGTGCCAGTAGTGTGAGCTTACTCTAGGAGGCGATAGATTCAGACGGGATTTTCTGGTAGCGGTGTCGAGGCCTTACGACGTCATCTTGGGTATGGATTGGTTATCCACAGTCCATGCTCAGATTGACTGTATTAGGTGAAAATTGTAGTGTGTCCATGAGGATGGGACCGGGTTTTCCTTAACCTCAAGAGGGGAACCTTTGAAGCACAGTATGGACTTACCCATAGGAGGGTGCCTCTGAGTACACATCAGTTGGCTAGCCTTACCCTTGGGGAAGTTGATGTTGAGAGTTCGAGCTATCCTATAGTGGTGGACCAGTATGCAGATGTCTTCCCAAATGATGTTCCAAAACTACCTCCTCACAGAGATGTGGAATTCTACATCGACCTATACCACAGGATGGCACTGATATCTACAACAACATATCGGATGGCTCCCACTGAGCTTCATGAGTTATGAGTATAGCTGGAGGACTTGTAGAGGAATGGGTTCATAAGGCCCAGTGTTTCTCCATGGGCAGCCCCGATTTTGTTTGCAAAGAAAGCAGATGGGAGTTTGAGACTCTGTGTGGACTATCGACACCTGAACTAGGTGACCATGAAGAACAAGTATCCACTTTTTAGGATTGATGATCTCTTCGATCAACTGAATGGAGCTCGATGGTTGTCAAAGTTAGACCTCAGATCAGGTTATCATCAGCTCAGGGTACGAGATGAGGATGTGCAGAAGATGACCTTAAGATGTTGGTATGGACACTATGAGTTCATGGTTATTCCATTTTACATGACCAATTCCCTATTAGTGTTCATGGGACTCATGAACACGATCTTCTAGTCATACCTCGATCGCTTTGTGGTGGTCTTCATAGACGAAATATTGATATACTTGACATCGAAGGAGGAGCATACCTATCATCTATAGATAGTTTTGGATACACTCTGGGAGCACTATCTTTATGGTAAGCTCTCAAAGTGCTAATTTTGGATACGAGAGGTCCACTTTATGGGACATGTTATCTTGTAGGCTGGAGTTGCAGTGGATCTAGGGAAGATAAAGGTAATGCTTTCTTGGGATCCACCCAGGAGTGTGACCGAGGTGTGGAGCTTCATGGGATTGGCTGGGTACTACCGTAGATTCGTACCCAACTTTTCCAAAGTTGCGGCACCCATTTCAGCTTTGACGAAGAAGGGAAAACCCTTAGTATGGATGGAGAGATTCCAGGATAGTTTTCATAAGATAAGGTAGAGACTGATAAGTTCCCCCATCTTGAGGCTACCAGAAGAGGGCGTTGGGTATGTAGTCTACTGTGACTCATCAGAGACCAGACTTGGATGTGTCCTGATACAGGAGAGAGCAGTGATTGCTTATGGTTCATGACAACTGAGAAAACATGAGAAGAACTATGCTACCCATGACCTGGAGCTAGCAACATTAGTCTTTTCTTTGAATATGTAGTGACACCACTTGATGGGTGAATGTTTTATAGTCTAATATGATAAAAAAAGTCTTAGGTATATATTCTCATAGAATAAACTGAACCTAAGACAATTAAGATGGATAGAGTTCCTCCAAGACTATGATTTTGATATAGTCTATACTTCTGGGAAGGGGAACGTAGTGGAAGATGCACTCAGCAAGAGGTCTGGTTTACAGTTGCTGAGTGAGATGATAGTGAAGCTAGCTGTGCTGTAGATATCCTTTGTGGATAGAGTTGGAACAGTTTACCTCCAGTATATGACTATCAATCCCCCAATTCTTCAGTGAGATTAGGAGGCACAACTTAGGGACATTGACTGTGAGGCTCGACGTGCTTAAATATCCTCAGGATAGACACCTGATGGATTTTATGAAGTTGGGGAGAACGTCATCCTCTTTAGAGGATGCACCATGTTACCAGTGGTGCTATGAGAGGAGGTATTGAGGGTGCTCCATACATCCCCTCTGGAGGTACATCATGGTGTGGCGAAGATGTACCAGGACCTCTGGTGTCAGCACTGATGGCTAGGGATAAAGAAAGAAGTGGCATAGTTTGTTTCACGATGCCTCACTTGTCAGCAAGTGAAGACCGAGCATCAGGTTACAGTAGGCTTAGCGCAACCATTAGAAGTACCAGAGTGGAAGTGGAATGGTATCTCTATGGAATTTGTGACAAGACTTCCACATACGTCCAAGAAAAATGATTCCATATGGGTGATCGTTGACTGACTCACCAAGTCAGACCACTTCCTACCCATCAGAGAGTAGGGACCAGTAGAGGGATTGGGATGCCTCTATATACAAAAGATTGTACGACTTCATGGGGTGACATCAAAGATTGTCTCTGACTGTGATGCACGTTTTACATCCCGGTTGTGGAAGGGATTATAGGAGGCCTTCAGGACTCAGCTATGTTTGAGCACCACCTTTCATCTGCAGATGGATGGTCAGACGGAGCGGACTATTTAGACACTGGAGGACATGCTTTGTGCTTGCATCATAGATTTTTTCCACAATTGGGAGGATCATTTTCCCTTAGTGGATTTTTCATACAATAACAACTATCACTCCACCATAGGTATGAAACCATTTGAGGCCTTGTATGGTTGACCTTGCAGATCACCTCTATGCTGGACAGACCTAGGGGAGTCAACACTCATTGGTCCAGAGTTGGTACAGGCTACCACCGAGAAGGTGTAGGTCATCTAGGAGAGGATGAAGACTAAAAAGAGAAGACAAAAGTCTTATGCTGATAGAAGACAAATACCTTTGGATTTTGAGGAGGGAGACCATGTCTTCCTAAATGTCTCACCATGATGAGGTTAGTGGAGATTTGGTCGGGGCGACAAGTTATCTCTGAGGTGCATCAGACATTTTCAGGTTCTTAGAAGAGTTGGTGAGGTGGCATATCACCTGGCTCTTCCCCCATAGATGCACCGAGTGCATGACATTTTCCACGTGTGGTAGCTAAGGAGGTATGTGCATGATCCATCACATGTCATCAACTGGGGCGAGCTAGACATCGATGATGGGGAGACATTTAAGGAGGTTCCAATGGGGTTTTAGGATCGATAGGAGCGGGTCCTTTGTGGACGATCGATCCCTCTGGTGCACATTCACCGGCATCATGAGAACATCTAGGAGAGAAAATGGGAGTGAGATGATCATATTCATGCTCAGTACCCCCATTTGTTTCCTTAGTCTATGTTGTGGCTTTCGAGGATGAAAATACCTAAGGTGGGGAGAATGTAAAGACCTGGATTTTCTATGTAATTTTTTTAATTTATATGGAATTATTACGAGTATAAAAAAATTGACAGCACATGATTTTGAGGCCCAGTGTTCCCAGAATGATTTTCTGAACTTTTTTTAAGGTACGTTCAGTAAACGCGTGGGTGACGTTTTCTAAATTTTGAACTGGTGCTCAGATTAAAAATCCAAGAGCACCGTTGAATCTGCAGTGTTGGGATTCGATTAAGGAAGGCTTCACTTCAACCACAGTAGGTTGGGAGAAAAAGATATATTTTGGACATTTAAAAGAATAATAAAATAAAAAAGTTATTTTATTTCTCTTTTTCATTTCCTCTAACAGACAAATGGTGGTAGCGGGACCAACGACAAGTCAATCCATTAATTGGATTGACTTCTACATCTTTGTAACAACACCATTGAAATTTGGGAGGTTAATTAATTAAAAGAACCTCATAAATTCCCAATGATGTTACTCACCCTCCCCCTCTCCTATTTATATGGAGCTCGGGGAGGAGTGTTGGAACGACTTCACCAAGCGACGAAGCTCTGGAAAAGTACCGTGACACCAACCACTTGGAGGACGGAACGAGTTCCAGAAAGCGGTGACGAACTCCACCGAATCATGAACCGACTAACACTGACTCCTCCTCAAGCGTAGAAGTTCTCCAACGATCTTGAGGTAGGGTTTATTTCTTATCTAAATTCAAGAATTGTTGAATCAGTATACTACCCTATTGCTATCAAGCTAACGCAGAGGGTGCGGTCCAAACAAATAAGTCATAGACCCTCCACAATTTGTTGAAATTTGAAGTGTTCTTCGCGAGTGATTTATTCGGGTTGGACGAAACCTGGAATAATGGGTTTAGTGATGAAGAGAGCATACCAGGGAGTTCGTTGGTACCCTCAGATAGAAAAACGGGCAATTAGAGCTCACCCAGTGACCCATGGAAGACCGCCGGTGTGACACTGGCATGAAAACACCGGCGACCGGCGTCGGAGGGTGATGGCGGTGGCCAGCAATGGCTGAATGTGGAGGAGATGGTGGCGCACTGTTGCATGCCACTGGTGAAGAAGGCTGCAGCGGGTGAAGACGACTACGGGCTCGAGCCGGTCATGGAGGAGATGGCGGCGAGCCATCACGTGATGCCGACGAAGAAGTCCATGATGGGTGAAGACGACTACTTTCTCGGGATGGCTGCGGAAGGCAGAGTGGTGCAAAAAAGTGCACCACTGAAGAGAGGGTCACAACATATAGTCGCGTCGGATAGCGGTGGCCGACACCGGCCGAACGCGAATGGAGGCGAGCGGCGCGCCGTCGTGCGCCGCTGAAGATGGCTGCAGTGGAGGGTCAGGACCCACTCCTAGCGGGTCCCGTAGGTGACCTGGTAGTTCCCCATGGTACCGCCACTCTGACTCCAAATTAGGTGGAAATTCCCCTCCATACCAGTTAGGGACGACCTCGCTCCACCGGGCCGCACCCCTCCGTGGGCCGGGCCACGCCAGCCCAGCGGGGCGCACAACCCAGGCGGGCTGGTCCGGTCCACGGCCCAGTAGGCCGATCCCACCATGACCCAGCCTAGTTCAGGCCGGGCCAGGTCAGAACCGGACCAGGTCAGTCTTACCGGGTCTGATCAGACCCTTTCAGTCCCAATTTTTGCTAAAAGAGCCATAACTTGTGAATTAGGCATCCGTTTGATGAACTGTCTAAAACACTGGGATCCTTGGAGTGAGACGATCCTTTTGGTATATTCCACTTGAGTTTTGGAGAAAGTTGGAGTATGAACGGTTTGGATCGAACCCGAATCCAACTGGGCCCTCAGTACTAAAACTTTTATAAGTCATAGACCGAGCGTCTGATTGACGCTCCATCTGTCACGTTGGAACCCTTACGACATGGCTGTCATTTGAGATAATTCTTTGTGGAACTTCATGGAAGTTGAGGTACAGATGATGGTTTGAGGAGATAATCCTCTCAGAATCAAGCGTGCTTTGTACGGGAATCTCATGGATGGCTGTAACATGAATAAAGAACATCGATCCTATGTGGGTTAGTGTGGGTCAGAATATATTGATCATGTGTGGGTCATCACTTAGCGATATTTTGTGGGTCAGTATCTATCAATCCAGTGTGGGTCAACACCTAGAAATCCTGTGTGGGTTAGCATCTATCAATCCTGTGTGGGTCAGCTGCAGAGCCTCTCGACAAAATAAGATGATCTAGATTTATGACTAATCATCTATACTTCTGTACTTGAGTTATATACCTGGTGTGAGTTGAGTATTTTACCTTCGTGGTGTTACCTTAATTGTGTTACCTTTTTGGTACTTTTACCTTCGTGGTTTTATCTTCATGGTGTTACCTTTTTGGTACTTTTAACTTCGTGGTGTTACTTTCATGGTGTTACCTTTGTGGTATTCTTCCCTCATGGATCAGTTGTGATAAAGTCTTGAAAGTTGCAGCCTTATGTTTCCTCATGTATGAGATGGGTATATCTTGATAACTTAGGTATATGTATGGGCATATACCAAAGTATATTTGATAACTGATTTTTGATTTGTTTTTGAGGTCTTTCTTTGTGGTTTATCCTTTGTGGAACTCTAGGAGACCTTCAGGGGTCTCGAGGTCCCTACTAAGTATTGTTACACTCACCCCTGAACGGGCTATGCCCGCACCTTGCTGTGTCTTGTGCAGATGACAGACAACATTGATTGAGGCTGAGGGATCTAGGACTGAACGGTGCTTAGAGGTTGACCATTTGACGTGACATTCTCTAGTGACTACTGATCATGAGCTGTACCTACCCTTCAGGTAGGATCCTTGGTGCACGATCCATGAGCTGTTTTTTCTTTTCATTTGTACTTGTAATTTTCTATTGGGCTTGTATTCTAGCCCCTTTACTTTTAGTACACTTTTTACTACATCATTTTACTTCATGTTTACTTCTTGTTGTGTTCTTTAATTGTGTGTTTGTACAGGTTTAAAGGCAATGCCTTCCCGTTATAGGGATATTCCTTTTTGGTGCTAGTCGCCAGCCCTTGACCTATGGAAGGCGAGTTTGGGGTGGTCATGGCACGGAACCCGAGGGATGGGTCGTGACAATTGTATGAGATATTTTCGACAATGGGCATCCTTGGGTCAATTTTAGGACCCCACTGATCCACTTTTGTGTGAAAATGACATTTAATTACTTTTAATTTAAAGTTAAGGAAAATATAACTTAAACATGTATCTTTTAGTAAAATAATTTTTATATGGGGTTATATAAGTTATATTTTTAACTATAAATTCTCATTATAAATCTAAAAATATTTCATAAATCATGGATCTTTTTTTATAATTTGTATATATTTAATAAAAAAAATTATTTATGACACAATGGTGATGCAATGATTACCTTATTAATGAATGATTTAAATAAATGAGATTATAAATATTAAAATAAATTTATTTTGAAACTTTTTATGTCATACATGAATTTTATGGATGATTATTACTTATTATATTTGAATTAATGAAGGTTTTTTGAAATAATAAATTTTTTATGGATTTTTTAAAAGTCATGATATGAATAGTATATAAATTGACCTAAATGAGTTTTAAACAAAAATACTTTTTTATTAAATGATTTAATAGTCCTAAAAATCTAAGATTCGGAAAAATGACTTAGATAAGGTTTAACATGTCATTAATGAACCACTTGAGGTTATATTGTAATTTTATAGTAACTATATTAACCATATATTATGAATAAGCAAAAAGACATGGAAAGAGTTAAATTAGTTAACTAAGGGTTAAAGCTAAAAGATAAGGTTACATTTGTGACCTAGACTTATTTAAAATCTATTGTGTGAAATTTTTTAGACCCAAAATCATATTATATTTGAAATAAATGACTTTGAGACTATTTTAAACCGAAAATCATTTTATAATAAAATAATACTTTCAAACTTTCCTAAAGTTCCCCTCCCCCCTCTTATAAAAGGGCATCACCTCTACCCATTTAATCACACCTATCAAGCCCATTGGCTCATCCAAAATCTACCCAAATAATTTTCCAACATACCTCTATTACTCTTAGAATCCTTAAATTAGGAATAAGGCAATTTAATAAATCCTTTTGGCTCAAATCAACGGGAGTTACCCGATTTAGAGGTAACGTCTTCTCTCAAGTTCTTTTATTTTATTTTCCTTCTCCAACCCCCTAAACTCTTTTTATTCCAATATTTTATAAAAACAATAGTATATTCAATATAATATGATATTTTTATGATAATTATTCTAACTAAACTTCCACACACCTCCATCTAATGGATACGGACATACTATTTCTGTGTATGCCGAACTACTGCATCACGAAATGATGATTGTTCGATTTGTCCCTAAAACCTCTCATGGTGGCCATTAAGATGGAACTATATTTATATATGAAATATATTATATTTATTTTTTCACTATTATTCTATTTTTTTATTTAAATCATACCTTTATGCTTTCCATAATGTGTAAATATGATAATTTCATTTGATAAAGTGCAGACTACTGCCCCCTCAAAGTGATATGACTCGTTAATGCCATACATAGAACATATAAATGATGGAGTTAATAAACTTATATTTTATATTATACTAGAATTATAATATATGTATTTATAATTTAGTTTTCATTCCTTTAAATATGAAAAATAAATTAAATTATCCTTCATGCGTACGTACGACTTACCGTCTCCATGAACAATGCATTTCATTTCTTATCTCCAGATGTTATGTACTATTATAAATACACATATATACTAGATATATATGATATATATGATATATAAATCATTAATATCATTATGTATATAATATAATTTTGACCCCATGGACAATTTGTAATTAGAACAAGTTCATTTTTAACCCAAGTACCAAATATCAACAAAATGACCGATATTAACTTAAATAATTATGTAATGTTTATAATGTGGTAATAAGTGATATAAAAGGAATAATAAACTTGAAAAAGTTTCTTAAGAAAGTATAAATTAACTTAAGTTTATTTTTCAGTAAGAATAAGGAACTTACATGACAAGTCGGACTCAAGGTAAGGAACTTCGTATCAATCTCCTTTCATTGAGACATATTTTTGATTTATGCATTAATTTATTTTATATGGAGTATAAACCCATTTGAATTTCAATTTCATTCAAAGGTAATATTTTTTTCTACGTATCATTTTACTAAACAACAAAGGGAATGTTTCTTTTTAACGTACGCGGTGACAATGACCTTTCCGCCACCGCGATAATTTTTTGATATTTGGATTCCTTAACAAGACGTAATGATTTTAAAAGGAAAATAAATACCATATACCTTTTTTACATATTTTGGTAATAAAAATGGTTTTGATAATGTATTGATTGTGCTAATATCTTGATCTAACATCTTGTGATTGCAATGTGGAAATGTTATTTTTACTTTATGCTTGTTCATGTGTTATGATTATGTTATGGTTATTGGGAATTGTTTATGTATATGGGTGGTTCTGAGATAAACCTAGGGTGGGTGAGCCCGAGATAGCTCTCCAATTCATTGGGTAATATGACAGAGGTAAACATTAATGCTTCTCCTATAAGATTTAGGGAATATACCGTGATGGGTATTCTAAACGTAACTCCCTATGTAGCTGTGAAAGCTACAATATAAGTATGTTATGGATGACAAAAGTTACCATTATGATTTATGATTTCTATATGTTATTCATAAATCTTATGATTTCATGAGGTATGTTAAAGAGAACATGTTTCATGATTGGAGAGTATGATCTCATTGATTTGTATGTACTGATGGGCTAATGTTTTATTTCCTTATTTTATAATCATTACTGATATTTTTATGCTCATACCAATTTTTTGAAATGTTTTTCACAGGGTATAAGGAAGGGTAAGAGAAAAGAATAATTCAAGAAGATTTATATCAAGAAAATAATTCTTGTTTTCTTTTAAGTGTTTTTATTTTATGAAAAAATGGATACTGAGTAGAAGTTCCCACATGTAATATTCAAGTTGTTATGTATAAGTTATGACCCAATTCTCTAAATCTCTAAACCTAAAAAGATCCAAAATTTTAATTATTAACTTAATTAAAGATTATGTAATGTTTAACGCTGCAGCCTTATAGTTGGTCTTAGAGGTCAGTTTAGAAAACTTTAGGAGTTAGGATATTGTTAAATAAATATCCATAAATTTTTTTACTTTATGGTAAGATTGAAATGATATAGCATCTGAAGATTACCATGTTGATTCACCTAAGATATTTTTGTGTTCAGAATGGTTTTCCGTAGAGGAAATAGGGAAACTTTTATGAGACAACATCAAGAGGAAAAAATCCTTCCAAATCAGCAACCTAAGATGGTTGGAATCGGAACTGAACAGTTTGTTGCATTGATGGAATAGTTGACTCAGGATATAAATGGTAGTGGTATCCATGCATGAGATCCTCCAAATCAACCATAGAGGAACATTTTAGTAGTGGAGCATTTCATGAGGAAAAATCCTCCATCATTCATATGATCATCTGACCCTTTGCTAGCTGAAGGGTGGATTAAAGTATTGGAAAATATTTTCGATGTCATGGGGTGTTCAAAACATCAAAAGTTTAGTTTTTCTATTTACTGTTTTGAAGGTGAAGCTGATCAGTGGTGTTTAATGGTTAAAAATATCAGGGATAGTGAGGGTATTGATGCTCTTGATTGGGATTAATTCAAAGGTATGTTTCTTGATAAATATTTTCCTAAGGCAGTTTGACTTAGGATGGAAAATCAATTCTTGGAATTGAGGCAGGAGGATGACTCAATGGATTCTTATGAAAAACAATTCTCTCAACTGGAAAGGTATGCTCAAAATTTCAAATGAGATCTTGATAGTAAAATCAATCATTTTTACTTAGGATTAAATCCAAATTATCAAAGGGAATTAGCTTCTCGTGAGTTTAAAAGTTATGAAAAACTTGTTCGATGTGTGGAGAAGGTGGAAATGGAGTTTGTTGGTGATCATGTGTTATTTGAAAAACAATAGAATAAGAGGTCGAGGTGTAAGATGAAAGGGAAGAACTCTTCAAAAAAGTCTGATGGTAAGAAAATTATGTTTACAGTTTGCGAAACTTGTGGTAAAAAGAACACTAGGGAATGCCTTTTGAATTATGGTAAGTGCTAATGATGTGGTAAAATGGGACATAAGGCTCAGAATTTCACTTAAAAATATCAGGGAAATGGTAAGAAAAAATTTGATTAACAGTTAGTAAAATGTTTTAAGTTCAATGAAATGGGTCATTATGAAAATGAGTGTCCAATGAAGAACTCAAATAATGGAAATAATCCAGACAACAAGAAGAAAAGGGGTAGTGAAATCCTTTGCAACTACTTCAGCAGATGTTGGGCCATCAAATGAAGTAGTATCAGTTACATTGTTTGTTTATTTAGATTATGCCAATGTGTTGTTTGATTCAGGGTATACACATTATTTCATTTCTGAGAAATTTTCTAGTAAATTGGGAATGCCATCTCAAGATATGAATCCTGAACTTGTGTTAAAAACACCTAGAGGAAATTTTGAGACAAAAATAAATTATAAGAACCTTCCTGTACTTGTGTGTGGAAAGAATCCACCTAAAAGCCTTATTTTTTTCCTCTATTAGAATTTGATGTTACTTTGGGTATAAATTGGATTTCTGTTTATCATGCTAAGATTGATTGTAGAGATAAAGATGTTTCTTTTCAAAAAGAATTTCAGTTTTTGTACAATAATGAACCCTTAATTTTGATAACATATTAGGAATCCGAGAAAATATTAAAATATGGAAATGGATGTTACCTTGCCCATATTTTTGAAAACAAAGGAACTATTCAGATTAATCATGTGCTAGTGGTAAATGAGTATCTTGATGTTTTTTTGATGAGTTTCCTGGTATAATACCAGATCGGGAAATTAAATTTACTATTTAATTAGTTATTTATGCTAAGCCAATTTCAAAACCCCCGTATTGAATATCTCAAATTAAACTTTTAGAGTTAAAGAAGAAATTGCAGGAGTTATTAGATAAAGGTTTCATTCAACCTAGCACATCACCATGGGGTTCTTCTATCTTGTTTATTAAAAAGAAAGACGGTTCAATGAGATTATGCATTGATTATAGAGCCTTTAATGGCATAAATGTTGCTTCATATCGATGATTTGTTTGATCAGCTCCAAGGATCTCAGTATTTTTCAAAGATTAACTTGAGGTTGGGGCACCATCAGTTGAAAGTAAAGGAAAAAGACGTTCCAAAGACTGTGTTTTGTACTAGATATGGCCATTAAAAATTTGTAGTTATGCCTTTTTGGTTAACCAATTCACCTCCTATATTCATGTATCTTATGAATAGAATTTTCTGTGAGCTCTTGGATAAGTTTGTGGTTGTGTTTATTGATGATATTTTGCTATATTCCAAAAGTAAATAGGAACATAAAAGTCATTTAAGGGTTGTCTTGTAAACCATAAAGGGAAATAAATTGTTTGGGAAATTCATCAAGTGTGAGTTTTAGTTGCAAAAAATTTAATTCCTTGGTCATATTGTTTCTAAATATGGCATAACTATTGACCTTCAAAAACAAAAGTTGTTGAAGAGTGGATAAGACCTACCAATATCACAGAGATCCATAGTTTTCTTGGTTTGGCAGGATATTACCGAAGGTTTGATGAAAATTTTGCATTGTTATCTACCCCATTGACTAAGTTAACTCAAAAAGGTGTTAAATTTATCCTGACAAAATAATATGATGATTGTTTTCAAGAATTAAAAATAATATTGGTGAATGCTCTAGTTTTGGATTTGCCTTCCAGAAATAGTGAATTTGTTATCTATAGCGATGCTTCGTTGAAAGGACTTGGTTGTGTCCTAATAAAAAATGATTAGGTAATTTTTTATACTTCATGTTAGTTGAAAATTCATGTGTTAAATTACCCTACACATGATTTGGAATTAGCTGCAGTTGTTTTTGCTTTAAAAATTTGGAGGCATCATTTTTATGGAATAAAGTGTGAAATATATACTAATCACAAAAGTTTGAAGTATATATTCACTCAGAAATAGTTTAACATGTGAAAAAGGAGATGGATAGAATTAATCAAGGATTATTATTACACAATCCATTACCATTTAGGAAAGTAAAATAAAGTGGATGACACTTTAAGTCAAAAGAGTAATGCTACATTAACCATGATACATTTGGAATGAGATCCTTTGGTTTTTGATTTGATGAATTTTGGATTGGAAGTTGTTGGTGTAGGGAATTCCTCTATTTTGTTTTAGGTGGAAGTGAAATAATATCTATCAGACAGAATTAAGCAAGTGCATAAAGAAGACAGTGAGTTGCAGAAAAAAGGTATAATTGGTTCAGAAGGGTAAGTTACCCGAATTTGACATTGATAAAGATTGCGTTTTGAGGTTTGGAAAGAGGTTATGTGTGCCTTGTGATTCACAGTTGAAGAAAGAGTTATTATGTAAAGCTTATATTTCTCGATTTTTAGTTCATCCTGGTAGTACTAAAATGTACAAAGATCTTCGGGATTATTACTAGTGGGATTGAATGAAAAGATATATTGTTGACTTTACTGTGAAGTGTTTAACTTGTCAACAGGTTAAAGTAGAATAAAAATTACCGAAAGGGATGCTTCAGCCTTTGCCAATGCCTGAGTGGAAAGGGGAAAATGTGTCCATGGATTTTATAGTGGGATTACCAAAGACTTCCTGAGGTAACAATGCAATTTGGGTTATTGTTGATCGATTGACTAAATCTATTCATTTTCTTCCTATTTGAGATACTCTGTCTCTAGATCAACATTCTTGATTATATATTAAAGAGATAGTCAGGTTACATGGAGTTCCCCTCTCTATTGTATCTAATTGTTATCCCAGGTTCAGTTCTAACTTTTGGAAGGGCCTTCAAAAGTAGTTGGGTACTAAATTAAATTTTAGTACAACTTTTCATCTGCAATCAGATGAGCAGTCAGAATGAACAATTCATACCTTGTAAGATATGCTACATGCTTGTTCAATGGATTATCAGGGAATTTGGGACCAAAATATTTCTTTGGTTGAATTTTCTTTTAATAAAATTTTTCATTCTAGTATACAGATGGTACCATTTGAAGAATTATATGGAAAGCAGTGTCAAACTACATATTTTTGGGATGAATTAGGTGAAAGGAATTTGATGGGACCCGAATTGGTAGAAGAGACGGCAGAAAAAGTTTAGTTGATTCAGAAGCACATGATAAAAGCTTAGAGAAGGACAGAAAGTTATGTGTATAACCGGAGGAATGATCTTTCTTTCGAGGTAGGTGATCACGCCTTTCTCAAAGTTTCTCCATGGAAAAGTGCGATGCATTTTGGTAATAAGGGAAAGTTCAGTCCGAGGTTCATTGGAACCTATGCAATATGGTATAAGGTTAGATCAGTTTCCTATAAAGTGGATTTACCTCCATGTTTATATCAGGTACACAATTTTTTTAATGTTTCAATGCTGAGAAAGTATATGTTGGATCCCTATCATATTTTGAGTCCATAGGTAGTTCAGTTGGAAAAGAATCTTTCTTATGAGGAACTACCAGTCCAGATTCTTGACTGAAGAGAGAAAGTGTTGTGGAATAAGATAATTCATCAGGTAAGGTTTTGGGAAAAACCATATGGTTGAAGATGAAAAATGGGAATCTAAAAAATTCTACAAGGGATAAATACCCCCACTGATTTGATTAGTGAATAAAATTGCAAGGATGCAATTCCCCAAAGGGGGAAGGATGTAACAACCTAGGTATTTATAAAATAATACTTTTTAATTTCTATTAATATTTATGAATAAGATATTATTTTTATAATAAAGGGTATTCTTTGTTTGATAGCATACTCAACATACAATGATGATTTTCTTTGAAATCTTACGTTTCACACAACTTTGAGTTATACTGAAAAATAATATAATAATATTATTATTTTAAAAGGTAGTTAACACTTAGCCATTGTATTGGTGGGAATGAATAAAACTAACCATATTATGATTAAACATGTATTTAAATGTTTTTACATTTATCAAATAAAATTTAGAGGCTCAAAATAAGAATAAATCCAATTTTAAGCATGAAATACTCTAATAATATTAAAAGGTTGGTTTACCGCCTTTTAATGGAGAACCCTTTTTAAATATAATTTTTTTTCACATTTATATGATCCATTTTACAAAAATAAACTTCTTCTTTAGAATAGATACATAAAAATGGTCTTTTGGTAAATTTTTGGTATTTTTCTGATAAAGTTCATTTTTTAATGAATAGTGAAAAATACTGCATTTTAATTCAAAATTGTCTTTTCATCTAATTTATTTATATAGTTAGATTATATTTTTAATTGGTTTTAAAGTTTAATTAGATTATTTTTTTATCATTTAATCCAATTTTGGTCATTGGAAGTCATTTTACTTTTTAATTGGACATAAACACATGTCAATCTTTTGGTAGCTTTTACTTCTAAAAAACACGCTTTTGGTTTTGACAATAGAAATTAATTTTAAATAAATTTATGCAATTTGTGTGTTTTGAATTTAGAAAAATGGATTCCATATTTTGAATTAATAGGTCCAAATTGTGTAAATAGGTGCCTTTTATTTTTAGACATTATGAATAGTAACTTCAGTAAATATTTTATTTACCATGGTTAAAGGGTAAATCTGGTAAATAAGGGTAAAAAATAAAATTATAGTAATATTAAATTACCCTAAAAGGTGTCCTAATCCTATTGGATGAGATATGTCCGACCATGGGCATCCTTGGGTCGATTTTAGGACCCCATGGAGCCACCTGTGTGTGAAAATGACATTTAATTACTTTTAATTTAAAGTTACGAAAAATATAACTAAAACATGTATCTTTTAGTAAAACAATTTTTATATGGAGTTATATAAGTTATCTTTTAGACTATAAATAGTCATTATAAATCTAAAAATATTTGCAACATCATGGAATTTTATTTATAATTTTTAGAGATTAAATAAATAAATTTATTTATGACACAATGGTGATGTAGTGATTACCTTATTAAAAAATTATTTAAATAAATAAGATTATAAATATTAAAAATAAATTTATTTTGAAACTTTTTATGTCATACAAAAATTTTATGGATTTTTCTATATTTTAATTAATTAATGTTTTTCTAAATAATCAAGTTGTTATGGATTTTTTAAAATTCATGATATGAATAGTATATAAATTGACATAAATGAGTTTTTTAAACAAATAATTTTTTATTAAATGATTTAATAGTCCTAAAAATATAATATTTGGAAAAATTACTCAGATAAGGTTGAACATGTAATTAATTAACCACTTGAGGTTCTATTTTTATTTTATAGTAACTATATTAACCATATAGTATAAATATGAAGGAAGACATGGAAAGAGTCACACTACTAACATTTGGACCTATAACCACTGATCTATAGCCACAGGCAATAAAAACCATGGCTATAGGTCACTTATATCCACACCTCTTTTACTGTCCATGGAAATAGCGCCCTATGGGACCCATTTCCCCCCCCCCCCCCGCCCTCGTGAGTTTCCATCCCCACTGCCCCCTCGATCCTCCCCCCTCTCACGATTTTTCTCCTCTCCTGACGTCTCCTACATGGCCAGCCCACCTCCCCGCGACCCTCCTTCTCCAACACGGCTCCAACACAGTTCTGAAGTGGACACCTTCTCCACAAATTGTGATCCTACTCCTCTCCCGACATCTTCGACGTGACCACCTGTAACACCCCAAGCTTTTACAGTATGCTTCTCTTTGAATAATGCGATGGCGTGTGTTGTACGCAACATCGAGTTCTAACACACCACAACCAATCAAACTAGCCGTTATGATTAGTCATACCTACTTTTTAAAATTATATATATTTTATATTTCAAAATGGACTTCATTTTTGGTTTCGGAATATCGAAATTATCCTAAGATGAATTTTTGGTATTTTTATGAGAACTTCCAATTTTTATGAATAGTGAAAAATACTTAAAAACAACTTTTTTAATCAAAATAATTTATAGTGATAAATTATATTATTGAGTGGTTTTAAAGTACAATAAGAATATATTTTTACCATTTTATCCAATGGTGTTCATTAGAATTAATTTCACTTTGAAATTGGACCTAAACAATTGTCAATCTTTTGGTATATATTGTTTCTTAAAAACACGCTATTTGTTGTGATAGCGGGAATTAATTATAAAATTAATTAATGCAACTTATATGTTTGGAATTTTTTAAAATAGAAATAATTTTTGAATTCAGAATATCAATTATAGATTAGGGTGAAATTTTGGCATTGTTCTGAAAAACTTCAATTTTTGATGAATAGTGAAACAACTAAGTGGTAGTTAAAAAACTGAATTTTTCATAAAACTTAATTTTACCGCTTCTGTGAATGGAAATTCGAAAATCCGAGAGACACAGTTAATATCAAGAAGTAAAATGTGGTTCAATGAGATGAAAATAATTTTTGGTGAATAGTAACTTTTTACTTTTATTTACCACAGTTAAAAGTAAATAGGGTAATTAAGGGTAAAAATGATATTAATAATACCCTAACACATGTCCTAATTCTATTGGACAAGTGTATCTCGACCAAAAACAACCTTAGGAATAAAATATTATCATTTAGGTCCACTTGGATTAGATTAGGACATTTATTATTATTTAATTCAAAGAAGAGTTAAAAGAGTTAAAATCAAAGTTTATTTACTAAAACATTTTTAATATAGGGTTATACATAAGATAAATTTGATTGTAAATATTCATTAGAAATATAAAAATATTTCCTACATAATTATATTTTATTTATAATTTTTAGACATTAAATAATTTATTTATTTATGACACAATGATGATGCAGTAATTACCATAATAGTGAAAAATTAAAATAATTGATATTATAAATACCCAAATAAATATAATTTGAGACTTTTAATGAATTAAACTAATTTTATAGGATAATAAGACATATTATTATTGATTTATTTGACTTTTTTCGAAGTAATAATTATGTTATAAGTTTCACAAAAATCAACTATTGAATAGTGTCAAAATTGACATAAAAGAGTTTTTAAAACAAATATTATATTATTAATTGATATTAAATTCCTAAAAATCTAAGGTTCATCCAAGAGACTTATATCATGATAGGTGTATCATTAATTGACCACTTGGGGGTCTCTTGGATTTATATAATAAGTTTATTAACTATATAATATAAAAATACAAAGTGACATGGTAAATGTCAAACTAATTAACTAAGAGTTAAAACTACAAGATAAGGTTAATATAGTAACCCAAAACTGTCTAAATTCTATTGTTTTAATGGTTTTCGACCTCTAACCACCTTAACCTTTTAATAATCAACTTTGGATCCATTAGAAACCGAATATGAATTTATTATAAATTTATATTTCTAGCTTTTCCAAAGGTGCCCCTCACCCCTCTTATAAAAGGGCACTCCCCCTTCTCATTACTTCACACCTTCAAAGCCTTTTGGTTCGGCAAAACTCTGCCCAAATACTCTCTCAACTTCCCTAAATACAACCTAGAGGCCTTATTTTGATTAGAAAGCCAACCTAAGGAGCCCTTTTGATCAAATCAAAAGGAAGAACCCGAAGAAGAGGTAATGTTTTCACCACCCTTTTTCAAATTCATTTCTTCTTCCACTTATTCTTTATTTTTTATTACCATTATAAAATAATAACTCCAGTATCTTATATATACTGTGATGTTATTATAAATATGGCACAACCATATTCAGTATTCTATCCACCCTTTGAATAACATGTCGCCATACGTGCGTACGTACGACTTACCGTCTCCACGTCATGGTGTAATTGTTATTCAATATATTATTATTTGGATGGGTATAATAATGATGTGTAACTCATGTAAATAATAAATATAACATGATAATGATTCTGTATATATGATATACTATCAAATTATATATTATTTTAATATCAAAAGAATGATATTGTCTCTCTTGCGTACGTACGGACTACCGTCTCCACGAACGCGATGAGATTCATTCTCTATCGTATCCATTCAAGTATAATTATCATTTTATGATTAATAATAGTATCTAAGGACTTTATATCATTTTGGATATGATTAAGATACAACCTATACATTACAAACATGGCTTACGTAACAAAACATATAAAAGGAAACGAGTAAGTTAACACCCGAAACGATGATAATACTAAGATATTATTAACAAATCAATGTTAAAAGATCATATATGATATCATATTAATGTATATGATTCTTGTATAATTTAATAACAATTATTTCACCATTATACAGGAGGTTAACCTACCCCATCCAAGGAAAAGTACAAGGTAAGGGTTATTTCACAATCTCTTCATTATCCGAGGTTGTTTATACGTAATAATCTACTGGGATCTCTTTATCATCCACATCCATGTTTCCTAAAAATGTATTTCAAAACATTTTTACTATTTACAAGAATATGGTTTAAAGTCATTTATACCCTTTTTTGACTTTTTATAAGTGGTTTATAAAGGAATATTTCCGTCGTTTTCCAAACAAGGTGCTTTTTAACCTTTTCGACAGAATTAAGGTAAGAATGTTTTTTTAACTTATACGGCGGGTGTGGCTATTTTACGCCGTTATAAAATCATCGAAGCTTAACTTACAAGCTTATAAGAATATTTTCAAAGAAAATGTTTTATTTTATAAATATATGACTCTTAAATGATTTCAAAATAGAAATAGATATTTCTCTAAAAAGAGTTTTGATTTCATCTATATCAACATAATTTGATGGATTTTATGCTTATTTGAAGTTGATTTATTATGATACAAAACTTCTATATTCTATTGAAGGTTTTGTGATATGTTTGACTGTGGATGTTCTATTTTTATACCATTCATGGTTTATAGTGAAAGTATTGACAATTATTATGCTAGTTTTAATACGAATGTTTATGTTATGTTTAAACCTTTTCATATGGGAATGCATTGGACTTAATATGTGACGGGTGGAGCCCGCTATATCTCCTCAATGTATCAGTAGGTCTCATGAGACAAACTAGTGTCTTGGCACAAGACCTTGGAAAAATCTTATTTGTAGTCTTGGCACAAGGCCTTGGCTATGTGGTTATGATAGTCTGGCATTATGCATTCCATCATTATGAAAGTGGTAATTGATATTGCATGTGATTATTCGATTAGTAGAATATCCATGTGAATAAGTAAATGGAATTATTTCATTTTATTTTTTCCATACTATGTTGAATTTCAAGTTTAAAATGATTTTTTTTAGTTATACATTGCCTTAAATGTTTATTCTTATTTATGAAAGTTTCCGCTATATTGTTATCCTTACTGGGCATTTGAGCTCACCCCTTTTCTATGTTTTATTTTTCCCAGGATGTGAAGAAGTAAATTATAAATGACCTGCAGGGATATTATAAGGGGATAATAGTGTGGACTATGGAGACAATATGTTGTTGTAGTAGTTTTTCACTTTATGATGTAATGTAAAACTTTATGAATATATCTAGTGTTTCCAAGGCTACTAAACCAATCGGTATTTCGAGATTTGATCTTTCTTGTGATCATGCCAATGTTATGTAATAATGCACAGACTCTAGGTAACTAGGGTCGGGGCTTTATAGTTGGTATCAGAGGAAGTTTAGTAAAAAACTTGGAAGCTATATTTAGATAAACTCTAATTAGAGCACGTAGACCTAAGATGAACTTTGAGGATTAGTATAGAATAACTTCCTAGAATTTTGGTATTGTAGAGATTTTGTGAGTTTTCCGAGAAATAAATCCCTGTATGGATACGAGCAGGTAGAGAAGGCTCTGGCACAGATGTACCTAGGGGTAAAACCCAAAAATACCGCTTTGAGCTAGACTCGAACGGGAACTGGTGCACGAAAATGGGCCTTGCTGCACTCTTGGTTACGACACTCCCGGGGGATATTCTTAGGATAACTGTCATTTTGTTTACAAATAATTATGAAGGATTTATGAGTATATACTTCCTCAAAGAAAAAATTCTTATGATTATGGATTATATCCATAAATAGTTCAATTTATGTTAAGTGTTTTATAAGTATGAGATTATGTATTTTGATTAATAAACTGATCTAGTTTATACCATTGTTTAGAAATGGCGCCTAGTGGAAGAAATGGAAACCATATCAATGCACGCACTCCATGTAGGGATTTCCCTCCTTCTCAAGATAATTATAGTGGAGCTGGTGATGCAACTGGTGCCGATCAGCTAATCACCATACTAGGACAACTTACTCAGGTTATGAATAATAACCTTACCTTTATGGAGCACCCTGATCCACATCGTGGATGATCAATGTTAGATCCCTTCATGAGGAAACAACCACCAAAGTTCAATGGGAGTAAAAATCCCTTAGTAGCTGATCAATGAATATTTTTCCTAGAGAAAATATTTTAGGATTTGAGGAGTAGTGAAAGGGAAAAAGTTATCATGGAAGTTTACCGCCTCACTCGAGATGCTGATCAATGGTGGTCATTGATTCAAAATATGAAGGAAGATGATGAAGTATCAAATATGGAACGGAGGGATTTAAAAGATCTGTTTTTAGAAAAATACTTTCCTCGAGACCATCGAGCTGATATGGAAAGGCAGTTTCTGAGTCTGAGACAAAAGGAGGATGAGAATGTCACAAAGTATGAGGCTAACTTTACAAGGTTAGAAAGGTATTCTGAAAATTATATACGTAACCTAAGAAGTAAGATTGATCATTTCTTTTATGGGTTAAAACCATTTCTCCGTCGAGCATTAGTATCACAATCCTTCTCATCGTACGAAGACATTGTCTCATGTGCTATAAAGACCGAAAATGAATTCTCTAAGTCTTATGACTTTAATGAAAAGAAAGAGAAGAAGAGATCTGCTGATCAATCTGTGAATGGAAATAAGCAGAAGAAGGGAAATGTTGAATATCCATCCTATGGTAAATGTGGGAAGAAACACCCCGGTACTTGCTTGAAGGGAACGGGAGTCTGTTACAAGTGTGTTGAAAAAGGCCACCAAGATCGTGATTGCAAAGGGAAGAAGGAAGCTACCAATGTTCAGTGCTACAATTGCACGGAGATGGGGAATTATTCAAATGAATGTCCTACGTGTCAGGGGAACTTACCTAAGAAAATTACAAGGGATCAAGGCCAAGCTTATGCTATCACTACTGCTGAGGTAGAAGCTCCGAAAGACGTGGTGGCAGGTAATTTAATGGTTTCCTCAAGTTTAGAAAATGCATTATTTGATTCTGGATCATCGTATTGTTTCATATCTTCCCAGTTTTCTAAGAAAATTAGATATTTCCAATTTGATTTAACAAGGGAGTTTTTAGTTAAAACTCCTAAGGGAAGTATCATTGTAACAAAGTTTTGTGAATCAGTCCCCATTAAAGCACATAAATGTTCTTTATCTGCTGATCTCATCGTCATACCTATGATTGAGTTTGATATAATCCTCGGTATGGACTGGATTTCGGACTATGATGCGAAGATTTATTGTAAGAATAAAGTGGTTACAGTTCTTGATGATGATGATAAGGAACACCTTATCTTTAGAGCAGAATCGTCACCACCTAATTCTTATCTAGATCCACCTCCAGTAGCTCAACTAAATTCAATTATTGGGGAGGAAGAGAATGAAATGACTATGGGTGAGGAAAGGAATGTTCAAATATAGGATGTACCCATTGTTAAAGAATATGTATATGTGTTTTCGGATGATTTACCTGGACATCCTCCAGAATGAGAAGTTGAATTTTCTATTGATTTAATTCCTAGATCAAGGCCTATATCGAAGATCCCTTATAGAATGGACACTGTATAATTAGTCGAACTAAAGAAACAACTAGAGTAATTGAGTAATAAAGGATTTATTCTCCCTAGTGTTTCTCCATGGGGAGCCCCTGTTCTTTTTGTTAAAAAGAAAGATGGATCCATGAGGTTATGTATTGACTACAGGGAGATCAATGCTATAACAATAAAGAACAAGTATCCCCTACCTCGCATTGATGATTTATTTGACCAACTGCATGGAGCTCAATAATTTTAAAAGATTGAACTTCGATCTGGATACCATCAGTTGTGTGTGAAGAAGGAAGACATTCTGAAGACAGCATTTCGAACCAGGTACGGGCATTATGAGTTTACAGTAATGCCTTTTGGATTGACTAATGAACCCTCTGTATTCATGGATCTAATGAATAAAGTTTTCAAGGAATATCTTGATAAATTTTTGGTGGTATTTATTGATGATATCTTGGTATACTCTAAAAGCTACGAAGATCATGAAAATCACTTGCGCATTATCCTGAAGACTCTGAGAAGACATGAATTATATGGGAAGTTTAGCAAGTGTGAATTCTGGATTCAGGATATTTCTTTTCTTGGACATATTGTCTCTAAAGATGGAATCTCTATTGATCCTTCTAAGACAAAGGCAATCCAAGAATGGCCAGCACCGCTGAGTATAATTGAGGTACGTAGTTTTATTGGTTTAGCAGGTTATTATCGACGTTTCGTCCAGAATTTTGCCCGATTGGCTAATCCATTAACGAAGCTCACACGTAAAGGGGTTAAATTTGTTTGGAAAAAAGAGTGTGAAGAATGTTTCGAAGAACTGAAGAAAATATTAGTCAATGCTCCTATATTGACTCTACCATCAGGGAATGATGGGTTCGTTATTTATAGTGATGCATCGAAGAAAGGACTTGGTTGTGTCCATATGCAGAATGATAGGGTTATTTCCTATGCATCACGACATTTGAAAATTCATGAACAAAGCTATCCTACTCATGATCTCGAGTTAGCAGCTGTGATATTTTCTTTGAATATATAGAGGCACTACCTCTATGGTGAAAAATGTGAGATTTATACTGATCACAATAGTTTTAAGTATATTTTCTCACAAAAAGAACTCAACATGAGGCAAAGGAGATGGATTGAATTACTCAAGGATTATGATTGTACGATACACTACCACCCAGGGAAGGTAAACAAGGTGGAAGATGCTTTGAGCAGAAAAGACCATGGAGTTTTAAACATGATGAGAATTGAAAGGGATCCAATTTTGATGGATCTAGTGAAGATGGACATGGGAATAACCAGGGAAGGTGAAACATCAATGCTTTTTCAAATGGTTGCCAAACCATCTTTACTAGAAATAATTAAGAGTTCTCAGACCAATGATGAAGAATTTCAAAAGAAGATTAAAGCTGTGAATGATGGGAGATTGAGAGACTTTTTGTATGAAGATGGAATTTTGAAATTCGGGAAGAGGCTTTGTGTTCCCGATATACCTGATCTAAAAAGGGAATTTCTAGATGATGCTCATAGTTCCAATTTCTCTATACACCTTGGGAGCACCAAAATGTATAGAGATTTGAAGGAACATTTTTGGTGGGACAACATGAAGAGGGAGATTTCTGATTTTGTGTCAAGATGTATGGTTTGTCAACAAGTGAAAGATGGAAGGCAACAGCCTGGAGGATTAATGCAACCTCTTCCCATACCAGAGTGGAAATGGGACAATATTACGATGGAATTTGTCATGGGACTACCAAAGACTCCTAGAAGGAATGATGCAATATGGGTTATTGTTGGTCATCTTACCAAGTCAGCACATTTTCTTTCTATAAGAGAAGATCTACCACTGGAACGTCTAGAAAGACTATATATTGATGAAGTTGTGAGACTTCATGGAGTACCCCTATCGATTGTTTCTGATCATGATCCGCGTTTTACTTCAAGATTCTGGAAAAGTCTTTAGAAATCCCTGGATACTGAACTTCATTTGAGTATTTCTTACCACCCTCAGATAGACGGACAATCAGAACGGACTATTCAAACCTTAGAAGACATGTTGAGATCTTTCTCACTTGACTTTCAGGGTATGTGGGATCAATATTTACCTTTGGTAGAATTTTCCTATAATAATAGCTTCCATTCGAGTATTCGGATGGCACCATATGAAGCGTTATAGGTAAAGAGATGTCGCACACCAACCTGTTGGGATGACGTTGGTGAAAGAAAACTTGTAGGTCCAGAACTGGTGGAGGAAATGATGGAAAAGGTGAAGGTAATCCAAAATCACATCAAAGCAGCTCAAAGTAGGAAAAAGAGCTATACCGATAATCGCAGGAAGGATTTGGAATTTCAAGTCGGTGATCATGTTTTACTGAAGGTATCTCTATGGAAGGGAGTCATACGTTTTGGTAAGAAAGATAAATTGAGTCCCAGGTACATCGAACCTTTCGAAATTCTAGAATGAATTGGGGCTGTAGCTTACCGATTGGCAATGCTGCCAAGTCTCTCTAAAGTTCACGATGTGTTCCACGTATCTCTGTTGAGAAAATACATGCCTGACCCAACGCATGTACTCACCTATGAAGAATTAGAACTGGAACCTGATCTGTCTTATTGTGAAGAGCCCGTCAGGATTCTTGATACAAGAGAACAAGTACTGAGAAACCGGACGATGCGTCTGGTAAAAGTTTTGTGGAGAAACCATAAGATGGAAGAGGCAACGTGGGAACCCGAGGAACTTATGATGAAGAAACACCCAAGTCTTTTCATGAGGTAGTATTCTGGAAATTTCGAGGGCGAAATTATTTGAAGGAGGGGAGAATGTAACACCCCAAGCTTCTACGGTACGCTTCTCTTTGAATAATGCGATAGCATGTGTTTTACGCAACATCGAGTTCTAACACACCACAACCAATCAAACTAGCCGTTGTAAATAATAAAACCTACTTTTTAAAATTATATATATTTTATATTTCAAAATGGACTTCATTTTTGGTTTCGTAATATCTAAATTATCCTAAGATGAATTTTTGGTATTTTTCTGAGAACTTCCAATTTTTACGAATAGTGAAAAATACTTAAAAACAATTTTTTTAATAAAAACAATTTATAGTGATAAATTATATTATTGATTGGTTTTAATGTATAATTATAATATATTTTTATCATTTTATCCAATGGTGTTCATTAGAATTAATTTCACTTTGAAATTGGACCTAAACAATTGTCAATCTTTTGGTATATATTATTTCTTAAAAACACGCTATTTGTTGTGACAGCAGGAATTAATTATAAAATTAATTAATTCAACTTATATGTTTGGAATTTTGTAAAATAGACATCATTTTTTAATTCGGAATATCAATTATAGCTTAGGGTGAAATTTTGGCATTGTTCTGAAAAACTTCAATTTTTGATGAATAGTGAAACTACTAAGTGGTAGTTAAAAAACCGAATTTTTCATAAAACTTAATTTTACCACTTCTGTGAATGGAATTTCTAAAATCCTATAGACACGGTTAATATCAATAAGTAAAATGTGGTTCAATGAGATGAAAATAATTTTTGGTGAATAGTAACTTTTTACTTTTATTTACCACGGTTAAAAGTAAATAGGGTAATTAAGGGGAAAAATGATATTAATATTACCCTAAAACATGTCCTAATTCTATTGGACAAGTGTATCTAGAAAAAAAAACAATCTTATGAATAAAATATTATCATTTAGGTCCACTTGGATTAGATTAGGACATTTATTATTATTTAATTCAAAGAAGAGTTAAAAGAGTTAAAATCAAAGTTTATTTACTAATTTTTTTTTAATATAGGGTTATACATAAGATAAATTCGATTGTAAATATTAATTAGAAAGATAAAAATATTTACTACATAATAATATTTTATTTATAATTTTATACATTAAATAATTTATTTATTTATGACACAATAATAATGCAGTAATTACCATAATAGTGAAAAATTAAAATAATTGATATTATAAATACCCAAATATAATTTGAGACTTTTAATGAATTACACTAATTTTTTAGGATAATATGACATATTATTATTGATTTAATTGACTTTTTGTGAAGTAATAATTCTGTTATAAGTTTCACAAAAATCAACTATTGAATAGTGTCAAAATTGACATAAAAGAGTTTTTAAAACAAATATTATATTATTAATTGATATTAAATTCCTAAAAATCTAAGGTTAGGCCGATAGACTTATATCATGATATGTGTATCATTAATGGACCACTTGGGGGTATCTTGGATGTATATAGTTAGTTTATTAACTATATAATATAAAAATACAAAGTGACATGGTAAATGTCAAACTAATTAACTAAGAGTTAAAACTAAAAGATAAGGTTAATATAGTAACCCAAACCTGTCTAAATTATATTGGTTGAATGGTTTTCGACCTATCCCCACCTTAACCTTTGAATAATAAACTTTGGAGCCATTAGAAACCGAATATGAATTTATTATAAATTAATATTTCTAGCTTTTCCAAAGGTGCCCCTCACCCCTCTTATAAAAGGGCACTCCCCCTTCTCATTACTTCACACCTTCAAAGCCTTTTGGTTCGGCCAAAATCTGCCCAAATACTCTCTCAAATTCCCTAAATACAACCTAGAGGCCTTATTTTGATCAGAAAGCCAACCTAAGGAGCCCTTTTGATCAAATCAAAAGGAAGAACCCGAAGAAGAGGTAATGTTTTCACCACCCTTTTCCAAATTCATTTCTTCTTCCACTTCTTCTTTCTTTGTTATTACCATTATAAAATAATAACTCCAGTATCTTATATATAATATGATGTTATTATAAATATGGTACAACCATATTCAGTATTCTATCCACCCTTTGAATAACATGTCACCATACGTGCGTACGTACGACTTACTGTCTCCACATCGTGGTGTAATTGTTATTCAATATATTATTATTTGGATGGGTATAATAATGATGTGTAACTCATGTAAATAATAAATATAACAAGATAATGATTCTGTATATATGATATACTATCCAATTATATATTATTTTAATATCAAAAGAATGATATTGTCGCTCTTGCGTACGTACGGACTACCGTCTCCACGAACGCGATGAGATTCATTATCTATCGTATCCATTCAAGTATAATTATCATTTTATGTTTAATAATAGTATCTAAGGACTTTATATCATTCTGGATATGATTAAGATACAACCTATCCCTTACAAACATGTCTTACGTAACAAAACATATAAAAGGAAATGAGTAAGTTAACACCCGAAACGACGATAATACTAAGACATTATTAACAAATCAATGTTAAAAGATCATATATGATATCATATTAATGTATATGATTCTTGTATAATTTAAAAACAATTATTTCACCATTATACAGGAGGTTAACCTACCCCAACCAAGGAAAAGTACAAGGTAAGGGTTATTTCACAATCTCTTCATTATCCGAGGTTGTTTATACGTAATAATCTACTGGGATATCTTTATCATCCACATCCATGTTTCTTAAAAATGTATTTCAATTTTTTTTTACTATTTACAAGAATATGGGTTAAAGTCATTTATACCCTTGTTTGACTTTTTATAAGTGGTTTATAAAGGAATCTTTCCGTCGTTTTCCAAACAAGGTGCTTTTTAACCTTTTCGACATAATTAAGGTAAGAATGTTTTTTTAACTTATACGGCGGGTGCGGCTATTTTCCGCCGTTATAAAATCGTCGAAGCTTCCCTTACAATATTATAAGAATATTTTCAAAGAAAATGTTTTATTTTATAAATATATGACTCTTAAAGTATTTCAAAATAGAAAGAGATATTTTTCTAAAAAGAGTTTTGATTTCATCTATGTCAACATCCTTTGATGGATTTTACGCTTATTTGAAGTTGATTTATTATGATAAAAAATTTTATATTATATTGAAGGTTTTGTGATATGTTTGACTGTGGATGTGATATTTTTATACCATTCATGGTTTATGGTGAAAGTATTGACATTTCTTATGCTAGTTTTAATATGAATGTTTATGTTATGTTTAAACCGTTTCATATGGGAATGCATTGGACTTAATATGTGACGGGTGGAGCCCGCTATAGCTCCTCAATGTATTGGTAGGTCTCATGATAGAAACTAGTGTCTTGGCACAAGGCCTTGGCAAAATCATATTTGTAGTCTTGGCACGAGGCCTTGGCTATGTGGTTATGATAGTCTGACATTATGCATTCCATCATTATGAAAGTGGTAATTGATATTGCATGTGATTATTCGATTAGTAGAATATCCATGTGCATAAGTAAATGGAATTATTTCATTTTATTTTTTCCATACTATGTTGAAGTTCAAGTTTAAAAGGATTTTTTTTAGTTATACATTGCCTTAAATGTTTATTCTTATTTATGAAAGTTTCCGCTATATTGTTATCCTTACTGGGCATTTGAGCTCACCCATTTTCTATGTTTTATTTTTCCCAGGATGTGAAGAAGTAAATTATGAATGACCTGTAGGGATATTATGAGGGGATAATAGTGTGGACTATGGATAAAATATGTTGTTGTAGTAGTTTTTCACTTTATGATGTAATGTAAAACTTTATGAATATATCTAGTGTTTCCAAGGCTACTAAACCAATCAGTCTTTTGAGATTTGGTCTTTCTTGTGATCATGCCAATGTTATGTAATAATGCACCAACACTAGGTAACTGGGGTCGGGGCGTTACACCACCCCACCTCTCTGCGACCCTCCTTCTCTGACGCAGCTCCGGCATGGTTCTGACGTGGCTCTGGCATGGTTTCAACGTGGCTCCGACACGGTTCTGACACAACCACCCCACCTCATGGGATCCTCCTCCTTCGACGCGGCCACCCTACCTCCCGAGATCCTTATCATATATGTAATGGATCCATGAATAAGGTACATTTATCTTTTGTTAATTTCATTGGTACCCTATGTAGGATTGATCCCACACTTAGACATGAATTACTAGAAAGAAAACTTGTTAGTTAATTTCCACTTTATCCCTATATTCACAATCCCTCACATTTACTTTAGGAATGTGAGAATAAACCATGGGTTTATATCAGCATCCCTTGCTGAGGATCATAAGATTTTTTATGATAGGATTTATATGCTCGATGAACCAGATATGTGCACATTCTCAAAGTTTACCTTAGGTTAATTTAATTCTTTGGAGTTTCACTTGTTATTAAGATCCAACCAGAAGCATGATGAGTGGGTGAGAAAAGTCTTGTCTAAATAAATCCCAGTTAAGTTGAACATACATTTTTGGAGGTTCTACAATAAGGGCATACCAACTAAAATTAATATCCATAGATAATTAATTTAGATTCCCCCACCATGTATGTGTTGTGAGAGGCTAAAATATGAGTTAGTCTAGAAGTTATTTTTTGATGTAGAATTGGCCCGCTTTTCTTAGCCCCTTGTTGGGAAACTTATGGTATTTCAATTTTAGGGGGGATACATCTCTGAATATTTGTCTACATTATTTCAAAGTGTTGAGAAACATTCATATATGGTTAATCTTCATGTAATAGTGTTTTCAGTGGTGTGTTGGGAGATTTAGGAGACAAGGAACAAGGTCCGTGAAGGCAAGAATAGATCCCTATATTCATTCAAGTTCATGTGCTCTCTCTCATGGACAAACTAGGTTCCCTTCTTCCTATTGAAAAGATAATGGCTACTAGTAAGGGGATCTTCCCTAGGGATGTGATTACAAATGATAGAGCTCCTCTAGGGTGAGGGATCAAGTGGATACCCCCCAATGTTGCACTAAAACATAATGTGAATGGGTCCTATAAATAGTGAGTTATGACGAGGGATTGTGTATGATTTTAGGGGATTTATGGTTATCGAATATAGTTCCTTTTATGGTTTAGGTAATTCTATTTGGGTTGAGAAAAGATCTTTACTCAGCGGACTTTAAATTTAGAGGATATATAACCTCAATATTTTTATGGTTGATCAGAACTCCAAGATTATTTTAATATTCCTACATAATGATGCAAGTGATCCTTGATATTCAATTTATAACATTAGGAAGTGCAGGTCTCCCATCGATCAAGGAACAAATATCATTCATACTTGGAGGGAGGGGAACTTTTATGCATAAAATCTATCAAGTAAAGAGATACCTTATGAGATTATTATTATCTATAATATTATAGGGGATCTTCCAAATTACTATGAAATTATTATTAGTGGTGAAACCCTCAGTATTCACCACTTTAGACTTCTAAAGTTCAAGTTTTTTCAATAAAAGGCTCTTATTGAGTGACCAATAATTTCCCAACTATTACATCAATCAAGGAAGTTCTTCTAGGGATACCATTAATGGAGTAGAATTATATGAATACTCAAGATATTTATGAAAAAAACATTTTTCATCACATGTAAAATGAAAATACTAAATTCAATTGGTTGGATACTCAATTACCCAATCAAATACATGGTTTAAATCCTAACCATCTGGAATTTCTTTCAACCCATGACCAATTTCAATCCCAACCATCTCAACATCAAATCTAATATTTTCCATATAAATTATTATAATATTTTTTAAAAAAAAATTGAAAATGAATTATCAATTTTCATCATTAAGATTATATATATAAAATATTGAAATAGTTATGGAACCCATTCCCACTCAGGTTTACCCTTTCTCAATATCTTATAAGAATCTTGTTACACAAAAACATCTCATGAATAACTAAAAGTTGTAACTATTCCCAAGAGTGGGAAAACTATTTTAAAACCTAAACCATTGATTCCTAAACCATTAGAGTCTTCAAAATCATAGGAAAAAACTGAATAACCAACATTAGAAACTAAAAAATAAGAGCTGGATAATGAGTGAATTGGTTAGGGAATGTTGAAATTCAACCATAGGAACATGGGGAAATTTTTGATATGTGTTAAAATATAGATAAGAGTGATTTTCTATATTCAAAAGAGATAAATTTGACATCTTGGAAATATTTTCCTAAATATTATTTCATTATTTATGGAAGTGTCAAGAAAATATTGGAGATTAAAGAGTTTAGATAAAGACATAACAACCCTCAAATATAGACACATGTAACCCATCCAATGAATAATGAGACTGATCTTTCTTATCAACACTGAAATAATAGGTGGAATATGGCCTTGATGTGACCATTAGATAAATAATCTCATTCCCACTTATAAATATATTGATCTCAAAAAAATTATAATATATCATAATGGTTTTGGATTAATTAATTGTTTTATATGGTGATGGTGTTTAGACTACTATGGTGTGGTTGATGAGACATTCCCCCATCAAAGTAAATGGATTTAAATGAATTTGTATTTTAATTTCTCTAGTGTGATTTTCATGAAATCAGATTGTTTCCATATGACTAGTAGATTATTATCCATGCACATTTAAATTTTATCATGGTTTTATCTATTAATTTGGTTTAAACATAATACTACCCCAATTTTCATTTATTTATAATATGATGCATGGGAGTGAGGGGTGATAAAGGAGTGATTAAGCATTCTCAATTTCCATGGGTAGGTGAAAGTAGTGTATCAAAAATCATTTTTTTCACTACCTAACCTAACACACTAAAGAGAGAGTGAGTGGATTGAGATCTTGGGTCATTCTAGGGTATTATTTAGGGGGTGAATTTATTTTATAAGAGATTATTATATAATTAATTAGAGAATTATATAAGGTCACCCTTCATTATATTCGTCATTTTTCACTTTTATTTTATTTATTCCACGCACTTGTGGTTCCAATACTTCATTATTTATTTATTTTAAAATTAATAGTGTTATATTAGTGTAGGTGTGAGTAGAATGAATGATTATATCCATACATGAATTTGTGGTTCCCTATCTTTTTTCACCATAAAATGTAGTATTTTTAATTTTATATTGTATTACATTTTCAGATTGGAGTTGAAAATTAGTGGAAATCATGTTTTTAGGTCTTAATCAGATCTACCTATTGAATTAGAAATCACTAGTGTTTTGTATGTTTCACTTTGATCATCCTTTTAGAATAATGATTTTGTTTAAGGGCATTTTTATTGAAGACTATCAGTTAATTTCTATCTGATAGAATGATTTAAATTTCTGTTTCATATAATCATGCTCAGTTGAATCTTCATTTGATTAACTTGGAAAGAGGGATGGACAGTGCTTATTTACTTGATTGTCAGGTTGGTCTGAGAGGAATATGAATAATTTTTATTGATTAAGTGAAATGCTTCTAATTATAGAAGAGCGTAAAAAGTGGATGTTGTAAAAGGATTTTCTGTATGGAGTTTTTCTATGCTTTTTGGATCATATGGTGACTCCTTTTCCTCATTATATAACGTTTTATTATAATTCATGTTTATATCCTGTTTCAATTACTTGATGGTGCATGCTCATTGCACCTCATGTTTTCACTATATCCTGAAACTTCAATTTTTTCCCTGGGTATGGGTTGGAAAACCAAATAATTTATTTTTTAACTATTGTAGTTCATTAGTTTTGAATTGAATATTTACCTATCATAAATAGCGAGCTTAAAATGGGTGTTGTGCAGCCTGTGGTCTACGATTTTCATTGCCAGCTCCAAAAGGGGAATTTGACTTCTGATTTTCTTCCTGTACAAGTTCAACTTTTTAATTGATATGTTGTTAAACCTAAACCAGGTTTGATGGAAAATGATGAGTTATCGATGATGAAAAAGAGGTTAAAAAGGGGAACTGCAACACCATTGAGGGTCCATGAGGTAAACATCTTTTATTCTACTGTGTTTGGAGAAACCTGGTTATGGTGATTCTTTCTTTACAATTCTATGAAGAAGATAAAAATATCAGTGTCATTTTTAGGGTTTCTTTACTGATTTATATTGATTGGTGTTGTTGACGATCACTTCTTTTTGATCTTTTTTTCTCATACTAATCATGATTTTTGATTTGGTGTTAATCAAAATGGTTATTTTTTTTGTTCAACATGTTAAGATGCTATAATTTTTACATGAATCTATTCCTTAAAATGTATTGTTCTTGTGAGTTTATATTTTTTAATCAATATGTATAGATTTAATTTAATTTTAATACATTTTGGGATTGGAATTATTCAAGTATTGATGATTCTATCTTCTATTTACAAAATAATACCTGCGTTGAACTATTGTTTTGAAAATTTTAGAAGAAAAAGTAAGGCCACACCTATCCTTTAGTTATTGATTACATTATATAAATTGGTCACTTTATCAATTATAGAATTTTTAGGTATGGGGAGGTTAATGATAAATTATTGATACACTACTATAGAAATAAGGATAAAAAGAGATGAATATTATAACTCATTTTAATTAGGGGGGATGGTGCTGGATAGGGGGGATGGGGGGTGGTGCACGAGGGGGGGGGATGGTTTGTGGGGGAGGGGACTGGTTTGGGGGGAGGCTAATACGGGTGGGGGGGGGGGGGTATAGGTGGGGTGGTGCAATCTAGGGGGGATGGGGGGGGGGGGTTTAGGGGATGGTTGTAGGAGATGGGGTGGTTGGGGGGGGAGACTAGTACAGGGGAAGGGGTGGGGATGATGCGGGGGGGGGGGGGCTGGTGCAGGCCAGGGAGCTGGGGGGTGGGTAGGGGGGAGGGGGGTGGGAGAGAGGGGGGGACTGGTTTTGGGGGGAGGGGACTGGTTGGGGGGAGGCTAGTACAGGGGAAGGGGTGGGGGTGGTGCAGGGGGGTTAGGGGGTTGGTGCAGGCTAGGGGGTTGGGGGGCTGGTATAGGCTAGGGGGCTGGGGGGGATGGTTTGGGGGGGTTGTTTATGGGGGAGGCTAGTACAGGGGTAGGTGTGGGGTGGGGGGTGCAGGGGGGTTAGGGGGGATGCTGCGAGGGGGGGGGGGTCTAGTTTTGGGGGGAGGGGACTGGTTTTTGGGGTAGTATAATACCGGGTAAGGGGTGGGGGTGGTGCGGGGGGGGGGGGGGGGGTGGTTAGGGGGGATGGTGCGGGATAAGGGGGTTGGGGGCTGGTTCCGGCTAGGGGGTGGGGGGGAGGTGGGTTTAAGGGATAGTTGTGGGGGAGGGGATTGGTTTAGGCAGGATTATAACACTGGGGGAGGTGGGGGGGGGGTGAAAGGGGGGATAGGGGGCTACTACAGGGGTTAGGGGGGATGTTGTAGGGGTTAGGGGAAGGGCTGTGACTAGAAGAGGTTGCACGACTATATGAGGGGGGTGAGGAGGAAATGGTCACTAGGCTAGGCTATGGTCTGGGAGGATGAAATCAGGTTTTAGTGGCCAAAGGTGGCATGAGACTTGATTGGTTAGTTTTAGTGGATGGCTAGGCTCGAGATAGAGAGTGAGGTGTTTTTAAATTTCCATCATAGTAGAAAATCAATGTGAGATTCATAACACGAATATATAAATGGCTCTGGGTGAAGGTTCAACCTGACTGTTCAACACTTTTGATTTATTTTTAGAAATTTTAAGTCTATTTTACATATTGGGTCATCCAATCCCTTAATGTTTGTTTTACAAACATTGATCATTGGGGGCTTGTTATCCCACCACATAACTAGAGCTGTATACTCTAGATCATCTTATAATTTCATTCTATTGATATAAAAGTGTCCATTTATAGAGTGCGTATCATTATGTTTTCTTGTAGATTAATAATTTATCTTTTAGGAAATGGATTTGTAACCATTGTTGTTTTCACTTTCAATTTAGGGTCCTAAGAACTACTTCTTCAACCCAACTTGTGGAGGGTTAGCAAGTCCGAAAAGCCCAGGTGTTGCAGCTATGCCAATTCTTCCATAATTGCAATACATTTTAGAGAAAAAAATCATTCAAAGAGTATTCTTATTCTTATCTTCTATGTCTGCTTTATTAATGGTCATTAGGGATATTTCTTAAATCATCTCAAGTATAATTTGGAATGATGAAATAATTAAGATGATAAAGTTTTCGGAGCAAACTTCTAGTAATTCCTTTGTTCTTTTGATCATTATATTATGAATCTAGTGTTTTCTTGAATGAAAACTAAAATTAATGACATGGGAGATACCCCATCACACATGATATAGAAAATTTAAAATCAAGCCGAAAATTTATTGGATGACCTCTTGTGCTTGATACAGTTAATAAAGTGAAATCTGATGTGGCTAGTAGTGGTGGCCTTTAGGTATTTTTAGTTCATTCAACGAAGAAAATTTTCATTACCTAGTACCTTGTTGTTGAAAACCTGCATTATTAGTGTAAGAGCCTTGAATTTATAAGAAACTTTCTCCTAGAGGCTAAGATAATGCAACCAATTGCTTGTATTCATTTTGTATCAACCACTATTCATTAAAACAACTACTTCTTTACATGTATAGTTCCATACTTATATCCTTTTCAAGGATTTTTCTTTCTCTTGGATTTCATTCATCAAATCCATGCAGGTGGGGGTGTAAGAGGGAGGGTGCGGGGGGGTTTGAAGGGGTAGGGGAAGGGGGGAGGGTGCAGTGGGGTGGTATTCAGGGGGGTCTATAGGGGAGAGGGAAAAATGGCAAGGGGGTGGTCTGCAGGGGGGTTTGCAGGGTGGGGGAAGGGGCGGCAGGGGGAAGGGGGAGGTCTGAAGGGCAGGGAGATGGGAGTGGGTGGAGGGGGGGGGGGTATACAGGGTAGGGGGTAGGGAGAAGGGGGGAGTGGGGAGGTCTGCAGGGGGAGGGGGTGCAGGTGGGAAGTAAGGGGGGGAGGGTGGTGGTCTGTAAGGAAAGGGGTGGGGCAGGGGGTATAAGGTGGGTAGTGGGGGAGGGAAAACTGGAAGAGGGGAGGGTGCAGGTGGGAGGGGACATGGGGGTGTCTGTAGAGAAGTGGGGAGGGTGCAGATGGGGTGAAAGGTGGGAAGGGGGTGGGGCAAGGGGGTGCAAGGGGGTGGGGAAGTGGGGCAGGGGGTGCAAGGGGGGTTGGGTAGGGGGTGTAGTTAATCTCTATAGGTTTCTAAATTTAGGTAAAATCTGCAAGGGGGTTTGTAGGGCAGGGGGAGGGTGATGGTGGGGTGAAAGGGGGGAGGGTGTGGGGTAGTGGGTCAGGGGGTGTAGTTAATCTCTATAGGTTTATTTAATCTTAGATAAGGTTGAATAACCATTACAATCCATCTCTAACTCCCCCATTTATTTATGATTAGGTTTCTCCAAACATGCCCTCCTATTTATAATAGATTGCTTTCACTGAATCATGGGGGGTGTGTAGGGGGAGGGGGTGTGTAGGGGGGAGGGGGTGTGTAGGGGGGGAGGGTGTGTGTAGGGGGGAAAGGGGGGGTCTGTAGGGGGAGGGGTGTGTGTAGGGGGGTTTTCCCAGGGTGCAAGTGGTTCTGTCCGGGGTGCAAGGGGGTCTGTCCAGGGGTGTGCAGGGGGTCTGTAGGGGTGTGTAGGGGGTCTGCAGGGGTGTGAAGGGGGTGTACAGGGGGGTCTGCAGGGGGGGGGGGGTCTGTAGGCATGCATGGGGGATCTGTCCAGGGGTGAGGGGGGGGGGGGGGGGGTCTGTCTAGGGTGGAAGGGGGTTCTGTCTGTGGTGCGGGGGGGGGGGGGGGGGGGGGGTCTTTCTGGGGGTGCAAGGGGGTCTTCAGGGGTGGGGGGGGGGGGGGGGTGGGGGTCTGTCCAGGGTGCAAGGGGGGTCTGACCAGGGGTTCATGGGGGCCTATCTTGGGTGTAGGGGGTGTGTGTAGGGGGAGGGGTAGAGGTTGGGGGGGGGGGTCTGTCCAGGGGGTGTGTAGGGGGGTCTGTCTAGGGAGGGGGGTGTGCGGGGGGGGGGGGGGGGGTTTGTCCAGGGAGGGGGTGTGTAGGGGGGAGGGGCAGGGGGGGTCTCTCCAGGGAGGGGGGTGTGCAGGGGGGAGGGGCAGGGGGTCTGTCCAGGGGGTGGTCTACTGCAGGGGGGGTGCAGGGGGTGTTAAAGGGGGTGCAAGGGGGCTATCTAGGGGGGTGGACTACTATAGGGGGTGTTCAAGGGGGAAAGGGGGTTGTCCAGGGTGTTAGGGGGGTGTTTAGTAGGGTGTTCAATGGGGCATGGGTGTTCAGGGGGTGTCTAGTAGGTGGGGTGTTCAGGTGTGAGGGGGGGGTGTCCAGGTGGTAGGGGGTGTCTAGGTGGGAGGGGGGGGGGGTCGGGGGCATGGGGGTGAAGGGGGGTGTTGGGGGGGGGGGGTCAAGGGGGCTATCTAGGGGGGGTGAAGGGGGGATGTCTAGGGGTGTAGGGGGGTGTTCAAGGGGGTGCTAGGGGGCTGTCTAGGGGGGGGAGAGGGGGTGTTCAAGGGGACTATCTAGGAGGGGGGGGTGTATGGGGGCTGTCCCGGGGGTTCAAGGGGGTAAAAGGGGGCTGTGTAGGGGGTGTTCAAGGGGCCTGTCCAGGGGGGTGCAAGGGGGATATCCAGGGGTGCATGGGGGTGTTCAGGGGGGGGGGTGGGAGTCTTTTTTTATAAAATGGGAAGACCTAGAGCCACAGTTTTAAACCGTGGATGTAGGCCTATTACCACAGTTTTAAACTGTGGCTAAAGCCATAGAGCCAAAGTTTCAAACCGTGGATATAGGTCTTTCCCTACAGATATTAAAATACTATCCATGGTCCATTGAACCATGGATATAACCTATATCCATGGTTTTTGGGCTTATAGCCACAGTTTCAAACTGTGGCTATAGCCTAAATTTCCAATAGTGTGAAATTAGTTAACTAAGGGTTAGAGTTAAAAGATAAGGTTATATTTGTGATATAGACTTGTATAAAACCTATTGGATGAGAGGTTTTCAACCCAAAATCATATTATATTTTAAATAAATGACTTTGGGACCATTTTAAACCGAAAACCATTTTATAATAAAATAATACTTTCTAACTTTCCTAAAGTGCCCCTCCTCCCTCTTATAAAAGGACATCACCTCTACCCATTTAATAAAACCTATCAAGACCCTTGTTACATCCAAAATCTGAAAAAATAATCTCCCAACATCCCTCTATTCCTCATAGAATCCTTACCTTAGGCATAAAGAAATTAAAGAAAGCCTTTTGGCTGAAATCAAAGGGAGTTACCCGATTTAGAGGTAATGTCTTCTCTCAAGTTCTTTTCTTTTATTTTCCTTCTCCAACCCCCTAAACTCTCTTTATTGTTGGAACTGGGAATGAAGAGGAAACCCCAAACAGGTGGGTTTTTAAAATATATTACCACCGTTCGACATAAACTTGCCGACATCGGTGAAGAGCAGCCTGGTCAAAGCCGAGGACCACGCGTGGAGGATTTTAAGCACAAAATTAAACCGTAAAATACCTGGTTTAAATCCAAAGCCGCGCACGATGTCTGCTCGTCGTTGGAAATCTCTACTTGAAGAATCCAAATCCAAATTCTTCTAGATCATCCACACACACTTAAAGGAATCCGTGAGAGCGCCGTTCGCCGTAATCCGAGTGCTAGCGCGGATTTGCGACGATGCCTTCGACACTCCAACGACCACCGCATCGCTTCGCTAGCGATGCCCGAGAGAGAGCTTCATCCGAGCTCCTTGGATCCATAGTATCTCTCTCTATAATGTTGGAGAGAGGAGAGGAGAGATAAACTCCATGAATAGTATTTGGCAAATTCCCCTCCTCTTATATTTATAGTGCTCAATTAAAATACCCGGTATCGCCTCGCCAACCCCGAATACTTAACGCACTATTAACGACATTTTATGGCTACTAAACTGAGCCATAAATATTATTATCATTCACTTGTAATATATTAAAATATATTACATGATAATAATTAAGTCATTAACCCGACTCATCGCTCCCATAAATATTAATTGAACCTTGAATAATTTAATATTCGTCAATTAATATTTTTTCATGTATTTACTTAAAACTCGTAAATACATTTAATAAATAAATTCAATACTCATTATTCTAAACTCAAATAATATGAATTTATTTATCGCATTGGTGATCATTTAGCTTTGGACAATTCCCGGACCCCTGTGGCGGGGCCCACTATGTCCAATACTCCTATTCAACTGAATAGGGTAGATTCTTGAATACGCTATTGTGTGTGACCCTCTAGGCCCTTATTTCGACAGCCGTGAATAGTATTCACAGACCAAGAGCGGGATCTAGCAACCCATCATGGCCACTGAAGAAATAAGGATTGTCACAGCAGCGACAACCAACCTATGAACATGCACTGTGTAATCTAATCTCTTTGTCTATAATATCTCATAAAGCAGGTCTCACTCTCGTGTCATCACCCTTTTCTTGCTTTATTGTTTGTTGATGTAACTGGATGAATTTACCCTCGACTGCCATGGCCATGGTCTTATAAAGGTACTACCATCCATATCAACATGCCCTGAGATATATTACTTCCATAACTCAGAAGCGAAAAATCCTTTCTTGACCATTCAACCAATGACATGCCACCAATGACGCACCCGACACAAACTACCTCGCCACGACTTCATTTCCATGGTTTTCATCTTGCATCAAAGTACGCGATCAAATGACATACATTGGTAATGATCTCAAGTCAAGAGACTATTACACATGATCGTAGATAGGAACATCCAATGACACCTGAAACACGTGGTGTTCCTATTAGCGGGTTAGTCCTCATGATCTCACTACTAAACATCACCAAGTGCGAACTTCATGAGAAGAAGTCTCAATGCTTATGAGCCCCCAGCACCTGATGGTCAGAAATCTACTATGTCCAATTAGTTAGATGTATCTAGACCATAGAACATATATATTTAAGATTAATGTCATAGTATCTAGAGGTTCTCATTATAGCCTGAGAACTGCTATAACCTTTTGATACGACAATTAATCTTTGGACATTACCATTTCAATAGTGGATGCATAAAATTCTACACTATAATGATAAGATGACATCATGCATACCTTACTGTATACACGATATGGTAATCAAAAGCACATAATAGTTGGGTCTAGGGCACCCACTATTTCAACATTTATTACATTATTTTATAACAACACTAGTATATTAAATATAATAGGATGTTTTTATGAGAATTATTCAAACTACACTTCCACACACCTCCATCTAGTGGATACAAACATACTGTTTCTATGTACGGCGAACTACTGCCTCACGAAACGATGATTGTTCAATTTTTCCCTACCATATCTCATTATGTTCATTTAGATGGAACTATATTTATATATTATATTTATTTTTTACTATTATTCTATTTTTTTATTTAAATTATACCTTTATGCTTTCCATAATGTGTAAATATGATAATTTTATTTGAGGAAGTGCGGACTACCGCCCCCTCAAAGTGATATGAATCATTAATTCCATATAGGGAACATATAAAGGATGGTGTTAAAGAAATTATATATGATATTATATTGGAATTATAATATACCTATGTGTCATTTAGTTTTCATTCCTTTAAATATGAAAATAAAATGAAAGTAGTGTTCATGCGTACGTATGGATTACCGTCTCCATGAACGATGCATTTCATTTCTTATAACCAAATGTTATGTACTATTATAAATACATATATATACTGGATATATATTATATATATGATATTTAAAGAATTAATATTATTCGGTATATAATTTACTTTTGACCCCATGGAAAATTTGTAATTTGAACAAGTTAATTTTTGACTCTAGTACCAAATATCGACAAAACAACCGATATTAACTTAAATAATTATGTAATGTTTATAACATGGTAATAAGTGATATAAAGGGAATAATAAACTTGAAAAAGTTTCTAAAGAAAGTATAAATTAACTTTTTTTATTATTCAAGAAGAACAAGGAACTTACATGACAAGTTTGACTCAAGGTAAGGAACTTCATCTCAATCTCCTTTCATTGAGGCATATTTTTGATTTATACATGACTTTATTTTATATGGTGTATAAAACCATTTGAATTTTCATTTCATTCAAAGGGAATATTTTTTCTACGTAGCATTTTACTAAATGACAAAGGGAATGTTTCTTTTTAACGTACGCGGTGACAATGACCTTTCCACCACCGCAATCATTTTTTGATATGTGTCTTCCTTAACAAGATGTAGTGTTTTTAAAAGAAAAATAAATACCATATACTTTTTTACATATTTTGTAATTGAAAATGGTTTTTATAATAGTTTGATTGTGTCAATATCTTAAACTGATATCTTGTGATTGCAATGTGGAAATGTTATTTTTCCTTTATTCTTGTTCATGTGTTATGATTATGTTATGGTTCTTTGTCATTGTTTACATATATGGGTGGTTCCAAGATAAACCTAGGGTGGGTGAGCCTGAGATAGATCTCCAATGTATTTGGTAATGTGATAGAGGTAAACGTTAATATTTATCCTATGAGATTTAGGGAATATACCATGATGGGTATTCCAAACGTAACTCCCTATGTAGATGTGAAATCTACAATGTTAGTATGTTATGGATGAAACAAGTTACCATTATGATTTATTATTTCTATGTGTTATTCATAAATCTTATGATTTCATGAGGTATGTTAAAGAGCATATGTTTTATGATTGAAAAGTATAATCTCATTTATTTGTATGTAATGATGGGATAATGTTTTCTTTTCTTATTTTATAACCCTTACTAACCTTTTTATGCTCATCCCAAGTTTTTGAAATGTTTTTCACAGGGTATAAGGAAGGGTAAGAGAAAGGAAGAATTCAAGAAGATTTATATCAAGAAAATAATTCTTGTTTTCTTTTAAGAGTTTTTATTTTATGAAAAAAATGGATACTGATTTGAAGTGTCCACATGTAATATTAAAGTTGTTATGTATAAGTTATGACCTAATTCTCTAAATCTCTAAAGCTGAAAAGATCCTCAATGTGAATTATTAACTTAATTCAATATTATGTAATGTTTAAGGCTGGGGCCTTATATGAATGTACTGGGTTAATCAGATGAAAGGAAAAACCAAATGTTTGAATGATTGAATTCATAGTTTCATTATAGAAAGAATGATCAGACAATTGATATCAGTCAATTCTTAGCGATGTATTCTTCATTGATTAAACATCACAATGAATTTTGTCCATGATATAAGTTGGAAATTGGAAGAAGTAAAGCCTTTATAAAATGGAGGAAAATCAGGAGATTCTTTTATACTCTCCAAATTACCAAACATCATGTTTAATTTATGGAATTCATGATTATAGCTAAGTTGGTTGATGGAAGAAGTTAGCGGAACTTAGTGAAACTATGGTTTCTAGATAGAGGCTTTCTTACCAAGTTCATTATATATAGAAATGTTTGGAAGTTCCCAATGGAAGAAAGCTTAAATAAGTTCCAAATAAAGAAATATAAAAGTCCACCAAATAAATAATTTCTATAAGATCACTAGAAAAAGAAGTGTTGTAGAATTTCCATATGGAATAAATATTGAAGAAGTTAGAGATGAATAAACTTATAAGTTGTTAAAAAAGTTATACCAGAAAAAGAGATGTATAAAGTCTACCAGATAAAGAGATCTATTAAGTTCATCAGATAAAGAAATATAGATAAACATTTATATGTTCGCTGGACCAAATAATTCTTATGAGTCCACCAGACATAGATTTCCATATAGAGTCAATCAGATGAAGAATGACTGTGAATTTGTTACATAAAGGTTTCCAAATGATTAGATAGATGTTTCCTAAAAAATTTATCAGATAGAGGAAACATGTGAAGTTCATCATATAGATATGTTTCTATTGAAGATTTGGATGAAAAAAAGTTTGAAGAAACATTAGAAATAATTTTTTAATAAAGAGATTGAACAAAATCTTCTGAAAAAATTCCATTAGATAGGATTTCAATAAAGATGCAACAAATAGATAGTTGAGGATCTTTTTATTTGATAGAATATTATTGGACAATGAAATCCTATAGAGAATTACCAGATGAAGGAAGTTGAAAACAAAGAAGAACCTTGTAAAGGTATACTAAACAAAGAATTACCTGATATAGAATTTTATATGAATAAGTATCGGATAAAGGTTCTAATATCTTTACAAAGTTTTTATAAGTCAAAACATTGTGATGGTGTTGAGTTGGTTGTTCAAAACTTCAATAATAATGAAAGGAAAATCATGATTCTATTCAAGGTTTCAGGAAGTTTGAAGTGATCATTAATGTCATGATATAAAAAAGTACCTATGAATATTTTTGAATTTTATTTGTGTGAATGTTAATGTAATATAAGAAAATAAAAATTTAAGTGGGATATTCAAATTTTTAGCGAGAAATTTTAATTTGAATTTTGTGATCATCCCTTGATTTTTGGAGAAATTATACCTATATAAAGGGGAGTAGGTGAATTGTGAAAAGGTGTTATGGATTGAGTTACTAATTGATCTTGAAGAGGATTTATTATCATAAGTTTATCATGGAGGTGATGGATATGAAGATTCAACGTTTTTGATGAGATCAAATCATCGAACAAGGTTCTAGATAGTGAGGTACCAGACATAAAGGAATCAGACAGAGTAGTAAGGCACCAGTCAGAGCAACAAGGTACTAGAAAAAGAAGATACTAGAAAAATAAGCAAAGGTCCTGGGTGTAGAAGAAGGGATATTACAAATTGGGATCAGATGAGAAATATTGGAAGAACAATATCAGTCAGGCAATATCAATCGGGGAAGGTTTAGATGAATATTTATCAAATAGATAAGTTAAGGTTCATATGAGAAGGTACAAAATAGAGAAGTGAATAATCGAATAGATAGGTTTTGGACAGAGGAAGATTATAAGGAATGATTAGCTTCCAAGTTGTTGTTGAAAAGAATAATAATATGTTAATAAGAAGACTTGAAACTGGTTCAAGAAAAGAAATATTCAAGTTTCTAATGTGAAGAGGAAGAATTTTTTGTGAATTAATTTGAATCTAAGATCAGAATAAGAATATTTTCTTGCATGCTACTATGTAGTAAGAGAAGAGGAATAAGAACAAAGCATCACTATGACATACAATTCAACTGGTGGAGTAATTTCTTGATGTTTTAAAAAACTTGAAAAAGTTAAAGACTATATAAATATATAGTATAAAGGTACTATAAGGAACTATAGTTGGACTAGGATATCCCAAGTCTAGGGAATTAGGATTTTTTTCTACCCCCTCCTAAAGTGTAGGGAACTAAACTTGGGAAAATGAATATTTATTGGACAAACCACTATAATTGGTATCTCATTATAGTGGAGAATATATGTACTTGTCACCACCATACACAATTAAGGACTAGATGATTTTAATGAGAATAAAACCATGTAAAAACATCATGTGTTATCCTTTACTTACTTTCATATACTAAGTGAATACGAAAAATGAATAAATAACTAGAGAACCGTGATACTAACAGTTTTAATAGGTAAATGGATAAAAATTATTAATTATTTTAAAAATTCCCCAACACTGATTCACCCTACATTTAAGTGTTGATCATATCTCAAAGCAGTCCTTATATTAATAATATTTAAAAATAAATAAATAATGGATCTTGTTATTGGTGATGAGTTCTTTATACTTGTGTTGAAATTGTTTTCCATGTAAGTAAATTTTAGTTTCATTTTTTATTTCTTAAATTATAGTGAATAAATTTATTACATATATAATTAGGTATCTCTACACTCTTTGCATCCAAAATGAGAGAAACTTAATTTATGGTTTTATAGATCCATAATACATTTCAATATCTGTGTAATATTTTAATATGGGTGAAAGTGTTAAATATATATCAAAAATATTAAAAAGTATAGAGAGTAAGTGTTGGTTTCTTCTATTACATGACATGTAATGAGACTTATATAATTATGAACTACTATTAATTATAATTTTATTAATGTTAACAGTTTTACATTTTAGTATACATAAGATATTATGCATATTCTAACCATATGAATATAAAACATATTGGTTATGCTCTTTACATAGTGGAGTCTATAAATTTTTTAAGATTTATTGAAATCATAAGTTTTATTCTACTCTATTAGGTATTTAATATTAAATTATTCTTGTTACATATTTTTTGATAATTAATATATGAAAAAACAATATGTTAGGGAAGGATTTTTATAATTTTCATTTTTCAATAGAGGATCCAAATAAAACTAAATATACAAAAGTGTAGGTAGATAACTTTTATATTAGTTAATATTTTTTTTTGTCTTACATATATAGTGCTTATTATTTTCAAAGTAAAGTTTCATAAATGTTGTTTCATTATCGAATAAGAAGTTTTGAATATGGCCATAGTGTTTTATGAATAATTTTTTTGATTATCATGACCATAATAATGAATTTTTTTCAAAAGGTTACTTCCATTACAACTCTTATGTTTTAAACCAATATATTGTATTATTAATTTAATAAAATTTATTATTTTTATACGTTTTTGATGATGGTTAATCATATACAAATAGATACTTAAACCAACTTCAATGTTAATTTATATAATATTTGGTATGTTTGACGAATTTTTAGATGTATATCTAAAAGATTCATGCATGAGTATTTTTTTGTTACATGTTATTGAATTCAAGTTGGCATTGGGTTTTTTTCTTCACATTTTCTTATATCTATTATTTTTTATACTCTTTATTATTGTTTATTACAATTAAAAGTGTTGGGTTATTGAATTATTTTATATTTTAAAATAATAATTAAGATTTTGTTTTGGATATTTTGAATATTGATTTTGAAATTTGATTTCAATGTTGGTTTTTATAAAAACCAATGTTGAAAAAAATAAATATTAAAATTTATTTCATCTTTCAATGTTGGTTTTTCCATTAAAAGTGACATTTAAATCCTCTGTATATCTATATTTAGAAGGGTTTGAACATCCATGACTATAATAATAAAAATTGAAATATTTTTATTATAGCGACCCAAGCCTTTTACATATAACATTACATGATTTTAAGCATAATTATACATCCAAGTACAAGACAAGGATCATTAAGTCTAGTATCTTGGAAGACTAGGTACATAAAATATAAAACATAAAACATGGGGATAAAAAACACTTCTTTATTTAATCTCCATAAAGAGATCCTAACTTCATTTGAGACCTTAAATCTTCATAGCGTACCCTGGGGAACAAATTAACAAAGGGATGAGCTAAAAAGTCTATTAAGGGAATGATCCTGAGAATAAAACTTAAGGACATGAGGTAGGAGGCATGACATAATGATATCAAAAGCATGGAACATATGAAATCATATCATATAAACATGGGATCATATAAACATGAAATCATATAAATATGGAAGAATCATAAAAGATGTCTTTAGTATGGGTCAAGGATAATCGCCAATCCCGTTTTCCATTTTAGTATGGGTCAAGGCTAACCGCCAATAAAGTTTTCCATTTTATTATGGGTCAAGTCTAACTGCCGATCCCTTTTCCCATTTTAGTATGGGTCAAGGCTAACCGCCAATCTCGTTTCACATCGCATCTCATGAGACGTAACTTTACCCAATGCATTGGAGCACTATCTGGGTAAAACCATCTCAAAATTTTCATGAATATTCTTTCCACATAAATAATCATACATAATCAACCATACATAAACATAAGGGTACCCATGGAAGGAATTGAGTACCATAATCATGACATAAAACATAACCAATAGGCGTATCATGAAAGTGTCCATGAAAGAAAGGATTAGAAAATACATGGACATTCATAAGGTAAAATAGTAATATATCAAGTCAAGTGTTGTCAAATGTAAGTGACAACATTTAGGAAATGTATTTGAGAAATTTTAGCATTAAAACATTTTTGTGTGGTTTTAAGGAAAATGTTATAGAGATTTTAAAATATAAAAAAGGAAAATATTTTATATAAAACCAGAATTTAACCAAGAAAGTTTTCATAATAAAAATAATGATTTTATAAAGACAATGGTGGCTTAAAAAAGAGGATATAGTTCACTTTAAATTGGGTAAAAATTTGGGAAGTTCCCTTAAAACTAATTTGCTTATTGGAATGTTCCAAGGAGGGAATCTTTTAAAAACATGTATATCCCCGAAAGAGAGTGATGAAAGGGTATTCATAAATGAATTTTGTAAAACTACACATAATTTATAATATTTACATAAATATATAATATAAATCCATTTTGATATAAATAAATATAAGACAACCCAAAAGAACAAAGGAGGTTCAGGTAGAGTTCGTTACGGTTTATCGACATGGTGTCGGCTGTACCTAAGAGGGATTGATGAGAGAGATAAGGGGTTTCTAATCAGTTATAAAACATTAGGAAAGTATGGGGGAGATTATAAGACATAAAACATCATTTGGTATTACCCATGAAAAGGCATATCATAGATGACAATCTTGATTAAGAGAGAAATGGAGAGGATCCCTTACCTTAAATCCGCTGGTGTTCTCCACTTGTTATTAATGAACTGAATAAAAAAATTAGGTTTATTAATTAATATGTCCAGAACCTCTTATATATGTAAAATATTTATTATAACCTTTTTAAGTTCATTCAAGACCATTTTGATTGGTTATAAGGTTCAATTTCATTGTTCGGGTCCAGTTGCTTGCTTGGTTTTTAAAGACTAGTTCACTTATATTCATGTTCGGGTAAACATGTAAGATGAAAGTGGTTGTACAGAATTGAAGTTGTATGTTATTAGTGGAAATTAAGGATATTACATGGTTATAATAATTCATTTGGTTATTGGGAGAGAAGATGAATTATTATATAAAACCATAGTGATAACCATTTTGGTTAATCGATGGGTTTGATTACAATGAACAAGTTTTTCTTTGTAACATAATACCATTTCTACAAAAGGATTAAAGAACCAAAAATATGATATATTAAATATATAATAATATGGTTCAACCATAACACAAATGGTTTCATGACCATAATTGAAGATTATAATAGAAATTGATAAACCATTGTCCTTGAATGTGCTAAATTAGCACATCTCAAATTGTGTTTTCATTTCTTTCAAATAAAAGGTGGGGAAATGAGAGATAATAATAAAATATCCTATTATAACAACAAAATTAAAGTACATATATGTTACTGGAGTTATCATACCATTTTATTAAAAGGGGGGTGAGGAAAGAAACAAGAAAATAAAAGAACTTAAATAAAAGAATTGGAAAGAGGATTTTACCTCTTGAGTATTCCTACTTTGAGAACTTCTTAAGAGGAGAGGTTTTGGTATTTTTAAGTGACTAGGGGATTTTGGAAGTGGGTATAGGGATTGGGGAGAGATTTGGATAGAATATTATCCAGGAAAAAGGCTTGAGAGGAGTGAAGAGAAGAGAGGCGAGGGGGGTTTTTATAGTGGAGGAGAGGAGGATTTTCATAATTTTTTAATCATTAGTTTATAAATTTACTTAAAGACCAGAAATAGTGATGATTATATGAACAAAAAAAGTAATAAATGCATGTGAGTTCGAAACAATGTTCATTTACATCATCCACGACTCAAGCATGATGCAGAAATTCAAGTTTTAGCATTTATTGTGAATTATCATATTTTACTATTCAACAAAAAATCATGTATTTTAGAAAAATTCAAAAAATTACCCATAACCATTTTTCAATGTGTAGAATCCAAAAATGAAATCCAATTTTCAAAAATAATTTTATAAATGTGATTATTTTAATATTTAATCAAAACCATAATTTATTATTAAAAAACAAGTTTTAGAATATTCATTTACTTATTCTAAAATATAGGTACATCATAATTTCACTTGAATATTATTTTTATACTATAATAGGTAAGGTTACTATTCATTAAGTTATATCAATATTCATATGGGTATGTTAATATTCCTAAGGGTTGGTTACTATTCTCCAAAAAATAAGTTTTTCTTATCGAACTCCAAATAACTTACTGATCGCAACCGTGTATATCAGATTTTCGAAATTCCAAACAAAAAAGTGAAAAAATTATGTTTAAAGGTCACATAGAACTTATTAGTTCATTATGTTGTGATTTAATGTGATAATATGAAATATTTATAAGAGAATAATTTCTATTTATAAAACATTGGGTCTTTACATTTATTGTTGGTTTTAAATAATCATCATTAAAACCATTATTTTTACATCTTCCACATTTACATCCCTTTTTAATAGATGTTAAAAATGAAAATTAACTAAAATTAAAAGGTTATTTTCCAGAATTGGTGGAAAATAGAGTTTTTATAGAGGAAAATATGGTGGACCTGTTGACTAAATCCTTACCTCAGTAGAAGCATGGAAATCATGTGAGATCTAGTGAACTGAAAGTCATTAGCAGTTGGCTCTAGTGAAAGTGCGATTTTTTTAGATTTCGTTCCTTATAACCAACTACATTATACTTTTTATTACCTATATATTCAAATTATTGAATATTAATAAATATTCTATTACACGAGGAGTGTTATTCTGCATAATATTTGTAAGATCCTAGGTTTTTTCTGAGGTGTTTTATTGTATATCTATTCCATCCCAAGTTCACATGTTTTCCTTGGGTGTGTACATTGGGTGTGATTTTGGGTAATTGAAAATACTTGGGATAATTTGTAGGGCTCGAGGATTCTAATTTCAGGTTTTGGGGAAATAAAACAGGGAACACAGTTAACACATGGTTTGTTCCAACCATACACCCCAATCGTGTGACCTAAAATACATAGGCACACTATTCGTTAAAACATGAAAATAGTTCTAAAAAACCATGAAAATGTTAGAAAACATTTTTAGAGGCATTTCATATGGTTGGCACATTGTTTTTCAAACTATTTGACCAAACTGTGTGCCCATTTAAAAAGTGAAAAAATGTCAAATTCACCCTTACAAACCCTTACCCATTAAACCCTAGTTTCCTTTTTTTGGCTACAACCTCCTCCATGCATGCACATTACTCATCCCAATATTCTTAAGAAAGCTCTATCAATCTATTCCAATTTGAGCTTCTGTTTGATGTGATGGAATCCTTGTGGTAATTCTACAACTCCTCCCCTATCCTTTGTCATTTTCTCATGCTTATAGGTTATGTTCTTCTAGATTTATCTTTTTTTTCTTATTTTTAAGGATTTTCTCATCTACTTTAACATCTATAATTATAATATTAATTAGAGGCTAATATTGGGTGTGTGGGATTCTCTATAATTAATATAGGTAATTCCTAATTTTTCCCCATAATTGCATTATTTTTCCTCAATTGCTATAGATAAACCTCAATTTAACTACAATTATTGAATTTAATTACATTTTTAAAGCCTTAAACCATGACTTTGGAACTCTATACACCACTTGAATTTAAAACTTGTTAAAGGGAAGGAATATAATCATGAGAACCATTATATTGTCCTAAAACCCTTTAGTTACGCCTTAGAAATTGGGAACTTGGGTTGGGTTGGTATTTAATTTTGGAAATAAACTTGCTAAATGAAATTACTATAGTTGGTTACTTTATTAAGAATTAGAATATGATATTTGTAAATGATTTTGGAAAATAGTATTTGGAATTATTTTGAGAATGGAAATATTAATTAGACCCATTCAATTTTTTTATTATATTGTATCATGGAACTGATGGAACTTATTGTTAAACCTAGGGTGAATACAACCCCCAAGTGGATGTGGGGAATTACAATTATACCTAGGGTGAACCTATCCCCTGGGTGTATATAGGAAATTATGGTTAAACCTAAGGTCAACATAGCCCCTAAGTGTATTCTATGGCCCCAAGGATGGGTATATTACCCTTGAGTGCCAGTTTAGACCAAAGACAAGTATATTACCTCTGGTCAGAAGTAGATTGGGTTGAAATGGTCTCCAGAATGTGATCAGAGACATCTAGAATTGGCCGATGCAAGTGGATCTAACCTCTGGGGTCACCAAATATCTCAGTTTCAATTATTTATTTATTCCTCTAGTTATTTATATTGATTATACATAGAACCTATGCAAGAACTTACTATTTAGATAAGATTATTTAGGGATTCCATTAGTGGTTTCATACTGAGTTATACTCATACCCTACTTGGGATTCTATTGGGTTTTTGAGAATATTTTATGGATACATGTAGGGATGAGGGTAAGATACCTATGAACTATGCCTGATTTATTGCTAGAAAAAAGTTGGGGGATGGTGTTGGGATAGAGATCCATCCTCTTGGAGAGTCATGTCATTTTTTTATCCTTTTTTCACTTTTTACCTACTGTATATGACTGATGAAATGTTTTTATTTTTACTACATTGTAAAATCATTTTATATATTACATGGGTTGTGTTTGTTCTTGGATATTGTATTCATGTTACACTAGGGTGTTATATGATTTATGTCATGTCCTTTGTCTACCACTGTTGTTTCACTCTGACCAAGAAGGTATAGTTTTCTCCAAGGAATATTATCATACCCTCACCATTAGTGAGTATCTAATGGAATATGAGGAGGCATGCCTAAGGTCTTATAGTGTTCCACCATTCTGGGCACTGACTATTGGTCTAGGGTAGTGAGACATTACAAATTAACATCAAATATCCTTTTATTTTTTATTACTATTTGGGATTATAGAAAGGAGACTAGGAATCTGTTAGGGCTTGGTAATTAGATCATGATTAGGAGTATCTAAACCACATATAAGAAAAAAGAAGAGTCATTAGGGATGGGATTGTTATTATTGCTTTCACTTTTACAGTTGATAGATTTCCACCTTGAGCGGTGCACTTTATTTTATTTGTTATTAATTCTTGGGATTTATCTCTTTAGTCGACAAAACAAGGGAGTGGGTGTATTCATGTATTATGATAGTCACATAGAGTTACCCTTCATTTTTGATTTGTTATTTCCATATATATCTATATGTATATAGATTTTTCCTACGGATGGGGGGGGGGTGGCCATTTAAAATGTCTACAATGTCTTATATAGAATTTTCCCATATAAGGCTATGGTGGCATATTACTTGGATAATTTCATGGATAATACATTGATATAAAAACGATTATGTAAATAGTCCATTAAATGATGTTTGGTTAAATAAAGAATTGTTAAGCAACCTATAAGGTGTTTTACCTTATAGATTATGAATATAACTCTATTTGACCATAAGTTAGGAATTAAAACCTTGAACTAAACTTGATGGAATTAAAATGCAATTTTTATTAGAACAATAACTTGATAAATAATGAGATAATTTCAATGTAAAATTCTTATAAAATATTGATTAATAAAAATTGGGGATATATCATACAAAGACATGGGTTATTTTACCTATCTCAGTTTACTTTGAGCTATGATAAATGCTTGTTATATGTGTTGTTATGAGATCTTGTGTTGGACTTATAGAGTTATTACACCATGTTGGGATAGTATTCCAGAACCAGAGGGTGAGGGAGAGCATGAACCTCTATTGGGTGGTCAAGAACCCCCAGTATCTCCCAGTCAAACGATAGATGATCTACTTCTTGAGAGCCTCTTATTTGTAGTACATGATTTAGATATGGGAACAACTCTGATTGCTCCAACTATGTATGATCTAACCCATGGTTTCTAGTGTCAAAACCCTCTACTTTTTATAGGCGATGGTGCTACACATGCATAAAATATATGGATAGAGTCTATAAAGACCATTATTGACCACTTAGAGACCCTAAAGGATAAAAGGGTGGAGTTAACTGTATACATATTGTGTGGGGAAACACATAGATGGTAGAGAATCCTTTCCCAGGGGAAGTAGCATGTTGGTTTGAACTAGAATGATTTTTAAACCTTCTTCATTAGACAATAATTTCCAAAGACTCTTCAATCAGATTGGTCCAGTGAGTTTATGAGGTTAGAGTATGAGGACATGAAATTTATGGACCAAACTACCCGATTTATAGAGATGTAGTGGTTTGATATGATATTAGATGGTGATGAGGCTGATAGGTCTAGGAACTTTGATGGGGTCTTACACTACGAGATCAAGGTTAAGTAAACATGTTATATTTTCCTCCTCAGATATCATGAACTAAGACTTCATTATAGAAATTAATATTACCAAGGGTCACCATACTAGGTGACTATCCTCTTCAAGACCAAGTGGTAGTTTTGATAGATCTTCCATCATCCGAAAGTGGTGATCATATGACTCATTCTAGGGTGGCAGCGTTTAGTATAGGTAGTCTATTGACTGTTTTTTATTTCTCAAGGGAGTAGTGAGGTGTGATGTTATTAGTGTGTTCACGTGGTACACTTGAGATCCTAGTTCCCCAACCACTTATGGAGTTCCATCTTTGTGGAAAGATGGTACATGTGTGTGGTGTTTATGGAGAACAATAGTATTATAGTGGTAGAGGATAAAGACTATCTTAGGGTTTAGGGACTAAGGTTACTATCATTCCATAATAGTCAGGCAGTTGGGAATCTAATAGTCTCTTGAGCTATGGAGGTGTCCATGGAGCTTAGGTCCAAGAGCAACAAGTTCAATAGGGGAGTATAACTTAAGTAAGTTGAGTTCCAATAAGAGGTTTTGAGGTAGGATTATTGCATGCGGTAGAGCCTATTCTAATAGAGCAGTATGTTAGGCTATCTACCATTCGAGGTATGATTTTGTTTGCGTCTACTATTTATTCTATCCTATTTGACACAGGAGCCCCACATTATTTCATATATACTTCTTTCATTAGAGGATGGGTTTGGTGGTGTATTATTTATATATTGTTCTCTCAATCAATACACCCTTGGGAATGAATATAGAGGGGGATATAGAAGTTTTAAAATTGTGATTTGGTCATCAGTGACTACTGTTTCCTATGGGACTTCTTCATGTTAAAAATTAGTGGACTTGATGTGAATCTTGGGGTGGACTGGATCATCTATTATCAAGATCAAATCAATTTTTTATTATTATTTTAGAGTTTATTTTAAATCTCATGAGGTTGGTGGATTCAAGTATGTGGGAGAATGGGATGTCCGTTTAGGTCATGCTGGACCAAACCTTCAGCGACTTGGTGGTATCACCACCTATGTGGCTAGTCTTATCCTAGATGAGGGAGAGACTCATCGGCCTATATTTCCACCTATGGTAAACCTATTCCTTGAAATCTTTCTCAAGGAATTCTCATAATTACCAACCAACAATGTAATTGAGCTTATGATTGAGATATTGATGGGTGCAGAACCTATTTCCATCCCTCTTTATAGAAATGTAGTGATAAAGGCATGGGAATTGAAATATTAGCTAGAGGATTTGGATGAAAAGGGGTTCATCCATATGATCACATCCCATTAGGGTGCTCCAATTTTGCTTTATAAAAAGTCATATGAAACTTTGAGACTGTGTAGATTATCAGATTCTTAACCGGGTCATGTTTAAGAACCAATATCCACTCCCACACATTGATGTTCTATTTGAACAACTCAAAGGTGCTCATGTTTTATCTAAGATTAATCTATAGTCTTGGTATCACAATATCAGAGTGTGACTATCTGATGTTCCTTATACAACCTTTTTGAGTAGGTATAATACTTATGAGTACCTCATTGTGTTTTTTGGGCTCACATATGTGACTGTGGTCTTCATGTATATGATTAATATAATCTTTCACCCATATTTAGGCTCCTTTATGGTTGTCCTTATCAATGACATCTTAGATTACTCTAAGTCTAGATATAAGAATTCTAGGATTCTTTAGATAATGTCTAGGATTATTTGTGGATGAAAAATGTATTCAAAATTCTCCAAATATCAGTTTTGGTTAGATCAAGTACATTTCTTGGGCCATGTAATATCTGATCTAGAGTATATGTGAATCCTAAGAAGGTTGATTCCATAGTTTCTTGGGAGATTCCCAATAATTATTTTGAGATCCATAGCCTCATGGGGCTAGCTTGATATTACCTCTAGTTTATCCAGGACTTCTCCTACTTGGTGGTTCCATTGACGACACTGACCAAGAAGGGGTAAAGTTAATCTAGCCTGGTAATCATAGGATATCATTTTTAGATTTTAATAATAGGATGAAATCCACACTGATGTAGACCTTTCATGATATTGGTAAGTAGCACAACTTATACTGTGATATTTCAAGTGTCATATTAGGTGTTTTTTCTTATATAGGATGGGTGATTAGTTACTTACGATTTCAAATAGCTAATACCACATGAGTGTAACTACCTAAACAATGACTTGGAGCTGTCTATAGTGGTACACACCCTAAGATGTTGGTGGAATAACCTACCGGGGGAGAGTTTTGTGGTTTATATATATATAATAAAATATTAAAATATATCTTCTCCTAGTGTGACTTTAATATCAGGCAGATAAGGTGGTATTATTACTTGGAATCATTTGAATTCAATATAGATCACACCTTTGGGATGAGGAAAGTAGTGGCGTACACTTTGACTGTAAGGACTATCCTTAAACATTATATATTATAGTGATTTTAAAATAGGATTATATTTATTTATTTACCAAATATATTTCAGGGTTATAGTTTTAGATAATTAGGAAAAACCTGACATAGGAAACCCATACATTACATGTGAAAACTTATTCACAATTTCATTTTTTTCATAAAACAAAAGCCTTTAAAATAAAACTTGTTTTCTCTTCATGAAACATCTTCAACATTTCCCCTTGATCTCATCCTTGTCTCTATTAACCCTTAAATCCTATGAAAAACATTTTAAAACTTATGATGAGAAAAAAAAAATTATTAAGGGACATAAAAGAAAGGAAAATGTTAGTCCAGTGAAAATACATAATGAAATTTTCTTAAAAAATACCTTTTTATTCATAAAAAGGAATCATATTTTCAAAAAGATTAATATCTTACCTTTTGAAAACTAAATGATTTTCATGAAAAATCATAAGAAATCATATAAAATATATTTAGGTAACATGGGAAATCATTTTTCATATCACTCATACAAATATTGTGTCTCTCTCAAGTACACCGGGAGTAACCATCATAGTTAAATTTGGAATAATCACCATAATATTATTCCTATTATCTCTTAGAAGAAACCTAATCAGTTAACTCCATCCCATTAACCAATTAATTGGAGATCTATAACTTTGTCACTCACCCTAAATTTATCACATAACCACCCATACTCATAAAAAAATTACAATAAATTTAACATAAGCATAATGCAAAAATCTTTCACAAATGAAACATTCTTGAGTAAAATAACTTTTCAATTTTGAAATAAATTTTAATTTTTAAAAATCCACACTCATAAATGTAAAAAATTTATTTGAAAATAAAATTGTAAACATGTAAATAAATATTAAAAACATTTAATAAATATAAAATTAGGAAATTATGTTCATTCTGTATATGTTAAAAAACATTCCTGTAGGATTTTGTAAAAAAAGTTGAAATAGTAACTTTAAAAGAGGATTTTAAAAGAAAGTCCCTTATAAATATCATATCAATGAAGTATACATTAATAAAATGAATAAATTATGTGTATTCACCATAAATACAGATAAAAATTAGAAATACAACATAAGATATTCAAAATTCATTTCACACATAATATTAGCCCGACATAATCAAGAAGTACAAGTTTAACCCAAATAATGAAAATTAGGTTAAGAATTACCTTACACTTTGTAATCAGTTGAATTGTATGCACCATAAAAGTAATAATTATTAAATAAAAAATTTAATATCATGAATATAATGAGATTCATGATATGATATATCAAATTGAAGTCTATACACCACACAAAATAAATTAGTGGTGAATAAGACATATATCTCACAGAAGTAAAAAATGAGATGAGAAACCCTTACAAAGTTTTCATCATAAAGGTGATATTAATCAATGGGGTGATTATGTGTAACAAAATTATATCTAAAAATATAGAAGTGGTAGAAAAAAATAAATAAATAAAAATATATTCCACACATAATCTTGGCATAATATAATCAATGAAGGATATGTATAACCCAATGAATGGAAATTGAGTTAAGAAACCCATTACTTCTTTCTTCACTTTATTTTTTCATAATTTAACCTCCTATATAACTGTTTAAATAATATTAATAACTCATTATAGAACTATAATCATATTTATAATACCTTATGTGATGACTTTATAAAATTTTATAACACATTCATTAATAGTATTTCATTATTTTCATGGTTTCGAGTGTGTTCTTTTCATGGTTTCATGATCGGTTCATTCATGTATAATTATGGATGTTATTGTAAAATGAGATTAAAACTCCAAAAGTTTAATGAAATAGTATTAATGAAATTACATAATTATTAATGGTCACATATATCATTTTTATTTCTTGTGTGAGGATGATTTATTTAATATAATGTTAATGATAAATGTTTAGTTTATTTTGGTGGGTTTTTAGAACACCATGTACTAGTTTCGTTTTATTAATATTATTAGTATATATTAGTTCCAAAACATGAAATAGGTTATAATATACCTATTTATATCTTATTTAACCATACCGATACTTTTATTACCATTCATGAAGGTGGTAATAGAAAAAAAACCAGTATTCACATAGAAGGTTAACTGCCATAGTTTAAAAAATGGTTTCGTTTATTTGAATATGAGGAGGTAATAAAAAGGATGAATATATGATATTCCATAATAATCATAAAAATACAATATATATATGATTATTTAGTTATCATGACTTTATGTATGAAGGAGGTGAGTAGAAAATAGAAGAAGAAAAGAAAATAAGAGAGGTGTTTTGAGAAACTTACCTCTTGGATATCACCTCCTTGAAGGACCCCTTGAGGACCTTGGATTTGATCTTTCAGTGATAGAAGTAGAAGTTGGATATAGGGAGAGTGATTATGAGTGGTTTGGAAAGATATTTTAAGATATTCAAGGCTCGTGAGGAGAAATGGGGTTGGGGGGGGGGGGGTGGTATTTATACTTGAGGAGGGGAGGTTTTAGGTGATTAAATGTTGGGAAAAAATCCCTCAAGGTGTCCTATTGGTATGTTTTGGGTGAGATTTTGTTTGTTTAAAAATCCAGATGATCGTGAATGAGTATGGTTGGTGTTTTCTAAAAGAAGGTTTTTAAGGTTGTGTAGTTTCCCAATGTTTACCAATTTTGTGGGCCTCAAAATTGGGAATTTGTATTTAGAAAAGGAAGGTTTTCATCCAAAGAGTGAATGTTATAAAGAAATTTGAATAAAATAAGAAAATAAGGTAACCACATACCTTGAAACGTGGGATGTGTACCATGTATGGGAATGGTTCGCGGCTGCGTACCGAGTAGCAGGAACGATACACGGAATGGTTTGCGACGAAGGGATCGTGATACGCAGAAGGCATAGAGTTTCGCAAAATGGTGCACCACATAGGAAGAGATACATTACATGTAACATAGTGAAAAAATGGTATGTGAAAGGGTTGCGGCTTGTGGAAGGAGGATCCGTATGTGGTGGAGGCTGTACCGAATCAAGGATTTGGTAAATCTCAAATTAGTTGATTTTGATGACATCTTTTCTTATATAAGGAGCAATAATCCCACCGATTAGAGTTGAGAGTGAATATCATTTGAGAAAATCTATTTGTTCTAAGAATTTGGTGAATTTCGATGGCATTTCACACATAATAAATTCTAGTGAAGGTTCTTGCGAGGTACTGAAGCCCGTAAAAGGAGAAGTGGTTCACAAGGATGATTCTACGAAGGGAAGTGGTTCACATTGAAGGAATTACACCAAATATTTTTGTGGGTAATTGTAGGCCGAAGATAAGGAATGCATGAAGAAAACGAACATGGTAAATAGATGGGGGTATTTGGTATGTGGAAGAGAAGGCAATCCGTGAACAGAAAACAGTTCACGAACAGAGGGTGATTCATAGAAGTAGAGCCAATATGAATATGCAGTATGCAGATTCAGTACATGGAGGTAGTTTGTAGAGGCAGAACATAGAGGAAGTAAATGGAAATAGGTGGTTTGCAGAATAGATAGTGGTACATGGAGGATCCAGTCTGTGTAGAAAACCCACTACACAATACGTGGGAGGAGAAGGTGGTTCTCAAAACACTCAAGGAAGCTTGAGAAAGCTTTAAATCCATTTGTGAAAGTATTTTCCAGTATATAAAAGTTCTTGGGAAGTTGGAAATCATCTGTGGGTGAAAAAGGGACTTCAAAAGAGAATCTACCTAAAGTTGAGTATATAGGATTTCATGAAAATGAAGGGACCTACATGTCCATATACTATGTTCTACCTACAAGTCTATAAACTGTGAGTGGATTCCTTTCTAAGAGGAGTGAGCGAATGAAGAGGAAGATGATGACCCTTTCCATCGACAATGATTCAGAGAAAGAGGCATAGGTAGTGACTCTTGGGAATGTAGTGAGCAGAACCTAAATATTGTAAAGGCAGTGAGCCTGAGAATAAAAGATCTAGCCTGAACATTGTACTCATTATTGGAAGTGAGCTTTAGTGAATTTGGTACATCGGCACACTACCGTTGTATGCTCCTTGAAAATAGCCCAGTGAGGGTGAACCAAGTAAAAATTTCCGTGTCTCGTGCATGATTTAAATTCTATTCATAATTTGCAATGATAATAAGAAAGAAGATACTTTTGTTTAATGATTAAACAAAATATAAACAGGAAGAAATTTTAATATGTCATACCCTGATTCACCCCCCCTCTCAGGGTATTCAACCTAGTAAACCTAACATTAAACAATGATTATTTTATATTTAAAGCCAACCAAATCTAGGGGTAATTAATTTCCATGAATTTTTCTGATAATAAATGTGTTAAATGATTTTTAGAGTCTCTCAACACATCAAACACCAATTTAAAGATTTAATTTTTTGGTATTTAAACCTTTACCATTTAATTTTAACCAGTTTAATTATTTTACCTATACCGCGATACATATTTTTTTTACCATGGTAACTTTTTTATTCCTAAAATGAAAATGACCTTAGAAAATAATTTAGACCTTATGATTCCAAATATTTAATCCATTTTACCAAATTCAATTCACATAATTAGAAAAATAATATTTAAAACTAAACCCATAAACACAATGAAAAAGAGGGGTTTTAAAATGAAAAAGTTCAAATGTCTACAAAGTTTTTATATCCAATTCCAATGTGAAATTGATTTTAATGACATAAATTCAATTTATTTATGTATAATTGAACTAATTATACTTTAGAATCAAATTAAAATATAATATAAAAATATAAATAAATTATAAGAAAATTTAGTTTTCAATTAGAATTCAGTATTTATCACTATTCATAAAAAAGAAACTTTTCCAAAAAATACCAAAATTTTACCCTAAGATATTTTTTATATTACTCTTAAAAAAATGAAATTTATTTTTTCAAATAAAATTTATAAAATTTTCAAAATTTATATTTAAAATAGGTGTTTAGTTAAAAGGCGACAATATTGGATTTTAGAAAAATATTTCTTTTTATGATTAAAATTGGATTTATTATTATATTAAGCCTATCAACTTATTGGTTGAATTTAAAAAAATATTGAATATATAACATATAAATTTAATTAATATTTTCACTAATATTTATTAATTTAATTTATTTAGATAAAATGATATTGTGGGCATAAAAATATTTTTTTTATAAAAACACATCCTTTATATTCAATTCGTTTTTTTATTTTCATTTATAATTAATTGGGAACCAATGAATTAATTTTATAAACATGAGTAAACTATATTTTTATAATTTATTTAATTTAATTCATTCTCACCATTCCAATGTCTAGGTGATAACTATCACATTATAATATTTAGTCATTTGTTTAAGTTCGATGCGACGTATCTTTCATGATATTGAACATAATGTTTCATTTCAAAATATCATGATGTTATATTCTACCCCCTTTAATAAATTTAATCCTAAAAATTTGATATTGGGATTGAAAAACTAGGGGTTTGACTTTTCAAAATACCTTTTTTGAAATCCCACATTGTAAAAAGGATCAATAAAGTTTCTTTTTGAAAAGAGAGAAAGGAAAGTACAATGGTCACATGAGATAACACATAATAGATTTCCATGTAGAAAAACATGGATATGGAAGAGAAAAATAACTCTAAAGGAATATTATAGAGTGATAGAGAACATGATCATGGAAAAGTTAACCATCACAAAACCATAAATATGTGATGGGTTACAAGGCCATTGATAAAAGTAAACGGATAATGATTTTGTTTCAAAATAAATTTTCTAAAATTGAGGAATTATTTTACTACCTATACTAAGATCATATGAAAAAATACTTACTTTACAAGTATAATTTCATCCTCATATTTTCTCCAAATGATGAGTATTCAAGATGATTTTTTCATACTAAAAGTATCCAAATGAATTTATATGGATCAAAAAATCCACAAAAGTAAAATTATATATTCATCTTATCTTTAGGAATTAACCAAAAAAAAGGTTAGTACAAGATACTGTAATTTTCAAAAAATAATAGACCTTTATATGATGAAAAACTACTTTAATCACCAAAATTCAATAGTAATACCCAATGTTCACCATATTCCATTCAACAAATAACTATCCTAAAAATTACTCAAAATATTCTAGACTAAAATTGAAACTAAAAAATTATAAGTATTTTATTACACCGTCTTCCAAGATAAATTTAGTATTTATCTTAAAATAATATCAATCACTTTTAAAGTCTCATACCAAAATATAATTTCCATAACCACATAATCTTCAAGGTATACTAATCATTTCCATAAATAACCTAAATCACCATAAATCATATATGTTTCCAAAAGGTAATTCATACTTTATTTCTCTAACAAAATAAAATAGTATTCTATTTACCTTAATCATATAAGGTTTACAAAATAGTGAATGTCTTCCAAAATAATATTGATCACTTAATACCCAAATCAATTTCCAATCCCATGGTTATCAATATGATAAAACATATGATCCCAAAATGAACTTTACCTTTATCCATCAGATAGTTTAAATAAATAAAATAAATTTCATACTAACCAAGACATCACATAGACCAGTGGTAGGCGATACAACCTTTCCACCTTTCGGTTGTTGGTTCAATTATTGTGGCCTTTATGGATGTGACAGGTTGTCACCCATCCTTTAGGTTTTCTCTTTTCTAAAAATATATTAATATAATAATTATAAAACTCCAAAGATGTTAGAAACATACTAAAAAATAACCTTAATTTGTTTAACCTCAAATATTATCTCATAACTTTAATTTTTTATCCAAAATTAAGAACCTATAATTACCTCAAATTCAGAGATCACATAAACCAAAAATATTACCAATGAATTTAACCTTATGTCCAAAAGAGTAAAGGAATTGTTCCTCAAATAAACTTTTTAATAAAGTTAAGGGTTATATGGACCTTAAAAATTATCAATTTTTACTAATTTTTAAAGGTATGAATTCCAGATAACATATGTTTCCAAATTTATGAAAACAAAACCAACTATATAAAAATAATTTTGCACTCCATGATTCCCATAACATTTTTAAAATACCACTATATCATAAATTTGAAAACTAAATACATAAACACACCCTTCATTAAACTTCCTTATTAAACCATTAACCATGCTTCATCATCTAATTCTTTAATACTTCATTCCTACAATAAAATATATGAATTATATCATTATGATTCATCAATATAAACCCAAAAAGTTTGCATACTTAGAACATAAGAAAATAATTCTTACCTTAAATACAGAAATTAGGATTTCTTTGATATCCACTATATCTTCTGACATGAAGGGAAACTTACATAAAGTAAATGTTCATGTTCTTTATGGAATTTCACTTTTTGAGAGAGATAGTAAAGTTGAAATTTTTAAATAAAATTAAAAATACACTATGATCTATAAAAGTTTTGGATAAAAGAAAAGGTGTTAGATAATTCAAATATTTTATTGCATGTAATTTGAATACTCAAAAATCTATGAAAATCATTTGAATAATATTTTACAATAATAGTGATAATCAAATCATCTTTAAGGGTAAAAAAGGTTGTGAAAGATCACTTTCCTTACATATTGATAAACAATCCTTAATCTGTAGAAAAGTAAATCATTAAATCATGAAATTAATTATTACATGTTAAAATGAAAATATTCCTTTTAAAGATAACATCCATACATACTATATAATACTTTAACCTTCAAATAATTTATATATAAATCAATTAACATTCTAAATATAATATCCAAAAATATCATTAATCTTTTAGAAATTCATCACTTTAAACATAAATAGGGGTGTATAATCCTTTAAGCTTATAATCACATTTTAACTTGTAAACCCTATTATGATATTCATAACTTTTAATAAACCATCATAATTTCTAAAGTTATCTAAAACCCACTATTATACCAACTGTAAGTACCCAACATTAGACATTACATATTTTAGTGATTTTAAACTATAATTCTACTTATTTAGTTCCCAAATATATTTTAGGTTTAGAGGTTTAGAGAATTAGGAAAAACCCTTACATTGTAAATCCATACATTATAAGTGAACACTTATAAAAAATATCTATTTTTTCATAAAACAAAAGACTTTAAAAATAAAACTTTTATTCTCTTCATGAAACATCTTCAAAATTACCCCTTGATCTAATCCTTGTCTCTATTATCCCTTAAATATTTAGAAAATAATTTTAAAACTTGGGATAAAAACAGAGGCTCAATAAGGGCCATAAAAGAAAGGGAAATTTTAGTCTAGTGAAAATCCATAATTTTTTTAAAAAAACACACCTTTTTATTCAGAAAAAGGAATCATCTTTTAAAAAAGATCAATATCATAGCTTTTGAAAATTAAATGATTTTCATGAAAACTCATACTAAATCATATAAAAGATAAGTAGGTAACTCGAGACATAATTTTCCATACCACTCTTACAAATATTTTAGCTATCTCGGTTATATAGGGAGTAACCATCATAGTTACATTTGGAATAATCACCGTAGTATTATTCCTATAATCACTTAGGAGAAACCTAACTAGTTAACTTTGTCCCATTACCCAACGCATTGAAGAGCTATAACAGGATCAAATTCCCTTAGTTTATCATGGAAACTCTTGTAATAAAACAAATACCCAAGAACCACAACACAATAATAACATACAAATCTTGCATAAAATAAACATTCTTGAGGAAAACATCTTTTCCATTTTTAAATCACTTTTAATTTTTATAAAGCCGCACACTCATAAATGTAAACACTTTATTTGAAAATAAAATTGTAAAAATATAAAGGAATATTCTAAACATTTAAGTGAAATGAAATAATGAAATTAAGTTCATTAAATATATGTTAAAAAACATTACTTTAGGCATTTGTAAAAATAGTTGAAAGAGTAACTTTAAAAAGGATTTTTAAAAGAAATTCCCTTATAAATATCATATCAATGAAGTGGGCATTAATAAAATGAATAGATTATTTGTATTCATTATAAATGCACATAAAAATTTTTTAAATACCACATAAGCTATTAAAAATTCATTTTACATATAATATCATCACGACAAAATCAAGATGTCGAAGTTTAACCTAAAGAATGGAAATTGGGTTAAGAATTCCCTTACACTTTGTAATCAGTCGAATCGTATAAACCATAAAAGTAATAATTATCAAATAAAACATTTAATACCATAAATATAATTATATTAATGATATAATATATCAAATGTAATTATATACACCATATAAAATAAATTAGCGGTGAATAAGGCATATATCTCACAAAAGTAAAAAGTGAGATGAGAAACCCTTACAAAGTTCATATCATAAAGGTAAGAGTTAATCAATGGGGTGATTATGTGTAAAAAAATTATATCCAAACAAATATAAATGGGATTATATCATAAATAAATAAAAATTTATTCGAAACATAATATTTTCATAATATAATTAATGAAGAATATGTATAACCCAAGGAATGGAAATTGAGTTAAGAAACCCATTACCTCTTGTTTACTTCAGTTTTACACACCATAATCTTCTATATAATGGTTTAAATAATGTTATTAAATCATTTAAGAACCATATTAATATTTATAATACCTTATGTGATGATTTTATAACATCTTATGACACATTCATTAATAATATTTCATTATTTTCATGGTTTTGGGTGTGTTCATTTCATGGTTTCAAGATCAGTTTATTTGTGTATAATTATTGATGTTATTGTAAAATGGGATTAAAACTCTATAAGTGTAATGAAATATTATTAATAAAATTACATAAGTATTAATGGTCCCATATAACATTTTTATTTCTTCTATAAGGATGATTCATTTGATAGAATGGTAATGATAAATGTTAAGTTTATTTTAGTGGTTTTTTCCGAACAACATGAACTAGTTTCATTTTATTAATATTATGAGTATTTATTAGTTAAATAAAATTAAATAGGTTATAATATAACTATTTAAATATTATTTCACCTTAATTAAACTTTTATGACCATCCATGAACACGGGCATGGAAAACAAAAAAACATTATCCACAGAGACAGTTAACCGCCATAATTTGGACAATGGTTTTATTTATTTGAATAAGACAAGGTAGTAAAAAGTATGAATATAATATATTAAATAATAAATATAAAACTCCAGTATATAAATTATTATGGAGTTATCATGACTTGATGGATGAAGGAGGTGAGGAGAAAATAGAAAAAGAAAAGAAAATAAGAGAAGTGCTTTGAGAAAATTGCCTCTTGGATATGAACTCTTTGAAGGATCCCTTAAGGACTGTGGATTTGGTATTTTGGTGATACCAATAAAAACTTTACATGGGTAGAGTTATTAGGAGAGTTTTTTGAAGAGATTTTATGAGCTTCAAGTCTTTTGTGGAGAAATGGGGTTGGGATGAGTGGTTTTAAGTGATTAAATAATGATTATTTTATATTTAAAGCCAACCACATTGAGGTGGAATTAATTTACAAGAATTTGGATAATAATTAATGTTTTAAAGGATTATTAGGGTCTATAAACACATAAAAAAACCATTTAAAGGTTTAATTTTTAGGTATTTAAGACTTTACCTTTTGACTTTAACCCCTTTCATTATTTTACCTATACCGCAGTAAATCTTTTTTATCACGATAAATTTTTTATGAATAAAAATGAAAATAACATTAAAAAATAATTATAGATTTACAATTCAAAATTTGAAATCCATTTTACCAAATTAAATTCATATATTTAGAAAAATTAGATTTAATCTAAACCCGTAAACACAGCGAAAAAGAGGGTTTTTAAAGTGAAAAAGTTCAAATGTCTATAAAGTTTTTATTTCCAATTTGAATGTGAAATTGATTAAAATGACATAAATTGTATTTATTTAAGTATAATATAACTAATTATACTTTAAAATATAATCAAAATTCATTATAATTATATAAATAAATTAGAAAAAATATAGTTTTCAATTAAAATTCAGTATTTTTCAATTTTTATAAAAAATGAAAATTCTACAAAAAATATAAAAATTTCACCCTAAGATAATTTTGATATTAAAATTTAAAAAATTATTCTTATTTTTTCAAATAAAAATTATAAAAGTTTCAAAATTTACATTTAAAAGAGGTGCACCATTCAAAGGCCATAGAATTTTCTTTTAGAAAAATATAGTTACTTATGATTAAAATTAATTTTATTCTTTTATTAATCCTATAAAAATTATTGGATGTATTTTAAAAAAATTGATTGAATATATAAAAAATAAATTTCATTAATATCTTTCACTAATAATTAATAATTTAATTTATTAAGATAAAATTCTATTGTGGGTATAAAAATAGTTTTTTATAAAATCACCTCCTTTATATTCAATTTGTTTTTATTTTCATTTATAATTAATTGGTAACCAATGAAATAATTATATAAACACGAGTAAACTATATTTTCATAATTTATTTAATCTCATTCATTCCTATAATTCCAATGTCTAAGTGATAACTATCACATAATAATATTTAGTCGTTTGTTTATGTTTGATGTGGCATATACTGTGTGACATTGAACATAGTGTTATGTTTAAAAAAACCAGGATGTTACATTTACCAGGAAAACTCATCCCCAGGTTGTTAAAGAGTATAGTTATAAGTGGAAAATCTTGGCCCTGTTTGTAGAGTTTAAGCTTGATGTCTAGGAGTACTAGGTCAAGGAAACATTGGTTTCCCTATACATAATTTCCTTACTCCTTGAAATTGTGAAAGAGACCAAATTATTAGATTCTAACTTTCTAGTGATGAGATACAATATATATGCTAGGTATCCCCCTCTTGACTAATATTTTGATGACAATGAGATCCTATATGTCTAAGGATGAGTGTTTGTCCCCATGAGAATGCATGAGGACTTGATGAGGGAATTACAATCCTCGAGATGGGTCATGTATCCTGGATTGACCAAGATGCATTATGATGTTCATAGGTAATATAGGTGTCCTAGAATAAATAAGGATATAACATGTTTTATTTTTTGATGCTCCACCTTTCAGAAAGTGAAGGCTGAGCATCATCATTCTATTGGTATACTCTAATTATTTTCTATTCTAGAGTTGAAGTAGGATAATGTTATGAAGGATTTTTTGATGGGTATACCAAGGAATCCTCATGTACATGATGAAATTTGGGTTATCATTGATCATCTAAAAAATTTAACCCAATTATTACCCATAAATGAGTCTTCTAAGTTGACGAGTTGGGTATATTGTATGTTCAAGAGGTAATACGCCTACAAAGGGTGATATAAACCATTATATCAGGTAGAGATAACCATTTCAAATCAAGACTATAGAAGAGATTTCAAAAAGAATTGGGAACATAGATCCATTTGAGAAAAATTTACCACCCAAAAATATATGGGAAATCAGAGCGTACCATACAAGTGATCAAGGGCATTCCCTGAGCATGTGTCCTCAATTTTTGTGGCTCTTCGAAAAGTCATTTGGTCTTGGAATAGGTAACTTAAAAAACATATAATATGAATATGTCCATATGGATCCATTTTATGCCTTTTATTATAGGTTATGTCAAATTCCTTTATGCTAGTTAGAAGTCAGCAAGTCAGTGATGATAGGGTCAAACCTAGTCTAGGAGACCTATGGGCAGATCTAGTTGATATAGAAGTGTTTAACATAATATCATAGTAAGAAGAGATCCTATGTTAACTAGAGATGAAATCCCATGGAGTTTGAGGTTGGTGATCGGGTCTTCTTACATGTGCCACCAAGGTTGGGTAAGCATTTAATTCAGAGGAAAGGAATGTTTTTTTGAGGTTCATTGGGAAATTCAAGATTTTAGAAAGTCTCATCCCAATTTATTATCGACTATCTCATCTATTAAGGTATGAAATAGTGCATGAAACATTCCATGTATCTCATCCTTAATAGTATTACCCTAACCCATCTCATGTTATTGATGCTAATGATATCGATATGGAGACCGATGCTTCCTTTAAGGAATAACTAGTTCATATCATGGATCGTAGGGACAAAAATATCTATGGAGGGATTGTACCTCTGGTGTGGGTGTTGTGGCAGCATGGGTATAACTAGATGGAAAATTAAGAGCGAGAGTCTAATATGAAACCTCAGTGGCCAAATATCTTCACTAAAGAAACTCGGTTAATCTCAGGAGTATAGATTTGGGATGAGATACTATATAAAGGGGAGATTTTAAGATCCTAAATTTTATCTGAGGAACATTATAGCATATTCTTTCTATCATAAGTTCACATTTTTTCCTTGGGTGTGTATGTTGGGTGTGATTTTATGTAATGAAAATTACTTGGGAGAATCTGAAGTGTTAGAGACTTGGAATTTTAGGTTTTGGGAAAATAGAATAGGGTGCATGGTTCGTGCACAATTTATAATAACTGTACACCCCAAATTCTTGGAATACATAGGCACACAGTTTTTTAAATCATGTTAAGGGTTATAAATAACCATGGAAATGTTTGTAGAAAGTTATATAGGTATTTTCCATGGTCAACGAACGATTTGTCAAACCCTACACCAAAAACCTATATAATTTCATTTCTTAGATTATGAGTAAAGCACAATTGACACATGGTTTGTCAAACTGTGTGACCAAACCGTGCAGCCTTCTAAAAAGTAGAAAAATTAAGAATTTAACCTTACAAATCCTTACCCCTTAAAAACTATATTTTTCCCTTATTTTTTCCATAAAATCCTCCATCATACACCCCTTGATCATTCCTTTTTTCTTGAAAAATATCCCTAAATATATGATCATTTTAGATTCTATTTGATGCTATCAAATCCTTATAATAAGTTTACAACCCATCTATTCTCCTTTCTCATTTCTTTAACCTTCGAGTTTTATTATAATATATTTTCATAATTTTCACCTTGGATTAGTGTTTAATTTTGGAAATGAACTTGGAAAATGAAATTTACCTTGTTGGTTGCTTTATTAAGAATTATAAGATGGTATTTGTAAATTCTTTTGAAAAATGGAAGTTGAAATTATTTTGGGAATGGAAATATTAATTGAACTTGTGTATTTTTTTATTGTATTGTATCATGGAACTTATAAAACTTATATTTAAACCTAACGTGAAAAAATAACCTAGGTTGTTATATGGAATTATAGTTAAACCCAAGATTAACCCATCCCCTAGGTTGATATAGGAAATTATGGTTAATCCCAGGGTGAACATAGCCCCTAGGTGGACTCTAGGGCCCCATGGATGGGTATATTACCCCTGAGTGCTGGTTTGGACCAGGTATGAGTTTATTACCAATGGATAAGAGTGGATTGGATTTTTTGTGGTCTCTATTATGTTCTTAGAGACATATGGAATTGGTTGAAGTGGGCGAGTCCAACCTTGGGTGTCACAACAGAGCCCAAGTTTAAATATTTATTTATTTATTTTTCAAGTTATTTATATTGTTTATATATATCAATATTTCATTCACTTATTGTTCACACTTGATTATTTAGGGAATTAATTGGTGGTGGACTATTGAGTCGTACTCACACCCGACTCATGATTATATTGGGTAACCAACAAATTTCATAGATTCTAGAAGGGATAAGGGTAAGCACCCTATGACTAATGCATGATTTCTTACTAGTACAGATCTAGGGAATGGTGTTAGGCTAGAGATTGGGGATCTTAGAGAGTTATTCCATTTTTATTTACCCTTTTTGTTCAATTTTGTACCTATTGTATATGACTAATGACATGTTTATCTTTTGACTTTCTTGTAGAATAATTTTGGATATTACATGGGTTGTGTTTGTTCTTGGATATTGTATTGATGTTAACCTATGGTGTTATATGATGTGTGTTATTTTCTTTATTTACCATTGTGGTTGCACTCTGACTATGAGGGTATAGTTTTAAGAAATATTATTATAACCTCACCTCTAATCACCAACCTCTGAAATTTGGGGAGGCATGCCTAAGTTATTGAATCATTATTTTGATATGATAACCGATCATTGATCTGGGGTGGAAGGACATTACACCATTAATGTGATAATGTAATTAGAGTATCTATCACATTGAAAGGTCATAACAGTTACCTTATATGATGATAAACTCTAAGTGTTATGAAACTATTATTAAATATATGTTCTATGGTCGGGTTACATCTATTTAATGAGACATAGATGATGCAGTCTATCATGTGTAGGGGTATCATAAGATATTGATACTTCTTCTAATGAAGTTTTCAATTAGTAATCTATGAGAGAGAATATTATGAGAACATACCTTCTAGTAGAAATTACACATGCTATATGTGTTATTGGATATTCCTATATGTGGATGTGTATATTAGTAATTATAATTGAGATTATTATTAATATATATCATGAGTCTTATACTTTGATGTATTTATGAAAACCATGATAACATATGCACATATCAAGGTATGATACGTTGGGTGAATCACAAATGATATGACACTAATGATTATGTCAATAAATTATTTGTACCTTCCATTTTAATGGAACTAGATATCTATCACCCTTTAATGGAAATGGAACTATCTAATTAAGTCTATGAATATGATGATTTATCAACTAGTTTATTTCAAGAAATTCAAAGAAAGATGTATCAAGAACATAGGCCTATGACACAAGCAAAGGAACATTCTTGATGATATATTGAGATAAATGGATTATATTATATAGTGAGAATTCATAGGAGGTTTTTGTCATTGTGAAATTAATGGTTTTCTTCATGGGCACATTGATGTGTTATAGGATTATAATCTTGGACTTTAGGCTAGTTCAACTAATGATATTGAGAAAGAGTCCTAATGGGTCAAAAACCAAGTGTATCTAGAACCTTAGTTAAATTATATTTGAATTTAATATTATAATAAATATTATTCTCAAGATTTTAGGAATAATAATTATTCAGGTTATTTTTATTGAATATATTCAATCACTAGTTATTTAAATGAATATATATGTGAGATAAATATTAAATAAATATATATTCATGAGTTAGTGAATATGATATTTTTTTTAATGTAAATATGAAATTTATTTATTTATTGAATGAATAATATCATGATATTTATTTATTTAAATAAATAGTTATTATTAAAGGTTCAATAAATATTAAGGAGGATTTTTGGACTGAGTTAAGGGTCCATAATAAAATGATATATTTTATTTAATATAATTTAAATAAATAAATATTTATTTATCTAAGAAATGTCATTTTAAACATCCATGAGTTTTTTCACACGTTAAAGAAACAATTATAATAATAAAAATATTATTATTCAATGTGGGGTTTATTTAGGATTAAGGGACTAGTTAAGGATCTATGAAATAAATAATTTTCTAACATAGATATATAAACCTGATTATATTATTTTATGGTGAAATCTCAAGAGTGAGAATTGAGTCCGTGCAAAAAAATATCTAAATAATTCTCTCAAGTCCTCAAGAGAACTTCTCAAGAATGTTTCAAAGAATGAAGAATGACCATCCTCCTCATTCCTCTCAAGACTGAGAGAACTAGAAAAAATCTTTTAGGTTCAGAAGGACTTTTTGTTGTGATTAAAAAATAATTATACAATCTATTTGGTTCTTCCACATTGATACTTATAGTTCCAACAATTATATTCCAAGGTTTGTGGAGAATTTTTGGATACCACTAGAGGTATTCTAACTATGGATCCTTCATCTCAATTATGGAATGATAAGAAACAACAACCAATTCGACAATGAAGAAATAATTCCAAGTGAAGGTAATAATTGTTTATAAAAATTAATTATAAATTAAATGTGATAACTTATATCTTTGAATATTTTGAGTTTGGGTTCATCAATTTCTAAGTAATTATTCGAAGAAACCAATGAAATTCCATTATAAGGAATGAGCCCAACTGCTTTCACTGTACCCCAAAACCTTCTAGGATATCCAAGTAGTTGAGTGGATTAAATTAAACTATTAAAAATTTAATGATTTTAAGCGTTATCCTTTATCAATGTTTTTTATAAGCACTGGAAAAATAATTTTTATCAATTCTAAAATAAAGAATTAATAAAGATTAAATTTTATTAGCACATATTTTAGAAATGATAAAATTTGTGCCTTTATCAGAATTTTATTTAGCACTTATAAATTTAATGTTTATCAACACTACTAATAAAATTGATAAAAAGGAAATAGTGTATAGGTGTACAAAGGTGACAAGTCTTGCTTAGAAAAATTTGGTCTTAAATAAATTAGGAAAAAAAGTCATGAAAACCTAATAGTTGGTGTTCCTAACACATTATAGGTGAATATAGTCTCTTTAAAAATATTGAGAATCATGAAAGAGGTAATGTGACATTTGTAAATGATTTCTATATGAAAATCAAGGGTATTATATCAACTCAAATTGAAAATAAGACTTTAAAATTTAATGATATTCTTTATTTGTAATGGATAAAGCACAATTTTTTGAGTGTTAGATAACTTTTTTATGATTTACATGAGGTTATTTTCAAGAAAGAATCATATATAATAAAAATCCACAAAAATAGAATAACAGTAAATAAATTCAATATAACACATGGTAAATTTTATTAATTGGTGATCCAACCAATACATGTTCATGGGTAAAAGTGACGAGAACCTTTTATGGAACTAGAATCTTGGTCATCTTGGACAAAGAATCCTATGAAAGATTGTAAATCATACAGTTTTTGAGAGATCCCCCAAAGATTAAAAAATGATAAAAGTATTTATGGAACATGTAAAAAGGGAAAATTTTTATAGAAATATCACAAGAAAGTGGGTATTACATCTATAAGACCATTGAAATTAATTCATATAGAGATTTGTGGTCCAATGGGGAAAAATTATACTTGATGATATCTTTACTTCATCACATTCACAAATGATTAAACTTGGATGAAAAATTTTCTTTTTATCAAGAATAAGTTTGAGGTAATTGATATGTTCAAAATATATAGAAAACAAGTTGATAAGTAATTAAGGTTATGTATAAATAAGTTGTGATATGATAATGGTAAGGAATACACATGTTCAAAATTTGAGGAGTAATATTCTAAACATGTAATCAAAAATAAATATATAACACCATAGAAACCTCAAAAAAATTGTTTTGGAGAAAGAAAGAATAAAATCATAGTATAAATGGGTAGAACTTTTCTTGATAATATTTTTTTTAATTATTTCTAGAGAGAAGATGTGTGTACTACTGTACACATTCATAATATAGGAATTTTGAGATTTGATTCACATAATATAGATAATGAAATGTGGAACTAGAAGAATTATACAATGATCTACTTTAATGCTTTTGGAAGTCCATGTTACATATAAATCAAAGATAGAAAGCTGGGGAAGTTTGAAGGAAAAGCTAACAAGGGTGTCCTTATGGGATATCTATAAAGTGGAAATGGATATAGATACTGGAAAAAAGGTTTCAAATAATGGATATGAGTTATGATGTAATTTTTGTTAATTTTTTTGGCTAAAATAGGAAATCCATATAATAATATTTCAATATTTTTGTACATGCTAATGAGAAGATTTCAGAAATTATAGCTGATAATGTCACACTCGGTTTTTTTTATTTCTTTTTTTTAATCCGTTTTTTTGGAAATAATGATACATTTTATTATGTTTTGGGTGATATTAATGTTTAGTTTTCAAATAAAATCTATATATAATCATTCTACCATGGGTTCCCCATAGATTTTTTGGGAGTTTTTTGAGAAAAGGGTGGTACTTCAAGATTTGGGCCAACCGTGTGCCCATTTCCCGATTTAAAAACAATTTTTTTTCTTTTATAACTATTTAATTTTTCAAAATTTTTCAATCATTATACTTCCCAATTTTCCTCCCCTGACCTATTAAAATCCTTATATCCTTTTTGACCCCTTATAAATTCATAATCATGGTGGATTTGGGTTATTTATTCAGGTATTGGGCCAGCTTGTGAGCCCATTTCTTATTTTAAAAAAATAATGTTTTTATTTTATATATTATTTATTTTTTAATAATTTTTAGTGATTAAACCTATAAATCTAGTCCAATAACCCTAGGCACACCCCATGTTATTTGTTCTCTCTTTGGAGCTCATCTTAGTCATGGATTAGGGAGAAATATCTCAAGGATTCTCAAATCATCCAGATTTGGTAAGGTAATTTGATTCTTTAATAAATCATTCATTTTTTCTCTTCACCCCCCAAAATCATCTTTCCCTATTTCTTTCAGACCTAAGGAGCCTCTATAAGAAGTTCCAAGCCATTCCCTATCCTATAAGGTTGTGGATCTGTGGGAAGATGAGGAGTTATCTAGTTTTCAAAGTGAGTTTCCTTCTCCTTTCTTCTCCTTCCTCATCCTCCTTCCATTATTTCATGGTTATTTATTATAAAATGGTCATGAAATAAATATTTTTATATTTTTTAATGATTTATATGGGTTTTATGTTAGTTTAGGGCTGGTCTTCATAGGTTTAGGGTTTATAAACCCGCGGTGGGTGATTTCAGTTGTGTGTTTCCATTCCGCCAAGGTTTTGAGGTAGGTTCTCCCAAAATATTGACATTATTATTTATGTTTAATATTTTATTTCTGTTATAACCTTATATACATGTTTATTTTTTCTTTAAAACCATTTGATAATCTTTTTTTTGTGAAACATGGTTATTTATTCCTTGTTTTCTGTAAAATGGAGTTGTTTCGTATAAACATGCACACCACTTGTTTAAATAAATGTTTAAATGGTTTTTTCATATGGTTTGTGATGTTTATAACATGGTTAAACTAATTTAATAAGTGTTTAGAATGAAAATTTGGACTTATACCCTTTTTTAATGTTAAATATAGTTTGTTTTATTAAATGTTGCATGGCTCATTTTCGGGAAAGTGCCTGATTGGCTCTTGTGTGTCCAAGGTGTTATAAAATGATTGATTTAGCTTATGAAAAATGTTTTAAACATGTGGATAAATGTTTTTTGGGTTCCTTATTTTTTTAAAATCTGGTTTTTGGTTTTATAATGAAATTAGTATGGGTTTTAAGGTTCTTGGGCATGTGTTGCCAATGGAAGGACTGTTTGCTATCTTTATAGAAATGAGTGGGTTTTGAACGTGTGACCTGAATTTTTAAGAGGTTTAAGTAAATGTTGTTTTGATTAAAATGGTTTTTATACACCTATTTATTAATGTTTTAATTGTTACTTTTGATAAAATGTTGTTTTTATGGAGAATGCTTAAAGGCCCTTTTGGATTTTTTCTTATAAAGATGGGGTTCCTCTGTATTTCATGTTGTATCTTTTGGGGCCATTTTATTATTCATGAAATTGATTTATTAAATATTTTTGGGGCTTAAAAATCTGGTTTTATATGGTATTGGTGGGTGTTTGGTATAAAAATTTCATTTTTGAATGGATTTCATGGGCAAAACCTCATTTCACTTCTTGAAATTGCTTTATGAAAATCTTAACTGGTTTATTGATCCTTGAAAGAAATGTGAAAAAAGTTTGTGGGATATTATTTTTGAGTATTATTTGGGAATGGTATTTTCATTTGTAAAGTGTATTGACAACATGTGTAACTTTATTGAGCACAAAGAGGGAAACTTAGGTATCTAGGTGGGTGGGCGTATACTAGTATGCTAGTGATCTAGAGGGGTTTTGTCCCTGTTTCACATAGTAAGTTTGACAATGATAACACTAACTAAACTAAAATGATGATTATGTTGTGGAAACCTAGGTTATGGATGATTCTACTACTAGTGGCTCATGTGTACTAGAATAGTTATTCATTATGGTTACTTTCACCGAGATACGAGGTACTTGGGGCTCACAACTAACTAGTGCCTAGGAGTGTTCCCGTGACAAGTGCTCACTGAATATATGATATTCACTATCATCATACGATGTGTTTGGATGGAAAATTTATTATCATGTGTGTTTTATTTAAAATTTTTCTTTCTTTAAAGCAACCCTATTGATTTTTTTTTAATTTGAAGTTGTATATCTTTGGAAATTGTTATAGTATACTTGTGTATAAATATTGCAAGATTTTTTCTGATAACTTCCATAACATGGAACCTTGTTTGAAAAAAATAATTTTATATATTGTATTTAAAACATGAAATTTAGGTTTCATTTATTTTATGTGTAAGTGCATTGGGAATAGAATATCGGACTAACCTATTAAGTTTTAATACTCACGCCTATAGTTTTCTTCTGTTCTTATCCCTTGTACAGGTTTTAACTTGGGTTCAGTCACCTTGAGAAACATGGGATAATTGTGTTGGAGAGTGACCAGAGAGGTCACGTGGAGTTAGTTGGTCATCAGGTATGTTCGGTTTAGGTGTATCATTTAGTTGTACTATCAGTTTTGTCATATAAATGATGTCGGTTATTTTTTTATACAAATGTGTATTGGGCTATCCATTATTTCATCTATTTTAATTATTGTTTAATTTGGAAAACATAATTCCATTTTCTACTCTAACTGATTCCCTTGTTGCTTTTCACCATCCTAAGAGGATTGGGAATGCCTCTCGGGACTTATCGCGGAGCGGCCCAGGTGACCGGTTCAGGGTCGACCCAGAATAGTTCGTGAAAAAATGGTATCAGAGGAGGTTGGATCCTATAGGACCTTTATTTTTAGATCTCCCTTTGTTATTTAGGGATGTAAAGGTATATGAAGTAGTATTTTTGGGTCTTTAGGGGTAGGTTCAGGAAGAGTGTTGCGAACTCTTGCTCGTTTCAACCCTAGGGTGTCCTTGGGAAGTTCGGTTTTATTAGTGTCTTTGGTTCTTATTGATTATTTGGTGTTGGGATACAACAGGGGGAGTTGGAATAATGGAATCCTTGAGCTCACAGGGCCTGAAAAGCCATGTGGAGTAAATGCATGTTCCTAAGAAGGATCTCTATATTGGTGGTGTGTTTGACATATGGCCGCCAACCATATGGTCAAGTCACCCATAGACACTAGTTCCCTTTTGTGGGTCTCATGGACATTTATTGAATTTGAATTTTTTTTGAAAATCCTTGTGATAGAATTGTGAAAATGGGTTTTAAAGGAATGGTTGGTTTTTGAAAAGTGGAAAGTGGGTTTTCAAAATTTAATATGATAAAGATTTTGAAATGTTTGGTTTCATGATAGAAATACTAGGTATAAAAAGGAAATGATTTAAAATTATTGAATTTCTTTAATATAAATAAATAAATTAATGAATTAATACTAAAATATGGGGTATTATAATCTCCAAAACATTTTACTTTCTATCCCTAGAAATTATTTGATCAAAATAGAAGGTGTTTGATTAGTCCAATAATTCCTTATTTAAATAATCACAAATCATGTTTATGTCATTTCGAATCTCTTTTATGTTTTATGGAATTGAATTGATTTTTTTGAAAATTTTGAATACTTCGATAAGTCTAGAATTGGCCGCACAACCACCTGACCAACCATGGAAAATTTATGATAAAGGAACCAAGTGATCATAAGAATAAACCAAATGACCATACATTATCTCAAGTTATCATAAGAAAGAACTAAATGACCGAATTTTGTCTCAAGTGACCATTGTGTTCAAAGTTTCAAAGAAATTGGATCAACCACACAAACAATCATGTGACCGTAAGGCCAAATGAAAGTTGTGGATTTTCAAGGGAATCATCAACTGCAAGATCAAGTGAAGAGATCGTGGTCATTCAAAAAATCAACAAAGAATGAGATTGATTGCAATTAAAAATTATCTACTATAATTTCATTCGATTGACCATAAGAATAATTGATCAACTGTATGACCTATCAAGTGATCAAAACAATCTCAGTGTTGAAGTGACTGTAGTTGTTAACATGGAACATATGGAAGTGATTTCCACCATGGATGCTGTAATATCCTGAGTTTTTTAGGTATAAATATTTTTAATTTGTGTTTAAATTCTTTTTTTGGCATAATATAAATGCCTGAGGAGGTCACAGGAGTTTTGGGGGGTGTTTGGGGCTTTTTCGAAGCCCGAAACCCAACTTTTGGAAAAAAGGAGATGGGCCGTACATTTAATAGAAACTGTGTGACCTAATCCACATAGTTAAAAATAAAAGTGTGGTGCTGAAAAATGAGAAGCATAAGGTCACATGATTTGAGGAAACCTTGAATATTGGGATGCACACCCATGCGAGGAACCTACAAATTTTTAGCGTAGACAAATTGCATTGTTTGTGAATAGTTAGTCAAACTGTGTGCATGAAATCATGTAAGGTTCCCCTTTAGATAGTGAAGGGTGTACCAATTGGAGAACTATTTGGACAATCATGAAGCCAAACCGTGCGACCCAATGTTATTAGAAAAAATGACCAAAATGACCTTATTTTTTTTAAAACCTAAACCTACTTTATTTTCTTCCCCCATTGGACAACCCTCATGCTTGGGAGCTCATTTTGAATCCAATCTATATATTTTTATCCTAATTCTCCATCTGAACTTAGAATCAAACACAATCAATCTTGTTGGAATCATGATGGTGATTTATTCATTCATATTGTGCCTTTCTTTGTTTGACTCCGTATCAATAGAGTTATTCAAGTGCAAGCTAATATGACCTATTTTCAGGATTTTCATATGTTATTCATTTTTCTTTAGATATGGACCAAATTAAAGCTCGATACTAGACGAGTGCTCTACTATGAACGTACAGTAGGTGGTATATACATTTACCTTATGGTTTGGTGTTTTATAGAGCTATTTTATATTGTGCCTCAGGCCAGACTTTCCAACGGTGCCCCTAAAATGAATTGAATGCATTAATTAAATGTAATGGAACTTTTTTGGGACATCCATTAGTTCCCTTAATATTTTTGGAGGTTCGTACCCCAACCTAGGCCACCCATGGGGTGTTCCTTTGAATTTTACTATTTTTATACCACCCGTGGGGTGTGTGTGGGATTTCCTAGTTAGAGGAATCCCCTTATAAATTGTTTGAAATGAATTGAATTAAATTTTTAAGAGAGGATTGATTTCTCATTTTCCATGTGATAACATGATGTGAATTAATAATTTTTAAATAGATTTTATAGTAATTATAGAAATGAGTTTGAGGAACTCATGAAATGTGAATGGTTATGAATTGATAAATGAAATGAGATGATGAATTGAAATGGTAGTGTATGCCTTTTTTGTTATACCTTGGATCCTGATTCCATATATTCCATGGATGTTTATCCCATGGATCTTGTTTATAGTAGTGGACACCTTTGAACTATTTCTTCCTTAGTTATTGATTCTATAGGATGTATTGGGCCTTTCAACCCCTTTGATCTTGCTTGATTAGGCTCACAATGGACATGGTTTATTAACATGATCATTGGAACCCACCTAAATCTTTACCAAGTTTCCAAAAAGATAATCCTAGGACTCAACATGGATACTTTGGTATTCTTTACCTTGGATCTAGACCTTCGTGGTATGACACTGTTGATTACACAACAAATCCATTTTCGACACTTATGATTATACAGAGTGGTTGTGATGCATGTTGCACAATTATTTATATGTTATGGATGTGATGGATGATTTACACTTAGTTGTACGATGTGGACATGGTGGATATTTAAATATTCTTATAGATAGCCCTGGTATGGGTATCATATTACAATGGATTGATTATATTGTACTACACCTATTTATTTATGTTTTTACTACTTCCATTATTTATGGGAGTTTGAATGTTTTATGGAGGGAGCCTTTTTGTCTTGATATTATCACTTTAGAGTTGTTATTTTTCCATTGGCATTTCACTTGTACTACTATCATATTTGTTATATACTACAAATTTATTTATCTTTTTATACATATATTGGATTTTATATAAACAACATTGGTTGTGGACTAATAAGTGATATTTCACACCCTATTCAAGCTACCGTTGGGTACCCATATAGACTATATGGATACAGGTAGGGTTTGGGGAAAGCATCCACAATACAATGCTTGTTTTGTGCTATGATTAGGAGTATGGGAGAACAGGACCGAGATGAGGCTTGTGATTCTATATGAGATAGTAACTTTTGGTATTTTTGATACTTTGATACGTGTATTATACTGTATGCTTGTATACCTATTTTAAAACTTTGTATAGACATGACCTGACACATCATTTTGTATATGAGATTACTTATAACATTGATTACATATTTCTATCTTAGATGTTTTCTTCTATCTGGTTTATTTATCTGCTCACTCTATTTACTATTATTATTATTCCACTATGTTACACTCTGACATGAGGTCATAGTATCCCAATAGACACACCCTAGGCCCTCACTACTTGTTAGGAGCCTCTAGCATTAGGGGAGATGTGCTCAAGGCTATGTGACCCACCGACTTGAGGCACCGTTTAGTGGCATCCAGGTCGGGATGTTACAAAGTGGTATCAAATTAGTTATTTTTTTGGTTTCTTTAATATAATTAGAAAATAGAAATGGATAGGAATGAATTGGAATTTATTAATGAACTTTTCATGGGAGTATCTAATCCATGTATGAGAAAAATTCAAATTTCATGGAACATAAAATTTTTTTTCAAGATTTTTTCTATTACAGTTGATTTGATTCCACCATTGGGTGATGCGATTGAATTGTGATGTTATCACTAATATTATTGAGGATATTTTTATTAGTTCCTAATTATATGAGGGTATGAATTTCATACATTATTTTTGGCACCGTAAAAAATTCACATGCCATGCATTATTCCATGCCATATAGGATGAATTTCTTAACCGTATGACTTTATGATATGCACCTTGTGTGATATATTTGTCATACTATTAGTGTTCTTGTATGTAATTAGGAAAACATGGTTGGTACTTTGAGTTCCTATCATAACCTAAATAGTGTTTTCCTAATTAGGCTACAATATACACCCTAAGAAACCAACTATGCAACGTTGAGTCATGGACTATTAGATGCATGGAATGGAATGTGTTATGGTATGGCTTGAGTGGACACCATATTCTAGTTCCTAAGGTGTATGGTCCCTTACAAATCAAAAGTGGTGAACCGCTTATATCAACCATTTAAATAGAATTTTGATATAAAATTGAACTAAAATGAAATAGAAATTGGTGAAATAGATTACTTGACTTAGACCCGACTTTAGAGTGGATAGTAGGTAGTGAATCTAGTGATGGTTATGACTATTTCTTTTTACCCAGTCTTGGATGTAGGAGTAGGAAGAGGGGTGTGATGTGTTTATATGGAGGTTTTGACCTGTCATACATCTTTAAACTATGATCCTTTCATTATCAATCTTTTATAAGGTGAGTTTTTTGAATTATAGAGACATGAAACCAAAAAGACCTTTAGTCATGTTCCACGAGGATAGAGAAGACTATGCTTTAGAGGTGGTGAACCATGGGATACTAGTATATCCTCCAATAGTTCCCACTAAGGAACCAGTTTTAGTACCATATACAGGTGTTGAGGCATAATTTTGTGAGGGATTTCTACATTATATGTAGACTTTTCAGGGAGCACCAAAACCTACCTCATTTATGAAAGAGCTATCATGTGTGTTACAAAAGAAACATCCTCTCACATTTTTAGGGGATGGAGGTCCACAAGAATCTAAGATGTGGCTTGAGACTACGTTTTCAATATTAGAGAATCTGGAGAAACCACTTTATAGGATAGTGAAGCTCATAACCTATATGATTTAGGGAGTAGAAAAGAACTAGTGGGATGTTTTGAACCAATATGACATGTTAGGTGATATGGTTAGGGGTGATTTCCAAACCATATTTTATAAATAATTTTTATTTAAGACTCTAAGAGAAGAGTGGGATAGCGAGTTTATGCATTTAGAGTAGGGAATGATGAAAATTATGGATTACTCAACATTCTTTATAGATATGCAACATTTTTTGATGATATATCTTGCTGATGAGATATTGAGGGTGAGAATATTTTAGGAAAGTCTCAAACATTTCATTCTATCTCAGGTCAATGTGTTCATGTTGATGACTATTACTAACATAGAGAATCATGCACTTATTACAGAGTGAAACTTGAGAGAATATGGGGGTGTATAGCAGAGAAATATAGTCTCTTGACCTAGTGGTTCAACTTCCATTGGTATTAAGTGACGTTTTTAATATTCTCATGAGGAGATTACCTACCAGAATATGAGTGATGGTAGTGTTTTGTTCTATCACCAGTGTGGGAGATAAGTACATTTGACGAATTAGTATGATCGAGACCCAATCAAGTCTCGAGCTTGTTGCATTATGGGAGATATATAATGTTTCTTCAAGAACTTCCCTCCAAAAGTTAGTGTAAGGGGGTTAGATTTGACTTCAAGTTTAGGAGCAGGTTTCACAGCTCCACATCTGGATAGGAGATGGGGTAATACCATTCATTCAGGCTAAGGTGGTGGTCATGGATGTGGAAGCCAAGCACCAGTTGTACCTAGACAGTAGAGTGGGCGTACTCTGGGTAGTGAGGTTGTTTCACAGAGTTGTAGTTAAGAATAGATATATTTTGTACAACCTACACCTGATGACCAGAGTGTCATTCCATCTAATGTGAGAGGTACAATTTTAGTGGAATATACTTTAGTATCTGAAATTTTTTATACTGGTGCATCACATAGTTTCATATCTGTACCTATGGTTGAGAGTATCAAGTCCATTGTTCAATTTTATAATGGTGTTATGACCTTGGACACTCTATTGGGGATTAGAATAGAGGGTTTACACTAGTGCAAGGATTTCACCCTTGATATTGGTGGGTGTCACTTCATATGGGATCTTTTTTATTGTCAAGATGATAGGGTTATTTTCATTCTCAATATGGAATGGATAGTTTCTTATTGATCCTATGTCAATTACTATCATCAGAGGGTGATTTTCACATCACCAGTGGGTGGATTTTTTATTCACAAGGGTGAATGAGATGTCCAGGAGAGTTGATCTAGACCAGATCATTATGGGCTGGGAGGGATGACAACCCAAATTCCTAGTTTATATCAGGATGATCAGGGAATGCGTCAGAAGTAATTTCCTCCAGTGGTTAATCATTACAAGGATGTTTTCTTGGATGACTTTTTTGGTTTACCTTCTGAGAGAGAGGTGGAGATCTCTATCAATCTAGTGCCATAAGATACACCAGTATGCATTCCTCCTTATAGGATGGATACTATGAAGTTTCAGGATATCAAGAGGTATCTGGAGGAGTTGGAAACATAGGGTTTTATATGACCCAATACTTCTACATGGGGTTCTCCAGCCTTTTTTGTAAAAAAGGTGGATGATACCCTTAAGAATGTGTGGATTAATAAAAATTAAACTAGTTTATTATTAGAACTGATATTATTTTCCAAGGATATATGGTTTTTTGATCAGCTTTGAGGAGATAAGGTGTTCTTAAAAATTTATTTGAGATCGGGTTATCACTATATGTGTGTTTCACCTACAGACATCCCTCATATAACTTTTTATAGTAGGTATAGTCAATATGATTATCTAGTTATGTTGTTTGGTCTCAAGAATGTGCCATCAGTTTTCATGGAACTGATGAACTATGTTTTCCATCCTTATCTAGATTCATTTGTGGTGAGTTTCATGGATGATATCTTGGTGTATTATCATAATCAACATGAACATTCCAAACATCTTGATACTATTTTGAATACACTAAGAGAGAATCAATTATATGCTAATCTGAAAAAGTGTCACTTTTTGATGGATAAGATTCACTTCTTAGGTCATATAATCTCAGATATAGGAGTATCAATTGACCCAAAGATGGTGAGAGATTTAGTTTCCTGGGATTAAAAAAATGTATTTGATATATAGAGTTTTTTGGGGATAGCTGGATATTATAGGAATTTCATACAAGATTTATCACATTTAGAAACACTATTGATGTGTGTGAATAAGAAAGGTGTGAATTTATTATGGACAAATACCTTTGAGACATCCTTTCAGGAGATGAATGGGAGGATGACTTCAGCACCGGTCCAGATTCTTTAAAAGTTGTGAAGGATCCACCTCGTGTATTGTGAATTATTAGATATTGGGATAGGGATAGTTTTGATGTTGGGGGAAAGAGTCATAGAATATGGGTCTCGACAGCTGAGGCCACACAAGAAGAATTACATGAAACATGATATCAAGTTAGTTGCTATTGTGTATGACTTGTATTTTTGGAGGCATTATTTACCAAGAGAGAATTTTTTAGTATATACAGACCATAAAATCCTCATGTATATATTTACACAGTGTGATCTAAATCCGAGGTAGTGAATGTGGGTTGAGTATTTACATTATTTTGACTTAGAGCTTACCTATATGCTTGGAAAGGGTAATGCAGTTATCGATGCACTGAGTAGGATGACTCAGATATAGGTAGTTCAGGATTCCAATAGTGAGTGGAAGCTTGTGGCCTTGATTTTAGAGATTCACATAGAGGTTCATGATGGTTATGGATTGATTTATCTTTCATAATTAGGTATGACCTATGCCGTTATATATTGAGTGAGGATGAGGTAGTTATCATATATAGTTCTATGAGAGAGTGTGATGGGTGAGGACCCGCCTCCTGGTTATATTGTAGGTGAGGATGAGATCCTGCATATACATGGTTGCATTTGGGTTCCATTGGAAATTTGTGAGGAGTTGATACAGGAGTTTCATGCCTCAGTTTGGGTGGTAAATCTCTTCATTACCAAGATGTATCATGATTTATGTCTCCAGTATTGGTGGCTGGGTATGGAATGTGAGGTACCTAGTTTTGTTAATAGGTGTTCCACCCACTAGTTGGTGAAGGTGGAACATCAGTGAAAATATGGTCTTTTATAGTAGTTACTCATTCTTAAGTGGAAAAGGGAATATTTTATGATAGATTTTATGATCGGTTTTTCAAGTTCAACTTAATGAAGTGATGCTTCATGAAGGTTTCTAATTTCCTGCCGATTATAGAGATCTTCTCAGTGGATGAGCTTGGGAGGCTGTATATCTATGAGATAGTATGAACTTTGGGGGTTCTTTATACCATGTTATATAATAGAGATTCCCAATTTACATATTGTTTTTGGTAGATTTTTCAGAGGTAATTGGGTACGCATGTGCTTCTAAGCACAACATACCACCCTAACTGATAGCTAGTCAGAGTGCATGATTCTGGTGCTTGATGATATTCTAAGATCATGTGTCTTGGATTTTAGGGGATATTGGGAGATTAATATACCACTATCTTAGTTTCTAAATAATAATTGTTATTAGGTGACTATAAAGATGAAACCTTATGAGTATTTGTATGGTAGGTCATACTGATTGCTCTTGTTCTGGTAAGATGATGGTGAGACATCTTTACTGGGACCATGTCTTGTGAAAGAGACTTTATAGAAGGTCCAGTTGATTCAAAAATGGATGGAAACCACACAGTCAAGATTCAAATCTTATGCTAATCATCGTTTATGACCTCTAGAGTTTTATGTTGGGGATTTGGTCTTTTTATATGTCTCCCCAAGGCTGGGACACAGAACGATCTAGAAATAGTGTAAGCTTTCATCAAGATATGTCAGGTTGTTCAAAATTTTAGGAAGAGTTAGGATAGTAGCATATAAGTTGCAGTTACCTCAGAGGTACTGGGCCATGCACGTCGTCTTCTATGTATCTCAGTTATACTATCAACACTTAGACCCATCTCACACTCTACAGATAGATTAGGTGGATTAACATGTTGATGATTCCTTTGATGAACATCCTATACATGATATTGATAGGACCATGATAAAACACTATTTTATTGAATATTTTATTGATAATAAATGATATAATTTCCTCACATTGTGTTAAACATGTTTATTTATAAAATATTTGGGATTTGATCATTCATTTGAAAATTTGGTGAAAATTCCAGTTTTACCCTTAATAGTGCACTGTAGTATTTCGAAGATAAATATTTTTATGTTTATTATTTGAATTTTAAATTTTGTAACAGTGTTCCTAACTTAATTATCTACAACTTTTATTCAGGACACTAAAGCTAAAGAGTTCATTTGTGTGTTGAAATTGGTCCATGAATTCAAAGTTGGGCTGGGCTCGCCAGAATGGAGAAGGTTCTGTATTTGGGCCATATCCTCTACATTCGGGCTTGGATTGAGCCCAAATTTTGATGAAAGCTCGGGGACATGATGTGGCACAAATCATCCTTTTAGAAGGCCGGTCCATTCACGAGTTTTGGAGGTCAAATGGGCGGTGAAAGTTGGAATAAAATATTTGGCCGAATTTCCACATTCACACTTGAAACCACTTGTAACCTGTCCTCCCCTCCCCTCTATAAATTGGAGTTTTTCTCATTTGGAGGGGTTGGGACGTGCATTGGGAAGTTGAGGGAAGAGGAGAAGTGGATACACTCCAATTATACAACCATTTCAATAAGGGTAGCTCTTGAAGAAAGGATCCCTTCGACGAAGCCTTCTTCTTCTCCTTCATGTTGTAATGATTTTGTTTATGTAATAAACTTCTTTGTTCTTCTTTTATTTCTTCTCTTTTCTTCTGTTTTGTTTAAATTTCTTCTTCTCTTAATCTTCCTAATTGGGCAGGAATTCTTGAGTAGAAGCGTTATTGGGTTATACCCATTTTAAACCTTTGCACATGCAAAACGCTTCTACGATGATTACGCCACCCATGGAAGAGTAGTCTTTTAGTAATCGATCTATCTTCTACCCTATTCATTTAATTATTTTGAATCAATGAGATACTGTAATTCACTTAATATGATCCATGAATTGTGTTTTTAAATTGTAAGAAACTAAGCAAGAAATTGAACAATGTACACAAAAACACGCGAGGTCGGGATTTTTTGTAAATTGTGAGAGCGCGATCTTAATCGGTAATACAAGACCACATGGGATAAATTTGTAGAGTTCAAATATAATCCCTAAACACAATTCATCCTCATTTCCAGAGTGGATATGTGCCTTAATTTACCACTGACCATAATCTAATCTTAGAACATCAATCAAAGCAGGGTGCTGCGATTGCATGTTCCGAAGTTAGCCTAAGGTTAAATTCACTTCAATCTTCGTGGTAAAGTTAATTCTCGTAGGGTTCAGGATTTAACAAATTAAGGGATCATAATTAAGTGAATATTAATTTAAATGATAATGATTAATAAATGATTGAAGAGGTAGAGTTATATCGATTACGTCTTTTAAATATTGTCTAAACAAACATCTTTTTGTTGTGTCATTTTAATCAAACTTCATTTCAAAACTAAAAACAAAAAAAAAATACAATCTTCTTCCAGAAAACTTCTTCTAGATTCATAAACTATAAACAAATACCCCCATCCTTTCAAGTAGTGTTTTTATTCTCTTTTATTTTACTTCTAGAATACCTCTAAAAATTGTTTTAATTCACTTCCTCCTTTGAGAGACGACCTTGGTCATCCACTCTGCTGCACCTAAGTACCCCAAAATCATACTAATCATTTGAGGGCGCCCACGACAGAATTCTTTCAAATTGGCGCCGTTGCCGGGGAGGCAAGTAATTATTTCAACCAATTAGAGGTATTTATTTTATTTTACATTTTAATTCTCTTCCTCTCTTCTTTCTTCCTTCTTTACCCAATCTGATTTTTTTCTTCTTCTTCTTCTTTTATCTCTTTCTACTTCTTTTTGGACCATCAACTAAAACTTCAAATTTTTATTTTACTATGGTCCACATTCCTTCTTTTCATCTTTCATTGATTGATGACACGAACTAATCCCGAAGATCTCTTAGATCTTGACCCTGAGATTGAACGTAGCCTTAGGGCACGAATCAGACATTCTCAGTCTATGGGAAGTTTCAACATTCAACCAGTTGGAGAATTAATCCAATATCAGAACATTGAAATTGGAAGCAATTCAAATTCAACCATAAAACAAGAACCAATGGCTAGAAACAATGGAAATTAACTTAATAGAACCATTCGAGAATTGGCTGCACCTGATATTAACTATCAACCAAATTGTATTGCATACCCAAATCTCGAATCGGACTTCGAACTGAAATCTGGGTTAATTCACTTACTTCCAAAGTTTGATGGCCTCTCTGGTGAGGATCCAAATAAACATTTGAAAGAATTTAATGTGGTTTTCTCAACTTTAAAACCAAGAAATGTTTCTGAAGATCAAATTAAATTAAGAGCATTCCCATTCTCACTTGATGGAGTTGCAAAAGATTGGATGTATTATTTACAACCCGAAGATGTAACTTGTTGGAACGATTTGAAACGTCTTTTCTTGTAGAGATTTTTTCCAGCATCAAGGACCACATCCATTCGAAAGGATATATCAGGGATCAAGAAAGCCCAAGGGGAGTCAATGTATGAGTACTGGGAGAGATTCAAGAAGTTGTGTGCAAGCTGCCCACATCACCAAATCAGTGAGAAACTACTCATCCAGTACTTCTATGAAGGACTCACACCCATGGAGAGGAGCATGGTGGATGCTGCGGCTGGAGGAGCATTGGTGGACAAGACACCAGTAGCTGCATGTGCGTTGATCGACAAGATGGCCCAAAACTCCCAACAATTTGGTGATAGAGGTACACCACATGTCAGGGGAGTACATCAGGTAAGTCCTTCTTCTCTTGAAAGTAATTTGATTGATACTAAGTTGGAAGAATTGACCGCTATGGTGAGGCAGATTGCATTGGCACAAAAGACTTCTCTACCCCCTCCTTCAAGGCCATGTGGCATTTTCACTGAGACAAGCCACCCGACTGACTGTTGCCCACAACTCCAAGAAACAGAAGATTGTGCAGCAGTGTTCCCTGGGAGACCATTTCAGCAGCAACAACAACAACCATATCCCCAAAAGAAGTTTGATCCAACATACAACCAAGGGTGGAAAGATCAGTCGGACATGAGGTATGGCTCTGGACAACAACAAAGGCCCCCTTTTCAACCAAACTTCCAGCAGCCTCCGCCTTACCAGCAGGGTTTCCAACAACCCCAAAGGATATTTGAAGCCCAAGCATCAACAAGCCAACAACAAGGGAATCCCCCACCAAAGGTAGACTCTAACACTGATGATCTTTTGAAACAAATTGTTCTTAACCAACAGAATGAGCTGAAGAGTCAAGGTTCAGAGCTGAGAGAGTTGAAGACTCAAATGAGTCAGATTGCCACCGCCCTCCATGAACTTGTGAGTAAGAATTATGGAAATCTACCTTCCCAACCCACTCCAAATCCAAAGGGGAATGTTAGTGCCATCACATTGAGAAGCGGGAAGCAAATGAACGATACATCTGCACCTACCATTCCACCGGGATTCACCTCAACTTCAGAGAAGCCGCATTCCATACCAACTGATGAGCAATCCAAGGAGAAAGATAAAGGTAAGAAAAAGATTGTTGATGTTCCTCCTAAACCCCTTCCTTTTCCAAACAGGGTTGTTCAAACCAAGAAGATGGCTGAAGAAGCAATGCAAAAGGAGGTTTTGGACACATTCAAGCGTGTGGAGATCAACATTCCTCTACTTGAATCCATTAAGCAAATCCCAAGGTATGCCAAATTCTTAAAAGAACTTTTTACCAATCGAAGAGGGATCAAGGGGAATGAGAGGATCAACCTTGGAAGGAATGTCTCGACACTCATTACACCAACTCTAGCAATGCCAACAAAGTGCAAGGATCCCGGGACATTCACCATCCCATGTACCATAGGGGAGTTGCACTTCTCTGATGCTCTTTGTGATTTGGGAGCTTCCATAAATGTGATGCCTCACTCTGTATTCTCTTCCTTGCAGGTTGGTGAGTTGAAGCCAACAAGAGTAGTGGTGCAATTGGCGAATAAGGCTACGGCATATCCAGTGGGAGTCCTTGAGGATGTACTTGTCCGGGTAAGAGACATGATCTTTCCAGCGGATTTCTATGTTCTTAACATGGAGGATGATCAGGTAAGTTCTCATGCCCCCATTATCTTAGGTAGACCCTTCCTCAAAACTGTAAAAACTATCATAAATGTCAATGAGGGTACACTTTCCATGGAGTTTGGAGATGAAGTTGTGATATTTAATGTTATGGATTCCATGAAGTACCCCTCAGAGGACCATTCTGCTTTTGTTATCTCCCATTTTGAACCACCAAGAAAAAACATCATGGAATTGGATTGTCCTATGCTTAGGGAGATTATGAGTATTGGTTCTAGTTTGATGTCTAAGAATACTTCTACACCCATTTTTAAGGAACAAGACTCTCTAAGATTTGATTTTGAAATGGAATCATATTCTGATTTTGATCATGTGAACTCTGATTATGACATGGCTATTGAGTATGCTGATGGATTTGGTGCTTTATTCTCTGATTGTGATGATTTTTATTCTTATACTGATGTTCATTGTGCAGATATGTCTGTTGCATCAATTTCTCCATCCATACATCACCCACCTACATTGGAACTCAAGCCATTGCCCCCAAATCTCAAATATGCATACTTTCTCAGTGGTGACATATTACCTGTCATAATTGCTAACAATCTCTCTTTTGAACATGAAGAAAAACTTTTGAATCTTTTGAGAGATAATATTAGGGCAATTGGTTGGACATTGGCAGACATATCAGGTATTAGCCCCTCCATTTTCATGCATAGGATTCTCTTGGAGGATGGGGCTAAACCGGTGAGACAGCCACAAAGGAGACTTAATCCCACCCTCCTAGAAGTTGTTAAGAAAGAAGTTGAGAAATTACTTGAGGCGGGTATCATTTACCCTATTTCTGACTCACAATGGGTTAGCCCTGTTCAGGTTGTACCAAAGAAAACTGGTTTCACTGTTATAAAAAATGAAAATGATGAGTTAGTTCCTGTGAGAGTAAAAAACAGTTGGCGAGTGTGTATCGATTATAGGAAACTAAATCAATCCACTCGTAAGGACCATTTCCCACTTCCATTCATTGACCAGATGCTTGAGAGACTAGCTGGGAAGACACACTATTGTTTCTTGGATGGATTTTCTGGCTATTTTCAGGTTCCCATTGCAGCAGAGGACCAGGAGAAGACAACATTCACCTTCCCATTCGGTACCTTTGCTTACCGAAGGATGCCATTTGGACTTTGCAACGCCCCAGGTACCTTCCAGAGATGCATGGTGAGTATTTTCTCAGATTTCATTGAGACCTGCATGGAGGTATTTATGGATGATTTTACAGTTTATGGGTCCTCATTTGATGAATGTCTCTCTAGTTTGGGTGATGTGTTGCATCGTTGTATTGAGAAGAATCTGGTCTTAAATTTTGAAAAATGTCATTTCATGGTCGAAAAGGGAATTGTCTTAGGTCATATAGTCTCACAACATGGAATTGAAGTTGATAAATCTAAGGTAGACATTATTTCATCCCTCCCATATCCTACATGTGTGCGTGATGTTCGATCATTCCTTGGGCATGCTGGATTTTATCGACGCTTCATCAGAGATTTTAGTAAGATCGCTCTACCCTTATCTCGATTGCTTCAAAAAGATATTGACTTCAATTTTGATGATTCATGCAGGGTATCATTTGATGAGCTGAAGAAGTGTCTGACCACTCCACCAATCATACAGCCCCCACGGTGGGACCTTCCATTTGAGCTTATGTGTGACGCCTCCAACTTCGCGGTTGGAGCTGTCTTATCTCAGAGGGTGGAGGGACGTTCACATGTGATCGCCTATGCATCGAGGACACTAGATTCAGCCCAATCAAACTACACTACCACAGAAAAGGAGTTTCTTGCTGTCATATTTTCTTTAGATAAATTTCGTTCATATTTATTGGGCTCTAAAGTAGTTGTTTTTTCTGACCATGCAGCTTTGAGGTACCTCCTAAAGAAGCCAGATGCAAAGCCACGACTTATCCGTTGGATGCTCCTTCTTCAAGAATTTGATATTGAGATAAAGGACAAGAAGGGATCAGAGAATTTGGTGGCGGACCACATGAGTAGGCTTACTCACACACTAGAGGGTGACACCTTGGACCAGGTACCACTTCGGGACACTTTCCCCGATGAGAATCTCTATACTATCTCAGGTAAACATCCTTGGTATGCTGATTTGGTTAATTACATTGTTGGCTCTGAAATCCCAGTAAATTTGAAGAAGCATCAAGTCCAAAAATTAAAAAGTGAGTCTAGATATTATGTGTGGGATGATCCGTACCTATGGCGCATGTGTAGTGACCAAGTCATTAGGAGGTGTATTCCTGATCATGAGTTTGAGTCTGTTTTGCAATTCTGTCATACACTTGCATGTGGTGGACACTTTGGACCCCAACGGACAGCTAAGATGGTTTTAGACTCTGGATTATATTGGCCTAGCTTGTTCCATGATGCCCATTTGTTTTGTAAGTCATGCCCTCGTTGCCAACACACTGGGAACATTTCTAGGAGACATGAGATGCCCCAACAACCCATACTATTTTGTGAGATTTTTGATGTATGGGGCATCGACTTTATGGGTCCTTTTCCTAGTTCATTTGGATTTTTGTATATTTTGGTTGCTGTTGATTATGTGAGTAAATGGGTGGAGGCCAAGGCCACCAGGACTGACGATTCTCATGTTGTAGTGGATTTTGTCAAGGCTCAAATTTTCTGCAGGTTTGGAGTACCAAAGGCCACCATCAGTGACCAAGGGACACACTTTTGCAATAGGAATTTTTCTTCCCTCCTTCGAAAGTATGGGGTGACACCCAAAACATAAACACCATACCACCCCCAAACAAATGGCCAGGCTGAGGTTTCAAATCGTGAGTTGAAACAAATCTTGGAGAAAACCGTGCAGCCAAATAGGAAGGATTGGAGCAAGCGCTTGGATGATGCATTATGGGCTTATAGAACAGCATACAAGACCCCCATTGGTATGTCCCCATTTCGGATTGTTTTTGGGAAAGCATGTCATCTCCCAGTGGAAGTCGAGCATCGAGCTTATTGGGCTATAAAGAAATGCAACATGGATTTGGCCCAAGCTGGAATTCAAAGGAAGTTGCAAATTCAAGAGCTTGAGGAGATTCGATTGTCATCATATGAGAACTCAAGGCTCTACAAGGAAATATCAAAAGCAGCTCATGACAAAATGATCCAACAAAGGGAGTTTCATGTTGGAGAGAAAGTCCTTCTCTATAGTTCACGACTGAAGTTGATGCCTGGTAAGTTGCGTTCCAGATGGTTAGGTCCTTATATTGTGTCTAATGTTTTTCCTTATGGTGCAGTGGAGATCACACAAGAGGACACTGGAAGGAGCTTTACAGTCAATGGGAAACGTTTGAAGAGATACATTGAGGGACATCCTACTGATGGAGTGGATTTTATCACACTGCATGACCCCATCATCACTTGATCACATCAGGCTGTTCCTAACCCTTTCACTTTTATATTATTTGTCCTATTTAAAAATTCTGCATTTCATGTGCATATATCATCTCATGGGTTCACATTGAGGACAATGCAATATTTTAAGTGTGGGGGAGGGAACCTTTTAGTTTAGTAATTTCAATTGTTTTCCTGTTTTAAAAAAAAAACCAAAAAAAAATTGTATGTTTTTCAAATTTGTGTGTTTATTTTACAATTTTTTGTGTGTATTTGAAACTTTTGAGCTAAAATGATTCTCATCACCATTTTTAAATCCATATCAATAAGTGAAACAATTTACCCCTTGAAACTAAGCTTAAATGAATTCTGAAATGACTTTGTTTCAAGTTCAAATATTTAGTAATTTCATGAAAAGTACGCTTAATTTTGAATCCCATGCCAATCTCACTGTCTTTATATTTGAAATCACTTTCCTGTGAGGCTTCTAAACCATTATTTTCATATTCTTTACATTCACCTCACTTCTTGAGAGAACCAAACCATGCTTGATTTAACCAGAATTTGATCTATTCCTGTCAAAACTTGAGGGTTTGAGGTACATATGTTTAAATGATTGAGGCATTTGTTTGGTATTAAAGCCCCCTTTTCAAAGAATCCTTTTTTTATAATGGCCTACCTTTAATATTTAATCCTTTTAGCCCTTAGAAGCCATGCACAACCTGTTAGGTTAAGCCACATTACAAGCCAATTTTCCCTATCCAACCAACTCTTGAAGTGAAATTGCATAATCTATTTGAGCTTAAGTGTGGGGGAAGCTGTCTTGTGTTGTGACACCACATTATGTGAAACTTTGGGTGGAAAATTAAATTCTTAAGAGATGTGTTTGCTGCTAAAGAATGTCATTATATTGAAAGCTGTGCCTTTTCTGGAGCTTTCATGACAAGTGAAGCTGTGCCTTTTCTGGAGCTTCTAATTGAGGTGGAAAGCTGTGCCCATCTGGAGCTTTCAAGAAAATCATGTTTGAGAAGATTGACATTTTTTATGCTGAAATGATGAATGGTGTACACCTTTCATGAATTTTCATGATGATGGAGCTGAATTGATACTATGGGGATTGAAGAGAAGACCATAATTAAGTGAAAATTAGATTAATGCAATTTTGCTTCAAAAGAGTCAAGCCCTCCTCATTCAGCCTCAGAGTTTTTCACATCTTAATCCTACCAACCGAAAGCCACAGAACAACCCTGAAAAGTCCTCATGATAAACATATGTCCTTGACTCACATCGGGTATAGATGTAGGAATCTATCAAGCCTATGGTGACCCTTTTATGAGTTTGGATGAGAAAGACATTGCAAAAAAAATTGATATTTGAGTGATGAGAGAAAATTCAAGCCAGGTAAGTGTTTTGTGCATGGGTGGATAAATGAAGTGGAAATATATTGAATGATATAAATGGATAACTTGAAATAAGGTTTTTTATGAGGCATGATATCTTTTTATTCTTGGTGTGAAATTGATTGATCTTAAAGATATGTGTTTTTAAAATTGGTTTTGATTTGATATTGATGTTTACTTGATATGAGGTTTTGCCCAGGTGTGCAAAAGGGTAAGTGTGGGGGAGTTGATAAAACACTATTTTATTGAATATTTTATTGATAATAAATGATATAATTTCCTCATATTGTGTTAAACATGTTTATTTATAAAATATTTGGGATTTGATCATTCATTTGAAAATTTGGTGAAAATTCCAGTTTTACCCTTAATAGTGCACTGTAGTATTTCGAAGATAAATATTTTTATGTTTATTATTTGAATTTAAAATTTTGTAAAAGTGTTCCTAACTTAATTATCTACAACTTTTATTCAGGACACTAAAGCTAAAGAGTTCATTTGGGTGTTGAAATTGGGCCATGAATTCAAAGTTGGGCTGGGCTCGCCAGAATGGAGAAGGTTCTGTATTTGGGCCATATCCTCTACATTCGGGCTTGGATTGAGCCCAAATTTTGAGGAACGCTCAGGGACATGATGTGGCACAAATCATCCTTCTGGAAGGCAGGTCAATTCACGCGTTTTGGAGGTCAAATGGGCGGTGCAAGGTAGCATAAAATATTTGGCCGAATTTCCACATTCACACTTGAAACCACTTGTAACCTCTCCTCCCCTCCCCTCTATAAATTGGAGTTTTTCTAATTTGGAGGGGTTGGGACGTGAATTTGGAAGTTGAGGTAAGAGGAGAAGTGGATCCACTCCAATTATCCAACCATTTAAATAAGGGTAGCTCTTGAAGCAAGGATCCCTTCGACGAAGCCTTCTTCTTCTCCTTCATGTTGTAATGATTTTGTTTATGTAATAAACTTCTTTGTTCTTCTTTTATTTCTTCTCTTTTCTTCTGTTTTGTTTAAATTTCTTCTTCTATTAATCTTCCTAATTGGGCTGGAATTCTTGAGTAGAAGCGTTATTGGGTTATACCCATTTTAAACCTTTGCACATGCAAAACGCTTCTACGATGATTACGCCACCCATGGAAGAGTAGTCTTTTAGTAATCGATCTATCTTCTAACCTCTTCATTTAATTATTTTGAATCAATGAGCTACTGTAATTCACTTAATATGATCCATGAATTGTGTTTTTAAATTGTAATAAACTATGCAAGCAATTGAACAATGTACACAAAAACACGCGAGGTCGGGATTTTGTGTAAATTGTGAGAGCGCGATCTTAATCGGTAATACAAGACCACATGAGATAAATTTGTAGAGTTCAAATATAATCCCTAAACACAATTCATCCTCATTTCCAGAGTGGATATGTGCCTTAATTTACCACTGACCATAAGCTAATCTTAGAACATCAATCAAAGCAGGGTGCTGCGATTGCATGTTCCGAAGTTAGCCTAAGGTTAAATTCACTTCAATCTTCGTGGTAAAGTTAATTCTCGTAGGGTTCAGGATTTAACAAATTAAGGGATCATAATTAAGTGAACATTAATTTAAATGATAATGATTAATAAATGATTGAAGAGGTAGAGTTAGATCGATTACGTCTTTTAAATATTGTCTAAACAAACATCTTTTTGTTGTGTCATTTTAATCAAACTTCATTTCAAAACTAAAAACAAAAAAAATACAATCTTCTTCCAGAAAACTTCTTCTAGATTCATAAACTATAAAAAAATACCCCCATACTTTCAATTAGTGTTTTTATTCTCTTTTATTTTACTTCTAGAATACCTCTAAAAATTGTTTTAATTCACTTCCTCCTTTGAGAGACGACCTTGGTCAGCCACTCTGCTGCACCTAAGTACCCCAAAGTCATACTAATCATTTGAGGGCGCCCACGACAGCGTTCTTTCAAATTGGTGCCGTTTCCGGGGAGGCAAGTAATTATTTCAACCAATTAGAGGTATTTATTTTATTTTACATTTTAATTCTCTTCCTCTCTTCTTTCTTCCTTCTTTACCCAATCTGATTTTTTTTTTCTTCTTCTTCTTTTATCTCTTTCTACTTCTTTTTGGACCATCAACTCAAACTTCAAATTTTTATTTTACTATGGCCCACATTCCTTCTTTTCATCTTTCATTGATTGATGACACGAACTAATCCCGAAGATCTCTTAGATCTTGACCCTGAGATTGAACGTAGCCTTAGGGCACGAATCAGACATTCTCAGTCTACGGGAAGTTTCAACATTCAACCAGTTGGAGAATTACTCCAATATCAGAACATTGAAATTGGAAGCAATTCAAATTCAACCATAAAACAAGAACCAATGGCTGGAAACAATGGAAATGAAATTAATAGAACCATTCGAGAATTGGCTTCACCTGATATTAACTATCAACCAAATTGTATTGCATACCTAAATCTCGAATCGGACTTCGAACTGAAATCTGGGTTAATTCACTTACTTCCAAAGTTTCATGGCCTCTCTGGTGAGGATCCAAATAAACATTTGAAAGAATTTAATGTGGTTTTCTCAACTTTAAAACCAAGAAATGTTTCTGAAGATAAAATTAAATTAAGATCATTCCCATTCTCACTTGATGGAGCTGCAAAAGATTGGATGTATTATTTACAACCCGAAGATGTAACTTGTTGGAACGATTTGAAACGTCTTTTCTTGCAGAGATTTTTTCCAGCATCAAGGACCACATCCATTCGAAAGGAGATATCGGGGATCAAGAAAGCCCAAGGGGAGTCAATGTATGAGTACTGGGATAGATTCAAGAAGTTGTGTGCAAGATGCCCACATCACAAAATCAGTGAGCAACTACTCATCCAGTACTTCTATGAAGGACTCACACCCATGGAGAGGAGCATGGTGGATGCTGCGGCTGGAGGAGCATTGGTGGACAAGACACCAGTAGCTGCACGTGCGTTGATCGACAAGATGGCCCAAAACTCCCAACAATTTGGTGATAGAGGTACACCACATGCCAGGGGAGTACATCAGGTAAGTCCTTCTTCTCTTGAAAGTCATTTGATTGATACTAAGTTGGAAGAATTGACCACTATGGTGAGGCGGATTGCATTGGCACAAAAGACATCTCTACCCCCTCCTTCAAGGCCATGTGGCATTTGCACTGAGACAAGACACCCGACTGACTGTTGCCCACAACTCCAAGAAACATAAGATTGTGCAGCAGTGTTCCCTGGGAGACCATTTCAGCAGCAACAACAACAACCATATACCCAAAAGAAGTTTGATCTAACATAAAACCAAGGGTGGAAAGATCAGTCGGACATTAGGTATGGCTCTGGACAACAACAAAGGCCCCCTTTTCAACCAAACTTCCAGCAGCCTCCTCCTTACCAGCAGGGTTTCCAACAACCCCAAAGGAGATTTGAAGCCCAAGCATCAACAAGCCAACAACAAGGGAATCCCCCACCAAAGGTAGACTCTAACACTGATGATCTTTTGAAACAAATTGTTCTTAATCAACAGAATGAGCTGAAGAGTCAAGGTTCGGAGCTGAGAGAGTTGAAGACTCAAATGAGTCAGATTGCCACCGCCCTCCATGAACTTGTGAGTAAGAATTCTGGAAATCTACCTTCCCAACCCACTCCAAATCCAAAGGGGAATGTTAGTGCCATCACATTGAGAAGCGGGAAGAAAATGAACGATACATCTGCACCTACCATTCCACTGGGATTCACCTCAACTTCAGAGAAGCCGCATTCCATACCAACTGATGAGCAATCCAAGGAGAAAGATAAAGGTAAGAAAAAGATTGTTGATGTTCCTACTAAACCCCTTCCTTTTCCAAACATGGTTGTTCAAACCAAGAAGATGGCTGAAGAAGCAATGCAAAAGGAGGTTTTGGACACATTCAAGCGTGTGGAGATCAACATTCCTCTACTTGAAGCCATTAAGCAAATCCCAAGGTATGCCAAATTCTTAAAAGAACTTTGTACCAATCGAAGAGGGCTCAAGGGGAATGAGAGGATCAACCTTGGAAGGAATGTCTCGGCACTCATTACACCAACTCTAGCAATGCCAACAAAGTGAAAGGATCCCGGGACATTCACCATCCCATGTACCATAGGGGAGTTGCACTTCTCTGATGCTCTTTGTGATTTGGGAGCTTCCATAAATGTGATGCCTCACTCTGTATTCTCTTCCTTGCAGGTTGGTGAGTTGAAGCCAAAAAGAGTAGTGGTGCAATTGGCGAATAGAGCTACGGCATATCCAGCAGGAGTCCTTGAGGATGTACTTGTCCGGGTAAGAGACACGATCTTTCCAGCGGATTTCTATGTTCTTAACATGGAGGATGATCAGGTAAGTTCTCATGCCCCCATTATCTTAGGTAGACCCTTCCTCAAAACTGCAAAAACTATCATAAATGTCAATGAGGGTACACTTTCCATGGAGTTTGGAGATGAAGTTGTGATATTTAATGTTATGGATTCCATGAAGTACCCCTCAGAGGACCATTCTGCTTTTGTTATCTCCCATTTTGAACCACCAAGAAAAAAAATCATGGAATTGGATTGTCCTATGCTTAGGGAGATTATGAGTATTGGTTCTAGTTTGATGTCTAAGAATACTTCTACACCCATTTTTAAGGAACAAGACTCTCTAAGATTTGATTTTGAAATGGAATCATATTCTGATTTTGATCATGTGAACTCTGATTATGACATGGCTATTGAGTATGCTTATGGATTTGGTGCTTTATTCTCTGATTGTGATGATTTTTATTCTGATACTGATGTTCATTGTGCAGATATTTCTGTTGCATCAATTTCTCCATCCATACATCACCCACCTACATTAGAACTCAAGCCATTGCCCCCAAATCTCAAATATGCATACTTGCTCAGTGGTGATAGATTACCTGTCATAATTGCTAACAATATCTCTTTTGAACATGAAGAAAAACTTTTGAATCTTTTGAGAGATAATATTAGGGCAATTGGTTGGACATTGGCAGACATATCAGGTATTAGCCTCTCCATTTGCATGCATAGGATTCTCTTGGAGGATGGGGCTAAACCGGTGAGACACCCACAAAGGAGACTTAATCCCACCCTCCTAGAAGTTGTTAAGAAAGAAGTTGAGAAATTACTTGAGGTGGGTATCATTTAACCTATTTCTGACTCACAATGGGTTAGCCCTGTTCAGGTTGTACCAAAGAAAACTAGTTTCACTGTTATAAAAAATGAAAATGATGAGTTAGTTCCTGTGAGAGTACAAAACAGTTGGCGAGTGTGTATCGATTATAGGAAACTAAATCAATCCACTCATAAGGACCATTTCCCACTTCCATTCATTGACCAGATGCTTGAGAGACTAGCTGGGAAGACACACTATTGTTTCTTGGATGGATTTTCTGGCTATTTTCAGGTTCCCATTGCAGCAGAGGACCAGGAGAAGACAACATTCACCTGCCCATTCGGTACCTTTTCTTACCGAAGGATGCCATTTGGACTTTGCAACGCCCCAGGTACCTTCCAGAGATGCATGGTGAGTATTTTCTCAGATTTCATTGAGACCTGCATGGAGGTATTTATGGATGATTTTACAGTTTATGGGTCCTCATTTGATGAATGTCTCTCTAGTTTGGGTGATGTGTTGCATCGTTGTATTGAGAAGAATCTGGTCTTAAATTTTGAAAAATGTCATTTCATGGTCGAAAAGGGAATTGTCTTAGGTCATATAGTCTCACAACATGGAATTGAAGTTGATAAATCTAAGGTAGACATTATTTCATCCCTCCCATATCCTACATGTGTGCGTGATGTTCAATCATTCCTTGGGCATGCTGGATTTTATCGACGCTTCATCAGAGATTTTAGTAAGATCGCTCTACCCTTATCTCGATTGCTTCAAAAAGATATTGACTTCAATTTTGATGATTCATGCAGGGTATCATTTGATGAGCTGAAGAAGTGTCTGACCACTCCACCAATCATACAACCCCCACGGTGGGACCTTCCATTTGAGCTTATGTGTGACGCCTCCAACTTCGCGGTTGGAGCTGTCTTATCTCAGAGGGTGGAGGGACGTTCACATGTGATCGCCTATGCATCGAGGACACTAGATTCAGCCCAATCAAACTACACTACCACAGAAAAGGAGTTTCTTGCTGTCATATTTTCTTTAGATAAATTCCGTTCATATTTATTGGGCTCTAAAGTAGTTGTTTTTTCTGACCATGCAGCTTTGAGGTACCTCCTAAAGAAGCCAGATGCAAAGCCACGACTTATCCGTTGGATGCTCCTTCTTCAAGAATTTGATATTGAGATAAAGGACAAGAAGGGATCAGAGAATTTGGTGGCGGACCACATGAGTAGGCTTACTCACACACTAGAGGGTGACACCTTGGACCAGGTACCACTTCGGGACACTTTCCCCGATGAGAATCTCTATACCATCTCAGGTAAGCATCGTTGGTATGCTGATTTGGTTAATTACATTGTTGGCTCTGAAATCCCAGTAAATTTGAAGAAGCATCAAGTCCAAAAATTAAAAAGTGAGTCTAGATATTATGTGTGGGATGATCCGTACCTATGGCGCATGTGTAGTGACCAAGTCATTAGGAGGTGTATTCCTGATCATGAGTTTGAGTCTGTTTTGCAATTCTGTCATACACTTGCATGTGGTGGACACTTTGGACCCCAATGGATAGCTAGGAAGGTTTTAGACTCTAGATTATATTGGCCTAGCTTGTTCCATGATGCCCATTTGTTTTGTAATTCATGCCCTCGTTGCCAACACACTGGGAACATTTCTAGGAGACATGAGATGCCCCAAAAACCCATACTATTTTGTGAGATTTTTGATGTATGGGGCATCGACTTTATGGGTCCTTTTCCTAGTTCATTTGGATTTTTATATATTTTGGTTGCTGTTGATTATGTGAGTAAATGGGTGGCGGCCAAGGCCACCAGGACTGACGATTCTCATGTTGTAGTGGATTTTGTCAAGGCTCAAATTTTCTGCAGGTTTGGAGTACCAAAGGCCATCATCAGTGACCAAGGGACACACTTTTGCAATAGGAATTTTTCTTCCCTCCTTCGAAAGTATGGGGTGACACACAAAACATCAACACCATACCACCCCCAAACAAATGGCCAGGCTGAGGTTTCAAATCGTGAGTTGAAACAAATCTTGGAGAAAACCGTGCAGCCAAATAGGAAGGATTGGAGAAAGCGCTTGGATGATGCATTATGGGCTTATAGAACAGCATACAAGAACCCCATTGGTATGTCCCCATTTCGGATTGTTTTTGGGAAAGCATGTCATCTCCCAGTGGAAGTCGAGCATCGGGCTTATTGGGCTATAAAGAAATGCAACATGGATTTGGCCCAAGATGGAATTCAAAGGAAGTTGCAAATTCAAGAGATTGAGGAGATTCGATTGTCATCATATGAGAACTCAAGGCTCTACAAGGAAAGATCAAAAGCAGCTCATGACAAAATGATCCAACAAAGGGAGTTTCATGTTGGAGAGAAAGTCCTTCTCTATAGTTCACGACTGAAGTTGATGCCTGGTAAGTTGCGTTCCAGATGGTTAGGTCCTTATATTGTGTCTAATGTTTTTCCTTATGGTGCAGTGGAGATCACACAAGAGGACACTGGAAGGAGCTTTACAGTCAATGGGAAACGTTTGAAGAGATACATTGAGGGACATCCTACTGATGCAGTGGATTTTATCACACTGCATGACCCCATCATCACTTGATCACATCAGGCTGTTCCTAACCCTTTCACTTTTATATTATTTGTCCTATTTAAAAATTCTGCATTTCATGTGCATATATCATCTCATGGGTTCACATTGAGGACAATGCAATATTTTAAGTGTGGGGGAGGGAACCTTTTAGTTTAGTAATTTCAATTGTTTTCCTGTTTTAAAAAAAAACCAAAAAAAAATTGTATGTTTTTCAAAATTTGTGTGTTTATTTTACAATTTTCTGTGTGTTTTTGAAACTTTTGAGCTAAAATGATTCTCATAGCCATTTTTAAATCCATATCAATAATTGAAACAATTTACCCCTTGAAACTAAGCTTAAATGAATACTGAAATGACTTTGTTTCAAGTTCAAATATTTAGTAATTTCATGAAAAGTACGCTGAATTTTGAATCCCATGCCAATCTCACTGTCTTTATATTTGAAATCACTTTCCTGTGAGGCTTCTAAACCATTATTTTCATATTCTTTACATTCACCTCACTTCTTGAGAGAACCAAACCATGCTTGATTTAACCAGAATTTGATCTATTCCTGTCAAAACTTGAGGGTTTGAGGTACATATGTTTAAATGATTGAGGCATTTGTTTGGTATTAAAGCCCCATTTTCAAAGAATCCTTTTTTATAATGGCCTACCTTGAATATTTAATCCTTTTAGCCCTTATAATCCATGCACAACCTGTTAGGTTAAGCCACATTACAAGCCAATTTTCCCTATCCAACCAACTCTTGAAGTGAAATTGCATAATCTAGTTGAGCTTAAGTGTGGGGGAAGCTGTCTTGTGTTGTGCCACCACATTATGTGATACTTTGGGTGGAAAATTAAATTCTGAAGAGATGTGTTTGCTGCTAAAGAAAGTCATTATATTGAAAGCTGTTCCTTTTCTGGAGCTTTCATGACAAGTGAAGCTGTGCCTTTTCTGGAGCTTCTAATTGAGGTGGAAAGCTATGCCCATCTGGAGCTTTCAAGAAAATCATGTTTGAGAAGATTGACATTTTTTATGCTGAAATGATGAATGGTGTAAACCTTTCATGAATTTTCATGATGATGAAGCTGAATTGATACTATGGGGATTGAAGAGAAGACCATAATTAAGTGAAAATTAGATTAATGCAATTTTGCTTCAAAAGAGTCAAGCCCTCCTCATTCAGCCTCAGAGTTTTTCACATCTTAATCCTACCAACCGAAAGCCACAGAACAACCCTGAAAAGTCCTCATGATAAACATATGTCCTTGACTCACATCGGGTAGCGATGTAGGAATCTATCAAGCCTATGGTGACCCTTGTATGAGTTTGGATGAGAAAGACATTGCAAAAAAAATTGATATTTGAGTGATGAGAGAAAATTCAAGCGAGGTAAGTGTTTTGTGCATGGGTGGATAAATGAAGTGGAAATATATTGAATGATATAAATGGAGAACTTGAAATAAGGTTTTTTATGAGGCATGATATCTTTTTATTCTTGGTGTGAAATTGATTGATCTTAAAGATATGTGTTTTTAAAATTGGTTTTGATTTGATATTGATGTTTACTTGATATGAGGTTTTTCCCAGGTGTGCAAAAGGGTAAGTGTGGGGGAGTTGATAAAACACTATTTTATTGAATATTTTATTGATAATAAATGATATAATTTCCTCACATTGTGTTAAACATGTTTATTTATAAAATATTTGGGATTTGATCATTCATTTGAAAATTTGGTGAAAATTCCAGTTTTACCCTTAATAGTGCACTGTAGTATTTCGAAGATCAATATTTTTATGTTTATTATTTGAATTTGAAATTTTGTAACAGTGTTCCTAACTTAATTATCTACAACTTTTATTCATGACACTAAAGATAAAGAGTTCATTTGGGTGTTGAAATTGGGCCATGAATTCAAAGTTGGGATGGGCTCTCTAGAATGGAGAAGGTTCTGTATTTTGGCCATATCCTCTACATTCGGGCTTGGATTGAGCCCAAATTTTGAGGAATTCTCGGGGACATGATGTGGCACAAATCATCCTTCTTTAAGGCAGGTCAATTCACGCGTTTTGGAGGTCAAATGGGCGGTGAAATTGGCATAAAATATTTGGCCGAATTTCCACATTCACACTTGAAACCACTTGTAACCTCTCCTCCCCTCCCCTCTATAAATTGGAGTTTTTCTCATTTGGAGGGGTTGGGACGTGCATTGGGAAGTTGAGGGAAGAGGAGAAGTGGATCCACTCCAATTCTCCAACCATTTCAATAAGGGTAGCTCTTGAAGCAAGGATCCCTTCGACGAAGCCTTCTTCTTCTCCTTCATGTTGTAATGATTTTGTTTATGTAATAAACTTCTTTGTTCTTCTTTTATTTCTTCTCTTTTCTTCTGTTTTGTTTAAATTTATTCTTCTCTTAATCTTCTTAATTGGGCTGGAATTCTTGAGTAGAGGCGTTATTGGGTTATACCCATTTTAAACCTTTGCACATGCAAAACGCTTCTACGATGATTACGCCACCCATGGAAGAGTAGTCTTTTAGTAATCGATCTATCTTCTACCCTCTTCATTTAATTATTTTGAATCAATGATCTACTGTAATTCACTTAATATGATCCATGAATTGTGTTTTCAAATTGTAAGAAACTAATCAAGCAATTGAACAATGTACACAAAAACACGCGAGGTCGGGATTTTGTGTAAATTGTGAGAGCGTGATCTTAATCGGTAATACAAGACCACATGGGATAAATTTGTGGAGTTCAAATATAATCCCTAAACACAATTCATCCTCATTTCTAGAGTGGATATATGCCTTAATTTACCACTGACCATAATCTAATCTTAGAACATCAATCAAAGCAGGGTGCTGCGATTGCATGTTCCGAAGTTAGCCTAAGGTTAAATTCACTTCAATCTTCGTGGTAAAGTTAATTCTCGTAGGGTTCAGGATTTAACAAATTAAGGGATCATAATTAAGTGAATATTAATTTAAATGCTAATGATTAATAAATTATTGAAGAGGTAGAGTTAGATCGATTACGTCTTTTAAATATTTTCTAAACAAACATCTTTTTGTTGTGTCATTTTAATCAAACTTCATTTCAAAACTAAAAACAAAAAAAAAATACAATCTTCTTCCAGAAAACTTCTTCTAGATTCATAAACTATAAACAAATACCCCCATCCTTTCAAGTAGTGTTTTTATTCTCTTTTATTTTACTTCTATAATACCTCTAAAAATTGTTTTAATTCACTTCCTCCTTTGAGAGACAACCTTGGTCAGCCACTCTGCTGCACCTAAGTACCCCAAAATCATACTAATCATTTGAGGGCGCCCACGACAGTGTTCTTTCAGACCAAAAAGGTTATCCAAGTTCATTGAGTTCCTCTAGCATGGGTTCTATAGAAGTAATACCATTTACAAGATGATACTTCGGAGAGGGAGGCCGAAGTACATGCTTAGTGGTTGGAGTTACTCTCAGGAAATTCTTGATCACCTTTGGAAGGAAAATTCAAGGATGAATTTATTTAAGGGGGAATATTATAGGATCATGGGTTTTTTTCTAGCGGTACTGATCCTTTTAATTTCGTTTTAAATTCTTTTTTTTGACCTGATGTAAATGCATGAGGAGTTCATAGGAGTTTTAGGGGTGTCTGGGGATTTTTCGGATCCCAGAAATTAACTTTTGAAAAAAGTCATTTGGGCCACATGGTTAGAAGAAACTGTGAATCCCAAGCCGCACAATTATAAATAACATGTAGTGATGGATAACGAGTATTAGGAGGCCACACAGTTTGATGAAACCATGCAGATTGGTCTGCACACCCATGTGAGGAACCTAAATTTTTTAGAAAATCAAAATTTCTTGGTTTTCATATGGTTTGTCATATTGTTTGCATAAAACCATGTGAGTTTCCCCTTGAGATAGTGAAGGGATCACAGTTAGTGCACGATTTGGACAACTGTGTGACCAAACCATGAGACCTAGTATTATTGAAAAAATGACCAAAATTCCCTTATTTTTTTTTAAAATGTAAACACACTTTCTTTTATTCCTCTGTTGTATAACCCTCATGATTGGGATCTCATTTTTTAGCTAATTCACGGATTTTCTTCTGATTTTATATCCAGACTAAGAATCAATCACCGTCAATCTCATTAAACTCATTCTGGTGAGTTATTCATTAAACTTGTTCCAGTTTTCATTTAAATTTCTATCGTTAGAGTTATTTAGGTGTAAGCTAATATGCCATATTTTCTAGTTTTTCCTTCCGTACTTCATTTTTTTCGGATATGGATCGAATCAGAGCTCGATACTGTATGAGTGCTCTACTATGAACCTACGGTAGGTGGTCCATACCTTCTTGTTGTGTTTTGGTGTTTTATAAATCTAGTTAATATTGTTTTGTAAGACATAATTGTTTTTGGTGCCACAAAAATGAATTTAATGATTGAATTAAATGAAATTGAAACTGTTATGGATTTCCAATAATTCCCTTGATATTTTTAGAGGTTTTTACCCCAAACTAGACCACCCATGGGGAATGTATTTGTATTTTTCTATTTTTATACCACCTATGGGGTGTGTGTGGGATAGCCTAGTTAGAGTAAGTCACTTATAAATTGTTTTAATTGAATTGAATTAAATGTTTAGAAGAGATTTGATGCCTCCTTTTCCATGTGATAACATGATGTGAATTGTGAATTTTTATAAGGATTTTAAATAAATTTTGGAAATTATTTGGAGGAACTCATGAAATGTGAATGGTTATGAATTTATAAATACAATGAAACGATGAATTGAAATGGTAGAAGATGCCTCAGTTGGCATAATTTGGATCCCAACTCCATATATTCCAAGTAAGTTTCTCCCATGGATCTTGTTTATGGTAGTGGACACATTGGAAAGGTTTCCTCCTTGGGCCTTGATTCCATATGATGTATTGGTTTTTTCTACCCCTTGTATCAAACTTTATTAGGATTTTAGTGGAAATGGTATGTTGAAATGATCCTTGTACCCCGCCCAAGTCTTTACCTAGTTCCCATCAAGATGTTCCAAGGACTCGATGTGGATTCCTTAGTCTTCTATTCCCTAGATATGACCCTTTATGGTCAGAAACTTTTGATTACATGACATAGATGATATGGAAACTTCTAATTATATTACATGTCCAAGATACATGGTACACAATTTTTTATATGACATGACCATGATGGATGATTTTTACTTGGTTATACGGAATGTCCATGTTGGATATTTATAAACGCTTACAAATAGACCTAGTATGGGTATCAGATTACAATGGATTGATTAGAGTGTACTAAAACTTTTTATTTATGTTTTTAATGTTTCCCTTATTTATGGGAGCCTAACTGTTTTTTGAAATGAGCCTTTTTTGGATTGATAATATCAATTTATAATTATTTATTTTCCATGTGAATTTCACTTGTACTACTGTCATATTTGTCATATACTACACAATACTTTATCTTGTTATACATAGATTATATTTGTTATAGATACTATTGGTTGTGGCCTACTAAGTGATATATCAAACCTTGTTCAGAAAACTGTTTGGTACCCAGATAGACAATATAGATGCATGTATAGTTTGGGGAAAGCATCCACAATACAATGCTTAATTTGTTCTATGCTTAAGAGCAGGCGAGCACAGGACCGAGCTGTGACTTGTGATGCTAGATGGGATAGTTACTTTTGGTATTTTTATCATTCTGATAAATTTATTATATTGGATGATTTTATACCTATTTTTAAGCTTTGTAGATACATGACATGACACATAATTTTATATATGATATTACTTCAAGAATTGATTATATATTCCCATATTGGATATTATCTTCTATCTGGTTGATTTATCTGCTTCTTCTATTGACTGTTATTATTATTATTATTCTATGTTACACTCTGAAATGAGGGGATATTATCCCCATATACACACACTAGTCCCTCACTATTAGTTAGAAACCTCTGATGTTTGGGGAGATGTTCTTAAGGCCATGTGACCCACCATCTTGGGGCGCTGTTTAGTGGAATCTGGATCATGAAGTTACAAAGTGGTATCAGATCCATTATTTTTATAGTTTATTTAATGTTTTGAGAGAATAGAAATGGATATGATGGAATTGTAATTTTTTAATGAGATATGGTTGGGTGTATCTTACCCATGTATGGGAAAAATCTAAATTTCATAGAACAAAAATTATTGTTTTCTGGATTTTTCCTATCACAGTTGATTTGATTCCACTATTGGATGATGCACTTGAATTTTGATGTTTTCAATGATATTATTGAGGATATATTTATCATTTCCCAATGATACAAGGGTATACATCTCATGCATCATTTTAGTCACATTCTAGAATTCACATGCAATGCATTATGCCATGCCATATAAGATGCATTACTTGGATGTATAACTTTTTGATATGTGCCTTGTGTGATATATTTATCTTAATACTTGTGTTATTGTAGGTAATTAAGAAAACATGGTTTATACTTAGATTTTCTACCATAACCTAAATGATTCTTTAGTGATTAGGCTACAACAGACACCCTAATTAACCAACTATGGCACATTGAGTTATGGACCATTGGACACATGTACTGAATCATGTTATGGTATGGATTTAGTGGATTCCATATTTCAGTTCATGAAATGTATGAGTCCTTATGAATCAGAAGTGAAGAACCACTTATTTCAACCATTTAAAGATAATTGTGATATAAAAGTGCACTAAAATGAAATAGAAATTGGTGAAATAGATAAATTGACATAGACCCGACTTTAGAGTGGGTAGTAGGTAGTGACTCTAGTGATGGTTACGACTATTTATTTTTACCTAGTATTGTATTTAGGAGTATTCAGAGGGGTGTGACATGTTTAAAGAAAGGTTTTGAACTATCCTACATTTTAAAACTATGATCCTTTCATTATCGATTTTTTTAGGTGTGTTTTTTGGAATTGTAGCGACATAACAACACGATGATATCCTGTCATTTACCAAGATGGTGGTGATGAACATGCTTTAGAGGTGGTGGTCCATGGGATAATATTATATACTATTTTAGTTATAAATGAGGCACCAATTATAGTACTATATACAGGTGCTGAGGCATAGTTCTGTGAAGGTTTTCTATGCTATATGAAAACTTTTTAGGGAGCACCGTAGCTTGCCTCATTTATGGAAGAGTTAATGCATTTGTTCTAGTAGAAAAATCCTCCCACATTTTTTGGGGATGGTGGTCCATAGGTTCTTGAGCTATGGATTGATACTATGTGGTTGATATTATAGAATCTAGAGAGACCTACTGAGAGGAGAGTGAAGCTCATGACCTATATATTTTAGGGAGTAGAAAATCACTGGTGGGATGTTTTGAATCAGGATGAAAAGTAGTGACATATGGTTTAGGGTGATTTCCAAACTAGATTTTACAAATACTTTTTCCCTGAGACCCTGAGAGAAGAGCGGGACAATGAGTTTATACATTTGGAGAAGGGCATGATGACAATGATGGAGTATTCATCACAATTTATGGAGCTCCAATTTTTTACACCGACATATATTGATGTTGAGTTGTTGAGGGAGAGACGTTTCAAGGAAGGTCTTAGAAATTTAGTTCAATCTCATTTCAACGTGTTCAGGGTGATGAATATATCTGAGATAGTGAATCAGGTGATTATTATGAAGTAGAACCTAAGGGAATTTGAGGGAATAAAGTAGAGAAGTGTAGTCTCTTGACATAGTGGTTCAGCTTCCAGTGGAAGGAAGCACCATTTTGAGGCTTCTCATGAGGGGGGTACTAGTCAAGCAGTGAGTGTCAGTAGTGATATCTTCTATCACCAGTGTGGGATATGGGTACATATGAGGAATCAGTATGATTGAGACATAGTCGAGTACCAATATTGTGGAAATATGGGATATGTACAATTTTTATGTAGGATCTTCCATCTAGTAGTTAGCGGAAGGGGGTTAGATCTAACTTCAGGTTCAGGAGAGGGTTTCATAGCTCCATATCAGGCTAGGATCTACAGTTGTACTGGTTATTCAGGATGAGGTGGTGGTTGTGGATAAGGAAATTAGACTCCAGTTGTACCTACAAAAAAGAGTGGGCCTACTCCAGGTAGTGAGGTTGTTTGAAAGATCTTTAGTTAACAAAATGTATAATTTATATAGCATAAACCTGAGGATCAAAGCTCCATACTTTCTACAGTGATAGGTACAATTTTAATGGACTCTATTTTAGTATCTATGATTTTTGATATAGGTGCATCACATAGTTTCATATATGTAATTATGGTGGAGAGCCTCAAGTTTGTTGTTAAGTTTTATGATGACATTGTGAACTTGGATACTATGTTTTGGATCATAAAAGAGGGTGTATTATAGTGTAAGGAGTGTCCCCTTGATATTGGTGGGTGTCACTTCATATGGGATCTATTTTTCCTCGAGATGATAGGGTTTGACATCATACTCAAGATGGAATGGATAGTTTCTTATCGATCCTATACTGGTTTCTATCACCGAAGGGTGACTTTCACATCCCTAAAGGGTGGATTTTTTTATTAAAAAGGGTGAATAGGATGTACAAGTGATCCAAGATAGACCAAAGAAACATTGTCTAGTTGGGATGACAACCCAGATTTCTAGTTTATATCTAGATGATTAGGGAATGTGTTAGAAGCACTTTCCTCCAGTGGTTGATCATTATATGGATGTTTTCATGGATGAATTTTCTATTTTACCTCATTAGTGAGAGGTGGATTTCTCCTATGAGCTAGTTCTAAGAGATTCACCAATACCCATTCCTTTTTATAGGATGGATACTATAGAGTTCTAGGATCTCAAGTGGCAGTTAGAGGACTTGGAGGCAAATGGGTTTATATGAAAAAGTAATTCTCTGTGGGGTTCACTGGTCCTTTTTTCAAAAAAGGAAGATAGTACCCTTAGTCTATGGGTGGATTACCAAAAATGAACCAGTTTATAGTTAAGAACCAACATCCTTTTCCATGGATAAAAGACATTTTTGATCAGATCCGAGGAGCTCAGGTGTTCTTAAAAATTGATTTGAGATCGATTTATCACCAGGTGCATGTTCAACCTGCATACATACCTCATACAAATTTTCATAGTAGGTATAGTGTATATGAGTATCTAGTTATTTTTTTTGGTCTCATGAATGCACTTGAAGTTTTCATGGAATTGATGAACTGAGTTTTCCATCCTTATGTGGAATCCTTGTTGTGGTTTTCATGGATGATATCTTGGTGTATTATCATAACTGACACGAATATACCAAACATCTTGATATTTTTTTGGATAAACTGATATAGAACCAGTTATATTCTAAGCTCACAAAGTTCTTCTCCGCAATGGTTGAGATTTACTTCCTGGGTCATATTATCTTAGAGACATGAGTATCAGTTTACGAAGAGAAGGTGAGAGCTGTAGTTTCCTGGCAGCGACCCAAGAACTTATTTGATATATGAAGTTTCTTGGGGATAACTGGATATTACAGGAATTAAATACAAGAATTATCATGCTTAGAAGAACCATTGATGGTCTTAACTGAAAAGGGTGTGAAGTTTTTATAGACATATACCTGTGAGATAGCCTTTCAAGAGATAAAAGGGAAAATGGATTCAGTGCCGACCCTGATTCTTCCAAAGATGGGTAGGAGAAACACTATGTATTATGATGCATTAGTTACCAGTATAGGAGTAGTTCTGATACATGGGATAGAGTCATGGAATACAGATCTCAATAGTTGAGGTTACATGAAAGAAATTACCTGACACATGATCTCAAGTTAGCCGCTGTTGTGCATGCCTTACATTTTTGGAGGCATTATTTATTGGGGTAGTGTTTTGGGGTGTACATAGACACAAAAATAATTATGTATATATTTACATAGTGTGATACGAATTTGAGGTAGTGAAGGTGGGTTGAGTACCTACAGTCTTTCGACTTTGAGATTTCTTATATGTTTGGAAAGGGAAATGTAGTGTTTCACTAAGTCGGAGGGCTCAAATACAGGTAGTTCTGGAGGCCAGTAGTGAGTGGAATCTTATGGAATTAATTTCAGAGGTGCACTTGGAGGTGAAATATGGAAAGAGATATAGTTTTATTTCATTTTTAGATATGACCAAACCTTCTGAATAGAGTGAGGATGAGGCATCTATCAGATTCATAGGGCCTAGTCTTACATGAGAGTATGGAAGGTGTGGACCTGCCTCATGGTTGGATTCTAGGAAAGGATAATATCTTGAATATACATGGTCATGTTTGGGTTAAATTGGAAATTTGTGAGGAGTTTTTGTAGGATTTTCATGTCTTAGTTTGGGTTGTAAATCCCGATATTACCAAGATATATCGTGATTTATGTCACCAGTATTGGTGTTCATGTATGAAACACGAGTTAGTTAGTTTTTTATGCGGTGTTACACCTATTATCATGTGAAGTTGGAACATCAACAACCAGCTATGATTTTATAGCAGTTATACATTCATAAGTGGAAATGGGAAGATGTCGTGATAAATTTCATGACCGGTTTGCTGAGGCCACCTAGAGGTAGTGATTCTATATGGGTTATGGTTGATAGGGTCATGAAGATTGATCATTTCCTATGGATCTGGGAGACCTTATTAAGGGATGAGATTAAGAGGCTGTATATCCAAGAGATAGTATGAATTCATGGGGTTACTCATACCATGGTATTAGACAGGGATGCATGATTTACATCTCATTTCTGGCATAGTTTATTGAGGGTGTTGGGTACATAGGTTCTTTGAGCATAGCACACCTCCCTCAGATTGATGGCCAGTCAAAGAACACAATTCATGTGATTGAGTACATTCTTAGAGCATGTGTCTTGCATTTTGGGGGATCTTAGGAGAGGAATATATTCCTAGTTGAGTTTAACTACAATAATAGTTATCAGGTGACTATACATATGAAACCTTATAAGGCTTTATACGGTAGGATATATTGATCTCCCATGTGATGGTTAGAGGTAGGTGAGGTAGCCTTAATTGGACCAAATCCTATGTAGGAGACTTCAGATTAGGTCTAGTTGAATTCAAGAATGGATGGCTATTGCAAAATCAATACAGAAATCTAACATTGATCACCATCAATTACCTTTAGAGTTTGAGGTTGGGGATCAGATCTATTTACATGTCTCATTAAGTCTAGTTTATAGAAGTATCAAGATACATGGTAAGATATTATCAAGATATTTTGGGCTATTTGAGATTCTGGGTATAGTCAGGACGATAACCTATTAGTTTCAGTTACCTCAGAGGTACCAGGACATGAAAGACCTCTTCCACACATCTCAGTTATTCCTTTATCACTTAGATCCATATCACACTCTGTATTTGGATTAGGTGGAGTTAAAGGTTGATGTGTCCTCTAATGAGCATCCTATATGTGTTTTTTATAGAAGCATGGAGTTTCTCCAAGACCAGTTAGTTCCTCTAGTACGGGTGCTTTGGAAGAATGACTATTTATAGGATGAGACTTGGGAGCGGGAGGGCAATGCATGTGCTTAGTGTCTCGAGTTATTCTCAAGCGATTATCAATCACCCTTGGAAGAGAAATTCAGGGATGAATTTTTTTAAGGGGGGAGATTGTAAGATCCTTGGTTTTTCTAGAGGTAAAGATCTTTTTAATTTGGGTTTAAATTATTGTTTTTTTCCTAATGTAAATGACTGAGGAGGTCATGGAGGTTTTGGGAGTTGTATAGGTATTTTTCAGAGAATAGAACCCAAATTTTAAAAAAAGGCATCTAGGATGCACAATTTGGAGAAACCATCCGTCCCAAGCCACATATTTAGAAATAACCATGTGGTTCTAGACAATGAGAAGAAGGAGGCCACATAGTTTGAGGAAACTATGTAGATTGGGCTGTGTGTCTGTATGAGGCACCTACAATTTTTTTCATATCCAAATTGCATGGTTTGAGAATAGTTAGTCAAAATGTGTGCATGAAAACATGCAAGGTGCCCCTTGAGATAGTGAAGGGAACACTATTTTTACAACCATGTGACAAGGTGTTATTGTAAAAAATGACTAAGATTCCCTTAAAATGTTTTAAAACCTGAATATACTTTCTTTTCTTCCTCTATTGGACAATCCTCAGGCTTGAGAGATCATTTTGAATCCAATTCATAGATTTTATCCCAATTACATTTTCAAATTCAAAATCAAACAATACTAGTCTCATTGGATTTGTTCCGATGAGTTACTCATTCATCTTATTCCATTATTCATTTGAATTTGTATCAACAGAGTTATTCAGGTGTAGGATAATATGCCCTGTATTTAGACTTTTCGTTTGTTCTTCATTCTTATTTGGATCTAGACCAAATTAGAGAATGATACGAGAATATTTATGTACTATGAACCTATAGAAGGTTGTATATACCTTTAACTTATGGTTTGGTGTTTTATAGATCAAGTTTCTATTGTGCCACACATCAGAATTTCTGATGGTGCCCCTAAAATGAATTGAATGCTCAAAATAAATGTAATGGAACCTATTAGGGATTACCATTAGCTCCATTGAGATTGTTAGAACTTATTTACCTAACCCAGGACACCCATGGGGAATGCCTTTGTATTTTCCTATTTTTATACCACCCGTGGGGTACGGGTGGGATTGCCTAGTTAGAGGAATACCCTTATAAATTGTTTTAATTTAAATGAATTAAATGTTTAGGAGAGAGTTGATCTATCATTTTCCATGTGATAACATGATTTTAATTTTTAATTATTAATTGGATTTTATATAAATTGTATAAATGATTTGGAGGAACTCATGAAATGTGAATGGTTATGAATTGAAAAATGAAATGAGATGATTAATTTAAATGGTAGTGGATTCCTTGGTTGGTACACCAAGGATATTGATTCCATAGATGTCATGGATGTTTCTACCATGGATCTTGTTTATAATAGTGGATGCATTGGACCTATTTCCTCCTTGGGTCTTGATTCCATATGATGCCTTAGGCCTTTATACCCCTTGGTTTCAGATTTCATTGATTTATAGTGGACATAGTTTATTGACATGATCCTTGGATCCCACCCAAGTGTTTATTGAGTTTCAATAGATATTATATTGTGAATCGATGTGGATTCCTTGATCTTATATACCTTTCATCTGAAAATTCATGGTCTGAAACTTTTGATTACACGACATGAACATTGTGAACACTTATTATTACACGGTGTGGATGTGATGCATAGTACACAATTGGTTGTACAGAATGGCCATGGTGTATATTTAGATATTCTTAAAGATAACCCTGGTATGGGTATCTGATTATAGTGGATTGATTGGAATGTACTACACTAGTTTATCTATGATTTTACCACTACCCTTGTTTGTGGGAGATGACTTTTCTTTGTAGGGATCCTTGTTTGTCTTGATAGTATCACTTTAAAGTTATTACTTTTCCATGGTCATTTCACTTGAACTAATGTCATATTTTTTATATACTACACACTACTTTGGATTGTTATAAAAAGATTGGAATTGTTATAGACACCATTGGTGGTGGCCTACTGAGTGATATCTCACACCCTGTTTAGACCTTCATTGGATACCTAGATAGACTATATAGATGTAGGTAGGGTTCAGGGCAATAAATCATAGTATGATGCTTGATTCGTGATATGCTTAGGAGCAAGGAATCACATGACAGAGATGAGGATCATAATGCTATTTGGGATGATAAATTTTGAACTTTTTGGTATTTTGATACATTTATTGTACAAGATGATTGAATACCTATTTTCCATCTTTCTATAGACATGAAATGACACATAATTTATGTATATGAGATTACTTATGGCATAGATTATTTATTCCTATCTTGGATGTTATCTTATATCTGGTTGATTTATCTACTTCCTCTATTGTTTGTTATTACTATTCCACTAGGTTACACTATGACTTGAGAGAATAGTATCCCCATAGACACACCATAATACCTCATTTCTAGTTTGAAGCCTCTAGCATTAGAGGATATTTTCTTGAGGCCATGTGACCCATCGACTTAAGGCACCGTTTAGTGGTATCCAGGTCAGGACGTTATAGATACTGACATGGAAAAATTTAATCGACCGTATCTAAAAGAAAACTGTTATATTATTATATATTTAAATATATTAATCCAACCACTTTCCTATAAAAACTTAAATAAGATACGAATAATTTATTGAACTCGATTTTACTACAAAAATTTGATAATATTCATGATGATTTCTCAATGGATAGTTTTTTGAGAAAGACATTAAAAATACTAGAGATTCATATAGTAAAAGCAATATGAACATAATCACATGAACCCAAAGTCATCAGAACTTTTCCATAATAAAAAAGATAACTTTTTATCTATTTTGAACTTCCGTGACACACTGTTATCATATGAACCTATATAACGCATTCAAAGACAACTAAACACATTTTCACACCCATTAAAAATAAAAGATGATTATGAGTAGAGAAGAGTCATCTACAGAGCAATATAAAAACATACTATGCTACATAGAATTCATTATTTCACCTATGTTTTTATTTACTTTGGAGCTGTGTGTGTGCGCTATACATATTATATTTTATCACTATCTCTTTGATGAGATCAATAGTTCAAGAAACTCTCTCCTATTTTATTACTTGTATTTCCATGTAGAATATTGGAAAAGGATATTTATCCTAGACTTACTACATGCATTTTTCATTTATTAATCCATTTTATAACTATAGAAGAGGATTTGTGATGTATGGATAGCATTGCATGCCATTATAAAACATGATCCATGTTTTGGACCAGTTTATTTTATAATAAACTACTTGGAAGTGGGTGATTTATATGTGGAGAGGATTAGGTATTAGCTTGAGAATGAAACCCTTTTTATTTCTACTATGTTTATTATCTGTTTTGTATACTCTATTTTAAAAAAAACTGTATATGTTTTTAAAATTATTTAACAAAACTTTACTCTGATATTTAAATTTAATTTGTGTTTTATATATAGTGTTTGATTCAAGTAAATTAATTTTAAATTTTAAAGTGTTATATTTTTTTAGTTGAGCCTTAATCCCTATTTTGAGAATTTTTTTGAAAAGATAAAATTATATAACTATAATATTTTAGTTAATTAGGTGTATTTTATAAATTATGGGATTTATTTTTAAATCATTTTTAACATAAATGTTTAATTGGAAACTCAATTAAACCCCATATTGATTTGTCCACTGGAAACAACAAAAGGAAACAAACAAGTGTGACCATTGTACGTCTAAGATAAAAAATAAACTAATCCTATATGTCTCCTCAATTTTGAAATATTCTAAATGGAAAGATAAGAAAATAGAAACTGTGAAAGTAATCTTCCACAATGATCTAATCAAAACCCCAAAATATCACAACCATAAAAAACCTATTAACCAGTTATATTAAATGATTCCAAATAGATATTACTAAAGATAAAAAAACACACAAATTATATAACTCATACACAATGGGTCATCAGTTGTTAGCTGAATCACCATGAACCTCGACAATACTAGCTTTGACCAGTGACAGATATCTACGAACATAGGTAACCACATAGGGGAATCAATTCCTACCATGAAACCAATAACATGTGTCGATCCTTAGGTCTATGACCAAGATCGACCATACTTGTTTCGACCATTGTGTCTTGGTAAAATCACATTGACTGTGCTAACCATAGTATCACAACCTCCCTGTAGGGAGTTTTCATGACCTTCCCATAGGGAGTTTTCATGACTTCCCCACAGGGAATTCTCATGACCACCTATATTGGGTATTTTTTTACAACCACCACATAGGGTGTTTTCAAAACCTCCCTATAAGGAGTTTTCATGACCACCATCAAGGGTATTTTATTTAGGGTATCATGACCACTTGAAGGTGTTTTCATTAGTATCACAAGACCAACAATGAGGGTGTTTTCATCTTCTAACTCAACACCACCTCAAAGAGAGTTTTCTTTATTTAGTATAATGACCACATAAATGGGTGTTTTCTATATCTTTAGTTTAGTATAACCTCAAGGGAATACAAAAATATAATATAAAAATCTCCCCAAATGGAGTTTTTCATTCAAAGAATCAAGACCACCCCAATGTCATTTTTATTTAACTCAAATCAGTTCATAACACATATCACCATTTCCATAGCTAAACCACAATCATCATTTCATTTAATGGTTACAATTTACAATATCCCTTTCTTCATTTAACATGAGGCTATATCAAGATTTTTATAATTCACCTTCATCCTCTATTTATTATGGAATCACTTCTTACCAATTTAAGAGGGATCATTTTAAAACATAACTTTCATTGTCCTTTTCATGAACCATTACTATCAGCTACCATTAATAAACCATTTAAAAAACATGAATTTAATATCATAAATCCCTTAATTCGTATAAAGTTATTAGTACACCATTTAAAAATCATGATAATTTTATTACATAAATCCATTTTGGTTCATCGATCCATCATCATTTCAGAATTTCCACAATTCATTTTTATGAAATTACACTATTCTTTAAAAATTATATTATAATGATCATCATCGATTATGAAATTACATTTCAAAATAATTGATTTTAAAAATAAATTTCATTTAATCATTAGAACTATAATTCACCAATTAACATGTTCAAGACATTTATATTCTGTGATATAACATGATTACATAAGAATCTATATCAATTTTAACCATTTCATTTGTTGAAACAAGGTTCAAGGTTACAACCAAGGAATTCCTATTGGAACCAGCTTTCCTTATGGGTATTAATATTTAAAAAACAAAACCATAAATTAGGAAAAAAATATACCTAAAAAATTTGATTTAAATTAGGCCAAATCATGATGAACCTGGCGTGACCGCACTACACACCACTTGAGAATAAATCGTAACTATGGTTTAAATCAAGTGAACACCTAACTTAATTTATCTATTCACTTTTAATTTACCACACAACCCTTATGACCTAGGACCACCCAATTTCTATCATTAACCCTGAGATTTGGGTGACCCCATCACACTGAAATCATAACCAACTACAGCTGGAAAGTCTATAATACACCCTGACAAAAACCTATCCCAAGTAGTGAATTATTAAAACCAAACAATTAATATTTAAAAAAAACAAGAAAAAACCCCACCAATGATCCAGTCTAAGATCACTGGATAAGAGGTGGTCCAACATCTATATTTCCTTGGAACACCAACTGGCTGGTGGCCCTAGGTGGCACCCTGATCCACTACCAACCCACCGACTTCCTGGTGGCTACATGACACTAAATTTCATCAACCTAAACACTCCAACCATTCTATGAAACTCTACCGAGCACCTGATATATCTCCCAATACTCAAAACTTATCCAAAACCATCATTATAAGATATTATAACTCTCATAATTCCCATCTAGGGTTCAATTTTTACAAGGGAACCTTGAAACCCAAGGGTTTTCATTAAAACCCCAAACCATAAAAAGTTATTTGAAAAGTAATTTATGTTTTAAAGACCAATTTAAAAATAAATTAAAAAATTATGAACTTTTTGGAAATAACTAGACCCATAAACCATCTTAATTAAAACCAATTTCCAAAATCACTTACAAACACCTCATTTCACCGCATGAGTTTTATTTTCCAAAACCATGTTTTCATGGAAATAAACCATTTCAAAAATCATTTCCCTATGGAAGCCAATTAATGCATGACAAGAAAGAAATACACCAATTGATAAAATAAAAATCCCAATGGATATATTATTAATCTAATCACCCCTTATAATATATATGGTAAAAAAATTATTATAAGTTTCTTCAATTAAAAATGGATCTTGAAAAGGTGTCATTGAAATACAAAATAATTTCGTTAACATATCACAAGATTATCTTTTATTCTATTTGAATTTCTATTTCCACCCAAGAAAATATAAGAACCAGAGAATCTAAATAGAGAAAACAAAAATATATGTGGAATCATGCCTGAATTGGTCACATGGTGAGAGGCCCCACACCAATCATGCATTAGTTCCTAAAATGAATATAAAATCTAGAATTTTATTACTGCATAGTTTTCCAGGACATGAAATAAAAACTTATATACTTGAATTTGTCTCTATTTCCACCAAAAATATGAGAATAATCCTCAAGACAACCCTTCATGCCAATAAGTACTAAAGAAATTCACTATGAATCAAATCTCAATCAATTGAAACAACCCAAAAAAAGAAAAATACCAACTAACCCTAGAAACTCAAGATTCATATTATAAAATATTTAGCTATAATCTATTTCCAAACTTAACAACTGAGTCCCGATAGTCATAATTCCATACTATCATGGTTTCAAAAATAAAAAAATTATTCTGATACAATTTTTAATGACCCATCCTAGGTTTCCATTTGAACCAACACCCGAATTGGCCCACCACTGGCCTGAGGGGATCTACTGATCCTTATGTGTTGGAAAAAAGTTCTAGGGAATTAATCATAAGAATTGAAAATTATTTAACCATTAAATTAGAGTTTAAGAACAATATACATTCTCCTAAAAATCCAAAATATTACTCCCATAAGTTATATTTCCACTCAAAAATTGTATATGTATAAAATAAACAAACTAGTAAAAGATATAAATAGATGAATAAATAAACACGCATATCACGCTCCGAACACCCTCCCCTTCAGAAACATATTCAAGTAGATTTCTATCCATGACAACCATAATATTAGTACACCTCCATCCCTAGAAAATAGTTAAATTCCTACATGGCTTATGTAAATCATTTAAAGGGACACATACCAGATATTATATAAAAAATAAAGGCAAGTCCTTAAAATAATGTGATAGGAACACTTAACTGAATGTGATAAAATAAAATAAAACCACTAACCTAAAAACTCCAAATCAATCAATGCTCTAAGAGAGTTTAAAAGACGATTCTAAACCTATAATTGAAATATAATATAGGCATGAGAACATAATCACTTAGTCGGCCACTACCCACTTGTCCACTTTCAAAAAATTAATTACAAAAACATTTAATGATAGTTTGAAATATAATTCAAAAGTAAGTTTTCTACTTTATTTTCTTTAAATGAAAAAATAACTTGAAATACATTCTCTTGGACTAAGCTGTTTTCGAACTAAAATTCCCGTTTTGAAAGCCACTTTGAAAATACATCAAAATACTTTACCTTTAAATAGTAAAAAAACCTCTTTAAAAACCATTTAAAAGTAATAGAACAAGTCAAGTTAATTGAGTAATATACAAGGAATGCCCCACAAGTCAAGTGTATATAATAGAAGAATGAAAAAATAAATGTTCCTCAAAATAATATAGGTAGGGGATAAAAATCACATAGAATTGAACATCCCCTACCGAAACCACAAATCAAGGGATAAGTGTCATGGGATCTACCCTGGGCCCTACAACGAGACAATCTTAGACATAACAAAACTGGACCAACCTGTAAGAATATACTATGTCCTACCACAATCCATACAAGGAGACTGTACCTAGCCTCATTGGAATGGAACATCACATCTTTCCTTATCACTAAATAGGGGGACAATAGTAGTGTGTGACTATCTAGTTAGTCATAAGTCTAGACTCCCCGCTTAGTTACCTAGGTTTCTATGAACAAACACAATGAGGGTGAGAAAACATACAATAAACACAACATGAATCCGAAGTATAATAATAAATATCCATCACCTCTAACACCCTCTCATAGGAATATCCCAAATACACATCATCCAATCACTGAAATAAATTAAAACACCCTCAATGGGTGAAACCAAGAAAGGGGAAACAAATGGAATCACAAGAAACACACAAACCTTTAAAAGTATCAAATGAGACTTTTATAAATATACTCTTAATACAGATCCTTTTCCTTAATAACTAAAAACCATATATAAAACAATTATTTAAAACACTATATTTGAAATCAACCTCAAAATAAAATTAAAATTCAACCCCTATTTTATTTTAAATCTCTAAGGGTTCAAAATAACCTTATTTAATCTACACCATGACTACAAAGTAGGTCAAACCAATTCAAAACACCCATTTTTTAAAACAATTCTTGAAATAGTTAATCAATACTTTATATTTCAAGTACCATATGAAATTATAAGTAAAAAAATTCAAAAAGTTATTTTAAAACCCCAAAATACTTATAACAACTCAGTTTAATCGAAACAATTATTTAAATAAATTTTTAAATACTTGACATTATTCCAAATTAAAAAGCCTTTGAAACCTTTAAAAAATCCATTATTGTTGGGAAAAAATCCCTCAAGGTAACATTGCATTATTTTTGGGTTGATTATGTTTGTTGAAAAAGCGGGTTTCCATAGAGAATTGTCGAGTTCCCGAGAAGTTGTTGACAATCCATGTTGACAAAGAACGATGACAAAGGAATGGATGATCTGGAGGCGGTACAAAAGAGCAGTACAAGGTGGTGCCGTTTCCCAGTGTTTGCCAAATTTTTGGGGTCCAAAATTTGGAGTTTGGTGAGCATCGAGAAAATAGGATTTCCATGAAGATCATATTTTTTATGGAAAAGGCATGAGTTTCGCGAAGATGGGATGCATGGATTGGATTTCGCGAAGACCAGAAAAATGGAGGCGGTGATGCTTCGCGATTATGTCAACGCTTCGCGAATGGAAGAGTTGAACCGCATCGCGGCGGTGAAGGGCTTTGCGAGGGAGCTTTGCGGCGAAGGTGCGAAGGAATGTTGATGGTGATGCTTTGTGATTACGATGAGCTCTGCGATCGCAAAATTGTCGTGGTGCTTCACGATTTAGACAGAATTCTGGTGGAAACTTCGGAGCTTCGCGATAGGCAATGACGTGGCGCTGACTTCGCGCGGAAGGGTCAAGGGTCGGTGGAATCGCCTATAAATACAGGTTGACCCCCTCGAGAGAAGTAGAGAGAATTTTCAGAGAAAATCATTTTCTCTCGGTTCGCGAAGGTAGTTCGCGTACTCTGTGTGCTTCGCGAAAGAAGAGCTTCGCGGAAGCTATTGTAGCTCCGCGAAAGGTGCGAGCTCCGCGTTGGCTCAGTGAGATTCATGAGGGAAGTTTCTCTACAATGACTTGAGCTTCATGGTAGTTCTTCGCAAGAGTGCTTCGTGAAAATTCAGGAGCTTCGCGGAGGCTTGTTTGAGCTTCGTGAAATTGGGAGCCTCACGAAGTAGGGTGATTTGCGAAGGTGTTTCCAAAGGAATTGCCCAGTGGTTAAGAGGCAAAGGGGTATTCATCAGTGGATGAAAGTTGGAATTTAACAGAGCATCTATCAACAGTTGAGGATGCGTGCATTCATGCAAGTGAAGAGACCTACAGGTCTATCAACTGTGAGTGGATCCCTTCTAAGTGCAGTGATCATAGAAAGAGGAAAAAGGTGATCCTCTCCACCGGCAGTGAGCTAGAGAGAGAGAAATAGGGAGTGACCCTTGGGAAAGTAATGAGCTGACCCTGAACCTTGTAAAGGCAGTGATCCTGAGACAGAGTGAGTGTTCCCGAACCATTGTATCCACATCTAGTGAAGAATAGTGGAATTTGGTACGACCGGCAACTTGTCGGCGTATGCTCCTTGGACGTAGCCCAGTGATGGTGAACCAAGTAAAAATCTCTGTGTCTGCCTGCTTACTTCCCTGCATTTCATTTAAAGCATCATCATAAGATAAAGAAGGAAATAAGTGATCATAGTAACCACAAAAGTGAAAACAAAGTGACCCTTGTAATAAAGAGGTCAAGATCTAATGGGGTAGGAAGAATTTTGAAAAGAATATCCATACCCTGATTCACCCCCCCTCTCAGGGTATATAGGCCCATATTGGTCCTAAGAATTATAGATATTATACATAGGTGTAATTAGTTAAATAAAACATATATAAACAATAATAAATCAATGGTTTAAAAATTAAAAGTGAGGGAATGGTAAATCCTACATTAAACCAATGAAAATAAATCCAGAACATGTTTCCTTTGACGTCAGAGGCTCCAACAAGCAGAAGAACAACCTTCTGAGCCCTAGAATCACAAAAACTCAAAAAATAAGATAAAAAATATCACTGTTAGTTTTTTTGAATCACAAAGACATTTAGGAAAAGGGAAACCACAAGGAAATAAGGAAAATAGGTAAGTGAAGGCCACACCTAGGTGAGTCAAACATAATCCAAAAATATCGCCCACAAAATCATCATGTATGAAGGAACTCTAGGAGGGGGAGGAATGATTGGCAGGGGGGGTTAGACATGGGGTTCTATGTGTGAGAGTGAAAGGGAAGTACAAATTAAGGTTTCTATATGTGGGAGGAGGCAATGTGAGGGATGATGCCATGTGAGGTAGATTTTAGGAGGGAGGTTGTGTAGGGAGGAGTGCAGTAGAAGGGGAGGTGGGAAGGTGAAACCCATATTTGATTTTTATCATTATTGTTTTATTTTCATTATTATTTATTTCAACTATAATTATATTTTTATAATTCATTAATGCCAATTATTCATCACCATTATTTACCAACATTTATTCATTTATTATTATTATTATACCAATAAATAAAATTAAATAAATGAATAAATGCAAGAAATATGGGGCATTTTAATCTTCCCACCATGATAATTGATATCCCCAAAAATTATTAGGTCAAAATAGAAGGAAAAAACAATGGGTGACTGTTTCACCTCTAACATAAAAGAGAGAAATATTCTAAATGGTGAGACAAGAAACTAAAAACCATGAAACAGATCATCCATAATGAACCGATCACACCTAAAAAAAATAAAAAACATAAAAACCATCTATAAATGGGTTCCATCAAATGATTCCCACTAGAGATAACCAAATATAAAAAAAAACACACAAAGAACATGAATCATACACATCAGGTTACTAGGTGTAAGCTGGACCACCAAATATTAGAGTTATTTCCATATAACTAAATTATTTAGTAATTGATTACATGTTTTCTATTATTAATGAAGTTTATTTCCACACCATGATTGCTCCTTTGTATGAAATTTTTATATGATAATGTCTTTAGAATATATGTCACACATAAAGTTCATGGAAGTTCCCCACTATGATGAGAACCTAAAGGTGCCATAATAATATTGTTGAATATGGTTCTATGTTTAGATGATATTGCCTGATGGGATATAAATGATATTGGATATCAATGTAATGAGGCTTATAATACATCAAGATACCTTCTTATGGTGTTATACGTTGATAATATCCAAGTTAGGAGGTTATGAGAACAGTCTCAACAATAGAAAATCCACATTTTTATGTGTCATTGGGTGTTCATATCTATGAACGTATGTATTGATCCTTAGAAATTAAGTTTATCATTAATGGATATCACGAATTATTTACTTTGAAGTATTTATAAAAACCATGAAAACATATTTTCCTAATGAGGTAGGATATATTGGGTGCATTATGAGTGATATTTCATTAATGGATAATGTGAGAAAGTATTCATCCCTTCCATCCTTTAATGAAAGTTGATATCTTTGAACCTTTGATGGGAATATAACTTCCTAAATAAATTCATGGTCATATTTTTTGGTGGGATAATTCATTTCCTAAAAGTCAAAGAAAGAGACATCGAGTGTATCGGTTGATGGAACCAGCATGAAACATGCTTGATTGGAGATGTCATGATGAAAGGATTGTATTTCATGGTAAGCATTCATAGGAGGTTGGATGTTGTTTTGATATTAAATTCTTTATCAATGGGTTAATTGGCTTGTTTATAGACACCAACCTTGGATTTTAGGCTATTCTCCCTAACAAAAATAAGTAAGGGACCTAGAGAGTCACACACCAAGTGTAACAACAATATTAGTAAATTCAAGTATTGAATTTAGTAATTTGGAATAAATAATATTTATTTTGGTTTGGTTGATCTCCATGATTTAATCACAATTTATTTGAAAAAATAAGTGAGTGAAATAATAATAAATATTTACTTTGAAGGTTCATAAAACATTTATTTTTTATATTTATTAACAAACAATGAAGTAATATTTATATATTAAATAAATATTCATTATTCAAGGATCGATAAATGTCAATGAGGGAAAGAAGGCCGAGTTTAATGGTCCGATTGAAAATGGTATAAGTGATATTTATTTATATATTCCTCTTATTAATATCAAGTTATTAGTATTAATATTGGACATGGGTTCAATTAAAAATTATAAGGTTGGGAAAGGGATTTTGTGCATGTCGCCAACCCTAAACCTACTATAATAAATATATAATCATATCACTTTACATAATCAATCTTTTTGTGCACAACATATAGAGAGAGAATCTATCAAGAACTAGAGATAGATCTAGAGATATATGAAATGTTCTCTATTCCTCTAATCTCAAGAAATCTAGATAACATCAAGATTTCTTCCTCCTTCAAGAATAATTCTAGTGAGATAAACCACAAAGAACACAAGTAAACAGGATCAACCATTCCAATACTAGATGGTTCTACAACAACATTCAGAGATTGTGGTGGACATGAAGATCACCAGTAGAGGGATTCTACACTTGGATCCTAAAACACAATGACAACATGATGAGATCTAGTCAACCAAATTATCAACAAAGAGGTAATTATAAGTTGAGGTAATTCTATATCTGTTCATAAACTTATTATAATTTACATATGAAGATCCTCTTATTCTAATTTCAACATTTTATTTAGTCAATTAATCTATAGTTTTTATTTTACATGATGTTATTTGTTCTATGTATCAATAATTGTTCATAAATTAAGACTAAACGATAAGTTTTCCATGATATAAAGGTGATTTTGTTGTGTCCAGAACCTAGAAGTGGTATCAGAGCAATCACATAGTTAATTTATAATTATTATTTTTTGATTGTTTGTATACATTTACCTTTTATTTTACTCATATCAATTAATTTTAATATCTTAAATAATTTTCTATTCCCTTATTCATTCCCACCAATATAACCAGTGAACAATTAAGATTAATAAATGACGAAACATCCGAAAAACACCATTTGGAGGTTCCAAAGGCTCTTTTCAAACAAAACCAAATTACACAACATGTAATTCCTAAATAAACATTGTTTACTAGTGTTTATCATCCTTATCTTTCTATATTGGGTTATATCTAAAAAAAATAAGATTTAAGTTCAAAATTAAGTATATTAGTGTATAGATATCTATAGATTGGAACACATCATGAAGAACTACATGTTGTGTAACCAATGTACATGACATGTACGAATTTTTTTCTCATGGTTGAGAATATAGGGTGTCCCATGATTCCTCATATAAGATACATGACATCGGTAATGACATGTCCTAAAACTATGAGGCCAAAAACTATGTAAGATATAAAACACGATGTGTTAATCATTTTTTCACGGTAAAAAACACTCCCAACACCTAGTCATGTGTTGTGGACACAGGTAGAAGACAATACATACTATATAATTAACTAAAAACTATGTAGTCTACCACATATAGTGTATACGATTTAACTCATAGAGAAAAATTAAATATATGATTAAACCTATTGACATGTGTTCTTTGTGTCATTAATTTGATTATACATTCCATGTCATAGGATTGATAATTATATATTGAATTTATTTCAGTGTTAAAATTTTAGACACACCATTGTCTCTAAGTACACTTATGTACTCCATTAATTTTAATTTTTTTTAAAATTGTGGATGATGGAGAGTTAAGGATGCTTGGATGGAATTAAGATAAATTAAATTAATTATATTAATTCATCATGCTTTATCTTAATTAATGAATTAAATGAAGTAATTTATAACTAGATTGAAAATGTATTCTCATTGCATGTTGTGTGGATGATCAAGAGATTATATGAGATCTATTTTTTTGATTGGTTTCTTTTAATTTATTATGATTAAATTAAAATTGATGGTCTATGTGTCGCCCCTCATTGTTGTGTAAGGGTCTATTCACCCATGGTTTATTTTATGTAAACCTCCTTTTATCCAATCTATTAGATCCCCTCACCTACATGTGAGTGAAAGATTATGTAAGGATACAACTCCAAGGTGAGAGGAGGTGATCCAAGTCCAGGGGCTGAGGTGAAACCAATCAAGGTGATACATAGGAACCAAGGAAGAATGATGCAACATAAACAAAGATATAGTTCAAGGTGTTTTCCCTTAGGGTATAAGGTTAGTTTATCATATTCTAGATAAACTTACAACTAAAAAGTCTCATAATCATGCCACATATATTTTATTTCTATCAGTTCATGGTAAATTATTTATGTTTGTGAATTATATATGATCACCTAATAAATTAATTAAAAAACATGCAAGATAGAATAAAATATAACTAGATAATGCATAAATTTTACCAGACATGGTTAATCATTAAATAATCCACTTAGATATTAACAAGGAATGTAATAAAGATAAAATGGGATTTTATGAATAAAGGATAAAAATACATCAACTAAAATATTAAATTGGAATAGTCTTCTACTACTCAAGTTAGAAATGCCCTTATAGTTCAAAGTGGTTGACCAAACCAAGTTGGGGTTCTTTAAATTATTATGGAACTTTTAGCTTTAAGTTTTGGGTTGACTTAACTTGGTTCATGTTAATGGTTGAATAACCAAGAAGGATCTTGTGTAACTAAGAGGTGAGTGTTGATGAAATATGTATTTAGGACTTCATGATTGGGGAGTCCACTCAATAGATAAAAAACCATGAGTTAATGTACTCGACAAGTTATGCCTATCTAAAACTCTTAAAAAAACTTGTTAGGCCCAAGTATTAGTTATGAAAAGGGGAATATGTATACTTGAAACTAAAAGATATAAGAAAAAGGATATTATAATACTGATGGTGATGGATATTAGGTTTTGAAAAAATAGTGGAAGATTAATGGAATTTAATTAAATTTAAATTTAGTTTTTTTTAATAAAATTAATAATCATATAATTTGAATTCATAAAAATGTAAAATCAAATAAATTTAACAATATCATTTTGATCCATACTAGATAAGGATAACATTATCATAGGTGATAATTTCTAGGAATAGTATTTGTTCTTACACTTTATACTATATGAGAAATGGAAATTATACGTGCTGGAAACTCCGCTTCCCAAGTCGCTTTCCAAAGAGGCTAGTGAGTAAAAAATATCTCTCTACTTGAAGAATGTGTAAAAAAAATAGATGTAAAATATTTCAGGTTATAATCCATATCCAATGATCTTATAAAGTAATAAGAGTATATGTATGCGTATAACATCATTTCTCACCTTTGGGATATCTATCAAGAGATGATGAGATTAGAGAGGTATGAGATCTAAAATGAATTGTTCACATATAATATTGGAGATTCATAACCAATTGGTACAAATTTAGTTAATATTATTGGATACATTGAGCTTCTAGACATCTTGGGGTTTAAGATCCCTAAAGATATTTTCACAGATCTCATTCTATCCTCACTACCTAAAAACTTCTTTAGTTTTATTATGAATTATAATATGAGCAATAATGAGAAGACACAATCATAACTTATTAATCCTATTCACCAAGTTGATAAATACATGGGGTGTGGCAAAACCATGGCCCTTATGGTGAGTAATAAGGGTAGGAACAAGTAAAAGGGAACATAGACTCATTCCAAGTCTAAATATCCAGAGCACCATCCTTTTAAGAAGAATGAGATCTAGAGGTAAGGAAAAGAATACGATGTAATATGTTTTGAATGTGGAAATAACAGTTGATATGAGAGGAATTTTACCCAGCCAAAGAAGCATGGTGAAGCTTCATGGTCATTCATTATCGAGTGTAATACTTTTAAATATATAAGTTGGGTATTAGATACTACATGTGATGCTCACAATTGTATCCAAATATAGAAACCAAGAAGATTTCAGAAGGTTTCTAGAGACTATGTGGATTTAAGGGATTCCAATGGAGCAAGGATAGATTTTATAGACATTAGAGACTAACATCTCACATTTTAAACATGATTTATTTTTTAAATAATTCCTATTATGTGCCTAGTGTTACCAATAATATCATATCTGTTTCTTTTTTAGAAACAAATGGATTTAATTTTTGTTTTTAAAATATGAGACACTATTTTTATAAAAATAATATATGTTATGTTATGGAATAGTTGAATAATGGTCTTTATGTGTTAAATTTTTGCAACATCCAAAGATTTTAATATATAAAATTTAATCGACATCTTGCGGTGCATGCAACGCCGAGCTTAAACGGGCCTCGATATACTATTAAATATTATTTTTTAACATGATCGTTATAAAACAACCATTAAATTAGTGGGTGTGAATAATATTAAATATATTATGAAATATATAAAGGTTACATTTAATGAAAATCTATCGATTAATTATTAGGAAATAAAAACTTGAATTTTTGTGATGCCATTTTATACGTTTTCTTCAAAAATGATTTTTATTCTTATGAGAAAATAATATATATTTTTTTTAAAAATTTTTAAAAAATAATTCTATAAAATCAAATTAATTTTTTAAATAATCATACCAAAATTATCTTATGATGAAATTTTCATTTTTTCTAAAAATATTTATTTTCAATAAAATAGCGAAACAAATTGTTTTTATTGAACACTGTATTTTTGTTTTTACCATTTAAAAAAGAAAATTTTTATTTTAAAATGATTTAAAATTAAAATTATTTATATTATTAATAATAAAATTAAGTTAATTTTAATCAATTTCATTGTTGGATTTGGTATAAAAAAATTTACACATAAAGAGGCATTTTTCTAAAAAACTATTTTTCTTTGTATTTTATCAGTTTAATTTTAAATTAAATGATACTACTTATGTATTTTTAATTTTTGAAAAATTGAATAAAAATTTTAATTTTTGAGGTCCAAATTTACTAAATAGTTCCCTTTTATTTTTGGTCAATATGAATAGTAACCTTAGTAATTTTTGTTACCATGGTAAATGGTAAATTGGGTAATGAAACAAATATGTTAAGGAAAATAAAATGACCATAACACCTTAAAAAATTATTATTATATAATTAATGTTCATCAGTAATCATTCAAGTTTCAGTTACATGACCATTTATGACTATTTGGATGATATTATGACCTTTATAATAATTTATTTAAAGAAAAGTCTAAGATGTCACATTCATATTTTTAATAACTATAACATTTTTAATATAGGGTATCTAGAGAATATATTCAAATATAAATATTATTTTGAAATATAAAATATTTATCTACATCATGGTAATTTATTTTTTGTTTTTAGTGAAAAAATAATTACCTTAAATACTTACACAACGCTGATGTAGTAATTATTCAACTAATGAAAAAATCAAATAAATGATATTTAAAATATTAAAAGTAATATAATTTGAATTAATTAAGGTGATAAATAATTTTATATATTAATATTACATAATAGGGATGTATTAATTTTTTTTTTAATTTATATTGTTTTATTTTTATTATTAAAGTCAATGTAATGAATAGTTTCAAAATTGGAAATAATGATATTTCCTGAATATAACAATTTATTAAATTATTTAAAAATAATTAAAATTTTAAATAATAAAAAAGGGGATAATATAAGATATAAAATATCACATCCTTTTAATTTTAGTCCATTTTGAATCATTTGGATCTAAAATAGTCATGTTATATTTTAATATTTTGAGAAATTCCAAAAGTGCCCCTCACCTCAATTATAAAAGGGAACCTATTAAATCACTTATTTAAAACACTCTGAGCCATATATTTCAACTAAAATATTGCAATTTATATTATAAAAATACTTATCCAAGTTTTATAGGTTCCTTTTCTTCCATAATACCAACCCTAGATCTCTTACGAAGAGATCTAAATGAAGTTCGCTGAAGAAGAGGTAATCATCATTATCAACTATTTGAAGTTTATTTCTTCTTCTAATTCATCTTCATATGTTGTTTACATAATAATATATTAATAAAAGTATCATATATATAATTATATTTTATTATTATTATGATATAACCATATTCCACCTTTTATCCATCCTTTGAAAAACGAAAGCACTGTGCGTGCATGTGTACGACTTACCATCTCCACATAGTAGTGTAATTCATTTTTCATCACCACTTTACTTGGATGAGTGTAAATATTAAAATAATGGATATATATATATATATTATATAATGATTATTCTGTACAGGTTATTTATTCAATAAATTTCTTTCATTCTATTCATTGAAAAATGAAAACAGTGTTAATGCATACGTAGGACCTATCATCTCCATGAACAGTGTAATAAATTTTTCTATCTCCATATTAATGGATGTATATATATATATATATAATATTATATTAAAATCATAAATAATATTATATAATTTATGTAACTATGATAAAAGAATAAGGACAATAATTACCAAATCAAAACATATATGAAAAACGAAGAAATTATCAACAAGAATAGTGATTTTAACAATGAATTAATAATAAACATGTGATAAAATATTATAATTAAATAATATATGGTATTATATATATTATTATGGTTCTATAATATATTTATAATAAATCTATATTTATTATCCATGAGATTATGACATGTATAAAAGAAGTCGAACCTCAGGCAAGGGACCTGGTCTCAATATTTTTTCGTTGAGGCATATTTTGATTTTATGCCCTTATTTTCTTTTATGAGGTGTAAATAACACCCCTTTGAAATTTTATATCATGGATTTATTTATTTTCATGATATTTAATTTTTTTAATGTTATTATTTCTTGGGGAATACAATTCAACTGATTGCAAAGTGTTAAGGGATTTTTATCTCAATTTTATTTCTATGGGACACATGCTTTATTCACCACTTATTTATTTTGTACGGTGTATATACCACCACTTTGATATATTATATAATGAATAAATTTTTATTTATTTTATTTTAATTTTAATTTGAAGGTATTTTTTCACAAGTCTTATGATTCAGAAGATACCCAAGTGGTAAGGGTTTATTTCACAATCTCATCATTATTCAAGATTGTTTATATCAAAGTACCTACTGAGGAATATTTATTTTTCATTCCCATGTTTTCTAAAAATATTTTCAAAAATATTTTTAATATTATACTATGATTTTTAAAATTAATTTTTACCCTTTTTTAATTTTTACAAAATGTTTTAAAAGGAATTTTTTTGTCTTTTTTTGAATAAGGTAATTTTTGAATAAGTGTGAAAGGAATGTTTTTTAACTTATATGACATGAATGAAATTTTATAACACCATGAAACCTAAATGTTTTTTGGCTTACATTATAGTTTTAAATTTTCTTTCAAATAAAATGGTTTATTTATTAATTTCATAGTTTTTTATTTAAAAAATGATTTTCAAAGTAAAAAAAGGAATTTTCCTTAAGAAATATTCCAAAATTATCTTTAATGTATTTTATTATATATAAACATATTTTTTTGAATATTTTATTGAGGTTTTAATCTAATGATACCATTAATAATATTTATTTGGATGGTTTATGATCAGATTGACTGGGAAACGTATTGATATTCCTTATGACTAGTTCTTCCAATACATATAATTATTAATTTTGTTAATAAGGAATTTTAATTCATGAATTAAATTGATTATTAGATATAAGAGGAATGATTTGGAAATGGAATTATGGGTGGGGAACATTTATAGAAATCCCCTTGATGCATTAGTAGGTCTCATGAGACAAATAAGTTTTACAAACTTGATTGGTTTGTGCCCAGTAGTTTTAAACAGTCTTATGAAAGATATTGATAGTATAGGTAAATTTGTCCAAACCAGATCAGTTTATACCCAGTAGATTTAAAACATCCTATGAAAGGTCATGATGGTTGAGGTATCATGTTCCTGAAACATGGCGTTAAATAATTAAGAATTTCCTTATTATTATCCATGATATTTTCTCTATGATATTATCTTTGGATTCATGTCACTCTCAGTTATTGATTAAAAGGTATGTTTTTTAGTTATTTATCTTGACATATTGATTATTCCTTATCTTATAATGATATTAATTTTTTTTTAAATTTAATGTGTGTTTAGTTATTTAACTTTCCATGTTGGTTATGATTATTGATTTATGATAGCTTCCATTGTACTTAAACCTTACTAAAAATTTGATCTCACCCTTATTTTGTTTCCTTTACCCAAGAATCCATGAAGTGTCCTATGATTTTTTTGAAATGATATGCTAGTGGGAATAATTTTATTCTTGAAAAAATTATTTTTTAATTTTTATTTTCAAATTTAATATCAGAATAATGTATGTATCTAGCTTACCAAGATTTCTAAACTATTTAGTCCTTCAGGATGTGATTCCGTGTATCTTATACCAATGTAATAAAGTATCCACTGACTTTGGGATACAAGAGTTGGGATAGTTATTGTTGGTATTAGAGGATTTTTAGTAGAAACATTGGGAACTAGATTTTTGAAAAAATAGGTCAAGAAATAACCTATGTATCACTTTTAGGATAAGTATAAATATAGGATATTATCCTATGGATTTGTTAATGACCATGGATAACCGATGTTAAACCAAAGGACTCACAGATTGAAAATAAGGTGTCCTGATTTAAACATACTTTGAATAATATTTCATGATTATTTGATATATAACTCTGATTATTGTTGTTTGATGCTTACACTTTGAATTTTGGGTTTAGTCAATAGTGGAAACTAGAAGGAACTGATATAAAATTGACTATGATAGAAAATGTGTTAAATAATTATTTCACAAATGGTATTATAGTTAGAAGAATCATGAAATGTATAAGGAATTGTGTTGATTTTGGATGAATATATGTTTTCTTTAAATTAAGATTTATTGACATCATCATGGGTTTATAAGTTTAGCATTGATCATAAGTTTAAATTACTAAACACCCTTTTGAGGTTTTATGTTATGGGAGTTAATCAAGATTAAGGATATTTTGGGATACGTTTGTCGTAATAGAACCCATTGGTTTATTATATGTTTTAGTGAAAAAATTATTTAAGGAATAATTCCTGTACATTTTTTTGGATATAATTTTAAAGGTATGGATAACCTTTAGGGTTTATATGGTCTTGGATTTTATGGTAAATATGGGCTATTATATTTTTGGGAATGTGAAATAAAAATTATGAGATAACCATAAAGGTTAACACATTTATTTAATGTTGACTATATTAAGGTTATTTTTGGTAATGTTGTAAGAATGGTATTAATATAGTTCTAGAAAAATGAAAACCCATAGGTCAGGTGACAACCTGTCACATCCAGCGAGGCCGTGAGACTTGAACCCACAACTGAAGGGCGGTAAGGGTGCATTTCCTACCACTAGCCTACGTGACGTAACATTTAGTATGAAATAGTTTTTATTTATTTAGATGATATTATAGATAAAGTATAATATCATTTTGGGAACATGTGTTTCATAGTATAGATAACCATGAGACTAGAAGTTGATTTGGTGTTAAGTGATTTATATTATTCTGGAAGACACTTACTATTTTGGGAACCCTATATGATTAAGGTAAATAGAGTATTATGGAATTTTATTTAATGAGTAAGGGTTGAATTTTATTTTGGAGGAATATATGATTTATAGTAATTTAGGTTATTTATGGAAATAGTTAGCATATCTTGGAGATTATATGTTTAGAAAATGAAAATTTTTGGAGATAAATAATAAATTTATCTTGGAATACTATGTGATAAAATCCTTATGACTTTGTGGGTTTGAAAATTAGTTGAGAATGTTTTTAAGAATTTTAATGATAATTATTTATTGAATGATCTAAGTTGAATTTTGGGTATTACTATTTAATTTTGGGAGATTAAAGTACTTTTATTCATATTGAGGTTTATTTTTTGGGAATTATATTATCTTGTACTGACCATATTATTTTCTGTTAATTAATAAAGATAGGTGGAATATTTTTTTTTCTTTTTTGGATTTTGTGATCTATATAAGTTTATTATAGTGCTTCATTCAATAATAATAATAATAATAATAATAATAATAATAATAATAATAATTTTATACTCATCATTTGGAGTAAAAGATGAGTTTTTGTGAAAATTGATTAAAGGATGAAACTCTACTTGTCAAGTAATTATATTTTCTTATGTTATTACTCTAGGAAATAAAAATAATTCTTCAACTCTAGGAAAATGATTCTAGAATAAAAAAATTATCTCTTTACTTTTCTTAATGTGAAATCATAGCCTTTTAACCCTTCATAGATTTACGGTTTTGTGATGGTTAACTTTGTCAACATCTTTTTCTCTATCACTATCCATAATTACTTCATGGTTATTTTTATACTCCATATCCATGTTTTCACTTCCAACTTATGTTCTCCCATATGAAAACCTATTATTTTACGACCTTCATACTTCACTGTCTCCCTTTTTAAGTAGAAGTTTTATTAAGCGTTTTTGCGATGTGGGTTTCCAAAAAAGGAATTTTTAAATATCAACCCTTGATTTTAAAGTGATATTTCAAATTATGGGGACAAAATTTATTGAAGGTGGGGAGAATTTATCCTTATATTTTAATAAATAAAATTTAATTTATATCTTTAAGTGCATGCAACACCAAGCTTAAATGAAATGTGACATACTATTAAATATTATTTTTTAATATGTTTGTTAAAACCTATCAATTAAATTGGTGGGTGTGAATAATATAAACTATATTATGAAATTTATATTAAGTTCATATTCAATGAAAATTTATTGATTAGTTATTAGTAAATAAACACTCAAATTTTAGTAATGTTTATTTATACATTTTCTTCAAAAATGATTTTTATTAATTTTTATGAAAAAATAATATAATTAATTTTTGACACTTTTAGAAAATGTATTTGATAAAATGGAATTAATTTTTTAAATTATAATATCCAAATTATCTTAGGGTGAAATTCTTGAATATTTCTGAAAAGATTGATTTTCCAGTGAATAGTGAAAATATTGCCTTTTATTGAAAACTATATTTTTCAACCTTTTGAAGAAGGACCATTTTATTTTAAAATGGATTGAAATTAAAATTATTTATATTATTAATAATCTAATTAAGTTAATTATAATCAATTTCATGGATGAATTTGGTATAAAAACAATTTTACACATAAAGCGGCATTTTTTTAAAAAGCTATTTTTTGTTGTCTTTTGTCGATTTAGATTTAAATTAAAAATTTCCAATTATATTGTTTGAATTTTGAAAAATAGAATCCATATTTGGATTTATTAGGTCCAAATTTATTAAATATGTCCATTTAATTTTTTTTCAATATGAATAATAACCTTAGAAATTTTTGTTATCACGGTAAAGGGTAAATTAGGTAATTAACAGTAAAAACAATATTATAAGCACTATAAAATGACTATAAAACTTGAATAAATTTTAGTTTTTGATTAAATTGTTTCCATAATAATTCAAGGTTCATTTATATGACCATTTATGGCAATTTGGATGAGATTATGGCCATTATAATATTTTATTTAAAGAAAAGTTAAAGATGTCTCATTCATGTTTTCAATAATTTTAACATTTTTAATATGGGGTTATCCAGAGGATATATTACAATATAAATGGTATTTGAAAATATAGAAGATTTATCTACAACATGGTAATTTATTTTTAATTTTTAGTGAGTAAATAATTACCTTAAATTCTCACACAACATTGACGCAATAATTATTCAACTAATGGAAAATCAAATAAATGATTTTGAAAATATTAAAATTAATATAATTTGAATTAATTAAGGTGATACTTGAATTTTTAAATTAATATGACATATTATGGATATATTAAAATATTTTGTTCTAAGTTATCTGATATAAATAAAAGTGATTCATATTTTAAACAAATTATGATGATTTATTAATGTTTTCCAATGATAATACCCTTGAATTTCAATGTTTTAATTAAAAGTGAGAATTTATAATGGAAGGAATAAAAATGGGTTTAGGATAGTAAATGGAATTTGTTTTTGTATTGGAAATTTATATATAAAATTTTGATGAATATATTGGTTGTTCTTTGAATTATTGCTGACTATTTTTTATGACTTTATCTAAAAATTGGACCATGACCTAGGTATGCCATCCACAAGGAAAGCCATGCACCACTTATCTAGCCCAAGAGGGTTGTCCAATCACACAACCACCTAAGATATACCTCTATAAAGATATCATTTCATTTGGAATCAAGCCGTGCACATGCTCGTCAATGCTGAAATCCCATATGTTCTCATTTGTCTAGGGCCATATAGGCACCAATGCAAAAGGCATGTCTGTGTTATAGTGAGAGGAACACTTCACTTGGATGGGGCTGCCTGAGATGATAGGTGGTGGTACTCTATCCCCCCATGTGAATTAATTTTAAGGGATATAAGGTCCTTTATATTTAAGTTCTTGGATCCCACCTCCTTATTTTGATGCAGGATCGTGGCTTCGACACGCTCTATCATGCTCCACCGCTTCGCTCCACTCTCCATTGCATTCCACCACTCCGCCTCCACTCCTGTCACCCAAGAACCCATTTTCACTACTGGAAACCTAAAACCTGAGCTCCTCCTTCACTCCAAACCAGAAGTTACCACCTCTTTGCCCTTGGACGAACCCCATAAGATCATTTCGAGCCTCCTCCGGCCACTGTGAAGGTCAGAGGAGAAGAGGAGCACCACTGCCACCTCTCCTCCATGGATCTTCCCACTCCTCTTCTTTATATCTTCAAAACCCACTAGAAAACCACTAAAATAGTCAAAAGAATCATTACCCACCTCTAGAAGACCAATCTCAATCTCTCCTCCACTTATGAACCCCCTGATTACCTCAATCTTCCTACTTCACCTTAGATGACTCCATGAATGACAATTCAAGCATCCTACAGCCACTTTGATGGACAAAGGATTACGAGGCTACCAATTATATGATTTATCCATTTCCATGCACTGTGACACACATCCCTTCTACCTTGAATTCATCCCTTGTGCACTCTAAAGAAGTTGGTTTCCACACCACTAATCCCTTATTGTTCTCCAAAGTCACTGCCCACATGAATTCTTCCACACTGAGAATTTAATCACCTGAGATCCTTGGGTGATTTGAAACTCATATCCATGCATCTTGAGAGTGTGTTTTAAAAGGGGATATACCCTCTAATTTAAGGGAGCTCTAGACCTAATTTTCTACCTATAAAAAGAGGCTACTACACCACTAAAGGGGGAGGGGTCGATACTCGCAATGGGATCTCTGCTGAGGCTGAAGGCTGCCATGTTTTTATTATTATTCAGTATTTTCTTTCTTTATTTTAATTTATATTCTTGATTTAGTTTTCATTTTAATTTTAATTTAAAGTATATTTTATTAAATAAAATTCATGCATTTTTTATTCAAATTGTTTTACCCATTTCACACCCCTTCTTCTTCTCTTATTATTCTTCTTTTAATTTATCCTATTTTAGTTATTATTATAATTATTATTTAACATTATTATTATTTTTATTTAATTTTTCTCTTTCTAGTTTATTTTATTTTTATTCTTCCCTCTCATTATTTTAATTCTATTTTATTATTAATCTCTCTCTCTCTCTCATCCCAATTATGTTTTATTTTATTATTTTATTTCTATCATCCTTATTATTTTTATTTTCACTTATTTTTATTTTATTTATTTGGTGGCACCAAAATTTGGGAAAAGGAAGAGAAAACGCAAAGCCTTTGGAGCTGCCTCACGAAGCTTATTCCCGGAGCCCCGCGGTCAACATAAAAAAACCCCCTCTGCAAAACCGCCGCGGAGCAAGGAGGCGAGAGGCTCTACAATCTGATTGAAATTTGTGAAGACACTACAGAGAAAGGAGGTGGGATGCTCCACGATCTGATTGGTGTTTGTGAAGCCTCCACAGAGAAAGGAGGTGGGAGGCTCCACAATTATAACAAAGTGCCACATAGCTTTGTGCTGAGTGATCTCTACTTCGCGGTGCCTCTTGAATATAAATACCGGACTCCCCTCTAGCCTAAAGAACGAATCCTCTGACCTTTCTCCTTCTTATCTCTCAAATCATGAAGCACTTTCTGCTCTACAAAAAATGAGCTCTTCAAGGTACTTTATCACTGTGAATTTCCTTTCCCATTGCTTAAATTCAACCCCTCTTCAAAGGGGGATGCCCTTCATAGAGTCCACAGGCCTTCGTGAAGAAAGGGGAACCCCAAAAGGACTCGGGTCTTTTTGGATCACTTTGTGAAGTAACCTCCATTCATATGTAACCCACATGCTAAGGCAGGGTCACTATGCTTCGAAAAACATATTTCTTCGCAATGCTATGCTTTGCAGGGCACCCTTGCTTTGTGAAGAACTGCTTCACGAAAGTCTTTCCACTTCATGAAGCACCTTCCATATGAACCTATGCCCTATGCCTAGGATAGGCCACTTCACTTCGCGAAGAATACCCATTCGCGAAGCCCTTACACTATATGGAGCACCAGAGCTTCACGGGGCCTCTTCCTGTGAACCCCTTTGCTTCGCTACCCCTTTTCCCATGCGACCTTCTAGTTTTGCACGAAGTGATTTCAAAGTCTCTTGGGTGGTGCTTCCTATTGAGTTGCTTCGCCTCATGCTTCTTCGCATAGGAACATTATGGATATTTCTTCTTTGCATAGACATGCTAATGTGGGCCCCTCAATGGATCACTCCACGACACCCCTTCACCACGGCATTGCTGATGCCGTCCCTTCTCCAAGGGAGGGAATGTATCATTTATGTAATTCCTAGGGGTGTGGAGTGAACCCACCTCATCCAAGATGTAGGAAGTTAAACTTCCAAGCACCATCATCGTCAGCACATGAGGTTAAACTGTGACCTCGCCCTGTGTATCATACGTGGGGCACCCTGTCTCGGATATTCTCTACACCCGCTCGTCTCCATGGGAGTGAGCTCTTCCTCACATGGAATGAGATCCTCTCTATCGGAATGGTGCCAGTCTGCAAGGAAGGGAAACCACCTTGGTGAAAGCACCTAGAATTTATTACGAGAGGTAGTGTCCTTGCTCACCCTCCTCTATTACATTCCAAATCCCCCTCCCATTGGGATTTATCTCCACTCGGGCCTCCACGATAGAGTAAGTCCCAATCTCCATCTCCCTGCAATGCAATCCACACGTAAGCCCATGTTTCCTCTTTGGGAGACTAACCACATGTAAGCTCCACTACACTTCCCATGGATGCACCTTTTGCGATGTGATCGTCATGTCTTTGTTGCCTCTTGTTTCTCGCACTGAGCATGGCTCATGTGGGCTTTGAGTAATAATTGACCAAGGCACCCCCTTCGGGCCACCTTAGAGTGTAATCCCCAAACCATCCCAAACTATGTGGACTTTAATCCTTGCCAATTCACGGTATGTATGAAGCCTCCCAGAGGTTCAATCCCAACAACCATTGGTCTTGAGCCCCTTCACATTGGTTCACCAACCATCCTGAACTATGTGGAATTTGATCCTTGCCAAGGCAAGGTACGTAGGAAGCCTCCCAACGGTTCAATCCCAACACTTATTAGTCCTGACCCCCTTCACATCAGTTCACCAACCATCCCAAACTACGTGGAATTTGATCCTTACCAAGGAAAGGTATGTAGGAAGCCTCTATGAGGTTCAAGCCTAACAACCATTGGTCCCGACCCCCATCACGTCGGTTCACCAACCATCCTAAACTACGTGGGCTTTGATCCTTGCTAAGGCAAGGTATGTAGAAATCCTCCCAGAGGTTCAATCCCAAACAACATTGGCTTTGAACCCCTTAAAATTGGTTCATTAGAAATATGTGGGATTTCATCCTTGTCTTCTAGACATGGTACGTAGGAATCCTTCTTAAGGTTCAACCCCATCCAACGGTAAGCTGTTGTGATCCATGATCGAGGGTAAGCCATTTTACCCAAATCCAGCGGTAAGCCGTTGTGATCCATGATCGACGGTAATCCGTTGTGACCTCATCCAGAGGTAATCCATTGTTCAGAATCAGTGGTAAGACATTATGTTCTTCAATTGACGGTAATCCATTATAGTCCCCTTAGCTGGGCCCCACATCTCCGGTCCTCCCCTATGGTGTCAGACCAACCCAGGATGTTATCCATGCGTAATCCCCAGTATATCATCGGGTCACTGTCGTCTATGTACACCCCAATCCTATACCCCCATCCCAAACTATGCGGACTTTGATTCCCTACCACGGGGATGCATAAGAGGTCTCTTTGAGGCTCAAGCCCAACTTCACCATCACCCTCACATCGACTCCAACTCGATCTCCATACACACTCAACAATCCATTTCCATCCCAATTCTTACCCAGACATCCACATCCTAGTGAAATCATGTCACCCACTTTCTCTCTACTCCCAAAATCATTGTTCCCTATAGGTGTTTCAACCATATGATCTACTCCCGTCAGTGTCCTAATCAGTCTGATCCATCTCTGCTAGATGTTAAACTTGAGGCATACCCTGTGTTAAACATGAGAAGCTGAGGAAAACCTCAGATACATGCCTATGATATATAATTACATTCATTCGATGTGGGATTCCTTGGGCTTCCGTGCCCTCAAGAGGCCCTATAATAAGGGGAAGAAACCAAGATGTTCCAGTGTTCCAATGTCCAGACATGCCAGTGATGTCCAACATGACTACTCCCCTGACTGAAGGTTGCTGCCCTGATTGCACCCCTTGGAATGTCCTGATAGAATCAGTGTAATTAACCGGTATCCATGAAGACATGGCACCGAGAAGAGTTTCACGAACAATGTCTTAATCTGTAAGGGAGACCCAGACTAGGTAATGAGTTCTGAGGAGGAATCCATGGAAGGAGGAACCAACATCCCATCATCTCATTTCGATCAAGGAGAAAACATACCTGAATAAGAGACAGATGCCACCCACCTTTGGAAAGCAAGAATATGGGTCAACAATCAGCACGTCCTCCTCTGAAATAAACTGATGTGTGTGCCCTGACGAAAGTGTCATAAACAGAAATTGTGAACCCAATGTGAATTTATTCCCCTCAATGTGGATATTAGTTGTGTTTGAGACATCAGTAGACTAGCATGTCACCAGATATAGTTATTCGGCACCGGGTCCCACAGAACAAATAGCAGGCCTGGCATGAAACTCACTAGAATTTGGTGAATTTGAACATTGGACATCCCGATCTGCGATGTTGTCAGTGTGGATCCTTCTTACCATCCATGAAAGAAGGAATAACGCTAGGGCACTGGACGTCGATTTACTTGTTTCAGAACTAATGGTTTAATCTCCCTACTTTTCAGGACCCAAGATACTATATTAGGAAACCAATAACTTCCTACCTATCGATGCAGGGGCAGGGGAAATGTCAACACGACAGTCCCACGTGGCTCCACTGCTTCTGCGATAGTGTCCATGTCCACAACTACTGGGCACCCACGCCCCATCTCCCCATCTGAGTTAATTTAGCGAAGGGTGATAAATAAAATCATCCTCCGATACGAGGAGGAGGGGATTATCCTGATTCGGGATATAGCCCACTAGGATTTAGAGGAATCTGCACCTCATATCTACCACCACTCCCAAGGGACACACAGGGAGCCACTGCTCCCCACTCTGATGCAAAATCATTTCGGGAGCCTCTCCATGGAACACTTCAATGACTCCCTCCCCTACATCTATGAGGTGGGGGATGTCCGAGCCAGCCCATCCAGGATCTCGTTCTAGGGACTCCCAATGAGGGCCCCCACTAGGCTGTGCCAACACCGCCACCCATCCCCATAAGTCAAGGAGCAGGTAAGCTATGCACCTGCACCGCCGGCCCCAGTCCGACTGACCTGATGCCAGCATTGGGCGCAGGACGAGGAGGATGCCCACTAAGGGGCGACAGATTCAATTACTACCATGGATCGTGGCACCAATAATGTATACCATCAGTCCCCTATCTATGTTAAGTAGGGGCACTCATATACCCGACCTGGATCGAGGCCCCAACCACCCCATGGTCAGGATGGGTCGACTCTCCTGGTTTCCGGCGCAGGGAGCGCCCGACACAGACCAACCCGCGACAACAACACCCAGTACAGAGGTCCTCCCCATACCACCACCAGGGAGAAAGAGGGTCATCCCCACTTCCAAGCTCAGAGTGGAGGTCCGCCCCATGCCACCTTCAATCTGAATGAGGGTCCTACCCACGCCAGTGACACTCAATACGAAAGACTCTTTCACACTCATGAAATTAGGTATGGAGTCGTTCCTCCTTCCACAAGCCGCTGACATGTAGATGTTACACATTTGGTAAATCTATAGCATGGGTGCCTCCCCCATTTCCTTACAGTGGCCGAAGAAGGTCCTCCTCGCACTATAAATAATAGGAGTAAAGGTCAACCTCGCTTCATCAGCACCCAACATGGAGGTCCTAACCATGTTTGGCTTGACTAGTATGAGGACCCTCCTCTCACTGATGCTACTAGGGGAAATAAGCATGAAGGTCCTACCCATGCTCTTACTAGCTTCGGTGGAGGTCCTACCTTCTCCAGCACTTCCCACAGAGATTCCCTCCGCACATCATCCAATGGAAACATAGGTCCTCCACGTGTTCCCTTTGACATATTCCTATGTTCTCCTCTCACCCCAGATCACTCAAGTGGAAGTACTCTCTGCCCTAGCACCAGTTTGGCCGAAGGACCTCCCCGAGGCAGAAATCTACCCTACCCCGAAGATCCATCTCAGGGAAGGAAGGTAGGTCATATCCACCATAAAAAGAATGCTGGGAAGATGCAGAACAAGATTAAACCTGTTTTCTTCTCATATTCTGAGGTGTAATACAACTCAACCATTGAACCCCCACCTCGATCCTCCGTGTCAAGGGATGGGGCAGGAACGAGGTGCATCAACCCCATTCTTTAGGAGTGTGAGGTCCACCAGATACCTACCTCCCTCCATAGATACATCCAGGAGGATGTATATTTGGTGTCTCCCCAGGGTCCGGCCATGAAATCGCCACCATCATCACCATGATAATTCTCTACCATGACCAGAGATCACATAGAGTTATTATAAGGACCGATGGAGAACAAGAAACAACATGGTCCACTGCCAGCATCCGTACTACCTGTACCGGAAAATGAGATCTCCATCCCATCTTATTGTGATGTGGTTCCCAAGTCACCACACTCTTCAGAGGATATCCCGAGATGCGGTGGTTTTTCAGACCTCTCGCTGTATTCTCCACCAGACAGCCTACCATCTCAACAGTCTGCTTCAGTACCACTAACGGTTCCTCAGACACCTGTAGTTGATGAGTGGGGAAACCAAGGGCCAGATCCCAAATCCGAGCCGAGTAGCTTGTGGTACATTATTGCGGTAGACCATTTCCCAGAGATGTTTTGTCCAATCGCAGCACCAAACTTCAGTGCACCGGAAGCGCTCACCCAAGAGGAAGTTGAATGCTTTCGCCAGACCCTTTGGGAGACGCATTTATGTCTTTGTCATTGATGAGTGGCCTACCATAAGAGATAGGTGAACTTCAAAGACATTGGACAAAAATGTCATCTTCTTGATCTGGCTGCACTCCCCATGGCCCAACGCCCTGAGTCACCAGGACGCCATAAGACCCTCTGACAAAGATGCATCTAGAGAATTAAAGTGCTCTGTAGGATTATCAAGGAGGCTTCCCCCCATGTATAGATCTATGGCTAGGGGTAGTATGCTTCCCTCCACTTTAGTTCCATCTGGAGCCAACCTGACTTGCCAGGCGATATTTAGGATATGCATCCAGGTAGGGTCACAGTTAACATGGCTGAACTACCTGGGGAAGAGAACGAGCTAGAGCTTCTTGGGGGAAGACCTACACCCCAAGGTAGTATCACACATATTGGATCCGTTGGGAAGGATCGATCACCAGAAAAGAAATTTACAGGGTCTTCCTGTACCTACCGAGTCATTAACCCTCGGCCAGAATCTCAATAAGGTTAAGGAGCACCTCAGAGCCGTCGAACCCTCTGAACCGTCTGGCTCATTAAAAAAGACAAAGGATGATCCTGAGAAATCCGCGTTGTGTCAAAAACTCACAGATCATAATAATATGGTTGATGAACTCCTTGACGAGTGTGTCGCGGAGTGACGACTAGACTACGGTGATCCTCGACCAGGGAAGCAGGGGCATACACAACTTCCTCCTGGTGAATTTCCTCCAGGTGACCCTGGCCATCCTGCCCACACAAACAGGGTGAGGCGGAAACTTATGATAAGATGGAATGATATGTGTTTCCAAATCCACTTGAATGACGCGACAACCCCCGAGACCCAGCTCAGGTTCCCCAAAATACCCCGCAGGTCATCCTACCAGCCACTCCATTATCCGCTGGGCCTGTTTATCATGTTGAAGAACCCGAAAATGAACTGGTGGTCTGGGATCCCCATCAAGACATGAACCCCCGCCCAGATGATCCCATGTCGACACTCATTTCCCATCTCGAGGCATTGGAAATGCGATAGGTGGCAATCCCTCCTGATGGTAAGCCATATCCGGCATGGGTGGATGATATTCCAGCACCCCCGAGTTTCGTAAATCCCATATTCTCCTCCTTTAATGGGACAAGTGACTCATTGCAGCATCTATCCCACTTATTTTAAAGGTGCGGACCCATGTTGGAAACTCCAGCGCAGAAGGAGGCTGTCAAACTCCAATACTTTGGATAGACCTTGGAAGGTCCTATATTTGTTTGGTACAATCGGCTACCCATCAGATCAGTAGATGGCTAGGAAGATATTTATAGGCAATTTATTTACCAGTTCAGTTCCACTACCCAAAAGACAAGTATTGAGGACCTCTTCAAGTGCAAGAAAATTCATTATGAGTGCGTCGCGGACTTTGTTGCCCAGTGGAAAGGGATCACATACTCTCTTGACATGCCACTAACTCAGAAGGAACTGCTGACAATGCGTGTGGAGAATGTCAAGACAGAATTGGTCCCCTCTATGATCACCCAAAATTACCCTAGGGGATTCCGAGACTTCTCTGATAAGGTCCAGATCCTTGAATAAGCCATGAAGTAGGCCAAGAGGGCACGTCCATTGCCACATGCAATTCCCAAAAGAAGGGCCGCCAAGGCCGAGCCCACCGCGGTGGCCCAAATAGAGGACACTAAGAAACTGGAGTTATTACCAGTGGAGCCATCTCCATAGCCTCGCAGAGCCCCTTTACCTCAGGTGCAGCCCCCGACCCAGCAGTGCTGACCTCAGAACTGGAAGGCACCCCCGTGCAACACTCTGCCACCACCTAGGCAAGATAACTAGGATCTGCCTCCTCGAAAGGCTCCTCTAGCCCATCGTCAGAGTCAGGCTCCTAGAGCCCCCTTCTTGGACAGAAGAAACTAGCCCTACTCATTCAATGAGGCTCAGGTCACCAGTTATTTCCTCATTGCCTTGGAATAGGGGATTGTACGGTTGCCCGAATGCAGGAGACCAGAAGAGGCATGTCTCACTGATCACCCCAATTATTTCCCCTATCAATGGATCCTGGGGAACACTCTTAAAGAGTTATTTGTGATTAAATATTGGATTCAAGACCAGGTCAATAACAACATAGTTAGGTTGGACCCAGATCTGACACAAGTGGCATGAATATTTGTGAAGCCCGATAGTATAAGTGACAGAAAATGCGAGTGGTACTTGGTTTCTAACCCCGGGTCCCAGAAGTTCAGTGACTGGATAGATGTTAAGGAAGTCTCCCGTGCCCGTGGAATTATCCATGCATGTCTGAATCAACCTAAACCCTCAGAAGATGTTGCGTCACTCGCAGCCAGTACCTCTGTGTCAATGACTCAGCTGTCCTCTTAATAGAAGAGCAAGAATCGAAAACACAAGGGAAAAAAATTCCCCCTCCAATGCCGTCGTCATCCCATACTCTCGGAGTCTTCATGACACAAGATATGGAAATTCCTTCCAAAATTCATCCAATAGTGGATGAATCTTCAAGTGACATTTAAGGGTATGCCTCAGTTAACACCGTAGAGCTGGTAAACTCCTAAATGATTTATAACAGTGAGGAGTTCTAGGAAAATCCTCCCAATGTTCCCAGCCACCGCTAGCATCAACGGAGCCATGACTATATTGGTCGTCGAAGTGCCTCATTCAGTACTTCCAGCCAGGCTGCGCCTGTCATCGAAACCAGACAGCAGGCCCAGCACAGAGCTCAGCACGTTCAGCCTTCTCATCTAGTGTCATCAGGCCCACATTCACCCCCGTTTTAATTTCTTGATTAGGAAGAACCAAATCAACCGCGTCGTGACTAGCCATGCTTTGCTATGGACCGTTCTTAGTCATCTGTCCATCATCTCGTAGTCACTCCATAGACTTCAACTAGTGAGCAACGGGATACTCCCAGAACCAGTCAGCTGCCGGTCCAGCCGGCAGGGCCCGTCATACCTCCTTTTAAAGAGTAACCTTCTGTAAGCAGAATCTCATGCCTGACATAGAAGTATGATGTCCTCAAACATCTTTCCAACATTCCAGAAAGTCTCTCCATCCATGAGGCCCTTATCCTGTCAGCAAATATGCGCGAAACCCTTTCCGAGGCTTTAAGAAGCCCCCTCCAGTTTGAGATGGAGGTAGCAGCAGCATAAGCCTTCCATCCTGAGGCGGTCAAGCATGATGAATGCTAGGCCATCATCTTGTTCTCTGTAGAAGATGAAGGCTCTCCCATACAGGGTAAAATTCTCCCACTTTACATCACTGACTAGTTTAATGGTGTGGAGGTTCATCGCTATCTTTTCGACACAGGCTATAGTATCAAACTATTTCTAACTTGGAGACTGTGAAAACAGGGGTTGTCCGAGGATGATCTAGGTCCCTATGACCTGAAAATACATGGCTATGATAGAACAGAACAGACAATGGTCAGCAAAATTTTCCTAAAGACCCAGTTCAGTGGTTTGGTATCCAACACCGAGTTCATGGTTGTCTATCAGGACACCGCCTACAATGTGTTGATGGGTAGGACATGGATCCACCTACACATGAAGATCCCTTCATCATACCACTAGTGCCTCAAGTACTCACTTAATGGTTGAGTGTGTGTACTCCAAGGTGATGCATCTCCCTTTTCCACTTTTGAAGCCTGCTACTTGGATGACGACTATTACAAGAGAAAGGACAAGAAGATTTAGGCTAAAGAGGTTGAGCATTCTCTGGCTGCGACCGAATCATGGATAGATCTAGATGATGCCTACATCTTTCCAATCCATAGATTGGAGGATACAACCCTGGATATGGGACAATGATTCTATGTTTCTAGAATGAGGGGAGAGAAAATTACGAAGTCTAAGTGACACTGTAAGATCACCTCATACCCCAACATGAATCAGGCTCGGGTGATCCCAGATCTCTCTACCCCCATAAGGTATCAGGATGTCTGCCCCATGGCAACAAAAATTCTCCATACTAGCTTGTTTCACCGGTCTGGGATAAACTGGCTCAAGCTAATGTGCCACTACTTCTTATATATCATCAAGCGTGGCCCCTTGGGCCGAAAACCATATGGGATTGGATTGACAGCCTTTATCGCTATGATTTTGGTAGCACATGAGTCCCTCGATGCAGTGCCCACTGCCACTCAGGCTGCTACCAGCCTCCCATCGGGATCTGTTGACTTAGAGGAAACTCCTCCCACCGAAGATACCTCCTCCATAAGTGAAGAAGAGGAGTTAGAGGATTCTCCTCCCTCTTTTGAAGAGGGATTCTCCACCATGGTCGATGAATTGGTACAGGTGAACCTCGATAGTGAGGAAGATCCGAAACCCACATTGATTAGTGCCGCTATACCTCTCGAGGAGTAACAATGGTAAATAGACTTCCTAAAACAGCATCATGATGTATTTTCCTGGAGTTAAAACGAGATTCCAGGACTAGATCATCAGGTAGCTATCCACCGCATCGGCTTCCCAGTAAATCACCACGGGTTTAAGAAGCCTCCCAGAAAGATGCACCCTTATCATGGCGCCATGGTCAAGGCCAAAGTAGATAATCTCATCAGAGCCAATTTCTTTAAGGAGGTCCAGTACCCCAAATGGATATCCAACATTGTGTCAGTTAGAAATAAGAACAGACAGATCAGAGTCTGAATCAACTTTTGGGATCTCAACCATCATTTCCCAAAGGATGATTTTACCCTCCCTATGACAAAATTGTTAATTGATGCTACAACTAGGTTTTAAGCCCACTCTTTCATGGATGGGTACTATGGGTATAACCAGATCCGAATGGATCCCAAGGATGAAGAGTCTACATCCTTCAGGGCACCACAAGGTACTTTCTGTTACCAAGTCACACCCTTCGCTCTAAAGAATGCAGGTTTCACCTATCAATGGGATATGCATCAAGTATTTAAGCTGATCCGCAGGAAACTGGTGGAATTCTACGTGGACGATTGGTGGTTAAATATCGCCAACGTCAGGACCATCTCAAAGGCATTGAGAAAGTGTTCGGATTTCATCGTTCCCTCCACCTGAAGATGAACCCATTAAAGTGTGCCTTTGGGGTCACCTCCAAGAAGTTTGTTGGCTTTGTTGTCAGATACAGGGGCATCGCGATTGACCTGGATAAGATCAATGCCATTAGCCAGATGTCTCCCCTGAGCAACATTTGGGATCTTCGAGGCTTCCAAGGATACTTGGCCTACATACGCCGATTCATTGTGAATTTGGTCAGAAAGTGTAAGACCTTTTCTCAGATCATGAAGAAAGGAACTGTCTATGAGTGGGAAGAAGAATGTTAGACTACTTTTGAGAAAATCAAGCAGTATCTGCTCCAGCCTCTCGTCTTAATGACACCTATCTCCGAAAAGCCACTGGTCCTTTATGTGGCCGCCCTAGAATAGTATCTCGGTGCCCCTATCTCCCAAAAGAATAATGAGGGAACAAAGAACAATCTCTAATATCTCAGCCGTATGCTCCTCGATACGGAGACTAGATATTACCCTATTGAGAAAAGCCTACTCACGCTTGTATTTTCAGTACAGAAATTGCCACATTACCTATAACTCCATGAGGTATAGCTAGTGTATTGAGTAGATCTGCTGAAGTACATCCTGAACTGCCCCATGTTGATAGGCCGTTTAGCTCGGCGTGTAGTGATTCTCCTAAAGTTCAATATCAGGTTTATCCCTCAGAAAGAAATCAAGGGGAAGACATTAAGATATTTTCTCACAGCCCATACAGCTCCTGCGGACCAGTACTTGGACCTTTATTTTCCTGATGAGGCAATCCTCTCAGTAGAACAATCCACTCCATGTAGGAAAATGAACTTTGTTGGTGCTTCCCGTATCCCTATCGGTAGAAGGCTCAATGACCCCATGCTCGACAGAGTAGGCCTGGGCATCATCTTCATCACTCCAACACAAGCTATTTTTCCATATTCATTATTACTGTCAGAAGGCTACACCAACAATGAGGCAAAATACCAGGCTCTCATTACTGGCCTCGATCTGGCCCTCGAGATTGACGTTCCCCACTTTCATGTGAAAGGGGACTCTGAACTAGTCATCGAGCAGATCAATGGTGACTATGTTTTCAGGAAGAAAGAGATCATACCACTATTGGAATGAAACCTATAGCTGATGGCCCAGTTCCCATCTCGTCTAGAAGTTACTCATGTCCCTCTATCCCAGAACGGTCAAGATGACACCTTGGCCAACCTAACTACATCACTCGCGGAGCCTGAACATGATGATCTGATTATCCACGTGGTGCACTAGAGAGTCATATCTCCTATCACTCCAGAAGATGATGATAGTCCATAGGTAATCCATTTTACCACCGATTCATCCATGTTAGGTCCCTCAAGCCCCCTATTGAAAAGATGTAAGTGACTTCCGAATAGAGAACCTCCTTTTTCGAGTACCTCATAAATGGTAATCTCCCAGAAGATTGGGCCAAGCACGAGTGAATATGATTCCGCATGTTGTAGTTTACTCTACAGAGTGTCTTGGGTCTTGGGAAGATCCTATAAAATCATGGGTTTGATGGGGTTCTCCTCCATTTCATTCAAGGATTTGAGATTTCTCAAGTCAAGTAGGAGGTTTAGGCCGATTCCTATAGAGCTCATCAGACCGACCCAAAACTATCTTACCATATCCAAAGACTGGGGTATTTTTTTCCCTCTATGATCTATGACTACATTGAGTTTTCCAAGAGGTTCCATGCATGAAAAATTCATGCCAACTTTGTCCATCAGCCGCCATAGCCTCTCCACACTACCAAGTGCTCTTGGACCTTTACGGTCTGGGGACTCGATGATGTGGGACCATATCCACCGGCAATAGCTTTCTAGTGTAGGTTCATCCTGAATGCTACAGATTTATTTTCCAAGTGGGAAGAAGAAGTTCCACTCAAGGAGGTCAAGACCCATTCCATCATTGAATTTATGAGCTCCAATATCATTTACCGGTGTGGAGTCCCTCATGCCGTCCTCACAGATAACAGAACCAACTTTTGGGTAGCAGAGTTGATGAAATTTTATGCCAGGTACAATATTCATTCTAACCATACCTCCCGCGAGGCATTAAAAAAAACCCTCACTAAAATTCTGTATAAAATGGTTGTTCAGAACAAGAAGAGTTGGCTAGACAATCTCCCCAACCCCCTTTGGGATTATCAAAAAATGACTCGTAATTCCACACAGGTTACCCCATACTCCCTGGTGTAGGTAACAGAGGCCATCCTACCCATCAAGATTTAGTTTCCTTTATTACGCACAACTATCTATGATCATAAAGCACTAGATAAAGTAGCTGAAATCCATTTGGATGAATTGGAAGAACTTGACGAGAACATGCTTCATGCCCTACACAATTTGGAAAGGTATCAGAACAATATAGCTAGATCTTTCAAAAAGAAAGTTCACCTCCACTATTTCTTGCAAGGTGACTTGGTGTTGGCCCTAAGGACACCAATGATACCTGGATGGAAGCCACCAAAATTGGATCCCAAATGGGAAGGACCTTAAATCATTCACAAGGTTTATCCCAATGGCACGTATTCCTTGGTTACCATGGATGGTGAGCATATCACTCCTCCCACCAATGCCAAGTTCCTCAAGAAATACTTTGCATGAGAAAATATGTTCCTACATGACCTTAAACTGTTTGGTCCTACATAACCTTAAACTGTCTAGTCCTACATGACATTAAACTGTCGGATCCTACATGACCTGAAAGTATTATTTCCTGCATGACATTAAACTATATGTCATCCTGTAGGAAGTTAAACTATATTTTTTCCTACATGACCTTAAACTGTCAGGTCCTACATGACCTTAAATTGTTATGCCCCACATGACATTAAACTGTATGTTGTTCTACAGGACGTTAAACTATATCTGGTCCCACATGACCTTAAACTGTTATGTTCTTCATGACATTAAAAAATATTTCATCCTAAAAGACATTAAACTGAAAGAACTATGTATCGATTTATTCCCATCCTCATGGGATACATAGGAATGATCAGACGCTTCGTATTGAGCCTAGCCCCAGTTTCCTCTTTGACTACCCCCTGGGTATAGTTCTCTTGGAGGATCTTTCATGGTGCCGTGTAGGCTTCTTTGGCCCCACTCATTTCAAGGATTATGATGATCATACCATGTTCCCCCTCCTCATTCTTCTATTCTCCCATGTCCTCACCGCACGACGCTAAACTGCATGGCCTTTAAGAACTATGTATGGCTTGATTCCCATCCTTATGGAATACGTAGGGACGCTCAGACATTTCATCTGTTGGCCCAACCCCAACTTCAAAATCTCCCCACGGGTCAGAAAACATAGTGTGATTCCAGATTTTTCCCTCCTTTACATCGAATTCATCATGACTACACCATATATCCCCTTCCCTAGAGATCTCCACCACTTTCACCCTCCTGTTGGACATTAAATTGCATGGGCACATTTATGCTCCACACACTCCCTATACTTGGGGCTCCATCATCTTTCACATCCAAAAGGGCCCCCTAACGATATAGATACTTAGCCTAAGGGATATCCTATAATTTTGGGCCAACGACCTCAAGGACCTCAAAGAAAAATTTGATATAAGACCTGCGTTGCGAATATGGTCAGTGGTCGACACTCATTTGTTGTTCCCATTTATGTTCACACGATATGGATACTGTGTTTTGAACCTGGTCAACAGCTATCCTTTTTCGTTGTCACCACCCCCATATGTCCAAAATATTGAGTGTAGTGGTTCATTATGCCCCACAGTCTCTTCAATCTTTAGTTTTCCTTAAGCAGGAGTGTGAGTACAGCTGTCTTACCCCTATATACTGGGGAGAGCCTGGTCCTACTCCTTGTTTCCCACAACAAGCATTGATCATGTGGGCTTAGGAGATATGGTAAGGCAATACACGCATAAGGGGTCATATGGCTACAGTTGGCCAGGACTCTCAACCTCAGGTCCCTTGACCCTTTCGGCTCCCTGGCCCAAGTTATCATCTAGGATTGTGTAGTGTGGTATGGACTCACATCTCCATTCATGTTGGGATATTTTTCCATGCCACACATATCCCCCTTAGACATCCCTCCTTTATCTATCATCCATTCGGTGAGCACAGGCCCCTCCATGCTTTGTGTGCCCCATAATTTGGGTTTCCTTAATCTTTTATATACAAAAGGACCCATGAACCATACGAATACTTGTCCCAAGAGATCTCCTACCATTTCGGGCCAACGTCCTTGAGGATTTCTAGCAACAAATTGATACAAGTCCCGTGTTGCGAATGAGGTCAATGGTTAATGCTCAATTGTTTCCCCTGAACTCCAGTCACATAAATATGGATACTGTGATGCAAACATGGTCAACTGTTAGCCTCTATATTTGTTGCTGCTTCATGGTTTTCCACAGGGACAATGATTCTCCCTCTCCTTTCAACTGTCCCTTGCATATGAAATTAAACTAGGCATCTATGGTCCGAGCCTTACGACCTTAAACTAAGATCACCATCATCCTCACCACAAGACGTTAAACTACGATCTGGTTGGGACTTCTCGTTTCATGTCCTTCATCCTTTTCGGCCCCTTGGCCCAAGTGTTCATTCAGGATTGTATGATGTGGTATGAGCTTATTCCCTCATTCACCATAGGCTACTCGTCGTTCTATACACATCCCTCGTTGAAGTACCTTTCCCATATTTTTGTCCTTTCTGCATGATGTTAAACTGCACATCATTCTTCTTTATAACTACATGTGGCTTGATTCCCATCATCATGGGATACATAGAACCACCCGAACATCTAGTCTTTGGGTCCATCCCCATCAATTCGAAACCTCCTTATCATTCTAGCCTCTTGGCCTGGGTCCTTCTAGGGGAGGGGTAAGAGGTGTGGTGTGGACTTATCTCCCCATTCACGTAGGGTTTGTAACAACCACGCCACATACCTCTCTCTCATGAGCACCCTTATCTCCCTTCCCCTACACTCATCCTTTCAAGTCAACTTCTCTTAAGTTGGGCTCCTCTAACCTCTTCAGTGATTCACTAATGTGCCCAGGAGTACTCTGGTTCAGAACCTAGAGTGTCAGATTCTACCTGGAAATGCTTTCACCCATTTTTTTAGGCTTCATGTTCCCCTTCATTTGGGATTTCATTATCTTTCACATCTGAAGGGACCCCCGAATGGTATGGATTCTTGGCCCAAGGTCTCTCCTACCATTACGGGCCAATTCCCTTGAGGGTTTGAAAAAAAAATTGATACAAGTCCCCCATTGCGAATATGGTAAGCAATTGACACTCATTTGTTGTTCCTATTCTAGGTCACACGATATGGATATTGTGTTTCGAACACGGTAAATAATTATCCTCCATCATCATTCCAACCCCATGAAGCCTTAAATGTCAGTTGCGTGATTCACATCATTTTCTACCCCATCATGTCTAAGTGGAATTTTGACACTCTTGGTACTACCCGTCAGTGCACATTTTCACGTTAGGAGGAAAAAGTCATGGTAAGGAGTCATTTGGGGATCCACAACTAATTCCCCTTTAAGGGTATCTCATGTGTTACAAAGACCTCTTCCACCCTTGTTTCCCACACCGAGTTTCACTCACGTGGGCTTAGGGATCAAATTGAGGTCTTCTCTTTCTTGGAAAACTTTCGCTTCTTCATGGTCCGAGTTCTAAGACCTTAAACTAATATCTCCTTATAAGTACTCTCATTAGAACTACGTTTATCTTGATTCCCTTTCTCATGGGATACGTAGAAACACCCGTACATCCTATCTTCAGGTCCAGCTCAGGTTCTACAAATTATCTCTTTTGTTCAGCCTTTTAGGCCTTGAATCTTATAAGATTGCGTGGTGTGGAATGTGTGGGATTATTTCCTCATTAACATTGGGTTTTCAATATCCATACCACGTACTCCCCTTCTAGGATCTAGTCTCTCCTACCTCTTGTCCCACATGACGTTAAACCACATTCCCAGAACTACGTACGGCTTGGTTCCCATCCTCATGGGATATATAGGAACACCTGGATGTTTTGTTTACAGGTATAGCCCCATATTTTCAAACCTTTGATGGCCCCTCATCTCGAGGTTCCTTCTCCAAAACTGTGCATGTTGTGAGGTGTACCTCATCCTCATTGACGCTGGGTATGCTTTATCACATCATGTGTATCCCCCCTAAAACCTCATTTCTACTATATGTGTCCAAGCTATATGATGTTAAACTATGATTCCTAGTCCCACATGACTTTAAACTGTTGCATATTTACTGCACGACGTTAAAATTCCTGGTTGGTCCTATCATACGACCCTAAACTATGATATTATCATCCTAGCCGCACGATGAAAAACGACACTGCATCATGATTTCCTCACTCTAGGGGAAATTGTGTTGGGTATTGGTCATCCACCATACCATTTTTCAATGACTACCTGTGGTTTGATTCCTGTAGTGATACCAGGATTCTTTGTCCTAGATTTATCACTTCACAAAAAACACACATATACCCTAAAGGAGAAACGAGATCTATCAAATGCCACTTCTTTTAGTGTGTGGGACAGACCTGTATGACCTTATTATCCCTAGTACTGGAACTCTATTATTCCATTTCTAGAAATATGTATGGCTTTATTCCCATTCTCATGGGGTATATAGGAACGCCTAGACACTTTGCCTCAGGCCCAACCTAACTTTCATTTTCGGTCCCTTGACCTAAAACCTCTCCAAGGAACACATAGTGATCTGGACTTTAGGTCCTCATTCACTTCAGGTTTTATAATTACCTCACCATGTGTCTCCCTCATTCTTTATGAACTATGGTCCGAACTCTAAGACCTAAAACTATGATCTCTCTATGTCTTATCTGCAAGTCATAAATACAACATCCAGAACTACACATGGCTTGATTCCCATCCTCATGGGGTACATAAGAACTCCCAGACATCTCGTATTTGGGTCTAGCCCTAGGAATTTTAAAATCCTGCCACCCCATTTTCCTTCAGCCCCCTGGTCCATACTATTTCTCTCAGGAACATGTGATGTGATGAGTGCCTCTTGGGGGTCTCATTCATGTCGGGATATGTACAACCATGCCGCACGTCCCCATTATGGGTAACCATGTAACTGTAGATCTACCCTGAACAAGTTTAGGATTCCCTGTAATAACTATAAGATGCGTCAGATCCCTCACTAGAGAGGATTCCCTTATCCACGTTGGTCTCTGGCCACTCCAAACTCAAGAACTACGTTTGGATTGATTCCCATTTTCATGGGATATGTAGCGACGCCAAGGAAATTCGCCTTGGGCCCCATCCCCAGGGTCATTAACCCTTTTCTGCCATCGTCCCCGATCTCGGTCCAGGTAGTATGACCTTTAAAATATGTGCACCTTCCTTACTATACGACATTTTAAACTATATTTCTATCATCGTTATTGGTAAGATGTAAAGATACAGATCATTCTAGGCCCTTACCAGAGAGGTCCTATTCGAAAGTAAGTTTGATCTTTGATTAGATCGATGCGCCCACCTAATGTGTTTCCACCATGGTGGCATAATTTTAGGAGTGTTGTACTCCATCCGAACAACCAATCACTCCAACCTACACGATTTTTGTGCCATTTTTTTGGATCCTCGTCATATTTAATGTCTAAAAGAACCCCCTAACAGTATGAATTATTGACCTGTGGGTCACCTACTGTTCCAGGCCAACATTCTGGAAGACTATTGGATAACATTTTGAGTTAGGCCCCATGTTTCTAACATGGTCAATGATCAGCCCTTGTTTGTTATCTCCATTTTAGGCTAATGAAATAGGGGTAATGTGTTTTGAACATAGTCAACAATCATTCTTTATTGTCACTCCACCCACACAGTGTTCCGAATCTCGGTTATCGTAATTTACACCTCCCATTCCCCTATGTTTGGATTGATTCTAACACCCCTAGTGTTACCTCACTCGTGCACTAGAGCACGTTGGGAAGATGGAACTTAGATTGTTCTGAGACCTTTGTTCTCCAGTCAGGCCTCTCCCTTTCTTCCCATAAATATGGATTGGTTTTTCAAACCTCGAATGCCCGAATCTTGGTTTTTACTCTTATATTCAGATGGAATAACACGGTGGTCATCCACTGTTTCTCATATTGGGCCCGACCCACGTGAGCTTAGGGATTGATTACTGGATGTTCCGAGAATGTAACAGGAATAAAATAAACCAAAATGAATAACAGAACTCATTCATGAATCTAGCATAAATAATAAAAGCATGAAAGTATGTTCAAAAGTTACGTGCATTACAAAACCTGAGGATCGACCCCTCCCATGGATGGGTTGATCCTATCAAAGGAGCGTTGTAGCTCCGCCACCCTCTGGCTTGGGGGGCCCAAGATTCACTACCGCCAGTTTAGTTCCCACTCCTCCTCAGTAGCAATGGGGCACAATTCATCAACTGTGATCCACTCCCTCTACTCGTTTTTCTAGATGAAAGTAATCTCCTCAGAGGATTAATTCATGATCTATTTGGCCTCTTCCAGCTAGGACTTCATCTGTGATATAATCCCTGATTGCGCATTGAGGAAAGCGGAATGCTCATCTGCCCTGACCTGTAGCTATTGAATCTCATTTTCAGCCTCCTGGAGACTCTTGATGTTCACCACTTTTCTCTGCTACCAACCCACACCAAGGCCATGGTCATATTCACAAATCTTCTCCACCATGAGATCTTGGACAAACATGTGAGTATGCTGGGCATCCACTCCCCCAAAGAACAGATCACATAGTTAGGGCCAAACCCTCCCCATATGGTCTATCCATTGCGCTTGGGGGGTCTCATTGATGAAGCGCTTAATTAGCTTCCATGACAAGTGACAGGTGATTTTTCTATCCTCATTATTAGAGGCCTTCTTGTCCTGATCCGTGGGGTCGGCATGATTATACATGGGAAATGCCCCCAAGAACTCATCAACAGGGTCTGCATCTGGTGTCTGATCAGGTATGGTAGGACTTGTTCTGTCCGCTTGATCTTCATCATCAGATCCCACCTCAATGATCTCAGGCTCTGTCCTACTAATGGTCTCACCAGTGATTGGGAGCATTGTAGCTTAGTCAGTTTGGACATCCACCTCCACAAGCACCGACGTTCCCCTAAGAAACGCACTTCCAGGAGATCCAGGAAACATCTCTAAGGAAACCCATGCCATTTGATGAACAGTGCATACAAGAGGCATACGAGCATCATTTAATATGATCGATAGGGGGTCGTTTTGTATTCTGTGAAGGATACTTATAGAGATAAAATAGCTGGTATATTTCCTGGGTTGTTTCCATCAAAACCCTGAAGTGTGGCCCTCCATATATTGTCAAGAAATCTAAAGGTTCTGGGAGGACCACCCTGGGTGTCGTGGTACCTCCTGGAATGATAATCTTCACAACCGCGGGTGTGGATCCTGAAGTCCATGCAGCTGCATCTACTATTGAAAGAGAGCGGGTTCTGCGTATAAGTCCCTCCTGCATAGTTCAAATATCAGTTGGGAATTCCTATATGACCTGGATGAAGACTCCGGGGAAGTCATTTAGGATTTTACCTCATGGGCCTCGGTAAATTCTCCCAACTCCGGGTCCGAATTTGAAACTTCACCCTCCTCCAGAGGGATCCCTCTACCAGCCTACTCCACCTAGGAGGACTCATCTGCTTCTTTTGGTAGAGGGAAGCACTCCCTAAATTACACATACAACAACTGAGGAGTGGCCGTTATATCTAGTAAAACCTTTACCCGATCGATCATTAGATGTGGGGAACCCCGAGAGTGCATGAAGTCCTCAAAATTGGCTTGGAATTTCTCTGATTCCACCTGAGATACTGCAAAGTCGCCCCTGATAGGGCCAATCACTAGAAAATCCATCCCGAGATGGTTTAGGTGTTTCTACATCTCAGATGGGTTGAGGAAATTCCTGTTGACATCCCATATGTACCATCCCTCTAGGAAGACATCATTCTATGGAATGTCTATATGGCGCAACCACTTCCCAAGAGCTTGGGTGGATATCCTACGGAACCCCCGGGGCAACCTCCCCTCCGGATGACTCTGCTCCTCTATGATCACTGGGTCTGCCGCTACCACCTCCCTTTCGACCGTTTCTGGGCTCTCCTCCACTGCATCCCCACCACCACGAGATGTCCCTGCCACCTTCCAGCCCTGGCCTCAGGGTTGGAAAGGCACCCCATCGTTGGCCTGAACAGTTGGCTGCTTAAACATCTCCCCAGGGTAGGCCACCTCCCAGCTCTTGGCATACACCTTCACCAGCCGAAAGACGGCCATGGGCGGAGGCAGATTGTTCCACATCTTCCCATATTCCCGTGTGAACATGAGCCACATCTGCCTCATCACACATGTGTGATCCTCATGGCGCACCCCCAAATAGACCCGTGGGGTCAGTCGCTGCATGCCCTGAAACTGCCTTGAAAATCGGTGCGGGGTGTATGGCTCACAGAGGGACTCGCGGTCAACCTGTGCCACCTGGACTCCACCCCAAAAGGCCAGGAGGTGGGACCGATTCTCTTCTGTTCCCCGACTGTCATCAATTAATACAGCTGTTGGAAACATGAATGGGTGAAAATTGAACTCGTTTGCCTTCCATACCTGGTTCTGAACCACTTTTAGGGTCAGCTTGGCCAGAAAGCTCCCCACAAAATTCAGAATGGATGGGTGGAAATTCAATTCTATAGGGGATATGGGGTTTAGATATTCGTAGATTCCCCTAATATGTGCTTCTATCCATGCATACAGAAGGTGGAACGACTTGCATATCCTCTGCGGCTTCTTCCCCTCGCTGATATGCCACAACATTTTGTACAACTTGGTGAGTATCGGGATCCCGAGGTTGACCCATCCCCCTGTCGCCAACATGGATGCCATGATAAATGTGCTTGGTCACACGCCCATGTTAGTGTCTCTCATCGGAAAGATCCAACCGCAGATGAGCACCACAATGAATTCAACCAAATTGATTACCGTTTTTTGCTCTGTACTAACACTGATTCCCCATGTTTTCCATTGGATGTCTTCTAAAAGCCTCCAGTATGAGTGCTCCTTGCCTCATTGAGACCCCTTTAGGAAATTCTGAGGCCTCACAGGGAACTGCCTATTTTCTGAGAAGTTCAAGAACTGCTTGAACCACCATTTTAAATGGACGTCCCTCACCAGCTGTTTGTCCTCCACCGGCACTAGATCCATAAATTCCTTCTCCAGTGGTGGAATCTTCTCCGAATCTTCCCATGCACCCATAATAGGAAGGAACTCATTATACATTTCCCCCAGTATTAGGAACCCTGAAATTTGGTGCAGATCCAATAGGATGATTCCGACCTCTCCATGGTGAAAATGAAAGGTATTGGTCCTCGACGACCATCTTCTCAGCAACTCTGGCATCAACTGCTTCAGCTCATAGATATATAATTAGGAGGCCCAAGCCTCCTCATACAGGCCCACATGCCTCAGCTCTGCTCTAAATTCTTCACACAAGGAACATTCCCAGTAGGCCCAGGCCCAATCATCAGTAAAGTTTCCACCCTAACGTAGATCCCACTCGTCGGTCCACCCCTTCTCTGGGTTCCCCAGGGCTACCTTTAAAATATTATGGTGCAGTGGGGGAGATTTCTCTGTCTATATTTCCTTCCTGTCAACATTATTCACATGATTGTATAGGAAATCAACGTTGATAGGTGTGAAGTTCTCCCAATTATGGCCGTCAGCCATCCTGAACCACTAGGGCTGGCACATCGTACTTCTGAACCAGTAATATGGCTCATCCCTGCTCAATTCTGGAATGAGGACGTCATCCTTTAGGCCAAAACCATATAGAGGTAGCCTTTTTCACATCAAATAGTCTTTATGACTCTCTTAAAGTATCTCTACCAGAGAATTATGGTCAGAATGGATTTGTACAAACTCCCTTATAATTAATTTATCTTCCATTTCCTCCCTCTAGGAATCATTTTCAAGGACCTCCCTGGAAGCTTCTTAGTGAGCCATTCAGTTTTTGGAAATTTTGACTTTTTTGGTTTTGGTTCGCGAAGCACTTTCGGGAAGCCTGTTCACGAATCCTATTCGTGGAGATCGGTCCCAGAAAAGAAATCGAGAAGCCCTACCCCAACCTTCAGGTGAGAGCCACAGAGTGCACCGCTGCGGAGTCGAAGACTCGATGTGCACCGCAAAGTAGAAATCCTGATTCACGGAGAGCAATCATGGAGAACGTAGAGCTCCACAAATCGAGAGCTCTAAATCCAAAATGTGGAGAGGAGAAAGGAAAAAAGAGAGTCCATACTCCCCTATTTATAGACGATGAACCCTTGTGATTTGTGATGCATCTAACTGTGGCGATATTCACGGCGCTCTCAGCCCGTGTGTCGCCTCTCCGCCTTGCGAGACTCCTTTGCTAGCCTTCTTCATGATTGACCAAAGAATTTTGGCAATTGACCCCCAGACTTTGACCCTTGTTATTAGACAATGAATGAGGCTAATATTTATTGTTAATATATATAATATTCATGTTCTTTATTATTCATAATCACCATTTTAGTGCATTTTAAACATTGAACATTATTTCATATTATAATTGTAACTCCTTTTTAAATTGCAGTATTACATGGTACATTTTTGAACATCATTTAAAGTACCCAATGATCATGATTTTATTTTAATATTTAATTTTCATGTTTCTCATTACATTGGTAAAAATTAATAATTTTGGAGTACTTCAAGATTCATATTGGAAGACCACCAAAGTTGGCCTTAAATAACAACATTCTGGGTTAAGTGAACTGGACAAAACCCCCATAAAACTACTATATTGGCCAATATAAAAGCCTAATAATTCTGAAACATTAAATGAACATAGAGGAAATAATGGGGAACATTTCATTAAACAATGACCAAAGCTAATTCTGATGTTTGAATGGAGTTCTAGGTAGCCCAATTTGGAGATAAAATTATGGGCCAGATTCTACAGCCTTGAAAAACAACCCACAATTTCAATAATATCTCACAAACCAAAATTCACTTTGGGATTAACTTATACATGTGGTTAGTATACATCCGTAGATACATTTTCTTCTTATATGGTCCACTCTAATTATTCCATATAAAAGGTTATTTAGATTCCTATGTTTGGTGGATGAAAGATGGCTGCAACTTCAGGTCAGGGATAAAGAAGTCCACTCTCCCTTACTTTCCACCACCCTAGGCCTACCATACTCAAGGGGGATCCTTTTTAATATTGAGTGATCAATAAAAGACTCTTTAAATGACTATTTAAGGTAGTGGTGGTGGAGGAGTTTATCATCTTTTGCGATTTCTTTCATTGTAATGTTATGCTGCGATTTTGTTGTCTCGAGTTTGTCTTTCACATGTAAGTTGTTCAATTCACTCTAGTTTCTTAATAAAAGTTCTTATTCTCATATTATTATATTTTTATTAGTATCACTTTGATATCTTTGGTTCAAGGTGTGAATTTATTCACACCAAACCTTGTGAAATTATCACACAATGGTGGAGTGATCATTATTTCATTATTTTTTTACTTCTCCATTTCCTCCCTCATGAGTCTACTTCCCGCTTCCATTGAAACCATAGAATAAATGAAGGGATAACCAACATATGGGTTGATCTAAGGGAGTATAAAGGGTATTTATTTGATGTTATTTATCATCCCATTAATTTCTAATCATCTCTTTTAATTGAGATTTTTATTTGATGATTTTGAAACTTCTTCGTCCTTGTTTAATTTTAAGGCCACATACTTCAAGTGCTAATATGAACCTTTACCTTGGAGTGATCCTAAATTTGATCCTCCAAGTGTATAGGTGATTAGTATTATGGTGTGTTGGTATTAAACCGGTAAGTGATGAAGTTTTTTAATCTTCTTTAATAAACCTATCTCGAATATAAGAAGTTTAAACTGTTAAAAAAATAATCTCATCCAATCCACCCCCAAGTGATAACCTAGGATCAACTCATTATTTTAATTTGAATTAACATAAGTCACTTAGAATTAATTTAAAACCATATAAAATCAACCCAATTTGGACACTTCATAGCCAAAAATAGCCCATATAATCTACGTGTCTATAGGTTTCTTCTTAGGTCTCTGAGGATTTGACAACCCAAGCTAAACTACAAGCGACCGCTTAAACCTAAAATCTTGCATAAATTTGGATGAGACCAAATTTTGGAACTGTTGTCGGGGACCCAAGTAAGCCATATAAACACCCATTATATTCTCCCCATTTATTCTATTACCATCCAAATTCTCTTATCTTTTCCCTTTCTCATTTTTTTTCTTTTGGCGCATGTCTGCCTACACCTGTGATCAATCAAACCGTCTAGTTAGGGTGGATTGTCTTGGGGTTGGGGAGTCAAGTACACCAATGGAACTATTTAAATTATATCCTAACATTACTAATACTCCAAAGTCAAAAATTGATCCCATTTCAATAGAACATCTTTAAATAAACCAACTCATAAACCCAGGTGGGAACCAAAATGGAAATCCAAATGAGGCAGCCCCAAACTTGGGGAATGCAGTCGATCAAACCATGAATGACTACCTCACACCTACCTGGACCATTGAATGCTATTTCATTAGGCATGATACCCTAGGAGAATCCCACTATGTTTTCAAACCTCATGTCCTAAACCAACAACCTTTCATGGGATGAAGTCATAAATTCCATACCTTCATGTCAAAGAGTTTAACAACATTTTTGAAACCATGTGCCCACCACATCAAATTGATCCAGGAAAGATGAGTCTCTTTCCTTAAACACTAAAGTATCGAGAAAATATTTGGTTAAAAAATATGATACCTACATCAATCCACTCCTGGTCCCAATTAAAAAGATAATTTTACAAAAAATACCTCCCCCATCACAAAACAATTTCACTTAAAAAGAGCATCCAAAACTTTTTTGAAAAAGAAGGGGAGTCCTTTTATGAAACATGGGAAAGGTTCAAATACACACTCAACGTGGTACCTCACCATAGATTTCAAATCCTAGATTTTTTTTAATTTTCTATAAAGGGTTGGGACTGGGAAAAAAACAATTCATCGACATGATGTGTAATGGGACCTTCAAAAACAAAGCCCCAAATGATGCTGACAAGTATCTAAAAGGACTGGACGAACAAAACCAAACATGGGGAACATCACCTTATTACGAGAAGACACCAAAATCTGGTAGAATTCAAACACTTAGGGAGGAGGAAAGCCTTAGGGAGAAACTTTATACACTCACTAGGAAGGTCGAGGAGATCGATCTTAGGAAGGTCCATGAAATTCAAACTGTTGACCCTATTTGCACAATTTGTGAAAAACATGACCACAAGACTAAAAACTGCCCAACCATTCTTTACATTAAAGATGTTATTTTAGGAGGACCACCAGTGGAGTTCAATGCTCTGAACTTTCATAAGACACAGTAACAAAATACTTTCAATCCAAGGTACAATGACCATCCAGGATTCCATTGGAAATATAACCAACAACCCAACCAACAACCTAGCCAGCCACAAGGACCAAACCCCTACCATCCACAAAATTTTCAAAACCATAACCAGTTGCAACCAAAAACAGTACAATACAAACATCCTCTTCTGCAATACCAGCAACCCATGCAACAACCAATCCAACAACCAAAGTATCCTCCTGGGATAAACCAACCAGCACAATCCCCTACTCAATCTTTCCCTCTTCTAATACTTGAGAAGTCATGTAAACAATTGGAGAAAATGAAATCAGAATTCTCATCCCTTAAACATGAAATAAAAACCATTAAAACTAGGAAATAACCCATTCTTACTTAGGTGGTAACATCTTCAACTTTAAGGGGAGAATCCAGTTATACACAAACCTCTCATGAACAACTCAAAGCATTGACTATTTTAAGAAGTGGGAAATCATTGAGAAACCTGAACAATCCATTCTGAAACCATTAAAAGATTCAAAAATTCATGAAAATTATGAATAACCACACATTGATTCTGAAAAAACCAATGATAATGTGAAGGAACTACAACCACACCAAACAATCAAACAACCTTCTCCTTTCCCTCAACATATGAGAGGAAAAACTAAACCATAACTAAATGAATGTTGGAGGTAAATATTATATCAGGTTAAGTTGAACATTACAATTCTCAATGAAATCTAAACCATTTCTACCTACTCAAATTACCTTAAGGACTTGTGCACTTTTAAAAGGAAATTTTCATATAAAAACTAAGTCATTTTGGCTGCTAATGTGAGTACCAACATTCAAGGGACCATTCCTCCTAAGTTGAAAGACCCAGGTTACCTATGCATCAATGTTGAAATAGTAAAGAACAAAGTTTTTAAAGCCCTTTGTGATATGTGAGCCAGTGTGAACCTCATTCCTTATGCCATGTATTTTCAGTTAGGGCTCGAAGAACTCGAACCCACTTCTGTCACTCTTCAACTTGCTGATCGTAGTGCTCGAGTTCCTAAGGGGATCTTAATGGATGTTTTGGTGAAAGTAAAAAATTTCATTTACCTAGATGACTTCATTATCCTTAACAATAACCCAAGCATAGTTCCTAGGGAGAAAACCCCCCATAATCCTTGGTCATCCCTTATTAGCACAATCAACTCAGTCATATGAGTCTGAAATGGGAACATGAAAAATAACCTTCGGGAACATGAGTCTAGACTTGAAAATCTACAATGAAAAATATCAAATTGGGGATGATGAAGAGATTAAAGAAGGTTACTTTTATTGGTAGTTTTGATAGTGAAATCAAGGAACATCAAGGAATTTCTAAAGGATGTTTAAGTCGAGAAGAGATTGATTTTATTTGTTTACATGAGGGAAATTTGTCTCCTTGGATTGAATCTCTTTCAGATAGATCTATTTATGATTTTCTAGAATCACCAATCAATGATACCATGGGTGAAATAAATAACATTGAGTCCATACCCATTCATGACACTTTTATGGCTAATTTAGTGGATGAAAATTCTGTTCACAAGGAACCAATTCTATCAAGAAATCTGAACAAAGAAACTAAGTTCAATAAAAAGTCTCATACTTTCTTGGAAAGTGATAACCAATCTGATCTCTAATTTAAGGTCTTAACCTAATCACTCAAGTATGAATTCTTAGGGTAAAATCGATCCTTTCTGGTTGTCATTTCTTCTTCTCTTGAATCCAATCAGAAGATGATGCTTCTGGATGTCCTAAAAAAGAATAGGAAAGAAATTGGATGGACCCTTTCTGATATTACTGGGATTAGCCCACTCATTGGAACTCATAAGATTGTTCTTGAATCTGAATCCAAGCCATTTATTCAACCACAATGGATACTCAATACAAATCTTATGGATTTGGTAAGGAAACAACTTCTTAAGTTATTGAAAGCAGGTATTATCTACCCCATAGCTGAGAGTGAGTGGGTAAGCCCAATTCAAGTTGTCACAAAGAAATATGTAATTACTGTGATCACCAATAAGTATGGAGACCTTATCCCCACAAGGGTTAGTAGTGGATGGAGAGTCTGCTTTGACTATTGGAATCTAAAATCTTGTACCAAGAAAGACCATTTCCCCTTTCCCTTTATTGATCAAGTCCTCGAGTGAGTGGAAAGTCATAAATTCTATTGCTTCCTATATAGATTATCAGGGTATAATAAAATTGAGTTATCCATAGAGGATCAAGGAAAAACAACCTTCACTTGTCCATTCATCACTTTTTCCTTCAATCCATGCCCTTTGGGTTATGTAATGCGCCTGATACCTTCCAGCGGTGCATGATGGGAATCTTCTCAGACATGGTAGGGGATTGTTTAGAGGTCTTCATGGATGACTTCTTCATCATTGGGGATACTTTTTAGGGATGAATTGTGAATGTTGAAAGGGTTTTTTCAAGATGTGATGATAAAAATATCATCCTAAATTAGAAAAAATGCCATTTCATGGTAAATGAAGGACTTGTTCTAGGCCATCTAGTATCTGGTAGAGAGATTGAAGTTGATAAAGCTAAGTTCGACATCATTATTCACCTTCCCTCTCCTAAAACTGTTAAGGAATTGAGGTCCTTATTAGGACATGATGGTTTCTATAAAATGTTCATTAGAAATTTTAGCTCTATTTCTCGACCACTTTATGCTATATTGGTGAAAGATACTCTATTTTTATGGATAGAAAGCTGTGAGGAATCATTCTATACACTAAAATTATCTCTTATCTCTCCACCTATCTTTAAATCTCCAAATTGGAAACTTCCTTTTGAGATTATGTGTGATGCGAGTGACTTCGTTGTAGGAGAAGTCTTAAGAAAACAGTGTGAGAAAACTCCATGTGTCATTGTTTATGAAAGAAAATCCCTAAATGATGCACAAATAAAATAAACCACCACTAAGAAAGAGTTTCTTGCTGTTGTCTTTGATTTAGATAAATTCAGGTCCTATCTCTTAGGATCACCCATCACTGTCTTCACTAACCATTCGGCCCTGAAATACCTTTTCCAAAAGAAATATGCCAAGGGTAGATTGATTAGGTGGGTATTTCTTCTTCAAGAGTTTGATTTAACCATTAAGAATAAAAAGTGTGTTGAAAATTTTGTAACTAATCACCTCTCTAGGATGGAATTAAAATACAACTCAGACTACCTTTATGTGTCTGATTCATTTCCTGATGAGCACCTATATTCTGTGAGTGATTACCCATGGTATGCTGACATAGCAAACCACTTGGTTATGGGTAACATTCCAAAATTTCTCAGGACCCAAGATAAGAGGAAATTATTTTATGATGTGAAACACTATGTGTCTGATGATCCTTACCTATTCACGTTTTGTCCTGATCAAATCATTAGAAGATGTGTTCATGAGTTTGAGCAAGAGTCCATTATAAGATTCTGTCATGAAGAGGCATGTGGAGGCCAATTTTCCACAAATAAAACCACTACAAAGGTCCTCCAAAGTGGTTTCTACTGGCCTAACCTCACTAAGGATTCCTTACAATTCTACAAAAATTTCCTTCAATGTCAATAATTGGGATCCATTACCAAAAGGAATCAAATACCCCTCACTCCCATTCTGGTCATTCAAATCTTTGATTATTGGGGAATTGATTTAATGGGATCCTTACCAAACTCTAGGGGATACCTCTACATCCTCTTAGCTACTGATTATGCCTCAAAATGGGTTGAGGCCATTCCCACCAAGTCCAATGACCATCATGTTGTGATCCTATTTCTAAAAGAGCACATATTTTCTCGATTTGGAATTCCTAGGGCTATAATCAGTGATCGAGCAACCCATTTCTACAACCACCCATTCTCTTCACTCATGTCTATGTATGGGATTTATCATAACGTTTCCACTGTATACCATCCTCAAAACAATGGTCAAACTAAGTTAAAGAATAGGGAGATTAAGAAAATTCTTGAAAAAACAGTCAATCCCTCTAGGAAAGATTGGTCTGAGAAACTCATGGATTCCCTATGGGTATATCATAAAACATTCAAAACCATCATAGGAATTTCACTATATAGGTTGGTTTATGGAAAATCATGCCATTTACCTATTGAAATTGATCATAAGGAATTTTGGGCAATCAAAAAAAATGAATTTTTACATTTCTTTGGCTGAAGCAAAGAGGAAATTATATCTTAATGAACTTGAGGAACTTAATATGGAGGCTTATGAAAATTCAAGGATAAATAAAGATAGAGTTTAATCCTACCAATCCAAGAATATCAAAGTCAAACATTTTGATATGGGAAAATTCGTGCTCTTATATAGTTCAAAACTTCATGTACACCCAGGAAAGTTATGGTCTAGATGGTCAGGTCCATTCATAGTGCATCATGTGTACCCCCATGGGGCAGTAGAGATTTAGGATCCCACAAGTGGTCACATTTTCAAGGTCAATGGTCATAGGTTAAAACCATTCATTGATTCATTCAATAAACAGGAAACAGAGGTTGAGTTAATTAATCCAACCTATGAACCAAGAAAAAATTGATAGATTTAGGATCCATGTCGGGATAACAATGTTAAACAAAAGCACTACATGGGAGGAAACCCATGGTTTTCATGTTTTCAATCATTGTGAATCATTTTTTAAATAGGATTAATGGATAATCTTGATATTTAAAAAAATATATTTTTGACCTGTTCTTATATTATGAGTATGGATGGGTATGAAAGGGAAGCGCCATATTCATTTGTGTCATGTGGTGTGATCCTTTAACAATACCTTACCCATAAATTTAAAAATAAGACAATGTATCATCAGTTAATTTTATTTTTATGTGTTTTGAGGTTAAAATAAAAATAATTAAAAAAAATTAAAAAAAATTAAAAGGACACGTCATAGGTCGTGGGTCAAACCCCATCACAACCGGCAAAGCCACAGGGACTCGAACTCAGGACTGAAGGGATACAAGGGAGTGCGCCTACCACAAAACTATGAGTTATAATGCTTCCTTATTCTATAATTTTTGTATATATACTTATATTTTACTTTTTTTATTATATTAATATATATATATATATATATATATATTATTTTGTTTGATTTTTTGTTTTTTCCTTTTTCTACCAGGGAACTCTACAATTGACATGGATATCAAAGAACTAAATTGGAGCAACACGAACTTCAAATTCAGCCACTAGGTGACTTTGTTCCATGTTTATTATTTCAAACTCCTTTTATAACTCCTCTCCTCTATGACTACCCCTTCTAAATTGTTTTTCTTTAAACACTGGGGATAATGTTATTCTATGTTGGGGGAGGGGTGAAAATATTGAAAAAAAATAATTAATTTTGTGTGCATAAAAAATGTGTGGAAGGAAAAATTTCCTTAACCTTGAACATGATAATACAAATTGTACACTTTGTAACTGAATATAAAATAATTTAGCATTCCTTGATTCTAATTTTAATCCATGTATAATTTTATGAGCATAGATTTTAGAAAGTGTGGTTGTCTTATGTGAAATTTTATCATTTATATTTTCATCCAAATAAAAAAAAGATCACAACGCATGTCCTTTGGATAGTGGGGTATTATTTTGAGTTCATGGGTCCCCCCAAATAAATAGAATAGGCTTGGTGTTAATTTTAGTTTTAATATGAGTATTCAATAAAAAATCAAAATAAATAAATAAATAAAAACCATAAATTTGCACGTAGAGTAATGAAATGACCTAATGTGTGGATTTCGACACTTGGGGATCGTGACTACATTGTTTTCTAGCCTAGAGTTGGTAATTTTATCTCTATTTGTGGTAATTTTACTTTGTTTTTGACTGATTTAACTCGAGATGATTCTCAAGTATGTGGGCTTCACTTGTTTCCCTAAGGTCTTTGATCTTGGGAGTCATCGACAAAGTCTCGCTACATGGGTTGACTCTTTTGAGTGAAATTTAAATTACCATGGAAATATTGAAAATAAAATTTAATACTAATCTTAATGTTGAAATGTGATTCCACCTTGTACTTCTATAATTTCCCCCTTGAATAAAGATGAAGCCCCCATGTCTATTGTGATACACAACACATCCACATACTTAATTGATATTGGATGAAATATGGCGATGAATTTAAACAAAGGAATGAGCTTGGGATTGGGATCTACTTATAAAACTATGTTTTATTAAAATATTTTTATGGGTTTCACAATTGTTCGATATAAGGGTTTTTGGTGGTCATTTTTTATTAAAATGTTTTTGGAAAATGGAAGTCGAATTTCATATTTTTGAGATATATTTTTCCCGGGACTAGAAAAACTCAAGTTGGGGGGGGTGTGATTATCCAATGAATGAGCCTAATATTCATTGCTAATATATATAATATTCATGTTATTTATTATTCATAAACACCATTTTAGTGCATTTTACACATTGAACATTATTTCATATTATAATTGTAATTCTTCTTAAAATTCACTATTACATGTTACATTTTTGAACATCATTTAAATTAACCAATGATATTGATTTTATTTTCATATTTAAATTTCAGGTTTATCATTACATTGGTAACAATTCATAATTTTGGAGTAGTTGAAGATTCATATTGGAAGACCACCAAAGTTGTCCTTGAACAAAGAACAACCTGAGTGAATTGAACTAGATAACAGCCCAATAAAACTACTGTATCGTCCAATATACAAGCCTAATAATTCTAAAAATTAAAATTAAGATATATGAAATCATTGTGAACATTTAATCCAACAGTGTACAAAGCTAATTCTAATGTTTGAATGGAGTTCCAGGCGGTCTAATTTGGAGATAAAATTTTGGTCCAGATTATGTGGGCCAGAAAAACAGCCCACAATTTCAATAATATCTCACAAACCAAAATTCCATTTGGGATGAAATTCTACAAGTGGTTATGAAAAATAAGGAGATACATTTTATTATACTTTTTAATACTATAATTCGGCCATCTAGAAGGTCATTTATATTCCTCTGTTCGGTAGATGAAAGCTGGCAGCCACTTCGGGTCAAGGATAAAGAAGTCCACTCTCCCTTACATTCCACCAACCTAGACTTACCATAATCAAGTGGGATCCTTTGTAATGATGAGAGATTGACCCAAGCCTCTTGAAATTCCTATTTAAGTGAGCGGTGGTAGAGGAGTTTATCATCTTTTGAGATTTATTTCATTACAATGTTATGATGCGATTTTGTTGTTTCAAGTTTGCCTTTTACATGTAAGTTGTTCAATTCACTTTATTTTCTTAATAAAAGTTCTTCTTATCCTCTTATTTTGTTGTTATTCATATCACTTTGATACCATTGGTTAAATGTGTGAATTTATTCACACCAAACCTTGTGAAAATATCACACAATGACAAAGTGATCGTTATTTCATTTTTTTTACTTCTCCATTTCCTCCCTCATGAGTCTACTTACCACTTCCATTGAAACCATAGAATAAATGGAGGGATAACCCACTTATGGGAGATAAAAGGGAGTAGAAAGGGGATGTATTGGATGTTATTTATCACCCCATTAAATTCTAATCACCTCTTTTAATTGAGATTTTTATTTGATGATTTTGAAACTTCTTCGTCCTTGTTGAATTTTAAGGCCACATACTTCAAGTGATAATACAAACCTTTACCTTGGAGTGATCATAAATTTGATCCTCCAAGTGGATAAATGATTAGTATTATGGTGTGTTGGTATTAAACTAGTAAGTTGTGAAGTTGTTTTATCTTCTTGAATAAACCTATCTCCAATATAAGAAGTTGAAACCGTTAAAAAAGAATCTCATCCAATCCACCCCCAAGTGATAACCTAGGATCAACTCATTTTTTTAATTTTAATTAACTTAAGTCAATTAGTGTTCATTTAAAACCATATAAAATCATCCCAATTTGGGAAATTAATAACCAAAAACTATCCATATAATATACGTGTCCATAGATTTCTTCTTAGGTCTCTGAGGATTTGACAGCCCAAGATAAACTACAAGCGACCGCTTAAACCTAAAATCTTGGGTAAATTTAGTATAGACCACCTCGTTTTCTCCTCGGCTCCAAGTATGAGGGGGGGGGGGGGGGGGAATTTTTGGTGCCAAAATTTGGGAAGAGGAAGAGAAAACGCATACACTTTAGGATGCCTTATGAAGATTGTTCACGAAGCCCTACAACCAGTGAGAAGCTACCCCCTCTATGAAGCCACCACAGAGCAAGGAGATGGGAGGCTCTGCGATCTGATTGATGTTTGAGAAGCCACCACGGAGCAAAGAGTTGGGAGGCTCCGTGATCCGATTGAAATTCTTGAAGCCTCTATAGAGTAAGGAGGCGGGAGGCTCGACCATTATGATAAAGTGCCATGTAGCTTTGCCCCGAGGGATATTTGCTTCGCGGTGCCTCTTGACTATAAATACCAAACTCCCATCGATCCCAAATGATAGATCCTCCAACCTTTCACCTTCTTAGCTCTCAAATCCGTAAACACTTTCTTCTATGTGAAAAATGAGCTCTTCAAGGCACTTTATCATCACGAAGTGCCTTTACCTTTTCTTAAATTAAACCTATCTTCAAAGGGGGATGCCCTTAACGAAGACCATAGGCCTTCGCAAAGGAAGGGGAACCCTAAGGGGACTTAGGTCTTTGCAGAGCAATTATGCTTCGCGAAGTACCCTCCATACACATGTAACCCAGATGCTAAGGTAGGGTCATTGTGCTACGTGAAACACATTTCTTTGCAATGCTATGCTTCACATGGCACCCTTTCTTTGTGAAGCACTACTCCGCGAAAGTCTTTCCACTTTGCGAAGAACCTTCCATATACACCTATTCCATATGCCCAGGCTAGGCCACTTCACGTTGAGAAGTATACCCATTTGCAAATCCAGTCCACTACATGGAGTACCAGAGCTTCACGAGGCCTCTTTCTGTGAGCCCCTTTGCTCCGCAACCCCTTTTCCCATGCGACCTTCCAGGTTTGCACGAAGTGATTTCAAATTCCCTTGGGTGGTGCTTCCCATTGCATTTCTTTGCCTCATGCTTCTTCGCATAGGCACGCTAACAGCTATTGCTTCTTCACATAGCTATGCTAACATGGTCCCCTCAAGGGATCACTCCACGACACCCCTTCACCATGACATTGATGATGCCTTCCCTTCCCCAAGGGAAAGAGGGTATCAGTTATGTAAGTCCTTGGGGTGAGGAGTGAACCTGCCTCGTCCGAGATACAAGACGTTAAACTTCCAAGCACCATCTTCCTTAGCACATGACATTAAACTGTGATCTCGCCCTGTGCATCATACAAGGGGTACCCCGTCTCGGAAATTATATATGCCTACTCATCTCCACGGGAGTGAGATCTTCCTCACATGGAATGAGATACTCCCTACAGAAGTGATGCCTATCTGTGGGGAAGGGAAACCAACTTGGTGTGAGCCCCTATCCTTTCTTGTGAGAGGTAGTGTTCTTGCTGACCCTCCTCCCTTCAATTCCAAATACCTCACCCGTTGGGATTTGTTTCCACTCGGGACTCCACCCTAGAGTAAGTCACAATATCCATCTCCTTAGTCTTATATCCACGTGTAAGACCCTATTTCCTATTTGGGAAACTAACCATGTGTAATCCCCACTCCCCTTCACACAGACGCACCTTTCATGATGTGATCATCAAGTATTTGCTACCTCTTGTTTCTCACACTGAGTATGACTCACACGGGCTTAGAGTAAGCATTGACCATGGAATCCCCTTCAGGATACCTTAAAGTGTAAGCCCCAAACCATCCTAAACTATGTGGATTTTGATCCTTGCCAAGGAAAGGTATGTAGGAAGCCTCCCAAAGGTTCAATACCAATAAACATTGGTCCCGATCCCTTCACTTCGGTTCACCAACCATCCTGAACTATGTGGTCTTCAATCTTTTCCAAGGAAAGGTACGTAGGAAGCCTCCCAAATGTTTAATACCAACACCTATTGGTCCTAACCCCCTTCACATTGGTTCACAAACCATCCCAAACAATGTGTAATTTGATCCTTTCCAAGGAAAGGTACGTAGGAAGCCTCCCTGAGGTTCAAGACCAACAACCATTGGTCCCAACCCCCTTCACGTCAGTCCACCAACCATCCTGAACTATGTGGACTTTTATCCTTGCCAAGGAAGGTACATAGGAAGCCTCCCAGAGGTTCAAGACCAACAACCATTGGTCCCAAAACCCTTCACATCGGTTCATTCGAACTACGTGGGATTTGATCCTTGTCTCCCAGACAAGGCACATAGGAAGCCTCCTTGAGGTTCAACCCCATCCAGCTGTAAGCCATTGTGATCCCTGATCGATGGTAAGCCGTTGTACCCCAATATAGAGGTAATCCATTGGAATCCCAATCTGTGGCAAGCTGTTGTGACCCAATCCAGTGATATGATGTTGCACCCAATCAACGGTAAGCCTTTGTGTTCCACAATCAACGACAAGCCGTTGTAGTCCCCAAAGATGGGACCCACATATCTGGTACACCTCATGGCACTGGACCAACCCAGGATTCTAACCTCATGTAATCCCTAGTATATCATCGGGTTGTTTTCTTCTACGCACACCCTTATCCTATACCCCCATCCCAAACTACGTAGAATTTGATTTCCTGCCACAGGGATACGTAGGAAGTCTCTTCAAATCTCAAACCCAACTTCACTATCACCCTCACGTTGGCTCCATCTCGCTCTCCATCCAATATCAACAATACACGTCCATCCTGATTCTTACCTGGGCCTCCACATCCTATTGAAATCATGTCACCCACTTTCTCGCTTCTCCCAGCATCAGTGTTCCCTCTAGGGGTTGCACCCATTTGATCCACTCCCTTTAGTGTTCTGATCAGTCTGATCAGTCTCTGCTAGATGTTAAACTCACGATATACCCTGTTTCAATAATGGGAAGCTGAGGAAAACCTCAGAGACATGCCTATGGGATATAATTCCTGGAATTTGACGTGGGATTCCTCGGGCTTTCACGTCCTCGAGAATCCCTATAATAAGGGGAAGAAACCTAGATGCACCAGTGTTCCAGTGTCCAGATATGCTAGTGATGTCCAACATGACTACTCCCACAGCTGAAAATCGATGATCTAATCAGACCCCTTGAAATTTCCTAACAGAAGAATTTTAATTAGCCAACATCCTTGAAGACATGTCACTGAGAAGATTTTCACGAACAACGTCTTAATCTATAAGGGAGACCCGATCTAGGTAACGAGTTCTGAGGAGGAATCCACTGAAGGAGGAACTGACATCTCATCACCCTATTTCGATCTAGGAGAAAATGTTACTGAATAAGTGACAGATTCCATCCACCTTTGGAAAGTGGGAATGTGGGGAAACAATCAGCGCATCCTCCTATGAAACAGATGAATGGGAACGCCCTGACCAAAGCGTCAGAAACATTATTCTATTCTTCCATCCACCAAATTTATCTCTTACACACTGATAATGATAGGATTACCTGAGTCTTGGACATGGGGAGGTCAAAGTGTTCTTGAAATTTTCTTAAAGTGTATTTTTTGTCATAGATTTAAGTAGCTTTCACGGGCGGGGAAAATGTCCCTAGTGTGGTGAATTCCACCCAATGACATGAAACTCAATCTATTTATATTATTTTTTAATCTATTTTCCATTTCTTAATTTGTGAACTCTTCACATGATGGATTTGAGTAAGTCAATTGATGAAACCACTATGATAAAGACGGGTCCTAGAAGACGCCACACCCTCGACCAAGTTGCATCATCAACCTTGATTATAGGAGGAGTTGGAATTGATATTTCTTAGGAATTAAAAGATTCCATAGTTTATAAATAATAAAATAATAATTCATCATGAGATTTAATTTTTGGATTATAAAAATAAAATAAAAAAATAAAGGAGAATAATTATTGAACCCAAAACCAAACCCAAAACCAATTTCTTTCTTCTTTAACCCATTCTGTTTATAATTTAATTTCAGTTTAAATTATAATTTCTATTTTTCATATAATTTCATTATTATTTAATGTAATCGAAAACCCAAAAATATTTATCTGGGTTTTCATAAAAAAAGAAAATAATTATTTTAGGTGATTTAGAATAAGTAGGTGAACAAACTGAGAATCTCCTCAAGTGAGATGATCCTTGTCAGCCACTGTGCTATACTAGGAAAAATAAATTTTATTTTTCCAAACCCCATGACAGGTGTGCATCAAAACAATAATTGTTTCTAGGGATCTAATAAATTATTTACTTACTTTTTTTATTTTCACATTTTAAATAGATTTTGTTATTTTTATAAAAATAAACACTAAAAAAATCATAATGTTTTCAAATGTTTTTTTTTCAATTCATGGAACAATTAATCTTAGGTTCAATAAAAAGTATTTCAAAATCCTAAAGAGGTGGCTCTCCTATAAAATCTTGATGAACTCACTAACTTGTTAAAGCTTATGATAAATGGGAATAGAAATGGAATTTTATTTCATAAACTAGAATATATGGTTGATAAAGTCAAAGTTGATTATCAAAGACTGAATACCAATAAGAAAGTGACACTAGAGATGCATAATTTTACTGAAGACATCAAAGATGTTGAGTCCCAATTTGACTTGTATCCACATCGCAACCATCTAAAGAGCCAAATCCTAGATGACCATGATGATCTAGAGTAGATTCATTAAGAGGAAAAAATTATTTATTAGGTAACTTTGGGAGGTCAAAAATACCTGGATGACTTTTAGAATGAATATGAGGTATAAGTTGATCTCCATAATCCCTATAAGGTAGAAGAGCTAGTTGAATTGCATGTCTCTCTAGCCATAGAAAAAGAGGAATACACAATAGTGATGGAATTTGAAGAAATTATGGAGGACCCCAACTAGATTCCTCTATCCATTGACATCCAACTACAAGAGGCACTCACCACTAAGGAAATGATTGAACCAAAACCAACTAAAGGAGATGATATTTCACTGAACTCTTTCTTTTCTAATTTCATTCAATATGATTTTTGTATCAATCCAATTTTTTTTTGAATTTAAGATTTGGTCAATTCTTGAGATGCCTTAGAGGAATATGAAGATACTGGAACTACACCTATTGAGGAACACATGAAGCTACCTAATTTTAAGGAACATACATTTGAGGAGTCCCATTATGAGATCAAATTAACTGATCATGATGAAATCAATACAATAATATTCTCACTTTGAAAGGTATATGTTACTTATTAAAAAATTCAAATTCAAATTTTTTTCAAGTAAAAATTCCTTCTTATTCTCCCTTTGATCATTCAATTCATGTATCCTATGTGAATCCATCACTGGAAAAGTAATAGGAGGTTTCACAAGTAGAAACAAAGAAGGAGGATGATTCATACTTCATCATACCCCCACCATGAAAGCTATACCTAATTGTGAAGGGGGAGGATCTGGTATACTCTATCCATGGATCATTCCTCACCAAGAATTAAGTTGTGGATTCTGGGAAAATCCAAATGTTGTGATTCAAATCAATGAAGCTTCATCCACAATCAAACTTTAGATAATAGCCGACACTTACCTCTAGAGGCATTAAAAATTTAGGGCCCACTTGGGGGATTGTACCAAGACTTATCCTTCTATTTTATTTCTAGGAACTTAGATTTTAATTTTATTTCTTAAGAATTATTATATCATTCAACCCACTCCCTATTATATTTTTGAGGTTAAATGACACTATCCTTGTTCTTAGTTGATTATTTTTTTTAGGTTCACGATGGAAGAAGGTATCCATAATTTTACTAAATAAATCAAAGTGGTTGAGGCCCAAATTTAGTAATATACACAACCCAACTACCGGAAGATCAAAATCCTTGAGGACCATGATGATCTAGAGTGGATTCATGATAAGGAAAACAAGCCTATTGAGCTAACTATATGAGATCAACAAGATTTGGATGAATTTTGGAATGAATATGAGGTATAACTTGATATCCCTGATCCTTACAAGGTATAAGAGACAATACAATCACATATCACTCTATCCATGGAAGATAAATAAGCCACAACATTGATGGAATTTGAAGAAATAATGGAGGAACCCGACTAATCACTTCTATCCATTGAGATACAACTTTAAGAGTCACTCACCACTGAGGTAATGATTGAAACAAAACCAACTTAGGGAGATGATCTTTCTTTAAACTATTTATTTTATGATTTTATTAAATATTATATGTGTATCACTCCTAATTGTTTTGAAATTTCATATTTGGTCAATTATTACCCTACCTTAGAGGAAGATGAAGAGACTAGACCTACACCTATTTAGGAACACATGAAGCTATGTAATTTTAATGAAAATACATTTGAGGAGTCCCATTAGGAGATCCCAGTAGTTGAGCCTAATAAAATCAAGACAAATATTGATTACATTGAAAGAAATAAATTACTTATTAAAAATTAAAATTCAATTTTTTTTCAAGTTTAAATACCTGCTTATTCTCCCTTTGATCACTCAACTCATGTAGCCTATATGAAGCTAGAACTGAAAAATAAATAGGATGTTTCACAGGTATAAACAAAGAAACAGGATGATTCATAATTCATCTTACCCCCACCATTCAAGCTATACCTATTTGTGAGGAGGGGGGGGGGTGTTGGTATACTCTATACATGGATAATTCCTGAACAAGATGGAAAATATGGAAGCTAGGAAAAACTAGATGTAGTGGTTAAAATCAAACAATCTTCATCCACCGTCAGACTTTAGATAATAGCTGGTACTTCCCTCTAGAGGTAGTAAAAATTTAGGGCCCACTTGGGGGGATCATTACAATAATTGTCCTTATATTTTCTTCTGGGAACTTAGATTTAAATTTTATTTATTAGGAATTATTCCAAAATGAAACCAACTCCCTCTCATCTTTTTTATCTTAAATTACATGATCCTCATGTTTAATTTAGTAATTTTATTTTATAGGTTCATGATGGAAGAAGGAATACCCAACGGTGAAGGAGGAAAGTGGTAATAGTTTCATGGAAATTGGAGTTCAATTTGAATTATTATCTTTTAAATTATCTACATTTTTTTTCCAAAATATGTTTGAGTTTTAAATTGAAATTACATTCCCATTCTTGAATAATGCTTTACGTGACTAATATTGGAGACATGATTTTCTTATGAATCCTGTGATTCTATGTTTTATATTTAAATGTTAATGATATTGAAAGAGTAAAATGAATAATAAGATGATTAATATAAATCATGAATATTAAAATGAGGACTCATGATTTAAGGGGATTGGCTGATTCATGTAAATGTAATTTACCAAAAAAATTTCAGGCTTTAAATTTATGAAATTCATGTGAATTTATTTTTTATTATAAATAATGCAAAGAGTGATTGTCCAATATCAAATTCCTCATTCCAGAGATCATTTCTGGACAAAGTACTTCTTATTTATTCTTGAACATATTTCTTGAGTGGCCTTGGGAGATGTCACATACTAGAACTTACATTTAAACTTGTCAAAGCTATGACTGTGAAAAAACACATTTAAAATTATTGAGGCATATTTTTAAAATCCCTTATCCTTAAAAAACACATTTACATCAATCAATAATTATCCCATAGAACCCATGAATGACCCTGTTTGGGATGAGGCATGTTTTAAGCCATTTTTATCTATTTATACCCTCCTCTTAGTAATTTTAGGATATTTTGAAGTGTGGGGGTGAAGGGAATCATGGTGTAAGGGATTATTTACATTATAAATAAAACATATGGGGGTTCTTTTTATGGGAATATATTATGTTTTTCGATTCATTAACGATACTTTATTTTTTCCCCTTTGGAATAAAAAAAGAAAAATGAAAAAAAGAACCAAAAAATGAGAAAAATGGGTTGTTATTTGGGAAAACCAAAAATCAAAATTACTATACCTATGATTTTATCATATGTGGTTAGGTGACAGATGTGAGGTTTATTCTAAGAATAAATTTCAAAAAAAAAGCTTCTTTGAAAAAGAAAAAAAGTATAAATGTAGAGAAAATTTCAAGAGGGTGCACAAATCATTCATTATGCTTAAATTTGATCATGATATTTACTTTGATATTTGGGGAAAATTGTAATAATGACAATTTTAAGGGGATAATTTTATTACACTTTTTCTTTAAATATTATGTGTTATTATTTAAGAGATAAATCTCCTCCTTGAGCCTTAAATTTTAAAACGACAATTCCTACCAACCTTATTCCTTAGAGACATTTGAACCTTAAATCAAAATACCTCATGATTTTATATTCTTTTTTTCTTTACAAAGTATAGAAATTAGTTAATTTTCAAGCTTATAGATAATGAGTATGTATTCATAATATGAACGTAAATCTATTTGAATTTTATAATGAGTGATGAGTAAAAAGATTCTTATGTGAGTTAAATAATGATTTAGAATGTTTAAAAATAATGAATTGAGGAAGTTGAATTTATGAGAAGATAATTTTCACCATTTTCAAATGGGAAAAAGTAAAATTATTAATTTTATTATTTCTTTGAAAATTGGGAAATTGAATTAATATTTTATGTGAACTTTGAAAATTTTATTAAGCATCAATAATTATTTGATTTGATTACTTTGAAATTTTAATATAGATAGAATTGGTGACCTATTTAATTCCTTGTTGAGATTTTATGTTTGAGAAAAACATGGTTTAAGTGTGGGGGAATTTGAGCAAAATAATTTTGATGCATATTTTTTAAAAAATTATGATGATTTATTAATGTTTTCAATGATAATACCCTTTAATTTTAATGTTTTAGTTAAAAGTGGGAATTTATAATAGAAGGAATAAAATTCATTTTAGGAGAGTAAAAGGAAGATGGGTTTTTAATTGGAATTTATATATAAAATTTTTATGTATATCTTGGATGTAATTTAATTTTTTCCTAACTCTTTTATGAATTTATCTAAAAATTGGGCCAAGTCCTAGATAGGACCTCAACCAGGAAATACAAACACCACTTAGCTAGAATAAGAGGGCTGACCGGTCACAAATCCATCTAGGAGAGCCAGCTCTAAAGCCGAAAGTGCATGGGGAATCAAGCTGTGCACAGGTCCATGGGTGGGGAAATCCCATGGGTTCTTATTTTTCCACAGTTATGGAAGAGTCGGCACATGAGGCATGTTCATGCGATGGTGCGAGGAATGTTTCATCAGGAAGGGGTGGTCCACAACTGTGGGAGGGGGTCCTTTGGCCCCCACATGACTTTATTGCTGGGGGAGAGTGGGGCCTTGATATTAAATCACTCAACTCCTACCTCCTCATTTCGACATGGTATCGTGGCTCCACCATGATCTTCCATCTACTCCACTTCAATCTCCATTGTGGTCCACTGCTCTATATTCACCCCAATCACCTGATACTCTTTTGATGCCTCTGGGAACCTAAATCCCAAGCTCCTCCTTCACTCCAAACCACCATAACTCACCTCTTTAACCTTGTATAAACCCTATAATATCATTTTGAGCCTCCTATGACCACTATGAAGGCCATAGGAGAAGAGGAGCACCAGTGCCTCCTCTCAACCGCAGCTTCACCCACTCCATCACCTACCATATTTAGCACCCACTAGGCCACCACTAAAACATCCATAAACCACAATTTCTTCCCTCTAGAAGCTTGATCGTGAGCTTTCCTCCACTGCACAGGCCCTTTGATCACCTCAAACTCCCTAATTCACCTTTAATGACTCCATAAACAACAATTTGAGCATCCTATGGAAACTTTGAAAGTTGGTGGATGATGAGGACACCACTAATCTAATGTATCTACTTCCATGCAACATTCCATGTGTCCCTTACACCATTCATGAATCCCTTATGCACCCCTAAGATGCCGGCTGCCACACCGCCAAGCCCCTACTACTCACCATAGCCGCTGCCCGTGTGAATTATTCAACATTGAGAATTTAATAACTTGATACCCTTAGGTGATTTAAAAATAATATTCATGGGGTATTGCAAGTGAGTTTTCAAAGGGTATACCCTCCTTATTTGAGGGAGGATGATACCTCCTTTTCTTCCTTTAAAAAGAGGTTATTGCACCACTGAAGGGGATGGGTCGACACCCACTAGAGGATGTCTAGTAAGGCCAAAGGATGCCATGTTTTTCTTATGATTCCTTATTTTCTTTCTTTATTTTTATTTTTATTCTTTTTTAGTTTTCATTATAATTTTAATTTAAATTCACATTTATTAATTAAAATCCATGTATTTTCTTCTTTTCATTCAAAGTGTATCACCCATTTCACACCCCTTTTTCTTCTCTTATTCTTATTCTTTTAATTTTTATTCCTTTTATTATTATTCTTCTTCTTATTATTACTATTAATATTTTAACATTAAATTTTATTTTCTTTATTTATTTTCTTCTAATTTATTTTATTTATTTCTCTCTCTATCATTCCAATTCTTTTTATTTTATTCTCTTATTTATCTTATCCTTAATACTTCTTTTCATTTTTATTATAATTTTTATTCCTTTAATTTTATTTTATCTCTACTTCTCTTACACCTCTCCACCAAAGTGATCTATTACTCCTGATAATGGGAGGCTGAACCCAAGGATTAGATCAGGGGATTTCATGGTGTTCTTGAATTTTTCTTAATGTTTATTTTACGTTGGTGGTAGATTTGAGTTGCATGCATGGGTGAGGAGAATTTCCCTGGCCTGGTGACTGTCCCCTAATGAATTGAAACTAAATATATTTCTATTATTTTTTAATCTCTTTTCACTATCTTCTTTGGAAAAATATTCACATGATGGATTTGAGCAATCCAATGAATGAAATGACATTTATAGAGATGGGTTCTGAAAGATGACACACGCTCAACCAAGGTGTGTAATAAACCTTTATTATAAGAGGAGGTGAAATTGATATTCATTTAATAATTGCAGATTTCAAAATTTATAAATAAAAAATAGTAATTCATCTTGATATTTTATGTTTGGATTATCAAACTAAAATGAAACAAATAAGAGAGAATAATGACTGAACACAAAACTGAACCCAAAATCGAGTTCTTTCTTTATAATTTCATTCTGTTTATATTTGAATGCTATTTTAAATTATAATTTCTATATTTAATATCATTCTAATATTTATAAAAGTAATAAAAAACTAAAAATATTTATTATTTTTTTCATAAAATAATAAAAACAAGAAAAATAAATAGTTTTGGTGGTTTAGATTACGTGTGTGAATAGACTAAGAAACACCTCAAGTGAGACAACCCTAGTCATCCACTATGCTATACTAGGGAAAAAAATTTCTTTTTCCAATCCCTATGATATATGTGTGTCATTATATTATTGTATTGATTTTATGAAATTCAATGTAATGAATAATGTCAAAATTGAAAATATTTCATGAATATAATATTTTACTAAAATTTTAAAAAATCATAAAATATTAAATAATAACAAAGAGGGTAAGACAGGGTAAACAATTTTACACCCTATTCATTTTAGGCTATTTGGAAGCATTTGGATCTAGAATAGTTTAATTATATTTTAACACTTTGAGAAATTCCAAAATTTCCCCTCACATTAATTATAAAAGGGAACCCCTTACTTCACTGATTTACACCACATTGAGAAATATAAATTGATAAAACTCTAACCATTTATCTTATAAACATCATTATACAAGTTATGTAGGTTCAATACCTTCCAAAATACTAACCCTAGATCCCTTAGGAAGGGATCTAAAGGAAGTCTTCCGAAGAAGAGGCAATCATCTATACCAAATCTTTCAAATTTATTTCTTCTTCTACTTACTATTCATATATTTTTTACATAATAATTTAATAACTATAGTATCATATTTATACTTAGATTTTATTATGATTATGAGACAACTATATTCCACCTTTTATTCATCTTATGACAAACAAAATCACTGGGCGTGTGTATGTATAACTTATCATCTCCACATACCAGTGTAATTTATTTTTCGTCACAACTTTACTTGGATGGGTATAAATATGAAAATAATGGATATATATGATATAAATTACATAATAATTATTCTGGAAATGTTTTATATTCTTTATATTTATTTCATTCTATCCATAAAAATATGAAAACAATGTTCATGCGTACATACAACCTACCGTCTCCATAAATGATGTAATTTATATGTCTATATTTATATTTATGGGTAAATCTAAATATATTTATATTTAATATATATGATATTTAAATCATAAATAAAGTTTTTGTAAATTATGGAACAATGATAAAAGTATAAGTATCTATACTACAAAATAAAAACATACATGGAAAACAAAGCATTTATCACCTGAAATAGTGACTTTAATAGTGAATTAATAATAAAATAGTGATAAAATATTATAAGTAAATAAAATATTATATGATATATATGAGTATGGTTTTTGAATATATTTATATTAAATAATTATTTAATATCTAGGAGATTCAAAGAGGTACAAAGGAATCCAAACCCAAGGTAAGGGACTTCATCTCAATTTTCTTTCGTTGATGTATATTTTGATGTTATGCATATATATTATTTAATGAGGTGTATATAACACCACATTTAAATTTTATATCATGAATTTAGTTTTTTATGATATTTAAATTTTTTATTAATATTATTCATTCATGGGGAATATGTTTCAACCGATTACATAGTAGTATGAGATTTTCGTCTCACTTTTATTTATATGGGACACATGATTTATTCACCACTTATTTCTTTTTTATGTGTATATAATTCCCCTTTGATATATTATATCATGAATATATTTTTATTCATGGTATTTAAAGTTTCATTTTATGTTATTTATTACATGGGGCTTATGATTTAGAAGATACCTAAGTGGCAAGGGTTTATTTCACAATCTCATCATTATTCATGATTGTTCAAGTCTAAGTATCTACTGAGGAATATTTCTTTTCTATGTACATTATTTCTAAAAATGTTTTAAAAAAATATTATTACTATTATAATATGATTTTGAGGTCATTTTTAACCTAGTTTTACTTTTTAAATAATGTTCTGAAAGGAAACTTCTTATCATTTTCCGAACAAGGAAATTTTTGAATAAGTGTGAAAGAAATGTTTCTTAACTTATACGACATGAATCAAATTTTCTAACATCACGAAAACTAAATGTTTTGAATATTCATTTAAAATATTAAAAGGTCATTTTAAAATAAAAAAATTTCATTATAAATTATTTATTTTTTATATTTAAAAAAATGATTTTCAAAGTAAAAAATGGAATTTTTCTCAAGAAAATTTCCAGTAGTCTCTTTAAAGTATTTTCATATATTTCAGCACCATTTAATGAATATTTTGTTGAGTATATACTATAATTATACCATTCATCATATTTCTTTGGATGTTTTATGATCATTTTTACTTGGAAAAGTATTGATATTCTCTATGACCAGTTCTTCCAATATGGACAATTATTGATTTTTTTAATAAGGAATTTTAATTCATGAATTTAATTGATTATTCAATATATGAGTAATGATTTGTAAATTAAATTATTGGTGGGAAAAGTTTATAGAAATACCCTTGATGCATCGTTAGGTATCACAAGACAAATCAATTAGCCAAACCTGATTGGTTTGTACCTAATAGTTTTAAACTATATTATTAATGGTCTTGACAGTAGAGGTAAAGTTTTATAGAACAAATAAGTTTGTACCTAGTATTTTTTAAATATCTTGTGTAAGATCTTTATGGTATATATATCATGTTCCTAATACAAAATTTTCAATAATTAATAATTTCTTTTTTATTATCCATGAGATTTTTTTCTATGATATTTTATATGGGTTCAGGTCATTCTCAGTTATTGATTAAATGAAATGTGTTTTCAGTTATTTACCTTACTATATTGATTAGGACTTATATTATCATGATATTAAATTGTTTAAATAAAATTTGTATTTAATTATTTAACTTTCCATATTGATTATGATTATTGATTTGTGATAGCTTCCGTAATACATAACCCTTACTGAGAATTTGAGATCACTCTTATTTTGTTTCCTTTCCCCAAGAACCCATGGAGTGTACTATGATTGTTATTAAAGGATATTATATATAGAATAATGTTATTCTCTAAAAAAATTATGTTTTAATTTTTGTTTTCAAATGTAATATGAGAATCATGTATGTATCTAGTTTACCCGTACTACTAAACTATTCATTCCTTCAGGATGCGATTCCTTGTATATTATGCCAAAGTAATAAAGTAACCAGTAGCTCTGGGATACTAGAGTTGGTTATTTAGAATTATGAAAAACAAATATTGGAAATCGATAATAAAACAAACTTATGTGACTGATTTAACACCCAGTTATGGAATCAACACCTTGGTAATATGAAAGAGAAGTATTTGAAAAAGGTCTATCAAGATGGTTACTTGGACTATTCTTAGATAAAACCACTTGAAAGATGTATCATTTTTTTATTGGATAGAATTGGTGCATACTAATGTATTTGGACCATTTAAAGTAAAATCTAGAGTTGGATTATCATAATTTATTACTTTATAGATTTCTTTAGAAGTTATGGTTATATCTAATTGAAGAGGTATAAGTGTAACTCCTTTGAGAAGATGAAAGAGTTGAAGAATGAAGTTGAGAATCATCTTGATAAGAATATAAATAAACTCTAATAAGATCAAGGTGGTAAATATCTTAACCAAGATTTTGTCAACTTTCTACCAGATTTTGGGATTTTTTTAACTCAATCATCCTTATACACCATAGTGGAATGGTGTTAGTGAAAATAGGAACTATACATTACTAGACATGGTAAGTTGAATTATAATTCATGAAAACATTCCGTTACCCTTTTGGGGATATGTGTTAAAGATGAAATCATACTTAAAAAATTGAGAACCAAATAAATTATATAATATTATTACCTTTAAGTTATGGAATATAAAGAATCTTTTTTTATCATATGTTATTTCATGGGGTTGTGATAAATTTCTTAAGGCTAGATAAAGTAGTAAATTATCACCCCAAGGAATGAAGTGTTTCTTTATAGGGTATCCGAAAGAAACAAGGGGATATTATTTATAAAATCCCTCAAAAAAGGAATTAATCATCATAAGATAAACAATATTTATTGAGAGGGAGAACAAAATCAAGGAGGATAATAGGAGAAATATTGAATTCAATGAAGTTTATGATCAAGATACATAAGAGTTAGTTTAGGAATAGTTTCCACAGGTCCCCATGAAAGAAGTTGTTCCTAAAACACAAGTACTGCATATGAGAACTATAGAGGTAATAGAACCAGGGAGATATGGGTTTTTATTCACCAATTATGGTGACTCATTATTAGTTTAAAATAATTAAACTCACCTACATGGAGGTATTAGAGAACTCAAAAGTCACAAGATGGAAAAAAGATATGAATTATGAGATGAATTCCATGTATAAAAACCAAGTTTGGGTTCTGATTAATCCACCAGATGATGTAAATACTGTTGGATGTAAATGGTTATTCAATAGAAAAATGGACATAGAAGGTAAATTAAATACCTATAAACAATATCTAGTTTCCAAAGGGTTTAGATAACATCAAGTTATAAAATATGAAGAAACTTTTTCTACAGTTTTTATGTTTAAATCCATTTTATATTTTCTTACCATAGCAGCTTACCATGAATATAAGATTCAGTAGATGGATGTCAAAACTGATTTCCTTAATGGGGAACTCAAGTAGGATTCATATATGACATAACTAGAAGGGTTTGTGTCTCCATAAAATTCCAAGAAGGTATACAAGTTTCATAGATCTATTTATAGATTAAATCAAGAATCTAGGTCATGAAACATTCAGTTTGATAAATCCATAAAAGAGTTTGGTTTCATTAAGAATGGATGTGATACATGGGTTTACAAGTGTTTTAGTGGGATTAATATCATTTTCATAGTAGTGTATACTGATAACATATTACTAATTGTAAATGAGATATCAATATTATAAGTGGTCAAGATGTGGTTAAGAAAATTCTTCTCCATGAAGGAATTAAGTGAAATATCCTATATTCTAGGGATCAAGTTCATGTGTGGTAGATCCAAAAAGGTTGTTTGGACTAAGTCAGAGTACATATATTAACCAGATACTAAATAGGTTCAATATAGAATAATCCAATAGGGGATTAGTTCTAGTGTCACATGGTATGCATCTTTATAAAATAATGTGACATTAGACACAAGAATAAAGAGAGATAATGAGTAAAATCCCTTATGATTATATAATATAATCCATCATGTATTTCATGCTATGTATATGGCTTGACATTTCCTATGCTTTGATCATGGTAGGAAGATATAAAGTAGATCTAGGTGAACAATGTCAGATTTCTGTTAAGGATATACTTAAGTATCTCAGGTGAAATAAGGATATGTTTCTAGTGTATGGAGGATATGAAGATCTATTAATAATGGGTTATATAGATTCTAGATTTTAGATAGACTAGAATGATCTAATGTCACTGTTTGGATATGTATTTTGTCTCAATGGAGGAGTTGTGAGCAATAAGAGTTCTATGAAGCTGGTTTTCACCAATTCTACAATAGAGTTTAATCATATTACAGCTTCCAATGTATACAAGGAATCATTTTGGATTTTAAACTTTGTCTAAGAGATTAATTCGACACCTAGTAGTCAAGATACCATCATAGTTTATTGTGATAACACTATAGGGGTTCCCTTTTCCAAAGATCCAAGGCCCCATCAAAGGATAAAGAACATACTTTTGAAGTTTCATCTCTTGAGTGATTTCTGTCAATGATGTGAATATTTAGTGAGGATGGTATCCATGGATAAAAATTTGGCGGACCCATTAACTAAGGCTCTACCTCAGCAAAGTCATGAGTATCATTTAGGAGTTACTAGACTTATAGTTGTTATTAGTTGGCTCTAGTGCAAATCAGAGTATTTTGGAGTCAGTTCCCTAGAACCAACTTCTTTAGTACTTGATTATATGTTTTATATTATTAATTAAGTTTCTTGTCACATCATTATGTTTTATTTTCATGAAATTTTTATGTGATAATTTCATTAGAATATATTTTACACTAAAAGGACATGAAATTTATCCACTATGATGATAACCTAGAGGTTCTATGATGGTATTATTGAATATGGTTATATAGTTGGATGATATTGTCTGATGAGACAAATATGATACATGATATCAAAGGTATGAGGCTCAGAAGACATTAATATAACTTATCATGGTGTTCAACCTTGATAATCTCCAAGGTAGGAGGTTATGATAATAAACCTAGAAATGGAAAATCCACATTTTCATGTCTCATTGGGTGTTCCTATATATGGAAATATTTATTGGTCCTTATACTTTAAGGTTATAATTAATTGATATAATGACTCATGTACTTTTATGTATTGATAAAAATCATGAAAATATATGTTAGTGGAGAGGTAGGATATATTGGGTGAATCATAAGTGATATTGCATTAATGTATAATGCAAGAAAGAATTTATTCCTTCCTTCATTTGATAAAAGTTGATATCTCAATCCCTTTGATAGGAATGAAACTACCTACATAAATTAATGGACATGGTGTTTGGTGGATGAATTCATTTATGTAAAGCCAAAGAAAGATACATCGAGTGTATAGGTTGATGTCACCAGCATGAAACCTACTTTATTTGAGATATCATGATAAAATGATTATATTACATGGAAAGCATTCATAAGAGTTTGGATTCCATTATGACATTAAATTATTTCTCTATGAGATCCTTGAAATGTTTCTAGATGATAAACAATTAATTTAGTTCATTTATCCTAGTTTAATTGAGAACATGGCCTAGAGGGACACACACCAAGTGTATCCACAATATTAGTTAAATTTATGTATTGAATTTAACAAGTTGGAATAAATAATATTTTTTCAGGTTTAGTTGATCGCCATGATTTAATAAAAATTTATTTAAAATAATAAGTAAGTTAAATAATAAAAATTATTTATTTTCAAGGTTTGGTGAATATATCATTTATTATATTTATCTATGAATAATGAAGTAATATTTATTTATTAAATTAATTATCATTATTCATTGATAGGTAAATGTTGATGAAGGAAAGAAAACTTATATTAGTGGTCTGATTATAATTGGTATAAGTAATATTTATTTACATATTCTTGTTTTACATGTCGAGTTAATATTATTATTATTATTATTGGACATGAGTTTAATTAAGAATTATAAGGTTAAGAAAGGAATTTTGGGCAAGTTCTCATCCCTAAACCTACCATAATAAATATCTAATTATGTCACTTTACATAATCACTCTTTTTGTGCACAATAGATAGAGAGAGTCTATATCAAGACATATAAAGAGATATAGAGATCTAGAATGTTCAATATGTTCCTCCACTCTCATTCCATCAAGAGAACATCAAGAGTTATTCTTCCTTCAATAATAATTCTGCTACGATCAAGCATGATCAATTCAAGTGATCAGGATTGGTCGTACTAGCACTTGAAGATTATATAAAGATGTTAAGAGATTGTAGTGAATGTGTGGATCACCTATAAATAGATTTTCAATTTTTATCCTATAAATAAATGATAGTACAATGATATACAGTTAACCAGATCATTAATGAAGAGGTAATTACAAGTTAATGCAATTCTATATCTTCTCATAAATTAATTATAAATTACCTTTGAAGATCCTCCTATTATAGTTATTGTGTTTTATTTAGTCAATTAATATATATTTTTCATTGGATATGATGTTATTTTTCAAGTGAAACAATGTCTATTCATAAATTAAGACTAAAATCCGAGTTTTCCATGCCATAATGGTGCTTCTACTACACCCAAAAGCAACACCATAAAACCTAAACATACCTACTTTAGCCAGTGTTGAATATATCTAAACATAGGTCACCACACAGGGGAACTGAGTCCTACCCTAAAACTAGTAACTAGATTTGATATTTAGTTACATGAACTCGATTGACAATACCTGTTCTGGATAGTGATAAGGCGTCTCTATGAATATTATAGTGACTGTTCGAACCATAGTATCATGACCTCCCCATAGAATGTTTTTACAACCTCCCTATAAAGATTTTTCACAACTTCCCTATAGGTATTTTCATTCCCTCCCTATAGAAATTTTTCACGACCACCTGTATTGGGTGTTTTCACAACCACCCCATAGGGTGTTTTCACAACCTCCCCATGGGTAGTTTTCATGACCATCCTCAAGGGTGTTTTCATTAGGGTATCATGACCACCCAAAGGTGTATTCTTTAGTATCAAAAGACTAACTACAAGGGAATTTTCATATAGTAACTTAGCACCACCTCAAAGAGTATTTTATTTATTTTTTATCATGACCACCTCAATGGTCATTTTCCATATCTATAGTTAATGAATTCTTTAAGGGAATACACCCATATAATGTAAAAACTCCCCAAGGCCATTTTCCATTCATAAAATTAAGATCTCCCCATGGAAATTTTAATTTCTCTTAAATATGTTCATAATGCATATCAACATTTATATAGATAAACCAAAATAATAATTTCATTTTATGGTTAAAATTTACCAAATCCATTTATTTATTTAACATGGGGCTATATAAAGTATTTACAATTTACCTTTATCCTATATTTATTATGTAATCACTTTTTACTAATTCAAAAGGGGTTATTTTAAAACATAACCTACATGGACCTCATCATGAACCATTTACATCAACTACCATTATGAAAACATTTCAAAAACAAGAATTTAATACCATAAATCCCTTAAACCATTTAAAATTATTATCTCACCTTTTAAAGATCATGATAATTTTATTACATGTGATCATTTAGGTTTATAAAGCCAACATCATTTCTGAATTTATATAATTTATTTTTAAGTAACTACACCATGCTTTGAAAAATTTCATTTTTCACAATCATTGATGATTATGAAATTCCATTTCAAAAGAATCAATTTTAAAAATAAATTAAATTAAATCATTAGAATAATAGTTTACCAATAAATATGTTCAATAAATTTATATTCCTTGATCTCACATGATTATATAAGTGACTCTATCAAGTTTCACCATTTCATTAGCCAAAACAAGGTTCAAGGTCACAACCAAAGCATTCCTATCAAAACCACCTTTCACTAAGGTTATTAATATTTTAAAATTTTCACCTTAACTAAGGTCAAAATAAATTCAAAACTTTTCAATTGACCTAGTATAACTCATTGAGAACCCAACATGACCACACTACACTTGAGAATGATGCAAGACTATGGGTTAAATTAAGAGACCACCTATATCAATTTAATTGTTCACTTTTAATTCACAATTTATCCCTTAAAGACTAGTCCCATCCATGTTACAACATCGACCTTAGTCTATAGGAGACCTCTTCACACTGAAACTGTGACCTACCACCATCAGAAAGTCCATAACACATCTTTGATGTAAACCTAGTCCAAGGCCAAAATTATTAAACCCAAATAATTGATAATATTTTTTTTAAAACCCCAATAGAACCCACTAGAGATATGGTATAGGATGATCGACTATCCATCTTGGGAACACTGGCTGGCTGATGGCCCTAGGTGTTAACCTGGTCCATTGCCATCCCATTAGTTGGATGATGGTTATAGGCTGTTAAATCTCTGTTGCCTGACCACCCCCACCCTTCTCCATCACTCTCCCAAGAACCCAAGAAACCTCTTGATCCTCAAACCATTTCGTAAACCATTATTATAATATGTTAAAACTATTATAATTTAAATATGAGGTTCAATTCTTAGAATTACACCTTAGTATCCAAGGGTTTTCATTAAAACCCCAAACTATCAACAATTATTTGAAAAGTAATTTATAATTTCAAGACCAATTCAAAAATAAATTTTAAAATTCCAACCATTTACAAAATCACCAGCTCCATAATCCATTATAATTAAAACTACTTTCCAAAATCACGTACACACACATCATTCCACCACATGTTTTTTTTTCTAAAATTAGGGTTTCTCAGAAATAAAGCATTTCAAAAATAATTTCCCTATGGAGGCCAAGCAATGTATGAAAATCAATAAATCAATCAATTTATAAGACAAAAAACCCCATAGATCCACTATTAATTTAATCATACCTTATAGTATGTATAGGAACACACTATTTATATTATAAGTTTATTCAATTAATAATGGTACCCAACAATGTGTCATCAATAAACATGTCAACAGACTACCCTTGGTTATCTTCCCATTTCCATTTCCACCTAAGGAAATCGAATAACTAGTGTTTCTAAATAGAAAAACCAAGGTAGGATGTGAAATCATGTATTAATTAGTCACATGGTAACCGACCACACACCAATTCTGTATTAGTTCCTAAAAATGGATCCAAAATAAATAATTTGGTTGTATAATGGTTCTTCAGGTAATGTAATATAACCTAACATACTTGAATTGTAATCCATTTTCATCCCAAAATTGATAAAGATCCTCAATAAAACCCTCCAATCTAATAAACACCAAAACACACCACCATATATCAAATATAAATCAAAAGAAACAACCAAAATGAAATCTAAATCCCAACTTACCCTAGAAACTCATGGTTTAGATTGGAAAAGAGATAACTAGATTCTACTTACAAAATTACCACTCAAGTTATGATAGTATTAATCCCATATTATCATTATTTACTAAATAAAAAAGGCCTATGATACCATTTTTATTGACCTAGCCTGAGTTTTTATTTAAACCATCACCCATATCGGCCAACCACTAGCACGAGGGGTATTCTTGATCCCCATGGGTTGGAGACAAGCACTAGGGAATCCATAATAAGAATTAAGAATTATTTATTCCTTAAATTAAAGTTTAATCACAACCAAATTTCTCCCTAAAATTCAAAATAAACCACCCATAAGGAAGACATCCATGCCAAAGTTAGATATAGAGAAAAAAAATAAGGAGGTAAAAAATATAAACAAATTCATAAATAAAATATTAGATCACACTCTAAACACACATATTGAAATGACCTCTATAATATCCATGACCAACAAAATATTAGTACACCTATAATCGTAGAAAGTAGTAAAAGGATTATATGGATGATAGAAATCATGTAAAGGGCCACATTTTATAAATTCTATGAAAATAATGGGAGGTCCTGCAAATAAAGTAATAGATACACTTTTACAAATGAAATAAAATAAACTTAAACCATTGAAATCAAAATTCCAAATCAATCAAGGGTCCAAGAGTGGCTAGAAGATGTTGATGAGCTTGTAACTGGGATATAATATAGGTGTTAGAACATAACACTCTGTAGGCCACCTCCCACCTTGTCGCATTTTGAAATTTTAATTATGAAACCATTTCGATCTAGTTTGAAATAAAATTCAAAAGAAAATTTTCCACTTTATTATCCTTAAATGAAAACAATCACATGAAATTTGTTCTCTCTGCCTTAGCTATTTATAAAATACCTATTTTGAAAACCAAATTGGAAAATTTTCAAAATCCTTTACCTTTAAAAAGTTTCTAAAAACCTCTTTAATTTTTTTAAATAAATAGAAAAAATAAAGATAATAGATTAATATACAAGGAAGGATGAAAAATTCAAGGGAAGATAATAAAAGTAAGCAAAAAAAGGTGCCTAAAAACAATACCATCATGGGAGAACAATCATGAAAAAGTGAACATCCCCTACCCGAACCACCAATCAAGGGATATTTTTCACGGGCTCTACTGTAGGCCCTAAAGTGAGATGGTCCTATACATTACTAAATTGGACCAACCTACGGGAGTACCTTATGTCTTAACATAAGTCATCCAAGTATCCTGTACCCATCCACGTCGAAATGGCACACCAAATCTAAAATTATTAAAAGTTTTTAAATATTATTAAAAATATATAAATATAATTTTTATCAATCAAGGGTGACTCAAACCATGTATTTGTAAACCCCAAACCCATGTCCCTATAAAATTTATGAATAAAAAACACACTCACATGCACAAAGTTATATAGAGTTACAAATTTTAGAAATGTGATTTTAATATTTTTATATTTATTTACACATTTACACAAAGTAAAAAATATTTACTCATTTATATAATTAATAATATTTCTTAAATAAAATTAGTCACATTGAAATATAATTATTAATTATTAATGTTTTTATATAATTAGTAATATATACATATTTTAATTATTCTTGTATTGTTTTTATCTTTGATATTTATCTTCTTATATGTATACATATAATTATTTTTAAATATAATTATGCATTTGTATAATTAATAATATATTTTAAAAAACATCTTTTAATTTATATAAATAATAATATTTTTAATTACAAATAAAAAAATTAAAATATATTTAAAAATGAATTATATATTTTATATACAATCAATACAATATATAAATCTATATAAATAATTAGTAATAATATATATATATATATATATATATTAGTAATTGTAAATATATTTAAACATAAAATTATTACTTTTGAATTTATAGTTTTATAATTAATAATATATTGTGAAAAACATTTATATATTTATATTCTTCATGCATTTGATAAAAAAATATATTATATTATTAAATATATAATTTATATATATTTTCTTAAAATAATAATAATTTAGTATTATTTAAAATATTGTTGATATTAAATTCAGAGTCATTATTACACAATTTCAGTTTAATCTCACACAGAAATCTTTATAAACACTAAATTTAGCATTGATAAATCTTAGTATATCATTGATAAGGTTAAATCTGATAAATATTTCTATGTAGGAACTCTAGTTGCATAATAATAACTCTTCACACAACTTCATTTTAATCTTATAAAGAGATATTTAACAGTGCTAATTTTAGCATTGATAAATCTTCCTATATCAACACTAAAGTTAGCACTGCTAAAGATATCAATGTAAATTTAAAATGAATCAACGTAATAATAAATATGAATTTCTAATGCTATGTAAGATTAAATAAGGAATTATCAGTGCTAAATTTAAAGCTGATAAAGACCATTCTATATTGGCGCTTTAAGTAATGCTAATAAAATACTAAATTATTAGAACATACTATTTTATCATTTCTATAAGACACTTTTATCAGTGTTTTATCAAATGTTGATAATTACCTTACCATATTTATAAAAGAACCCTAACTATGTCCCTCATCAATCTTGTCGTCCAAGAGTTTTGTGCAAGCTGTACTTCACCGCACCCCCCTCATATCATTTTGTGAATAATACCACTTACAAACCAAAGGTATAAAATCTCCTCCAATCATGATGTGTTTTCAGTGTTTTTTATTTATGTATATCGTGATTGTGATGCGTTTTTGGTGATCATGATGTATTTTTAGTGATAATGATATGTTTTTATATATATCTATATATAAATATATGACCATATCAATTTATATATTTGTGAAATAAATTTGGGGAAATGACCCTTTATTAAAAAAATAAGCCTATTTATAATTAGGTTGATAGGGAACCCTTATATAACCTAAAGGCCAAGACATTACATTTTCCCGAAGGCCTAGTGACCCCAAAGGCCAAAACATGGCCTAAAGTCCCAATATATATAAAGTCTTGTGTGTGATTCCCATTACCCTATACTCACTGCTTAATTTTTTCCCTTACAATATGTTTCCCCTCCCTAATACATGAAATTTCTCCCCTATATCATCTCTAGACCCCTTTTTATACCCCATCACCGCAATCCAGTGCTGCAACTTGTCGCCATAGACCGCCTACATCCCGATGTCGAGCAGGATGCCCTACCAAGACCCCTAATGGAATAAACAGTTTTGACACAAACAATAATATCCATAAGAATAATTTGTGAGGGAAATTACTTCTCCCCAATTTAATTGTGGGGGATAAATAACCAATTGGGGGGATTAAACCCCCAATGCAAGTGTGAAAATAAGACACACCAAACAACTGATCAGGGGCATTTTCACTTCAATTTAATAAATTTATATATTTATATGGACATAAATACTTGTTTATTTTTAATTTTTATTTTATAAATGTGCATATGTATATGTTTAGAATTTTGTGTGTGTGTGTATATTTATATATGTGTGTGTATATGTATTTGTAGTTGTAGTTTTGAAGCACATAACATTTATTTTATGGAATAATTTTTTTTATATATTATGAAATTATTTTAAACTTAGTATCTATGAATTTTAACAATTGATTCTTTAATAATTACATCATTTGTGGTGCTAACCACCATTATCGTTGTTGACATAGACTACTCCCTTCTTTAAGTCTCACCTTATGAGTGCATCGAGAAGGGATAATTGCAATGAAACAAAAATTATATATAAAAATTTCACTTACGAAAATATATGTGTCATATAAGGTAATTTAGTTGATAATAACTAACATCAACTTATCATTAATTAATAACATAATATGTTTTTAGATATATTTCATGCTTTAAAATACAGATTAAAATAATGTTTTTATTGAATTTTATGAAATTATATTTAAACCACTTTTTATCACTAATACAAATTAGATATCATAAGATGAAATTAATTTTTTTATTTATCATGTCAAAATTATTTTAGTATTATTTTTTTTATAATTTTATAAAATAATTTATATTCATATGAATAGTGAAAAATACAGTTTTTTCCAAAAAGAGTGACTTTTTTTACTTTATCAATATATAACAGAGACTTATAATTTTATAAAACATTTTAATTAATAAAATATGTATTTAAGGAATAGTTTTATCTATGTTAAATATATTTTTTCAATTTATTAAACATATGTTTAACCTTATAAAAAAAATTAATATTTTAATTATAATAAAAATAGTTTTTGGTCCTTTCATTTACTTAAACATTATTTTGGAAAAATTGTTTTTGAATTGATTATAAATTCAAATAAAAATTTATTTTTTATAATAAACCAATTTATTTCTTTAATATAAAAAAATTGATAATATTTTTCCACACTTAAACTTTAAGCTTAAATTGAACTTTTTCTAAGAAACAGTTTTTACGCATTATATGAACTAATACTAAAATTAACTTCCATAAATTTTAGAAAATTAATTTTAGAAAATTATTTATATATTTAAAATCTAAGATTATAAACTATTGAATAATTTCAATTTTAATTTTTCCATTAAAATTAGTTACCATGGGTGAAAGTGGAGTAATCATGGCAAGGGTAAATTAGGGTAAAAATTGTTTAACATAGTGAAAATGGTTAAAAAATGTAAAATAAATTTGTTATATCACACATTGGATAGATTATTAACATTATATATTTCCAAAAAACATTATTTTCTATTTTTTAGGATTTTTCCTTGAACAATGGAATGAAAATATTGAAATGTATTTTTTTACAAAAATTCCACTCTCTATACTTATAAAAGTATCTCACATCTTCCCCATTTATCCACCCATTACAAAGATTTAGATCATCCTAAACACTAAAAAAACTCACCTAAACATTCTTATCCACCTTAAGTATTTTTTGATATTCTTAAAATACCACCCCTCAAAGGCTTAACCCCCTTCATAAAGGATATAATCCCACAAGAAAGGTATAAATTTATAACAACTCCATATTGTTTCTATTTATTTATGTGGACTTATTATTTATCAAATTCAATTACAAAAAATTAAAATTATAACATTAGTATCCTCATTATAATTATATGTTATTATAATTATGGTACAATCATTAACCACCTTTTCCATTTTTCATTAAGAAAAATGAAAATGTGAAATGTGTGTATGTGCAGACTACAACCTCCACAAAGTAATATATTAGTTTTCCTTAATCACCTAACATGGATGATTTTAAAAATGTATATAATGTATAAAAATGATATTTAGGAAAATGTTAGTATTCTAGAATGATAATATATGGAAATATATAACTAATAATAATAAATAGTTCTAGTAACTTTAACCACCTTAAATGGACTTATCAAGAAACCTTTATTAATTTGGGTCTATTTTTGGAAAAAATTTGAAAATTTATAAGTATGTTTATAATGGAATAATATATTACATAAAACTCCAAAATTATGTAAATCATGAAGTTATTTTATAATACATTTTTCCATTTTCAACAAACCAAAAGTGCTATGAAGAAATTAACAAAACAATCCTGGGTAACTAATGCAAGTAGAAGTAATATTTAAAATATATAATATGAGATAATAAATGGACCTTATAAAATTAAATATATATGAAATATTTTTTTGGATATATATTTAATAAAATTAATTAATTTATTCAGTAAGTTAAGTGAAAGTTCAGAGCATATTCAGACATGAGGTAAGGAATCTTCCGTACCACCTTCATTACTTGATGGTTACATGTTCTATTTATTTTTATCCCTTTTATGAAATATTATTCACATGAAGTTATTATATTTTTTTATATATCCCTTAAATATATACCTATTTAAATATCCTTTTCATTTATATGGTTATACTTGTTTTTATTTCCCTTCAAAATATATAATTTGAAGTAAAACTGATTTAAGGGAAGTTTCCTATTTATTGTCTCATGTTAAGAATCACCCCCATATTTTTTACACTATTAATAGATTATAAAAAAACTAATTGTTTTATATATAACCCTATTGGTTAAATTATGTTTTTTTAAAATAATATTGTATTTCCTTATTAAAAAATATCTTTTAGTTATTTCATAAAGTTTCACCCAAGTGGTTCATTTTTATTCATTATTAAACATATTCTTATCATGAATTTTATACATTGTAACTCCATGTTCATGAAATATGTACCATTTTAAAATTATAAAATATAAAAAAATTTAATTCCTTATTATCTTGGGAATAATTATGATTTAGCCTTTGATTATTCATTGAATCAAAATTATAAAACCCACTTCCTTATAATAAATTTGATCATGGTTATGATTTATGTATGGTTTCTTCTACTCAAGAGGCATGAACATTTATGATTTTAATTATGTGATAGGTGTTACTAGAATTATATATCCCCCAATTTATTAGGTAATTTTTCTATCTCATGGGACACCATGTATGGTGCATGGATGGTTAGCCTAACAAAATGTTATGTGATGAGTGGGATGGAAATTATATAGTCCTCCAATGAATTTGGTAAAAATTTATATCAAATGATATGTTATGTAATTTATTAAGGAGTGAAACTAATCCCCCATGTGACTTTTTATTCTATTTTAAGGTGAATGGGGAGTGAACCCAATCCACCATGGTACTTTGTTTACTTTATGATGATAGTCTTGGGAGTAACCTTGTACTTATGTTTATGATGACATGTATTATGTCATTGAAACATATTCCATGATTAAATTATCTTATGATTTTATTTCATTATTCAATGTTTCCATATTCATTATAATTATATTTATGATATCATGTTATTCTTCTTGACTATCATGTTATTCATTATTTCCATGTTTATTCCCTTATTGGGATTTCTAGATCACCATTTTACTCATGTATTTCCACCAAGGTATCCTATACAGTTTTATAAGATCTATGGGAGTAAGTATAACTATGTGGGGTTTTAAATAAATATTATTTTTTTACATTTAAAATGATTTATTTATGTATTTAATCCTCCAAATATACTAAACCTCTAGATCATCAATTTTTATTTGTTAGAAAAGTATGTTATAAATCATGAAATAATATGTTTTTAACCATTGGATTTATATAGTTGGTGTAAAAGGAAAGTTACTGTTATTTTTATATATTAGGTTTAATAACATTAGATAAAACCACAGGAATGAGTATAGGATAACTTCATGAAGATTTTTTAAAGTATAAATTATGTGATTTATATAGTAATGAATCCCTGCCTGGATATTGTCAAGTGGATGTGGTTGTGACATAGATACACCTATAGGTAATCAACCTGAAAAGGTTTGGTTAAGTATTAACTTCATCATCACTTTTATTCATGATTATTTGGCCTAATATTGCATAACTAACTATACACTGCTGAGGGATATACTTTGGTAAATTCAAAATCTATTTATAAACCATTATAAATGAATTAAATATATTTTTAGGATCAAAAAAATAATGGGAAAATTACCATGGATAACCGATATTGAAACCTATAGTCTCATAAGTTATGATATGAAATCAATTTATAAGTTAGTCATTCCAAGTACACAACTTCCCTTTTATATTTTTATTAGTTTGAGTATTATCATCCCTTTGTTTATTTTAGATAAATTAAATGACTAGAACCAGAATCAAATTGTGAAAGGTGCACTCATTATCCACTCATGAAAATATAAATTTTATATATGATTATATTTCTATGAATTATTTATTATCATTAATATTTAGTAGAACTATTCAAAAAATACTGAAAAACATGGAAGTTAAGTTATCAGTGAAAACCACTAATAGAGTAAATGTTGCATCTCAAGTACATAAATCTTCCCTTGTTAATATTTGTGGGATGAATCTCCCAAAGAACCTTTTTATAATACCTCTAGTAGAATTTTATTCTATATTGGGAATATATTGGCTATCTCTACATATATCCTAAATCAATAGTTTGGAGAAGGAGATCACTTTCAATATCACAAATTACACTCCAATTCTATACAAATGAAAGGAGGAGGAAGAAAATACTTTAGAAACTTCTTAAAAAGTATAGATATTGTTTTCTTGTGAGAAATAATATTTATGTAAAATTATTAAAATAAATGATATAAAAACTATTGAAAACATGCCCATTATAAAGGATTACCCTTTTTTATTCCCTAAAGAATTACCTAGTCTTCCACAAGATTCAGAGTTGGAGTTCTCGATTGAACTTATACTCGAATCTTTGTTGATATACAAGACTCTATATGATATAGAACCCATTGAATTGGATGAAATAAAGAACTAATTATAATAAAATATTTAAATGGGTATTATATGATCAAGTGCTTCACCACGGGGCACATCAACTATCTTTATCATGAAGTATGGGTTGATGTATCTATGTATTTATTATTTTGAACTTAATATGATCATATTATAGAAAATGTGTCCCTTAAAATAAATTTATTACATTTTAGATAATTTACACAAAGATATATAATTTTATAAAGTGGACATATGATTTAGATATCATCAGTTAAAGGAAAAGAATGTGGATATTCCTAAGACTTACTTTTGTACAAGGTACGAGAACTACGATTTCATAATCATGCCATCTAGACTCATGAATGCTCCAATGATCTTCATGGACTAAATGAATAGAGTCATTAGAGATTACCTTAATTTTTTTGTGTGGTATTTATAGATAATATACTTATATACTCCAATATAATGAAGGAATATAAGTAGAATTTGAATACTATGATTATGAATTTAAAGAAGAATAAGTTATATGAAAAATACAGTAAATGTGATTTCTAGATGGAGAAAGCATCATTCTTGGGGAATATTATCACAAGTAAAGAGAAATATATGGACCCTTTAATGACTAAAGTGATTGAGTAATAACATAAAATAACATCCAACATAGAAAGATGTATTTTCCTTGAATTTTCTATGTATTATTGTAAATTTTAAGAAAATTCTATAGATTTTCAAACCTACTAACCAAACTAACTTAAATGGGAGTTAAGTATGTATGGAAATATGGATTTGAAGAAAGATTCATGGATATGAATAAGAGGATAACTACTGCACCTATACTCATACTACCCACAAGTGGGGAAGTATTTGTGATTTATTTTTATGTTTTAAAATTGTGTTTATTCTAATTACTCAAACAGAATGATAAAGTGATATCCTACACCTCAATACAGTTAAAGTTTCATGAGAAATATTATCATATGCATGGTCTGACATTGGTTGCGATAGTCTTTTCAATGAAGATATGGGGAAATTATCTCTATAGAGATAAGTGTGATATATATACTAACCATAAGAGGCTAAAATATATATTCACATAGATGGATATCAATATAAACCTATAAAGATAGTTTGAGATGGTCAAAGATTATGATTTATTACTACACTACCATATTGGGAAGGTGAATAAAGAGTTAGATACATTATGTAGAAAATATCCTGTAACCTTATATATAATGAGGATTAAGAAATATCCAATATTATTGGATATGCAATGAATGGAAATGACTGTTGTAAATAAAGGATTAACATTCCACCTTTCTTAACTGATTACTAAACCATCAATTTTGGAGAAAATTAATAAATTTCAAATGGGTGATATAGAGATACAAGAGAAGGTGAATGATATAAGAAAAGTAAAATCATTATAGTTCAACATTAATGATGAAGGAGATTTTATATTTGGGAGATGACTTTATATTCCATCAATATCAGTAGACAAATAAGGAGCTACTAAATGATTATAAAAGCTCTAAATTATCCATCCACATAGGAAACATGAAGATGTATAGAGATCTATGATAACACTATTGGTGAGAAAATATAAATTAAGAAATTTAAAAATATAAATCAAAGTGCCTTGTGTTTTATGAGGTGAAGGTTTAGAGGGAAAATAAAAAGGGATGATGCAACCATTACACACACCTATATGGAAATGGGAAAATCAGCACTATGGATTTTTTCATCGGTATTACAAATAAATAAAAGTGAACAATTATTTATGGGTTTTGGTGGACCATATTTCAAATATTCTCACTTCATTACCATTCTAGGGGAATTATCATTTGACCACCTTATAAAGATACACATTATAGAAGTGATAAAGCATCACATAACAAAACTATAAATTGTATCTAATTGAGATCCAATATTCACCTCAAAGTTTTAAAATATCCATCAATACACACTAAACAAAGAGTTGAAATTTAGTATGACATATCACCTCTAAATTTATGGCCAATATAAAACAAATATATAAAAAATTATGGATATATTAAGAGCTTTATCTATGGACTTTATGGAAGTCTGAGACCGATATATTCCACTAGTTGAGTTTTCATACAATAATAGTTTCTACTCAAGAATTAAAATGGACCTATATGAAGCAATATATAGGAATAGATGTGGATCAACTATGTGCTGGAATGAAGTTGGTGAATGAATGTTTTTAGGACCTAATATGGTCAAAGAAATGGAAGAGAAGGTCAATACAATTTTGAAATACATTAGAACAGATCAAAGTTGATAGAATAGGTATGTTGATAACTATTTAAGAGACTCAAAGTTTAAGGTTGGTGAAAAATTATTACTCTAGATATCTCTATGGATGATAATTATGAGGTTTGGGAAGAAGGGGATGCTAAGTCCTAGATACATTAGACCCTATGACATTATCAATCATATAGAAATGGAAGCATATAAAAAAGAACTTACAAAAAACCCTTTTAAAGTACATTTTGTGTTCCAAATATCCCTATTTGGGAATTATATACCATATCCATCGCATATATTTAATTTATAGGTGGTATGGTTGGAGAAGGATCTGTCTTATGAGGAGAAACTGATGAAAATCTTGGACAACAGAGACAAAGTTTTGTGCAACAAGACAACTCACCTATTCAAGGTACATTGTAAAAAGAATAAGTATAAATATGTGATATAGTAATCTGAAGAGACAATGAAATATAAGTACCCACATTTGTTTCACCATAGTGTATAGAATTAAATTTCAAGTGTGAAATTTTTTTAGGGGGAAGAATGTAACAATAATAGAAATTATATGTATAAATTTTATTTATGAATATATACATGCATAATATAAGTTAATATTGATTAGAAAAACTAACATAAACTTATTATTAATTTGGAACACAATATTTTTATAGATATATTTCATGCTTAAAAATGTAGATTAAAAAAATTGTTTTCATTGCGTTTTAAGCACTTATATATAAAACTATTTTTATCACTCATATAATTTGAATATAATAAAACATGTTTAATTTTATTATTTATAATTTTAAAATTATCTTAGTATTAATTTTTGTGATTTTTATAAAATAATTAATTTTCATATGAATAGTAAAAAATACAGTTTTTTCAAAAATAATGACTTTTCTTACTTTATTAGCATATAAGGGAGCCATAAAATGTTATAAAACATTTTAAATGATCATATATTTATTTAATGAATAATTTTATTCATGTTAAATTTATTTTTTAAAATTTTAAAATCCCATTTTTAACCTTATAAAACAAAATCAATATTTTAACTTTAATAAAAAAACTATTTTTGGTCTTTTCATTTAATTAAAAATTATTCTTGGTAAAATTAGGCTTTGGATTGATTTTAAAGACACATAAAATTTAGTTTTCTTCCAATAACCCAATTTATATCTTTAAAATATAAAACATTGATATTCTTATCCCACACTTAAATTTTATTCTTAAAATAAACTTCTTTCTAAGAAATGGTTTTTACACGTTATGTGTGATAATACTAAAATTGACTTCCGCAAATATTAGAAATTTTATTTTATAAAATTAGTTCCATATTTAAAATAATTATGTTAAAATTGTTAAATAATTTAAATTTAAATTTTATCTATTAAAATTAGTTATAAAGGGTGAATGTGGAGTTACCACAGTAATAGTAAATTAGGGTAAAAGTGGTTTAACATAGTGAAAAAGGTTATTAATGTGAAAAAAACATGTGATATTGGATTATGGAAGGAGGATAAAACTTATATATTTTTTCCATACCAATATATGATATTTTTTGATCCTTTTTAATTTAATAGATAAATGAAATTATTGAAAAGTAAAAAGATTTTACAAAAAAATCCACCCTCTTTACTTATAAAAGGGGATCACCTCTTACCCATTTCTCTACCCATTCCAAAAAATCTTATCCACTATAACTCTACCAAACCCCATCCTAAAAATTCCTATACACCTTAAGGAGGTTTTCTTCTTCTCAAAACACCATCCCTCAAAGGATTAACCCCTTGAAAAAGGAGATAATCCAATAAGTGAGGTATAAATTTCTAATCATTCAGTCTCATTTCTATTTATTTATGTGCACTTATTCTTTATAAAATTACATTACACCATATTAAAATGATAATATAAGTATAATTATTATACTAATATATTGTTTTAATTATGTTATAATAGTTAAGAAGCTTTTCTTTTTTCCATTAAGAAAGATAAAAACATGAAATGTGCATATGTGTAGACTACCGCCTCCACAAAGTAACATGATCGTTTTTTTTAACTGCCTAACATGGATGATTTTAAATATGTATCTAATTTATAAAATTTTTATTTATTATAGGATTAGTATTATTAAATGATATTATTTGTAGATACATAAGCAATAATAATAAATGATTAAATTAACTCTGACCTCTTTAAATGGAGTTATCAAGGAACCTTTCTAAATTTTGGTCTATTTGGGATAAAATTTAAAAATATATAAGTATTTTTCTAAATGAATAATAAAATAAATAAACATAATTTTTTTTAATATCATGAAGTCATTTTACAATACCTTTGATCATGTTCAACAAACCAGAAGTGTTACAAGTAAATTGACCGAACAACCTCAAGTAACTGATGTAAGCAGAAATGATATTAAAAACAAATAACACAAAATAATAAATGGACATTATAAAATTAAATATATAAGAATAAGGTTCTTGGGTATATATTAAATTCAATTCAATTAATTATTTAGGAAGTTAATCAGAAGTGCAGGGAACATTCAGACATGAGGTAAGGGATATTTGGTACCACCTTCATTACTTGATGGTAACACGTTCTCTTTATTTTTCTCCATTTACACAACATTATTCTCATAAAATTATTCTATTTTTTTTATATATTTAAATTAAATATATACCTAGTTAAATATCCTTTTCATTATTATGTTTATACATGTTTTTCATTCCCTTTGAAATTACTACTTGAAAGTAAACCAGATTTGAGTTAACTTTCCTATTTCTTATCTCATGTCAAGCATCACCCCCATAATTTTTTTTAAAAAAATTTAATTCATTCTTATATATGGAATCATTATGATTTAGCCTTTGATTATGAATTGAATCAGAAGTATGAATCCCACTTCTTTCTCATTAGTTTGATCATTCTTATGATATATGTATGGTTTAATTGACACCGAATATTCAAAAAATATTAAATTATTAATTAATGAAGTAAATAAATTAAAATTTATAGTTTCAAAACTTATGTTATTGTATTATAATTTTCAAGAAATAAGATTTGATTAATTTTCAAAATCTTAATATATATTTTTTTCTTCGTGGTATTTTTTAAAAGAATAATTTTAATATAAATATATTTATTAAAAATAAATTAAAATATTGTAAATATCTTTTTTGAATTACAATTGAGACATATAGTAATGTGACCATTAGGAAAAGTATTTCGGCCAATAGAATAGTAAACTCACCTATGAAAGTGTAACTAAAATTTAGGTATCTTATAAATGAAAATATAATATATTTATATATTGGAATGAGTAAATAAATGTTTTAAAAATGATAAATTAAGTATTAGTATTTTTTTATGAAACGTAAATGTTTATTTACAATTTTATAATTAATATAATAATTAAAAAGAAAATTTACTTTCAAAAAATAGATTCATAAATTAATAATTTATTGTCTTATGATTAAAATATACTTTTATGAGACCTTAATTGATTTTTCAAAGTGTTATAAAATTGGTTATAATATCAAAATCTATATTTTTCGAATAAATGGTGATTTTATTTAAAAATTAATTTTTTAAAATTTATAATTTTTTTGATAAAATAGATCTTATTTTTGATTTCTATACATCAAAAAATGGTTAGGGTGAATTTTTGGGATTTTTATAAAATAGTTGATTTTTGATGAATAGTGAAATATGGTAATTTACGATATTTAAAATTATAAGCCAAATACATGATTTATTGAGTCATGGATAATGTAAGAACCATTATTTAGAACTAAAATTCACTATTTAATATACATAGTCACAATAATCAGAATTATTGATATTCTTGAGCCAAAATAATAAACTAATGAATAAAATAATCAAAAAACACCCCTCTACTCCACTATAAATACAACCCCTCATCACCTCTTCTCCTAAGACCTTATAAGCCTTGGATATTGCTTATATTATACCCAATTCCTATACAAAACTTATTCCCCACATCTAATACTTGATGGTATTTCCAAAATAAGAAACCTAAGTGCCTTAAGGAGGTTCTCAAGGAGAAAAAATTCAAGAGATAAAATCCTCTTTTATTCTCTTTTAATTTCTTTTATTTTATTTTTATTTTCTTATCCCATCCTTAACTCCTATATAAAAACATGAATTATAACTCCATTATCTTATATATATTTTAATTTTATTATTTTAATGAAATATATACCATCAAACCCCTTCTCCTCTCCCTTTTATTCTAAAAATGAAAACACTGCCCGTGATATATCGATTTACCACCATGATGGATGATGAGTTTTTATTTTACATTAACACCTTCAAGTCTGGTCCTAAAACCATTATTATGGTCAAATAATAGTTTATTAAATATATTATAAGTTATTTAATATTATAGAACCAATATATAAACATGATATTAAATAAAATGATATAAGTTTGTGATGGTTGTAAAATATTCCAAAATAAATTAAATCACTTTCATTAACGTTTTATCTAAGTAATAATACTCATACCATATAAACAAATGATATATAAGATTATATAAATTTTTTAAATTTCATTAATAACATATAAATTCAATTCCGGATAATTAATCTCATTTAACAAACTTTCATACATGTATACAGGTGAATTGATCATGAAAAAAATAAAACGAACACTGCCGAAATGATGAATTAACTCTAAAACTCATAAAAATGGCCATAAAATAACTTAATAAAATTATAAAAAATAAAATAAATGTATAATAGTTTCTGAATTTAGTAATTAATAAATATAATTTGATTTTCAGGATGTTAAGTACACGTGCACAACACTTTCAGACATAAGGTAAGGGTTTCCTAATCTCAATTTTATTTCTGTTGGATATTCATTATTCAGAAATTATTTATTATGTGTGTTGTATGTATACTTACAATTGATATATCATATCACTAATATATTTATATTCATATTATTTAAATTTTCATTTTATGATCATTAATTTTATGGGGTATACGGTTCCACCATTTACAAAATCTTAAGGGAATTCTTGACCTAATTTCCATTATTTAGGTTAAACATCTAATTTATTGATTATATCATGATATGATTGTTTTTAAAATGAATTTTTATTATCTTAAGTTTTATTTAAAATTTTTTATTTTGGTATATGGTTGATACACATAATCTATTCATTTGGTTAATTCTCACACATTCTTTTGAAAATACTCTTTTAAATGTTTTTTTTTCTAAATTTAAAGGAAATTCTTTTTTAACTTGTACGACATGAGTGTTTTTTCGTAATTTAATTTCACCGTAATGAATTAAGGAATATTTAAAATTTTATACAATTATTTTCAAAAAAAAAAAATTTCTATTATAATTTCATGATTTTTTAAATAAATTATTTCAAAGTAAAGTGGTATTTCTCTCAAGAATTTCACAATGGTTTTATTAGATTATTTTCAACTATGTTAATAACATTTTTAGATATTGCGTTTAATTAAGGTTGGCCTATTATGATACCATCTACCATATTTTATTGAATTTTTTATGATCAGTTTGATTGTGGATGTTCTATTTTGATATCATTCATCATATTTCACTGGATGGTTTATAATTATTGTTTGGGGAAAGCTATTTCATATGATAGTTTCAAGATGAATGTTTATTTTTATTATTTTTCAAACCTTTCATAAGAGGAATTTATTTGATTTAATAAGTGTTGTTCGGGGCCTACTATAGCCCCTCAAAGCATCTATAGGTCTAATGAGACAAACCAGTTTGGGTTTTGGCTAATATCTTACCCGATTATGTATGGTGTCTTGGACAAAGCCTTGAGAGTATATTTATGATGTACAAAATTATGTATTTCCCCATTACGAGATTAGTTACTTATAATACATGGGATTATTAGATTAGTAGACTATCCATTTTTAATTATCATTCTCATATGATTATTTATATGGTGATATTTGACTAGCCTTTATTTGTGCTATATTATGCCCACGATTATGTTTTAATGGAATGTGTTTTCAGTTATTCAACTTGACTTATTGTTTATGTTTATATATGATATAATAATATGTATTCTTACCCTTATTGAGCATCTGATATCAGCCCTTTATTATGTTTTATTTTCCCCCAAGATGCCAAGATGTATATTATGATTGACATGCAGGTATAATCTAAGCGAATAGAGGTGTTTCTAAAGGAGTTTCTATGTTTTATTTCATTTAAACCTATAATGTAAAATTTATATTATTATATGGATTTCCAAAGTTACTAAACTATTTAGTCCTTTAAGATGAAATCTCTTATTCATAGTACCAATGTAATAAAGTAAGGCATCGACTCTCTGCTACCAGAGTCGGGGTATTTACTGTTGGTATTAGAGAGAGTTTAGCATAACATTGGGAAAATAGATTTTTAAAAACACATATCAGGGAAACATAACCCTATAACTAGATTTGATAATATTCTCATGGTAACCAAGAATATGATTTTGAGATTATTTGTACTTTAAGTGTTTCACTAGTTTTTGATTATCATAATATAATCTAGTGAAGGATATTGTTTATAAATAGAGCATAGTGGAAGGAATGAAAATTGTATCAATGTACATATTCCATGTAGGGATTTACTTTGTATGAGAGATAATGACATTGGAGATAGAGCTACAATTTGATCTGAACAACTTATAACTATATTGGAAAAAATGACTCAGGTTATGAGTAACAACGTTACTTGCATGGAGCATCCCAATCCACAACACAACGTAACAATGTTAGTCCTCTTCATGCAAAAACAACCTAGACTATTCAATGGGACTACAAAACCATTCGAAGATGACCGATGGATAAGTTCCTTAGAGAAGATATTTCTCACTTTGGGAAGTAACGAAATGTGAAACAATTTATCATATCTCGGGAGATGCGGATCAATGGTGGTTATCAATTAAAAACACAAAGGAGGAGGATGAAATTAAAAATATGGAAGTTTAAACAGTAATTTTATTTTAATTAATTAATTATTTAATATTTTTTTATAATTTAAAATAAATTAGGAAAGGTTTTAATATAAAAATTTTATGAAACTAAGATATTTTTTCTAATAAAAATAATATTTGATTCAAATTATAAAATATCACTTTTCAAGAAATATTATTTTCTTTAAATAAATTTATTTTCTTAAAATAAGTTCAAATATATTATTTATTTAAAAGTATATTGAATGTCACGAATATATTATTATTTTTCAATAAAAATATTTTGATTTAAAATTATTGAAAAATACAATTTTGAAATGTGGAATCAATTTATTTAAAAAAATTATGAAATTATTATATATGATTATATGTTATATTAATAAAAATTAATATTTTTTTATATAATAAAAAATTTTTGAAACTAAAAATGACTATAACTAATCAGTTAACATGTAATTTTATTTTTTTATAATATTTTAAAAGAATATAAAATAGTTTTAATGAAAATAAATAAATAATAGGAATTATAAATTTAACTCTTTAAATATATAAAAAAATAAAAGATTATTAAAATATGTGATTTTAGTAAAAAGTAATAAAAGATAATGTTAAAAAAATTGAATACAATAAAAATAATAAAGTCAATATATTTTATTTTAATTATAAACAAAATTATTTTTAAAAATATATATTATATATTTTTGAATATGGAATATAATATTTTTGGTTAATGGAAAAGTATAAATATATTAATTAATAGAATTATAATAATATTATTAAAACTTAATTTTATATTTTTATTAAAAAATGAAATGATAAAAAAATAGAAGAGGAATCATGAAATGAGGCAATGGGTGGTGGTGTGCATCATTCGATTTTGGAAAGGGGGATTTATGGGTGTCGAAAAGTAGAGCTTCCTAGGAGAGCGTGATTGAGGTATCAAGCTCAGATGGAGATCTCAACTGTAGATTGGGGTTCGAGCCAAGCCAAAGGAGAATCAACTGCTATTAGGTGAGTCTGAGTGAGATTGGGCTATCGGTGAAGGAGAGCCAAACATAGTTTAGGGTTCTACCATGGTACTGAGGTAAGGTTCAGAATCTAGATCTGAGGGTTTAGAGCTCCGATCTTCTTCATCCTAAGAGAAGTAGGTGTTTTGTCTTGTTTGTAGGTGTCTGAATATTTTTAGGGTTATAGTTTCATACTTTTTTTCTTTGTTTTTTTCCTCAGTCAATGTTGACTATTGTTTGTGGATCTAGATTTTTATTCTATCTTATATTCTTCTTTCACAAGATATTATTTTTCTAAATTCCATTGAAATCAATTTGGTCAATTTTTTGGTTTGTTTTATCTCTTTTTAATGAAACTTGTTGTAGAATCTCGAACTAATTTTATTATAAAAATAATTGATTGTATCAATCATATACTAGATATAGTTCCATTCTTCATTTTCAATTTCATTTGGGTTTTCTAGATTCTTTTGACTAAATTTATATAGATATTTAAATTTTCATTATTTGTAGATCTGTTGATTTTCCACCACCTGTGATATTCCTTTCGGTTTTCTGAAAATAAGCTGCAACATGAATATATATTTTATGAATAAAAATTATTCTTGAATGGACTATATAAGGAGCACTGCTCTTCGATAATAATCTTTTCTAAGTACATCACACTTGTGAGATAGATAGAGTGGGAGAGAGATAAGAATATAAAATCTATAATGGATAATTATGTTTTTATTTGGATTGAATCTAAACAAATCATTTATCATGATGTTTTTTCTCTAACATTCAAACTCCTTTTTTATTATTATCAATTATATTTATTCATTTAATAATATACTATACTAAAACTATATTTAAAAATAATAATTTAAACTCATTCCACACACATGAATGAATTCAAGTAACTAGTTTATTAAATATAAATTACTCAATAAACATGACAAAGATCATGTTTATCAAAGAAATAAAAGGTATTAAATAATTATTGAATGAAAAAACCAAGCACAAAATAACATTAAAAATAAAATTACTCCAATAATCAACCACCCTTTAATGATAATCTTAGAAAAAGTTAATACACACCCATGATTTTATAATAACCAAATAACTAATCCATTTTAGAAATAAGATTGATTCCTAAAATCCTATTGATATTAAACCAAAGGTCCTTTATCCTTCCATGATATTCATCTAAGTACACTAGTTAATGATTGAATCAAAAATTATTTCCATCCTTCAAAACAAATTCCTCATTTTATAGAGAAAAATACTCCCATACATCTTCTTATATTTCCCATATCATATTTCCAATTATTTTTAATTGAATTTCCATTATTTTTTGAAAATTAGTGGGTTATACTAATTATATCTCATATGTATGTATTATAATTTATGACTATATATATTTTAAATTTATACATTATATTATTTACGTATAAAAAAATGATACATTATATGAATACCTTATGTGTTTTATTTTTTTATTGTTAAATATAAATATTTTTGAACCAAATAGAATGAATATGAATAAAAAATGGATTGATACTAATCATATGAAAAAACAGTACAAGGTTGAGGTTAAAGAGCTATTAAAATTTTCAACAGATCATGGAAATGACTCTTTTAAAATCATTTCTTCATGTTTACCTTGTTTTTGTTCAAGGAGAATGTATCTAGAATATTTTTAAGACCACATGATCTATCACATAATAGATCAAAGTTATAAATGTTAGACTAAACATTTGGAATAAAAAAATATAACTAGTGGTTGGGATAACACTATGGTTTATAGATCATATTAAATGATTACAACAGTAAATTATTATGGAGATTGAATTGTAGAAAGGAAAACCACAATATAAAATACCTTGAAGAGTTTCCAAAGATGTTTGAGAAGTTAAAGAGTTTTGGAAAGTTCCACTTTATGTTCACGAAAATTAAATATTTTATTAAGTCATAATACCAAAAACACTAACCTCATAGAGTTATGAATTAATGGGGTACCATGTAATCCTCCCTAATAATAAAAATACACTATCTTTAGGTTATACTAAATATACAACATTGTTAGTTGTAGTGATGTAACACACCATTACCTTGTTTTGGGTGTGTTTTGAATCTGGTTTTGGTATCCACTTTTTTGGGTGCATTTTGGGATTCTCATGGATGAAGATCCTTTTATAGGGAAAGAACCTAATTTTAGGGGATACATGTTTTTCTGAATTAATGGATTCTGGGAATAAATGCATAAATTGATTTTTAGAATTCTTATTAGGTTTGAAGAGCCTCAAGAATTGGCTTGGGGATTTTTAGTTGGAAATTATACCACACACTTCTTGCGGGATATATTAACATCGTGAATGGGTTAAATTATATGAACCAATTTTAGTGAATATTTCTTGGGTATTTTTTAGAGCATGAAAATTTACAATCCATGACATAATTATATATCATGAATGGTTTTATTGGGATTTAATTTAACCCAAGGCGATGCCTTTTTTAGCATACTTAATATTTATGGAATTCATGTCATCAAAGGGTTTCAAAATGTTAATTATTTATGTTTAGAAGTTTTTGTAACATCTTTGGCCTGAATTACACTACATAGTTCCCTAAGATCGGTTGGCTATATGGCCTCAAGCACATCTCCCTAAATGCTAGAGGCTACCAACTAGCAGCGAGAGCCAAGGTTTTTCTATGGGGTGAATATTACCTCATTACCAGAGTGTAACACAATGAAAATACAATAATAGATATATATCCAACGTAGTAAAACATATAGATAATATATTAGAGTCAGAATAGAAAAAAATTCTCAAAGGAATCTAAGATAAACAATGATGATGATACATGTATCTAGAAATAATTAAAAATAGGTAAAAAGTAATAAAATGCAATTCAAGTATGAAAAATACCAAAAATACCAAAATGTTATATCTCCAAATAACACCATGAGCCTTAGCTCGGTCCCATGCTACCTTAATCCTAAGCATAATATGAAATAAACTCCCGAACTGTGGGCTCTTGCCCCTGTCTCTACCTGCATCCAAATAGGTTTTTCGGGTACCCAATGGCAGCTTGAACATTGTGTGAGATACAATCATAGTAGGTAATCACCTAAAGATCTATAAAATTTCAGGCCATGAAATATAATAATCTATGCAATGTGTAGGTAAATAGGTAAGCAGTAAAAAATATATAGATGCCCATGGAAAGTAACTACTAAACCAGTAACACTGAAATGGACTCTCAATGCTCCCTGTGAAATATGGTCAAGCTCCTCAATAAAGGAATCTACAAAAAATACATAAAGTAAACACCATGACCTCACTGTATAAACCATATAACCATACTATACACAACCTTTCTATACAACCTGAAGTGTCAAAGTAACCAGATTTGAGCCATTCAACCAATAATATCATATTTCTCATGGCCGTTCCATATAGTCAAATTATCATACCATGAAGGGCCTAATCCAAGGTTTATAAGACCAAGGTGTTCTCATCAAGTCCCTAGAGAATATCAATGAAAACACGGTAAAGGTATTGGTTGGAGTCATAGGAGCATGTTTTCCCAGCATGTACTACATGAGTCCAAGAAATCCAGATCCAAGGGATAGTAAGGCCTAAGGCATTCCACATAATCAAGACTCAAAAATAATACTCTATCTGAGGTATCCACTACCACATCAAGATCCAAGGAGTAACATCCAAGGCATTTAAAGATTCATTCCTTATTTATACCATTAATCAATTCATATCATATTAGTCTACCCACTCATATAACCATTCACACTCAATTCCTACTCTTGAGTATACCCACTGATATATTCCATCTAAAATTCAACGTAAACCAATAAGTATACCCACTCATTGTTTAAAATTCGCATTTAAACATATCCCATGAGTTTACCCACTCATATATCCATTTACATCCATATACAATTAATGAGTATAACCACTCCTTTAATCAAAACCAAATATATCCATTTGATCAATTTAATAATTATATAGTTTAATAGATCAATAAAATTTTCAACATGTCAAGGAGGAAGGATATATCCTAAGCAAGAAATCCAATTCCATTTAATCACAATTAAGATTCCTATAAATAGGAAAACATGAGAACACATCCCATATATGGTTTAACAAGGCATAAATAAGGTAAATTCATATGGAATCCACCATGGGTATCCTAAGGATGGAAAGAACAACCAATACATATCAAAGGAACCTATGTGAATCCTTAACAGGTCTAATTACATATAATTCAATTAACAAGTTTAATTTCAGGGCCGCTCCAGAAATTTTGGCGGGCAACACAATGTCAACTAGGTCTATAAAGCCCCAAAACTAATGGGAAAAGTAAAGAACACCTACCTTAGCTTGGTAGTAGAGTGATAGTCCAATATCAAACCCTGACTTGACTCATATCAAGAGAAAAATGAAGAACATATGAAGAACTTGAAAATAGGGAAAATCAGCTTGCACTAAAATAGCATCGTCGATACCAAGACAAAAGAAAATAACAAAAAATGAATTAAGTACTCAACTATTCAGATCCAATGAGACATTACACACTTGAATTAGATATCTTATAAAGTAGGAGGATCAATTATAAGAATATTAATTCAAAAGGGATATAAAAAAGAAGAGGCTTCTATCTATTGAATTAAAATATAATTAGGTTTGAATTTATAGATTTAACAAGGAAAAAATGTAATTTTACCCAAAAAATAAAGGGATTTCAATGTTTTGGTGCATGTTTTTACAAACTATGTGCCAAAAATTCATGTTTAGCTATAGGATAAGGGCAAACACATGGTTTACTCCCTTGGCTTGACTAACCATGTAAAAACCGTGCTAAAACCCATTGTCAAAATTGCAGACATAGCCGCATGACCATGCACCTCAAGTCACATGGTTTTGCCTAACCATGTAGCATCCTCTTACTCTCTACCTAGGCCTCACATGGTTTATAATACCACGTGGCCTACCCTACATGGTTTTCACTAACTATATGCTAGAATTATTTCACCCCCAAACATGGGTTCCGAGCTCCGAACAGTCCCTAAACAGTCCCAAAACACCCGTGATCAAATTGGGTACTCACACTAGGCCATATTTAAAAATTTAAACCAAAATAAAAAGGATATATACCTCATACAAGAACCTAGGTTCTTATAATCTTCTCCCCTTAATGTAATTTTCCCTCGAATTTCCCTCTAAAGGGTGGTCAAGATTTGTATGAGAACAACTCTGGCCATTGAGCACGTATGTTGGCCTCCCAATCCCAAGTCTCATATTGTAAATGATACTTGTGCTTCCATAGAACCCACACTAGAAGAACTTACCAGCCTCAAAGAACTATCATGATCCTATCAATGACATAAATAAGATTATTCTTGAAGGACAGATTTTCCTGTAACTCAACCTCCTGAGGATTAAAAGCATGAGATGAGTCTGAATGATAATGGAGCAGTTGAGATATGTAGAAGAAGTCATGCATGGATCAATACTTCTAAGGAAACTACAAAAAATATGCTACTGGACTGACTGTACCTAGAATATCGAATGTCTCAACATATCATGGTGAAAGCTTACCCTATCTCATTATTTTCCTAGGTCCCATCCACGATGAAACAAACAAAAATACCCAATCCCCAACCTCAATCCCTAGAGGTCATCTTTAGAGATTGGTGTAGGATTTTTATTGATATTGTGTAGTAGAAATACGATTCAGAATCAATTGGACCTACTCAAATGTCTCATATATAAGATGTGGTCCAAGTAAAGCTACCTCACATACCTTTAACCAACATAGGGGTGATCAACATGACCTACCATACAAATACTCATAAGGTTCCATATGTATCATCTCCTTATATCTGTTATTGTATGAGAACTCAATTAGGGGTATATGCCTCTCCCAAGAGCCTGGAAAACATAGTACACATTCTCTCAACATGTCCTTAAGAACATGTATCATATAATATGACTGACTATCATTCTGAGGGTGGTATGTTGTGCTCAGAAGCACCTGTGTACCCAGCACGCTCTGCAAACTCTACCAGAAATGAGAGTAAATTTGGGTTCCCTATATGAAATGATAGTACATGAGACCCCATGAAGTTGTACTATCTCATAGATATAAAACCTTCCAATCTCATCCACACTTAAGGTCTCCTTAATCGGAAATAAATGAGTGACCTTCATGATCCTATAAACAACAACCCAAATAAAATCATTATATTGAGGAAACCCAGGTAAACCTATCACAAAATCCCTCATGAAGTGATTCCACTTCTACGTGGGAATATGTAACTACTGTAAAATACTAGTTGGTCGCTAGTGTTCCACATTCACCCACTGACAGCTGGAACATCTCATGACAAAACCATCTAAATCGCTTTTCATACCCAATCACCAGTATTGGCGGGCCTGACTACACTTGAGGTCATATTAGGGACCTCACCATAAAGGAACGTCCAAATCCCAATCGACCAAACTAAAACTGGTAATACAAGATTTTCAGGAAGACACTGCCGACCCTTAAACCACAATCTCCTTAACTCAGTGACAGGTTTTTAAATAGGTTCCTTTCAATCATTCACATGAACTAGAAGGAAAAACAAGTCGATACAATTTGGATGAATTTTCTCAAAAATGACCATCTTAGATGCCTGGAGTATCACAAGATGAAACGCAATGCATTCTTATAAGGAACCATGTGTTCAAAACGATCATTTTCACCAAAGTTCATACATGAATTTTGGTGACATTTCTTGGTTAAACCACCACCTGGTCATTTAAACTAATATTCCACAACAAGAGAAAGGGTGTTGTCCAGTTCTAGCCCACCGAAATCATTACCCATTTAAACATTACCTCTAATCCCAACTAAAAGTCTGAGATAACCTCAGATTCATTAAACTGAAGTCTAAGGCACTAAACCAAGGTAGTCCATAATCCATGTTTACAAGTGATATGTTGATACAATCCAAGGCCCCCACATCATATTATTGACTGAGCCCAGAGTGGCATTTGTCTGGTGGTCAAGTCATAGGAAACATATGGTGTCCAATATTCTATCCAAGGTGTTCCTATATAGGAACCTAGGTATCACTCTGTACTAACCAAGCTTTGATAATAACCATGCATCCATCATTCTACACTGATATAAACCACTTATCTATCCTAACAAATTTTAAAACATAAGCACGATATATAACCGACACACTCTTAGTGAATCAAAGAAGACATAAAGATAAGGGACATGATCATCACTAAGAAGAATAAACTAAGACTATTCAAGAGTTACCAAGAATACCAATTGAACCACTACTAGTTGAATTTCTTTGAAAGAAGATCAACTTCACCTACTAATACACTATTATTAACTGATCACACATCTTTACCAATAGAAGAATCCCATGACCATTCAAGCCTTACCACCGAAGTCCATCAATGACTAATAATTTTTCTCAAGGGTTTCATACCCAGATGACCGCATTAATGTCGTGATTATGAGAAAGCACTGACACATACAATATAAAAAAAGTGACACTCCCCACCTTAGGAGTGTCCTAATCATCAAAATAAGGGATAAACCAGCCACTCCTAAGCATGCTAGATCAGATTAAACATAAAAACACATGTGAAACTCCTCTGAGTCAGACTTACAATATAAAGTAATTTGGCATGAAAACCCAAACCAACCTAACCAGCACATCAAAACACCCAATTATATGGAATTCATCCTGAGAATTTGGAAGAACTTGATTGCTTTAATGACCAGGTTACTCTACTGTAAAGATAACATGAGTATGAAATTAACAGCTCAAGGATTTTCCCCACAGGTTCATATATTAAACTATGAAATAAACCAGTATCAAAAAGTGTAGATACAATAGTAGAGGCTACTATGATCGTACCTATCACCGTAGATGGCCTGGCACCCTGATCCTCAGGGGTAGGATATCTAGAATAGGTCTAGCCTAAATTATGACCCTATTCTATAAACTCACTAGCTAGAGTAGACCCACTATGATGTATCAATGTAACTGGTGTATAGATTACTTGGCCATGACCACCACTTCCTCGTCTTGGTCGAATGACACTACTCCATCTCCCTTCATAAGGCAGAGCTGAGAAAGCTACTCTAGAACCTAGTGTCTGAGCTGACCCCCTATGACTCACAACTAGAGGTAAGGTCCTATAAAAAATGATATAAATGTCCCATGCTTCCACAATCACGGAACTCAACTCAGTCATGATCAAACCGATTCTTCATGTGGCCCCATATTCCACAATGACGATAGAAAACCGAGCTACCAATACTCACAACTTGATTGGTACTCATTTCACCGAAATCATCATGAAGTTTCTTCCTCCAAATATAATTCAAGATACTAGGTCGAGAGACAATACTACCTTTATCTACGCCCCCACATTACCTAAGGTTCTTCTCGGTAATCAACACCTAATTCAAAATTTCAGTGATAATGGTCAATATGAACATGTTGACTTGAGATCTAATAGAATTTTGGAGACCATCCTCAAAACATCTCAGTATTGATAGCTCATCAGTAAGGTACATCGACAAAAACAATTTCAACACCATAAATCATGTCAAGTACTCCATAACCATCATTGCGCTCAGTTCTAGAAATATGAAATCACTATTCAACTCTACCCATAGAGTATCAGGGTAAAAATAGTTGTAGAACATTGTTTTGAAATCATCCAAAACCATATCTCACATCCTATCATCCTAGTTCAAAATATACCACCAGTGATTTTATTCCCCACAAAGAATATATTTAGCGAGATTTACTCTCCTTTTAAGAGGTGTATCTAGATGCTTTAAGATCGCTAGCGTAGTCTCTAACCACAACTCAAAAACCTATGGACTGCCATCCCTTGAGAATGTGGGAGGATGCTGCTGATGGAAGACATGTGTCAGCTCAGGCATAGACAAGTTAGGCAACAATGCTTCTAGAAAAGTCTTCATGAAGTGATAAAACCCCTCACAAAATTGTTCCTTAACACTTGTGTCTGGAATAATAATTGGTGCCACAACGAGAACTAAAAGAGGATCCAGTGGTACCCCATGCCTCATCACCTCTAGAGCATGGTCGTCTCCTCCTTCTGGGAATATGATTGTAGGTCATCATGGTGGAAGAGCTCTACAATTACAAACACATGAATTAGAAAAGGATAATATCAAATATTTCATCTCAAAAGAATATGATAGGTAAAAAACTTCATATAACTAGGTATTACCACACAAACTTCTTCTAAATCTTGGACTATAAAAATAACAGTCACCAAAAACCACTAGAGACACTGCCTCTTTTGCACTCAAAATCTGGGTCTAGGTTAAGTATCTATTTCCAAGTCTACTTTTCCATTTTAATTTAATTTATCATTAATTACCATTATATCATAATTCAATTTAAAAGTTAATCCAAATGGTTCACCAAGTTCCAATCCATGAGGGCCTATAACACCTCAATAACCAAATTTTGGTGCCCATATAATTCATACCATATTAAATTCACTTTGAATAATTGAACCAAAAGGCTCATCAATTTCTAGTCTATATGGTCCCATAATTCTTATGAACTGAAATATGGAATCAATTTCTCTATAATATACACAAAATCTATCACAACAATAAGTATATCTATCACAAAACATATCACAATAGCATGAAAATAGGAAATTCATCTTAAATGTTATGGAGTAATGCATGGCATGTGGTTTCTAACAAGTTTCTATACGATTCATGAGATGTAATACCCTAATATAATTAGGTTGGAACATAATAGAACCCAAAATAATATCAACAATAACATCATATTTCACGTGTGTCACCCAAAGTTGGAATCAAATCAACTGTAATAGTCAAAATCTAGAAAATAGAAATTTAATTTGAGGCAATTAGGCTTTTTCCTGTATGTATGTTAGCTATGCCCATTCCCAACTCATTACCAAATTCAATTTCCTTCTTATAATTTTTTTTATTTTCAACAAATAGTAAAGAAAACTGGAAAATAAATGCCCTGATACCACTTTGTAATGTCATGGACCCGAATTCCACTCAATATGACCCCAATCCTAGTTAGATACATGTCCTTGAGAGCATATCCCCAAAAAATAAAGGCAATCGACTAGCATATAGGTCCTAGTTCTATCCATGGGGAGACTATTACCTCATCAAAAAAGTGTAACACATCAAAAATATAGTAACAAATAGATAATGGAATCAATAAGACATGCAGACAACAAATAATAGCAGGCACTACCAACAATGCTCAAAGGAATCTCAGATAAACAATGATGATGATACATGTATCTAGAAAGTAGAAAAAATAGGTAAAAATAAGTACATTACAATACAATTATTCAAAATACCAAAAATACCAAAATTTGTTATCTAAAAATAGAATCATAAGCCTCAGCTCGATCTCGTGCTCCCCTACTCCTAAGAATGGTACGAAATCAACTCTCGAACTGTGGGCACTTTCCCCTATCTCTACCTGCATCCAAATAGTCTATTTGGGTACCCAATGACAGTCTAAACAAGTTCTGAGATAAAATCCTATTAGGAAATCACCCAAATATCTGTACAATTCTAGGATATTAAATATAATAAGCTATGCGGTGTGTAGGTAAATAGGTACACACTAAATAAATGTATAGATGCCCATGGCATGTAGCTACTAAACCAATAACACTAAAATAACCTCTCAAGGATCCTTAAAAAATATTTTCAAGATCCTCTATCAAGAAAGCTACATTCAATTCATGAAATAAACACCATGAAATCACTATATAAACCATAGAACCATATCATCCATGGCCTTTCCGTACAACCTAGTGTCAAAGAAACCATTCCCAAGCTGCTCAACCAAGCATATCATATTTCTCTTGGCTGTGATATATAATGAAAGTGTCAGACCATGTAGGGATAGATCCAAGGAGTAGACGACCAAGTCATCCTCATCGATTTTTAAGAGATTATCGATGGAAACTCGATAAAGGCAATGTCTGTAGTCTTAGGAGCATGTTGTCCCAACATGTCCTATACAAGTCCAAGCAACATAGATCCAAGGGGTAGCAAGGCCCAAGGTGTAACAACCCAAAATTATATCAATGTAAATTACCTTCTTATAATTATGTCATATAATATAAATCACATAAAACCACTTAGAGAACACAATATAATCATTATAAATAAATAATGAATGGAATAATAATTATTTATAGAAATTCAGGAACCTAAACAAATGGAATAGTAATTTGACCTTTGGAACAGTAATATGACCCTTATAAATAGTAAACCAACCAATAGAGTAGTGACCTAACCCATGAAAGTATAAATAAAATATATGCATCTTATAAATGGTAATATGACATAATTATATCACAGTAAAAGTAAATAAATGTTTTATAAATTATTAATTAAGTGTTGATATTTTTATAAAACATAAATATTTATTTTTAATTTTATAAATAATATAATGATTTAAAATAAAATTAATTTTCATAAAATTTATTCATAAATACATATTTTTTTCTTATGAATATAAGATAATTTTATATGACCTTAATTAATTTTTCAAAGTGTTATAAAATCAGTTATAATTTTAAAATTGATATTTTCTATGTAAATGATAATTTTAATTAAAAATTAAATTTCTCAAATTTATAAAATTATTTTCATAAAATGGAGTTCATTTTTTAATTCGACACTACTAAAAGTGGTTAGGATTAATTTTTGGGAATTTTTTAAAATAATTGAATTTTTTATGAATAGTAAAATACAGTAATTTACAGTATATATACATTTTAAGTTAAATACACTGTTAATTGAGCCATTAATGATGTAATCCCCATAATCTAGAACTCCCATTTATTATTTTAATATATATTGTGATATTGATTAAACTATTCATTGTCTTGAGGAAAAATAATAAAGTAATGAATAAAATAATGAGAAAACACCACTCTCCACCACTATAAATACCACACCTCACCACCTCTTTTACTCACACCTATAAATCATTGAAGCTTGTCCATATTATGCTATAACCTCTTACCAATTCACTCCCGAATTTATAGGATCCCTTGTTTTCAACAAAATACCAAACCCCTTTTCCTAAGGAGGTTCTTAAGGAGGACAAATTCAAGAGGTAAAATCCACTTTCATTTTTTTTAATTTCTTTTTAATTTCTTTTATTTTCTTATTATATCCTCAAATATCCTTATAAAATTAGTATAATAAATACATTATGTTATATATAATGTAATTTTAATGTGTTAATGTAATAATTCATCATCATTTCTCTTCCCCCTCCTTCTGTAATAAAAATGAAAACATCATTTATGATGTGTTAATTTATCACATTCAAGGACGACGAAGTTTCCTATTTCCATTACCTCAAAAACTACTCATAAAAACATTTTTATGGTTAAAAAATATTTTAATATATGTATTATATCCTATTTAATGTTCTATAACCATTTTATATACATAATAATAATTAATAAAACAAAACTAATTTGTGACGATCAGAAAATCGCCAAAATAATCTAAAGGATTATCACTAACATATTATCTAATGGTTCATACTCTCCCAAAATTACCAAATTAATTATATAACCATTTAATATTATTTACATTCCTTAATAACATCTAACTTCAATTCTGGACAACCATTCTCATTTTACATGATTTTCCATACACGTATACAAGTAAACCGATCATGAAAACCAAGGAAACCAACACTCCCGAATGATGAAATTAAATATCATAACCCATAAAAATGGAAATAAATGAACTTAATAAAATTATAATAAATCAAATAAATTTATAAAAGTTTCTGAATTAATTAATTAATGGATTTAATCTAATTATATAGGACATTAAGATTAAGTGTAGAACAATTTTAGATATAAGGTAAGTGATTCTCTCAGAACCCTCATTTTCCCTTCGAGTTACAACTTTTCTCTCTTTAACCCAATGTAAATATTATTTATTTTTATATAATTATTATAAATTATAGTCATATGTTCCAAATCATGTATCAAGATTAGCACACCCTTCTTTGATAGGGAAATACATGTTTTAGCAAAATTCTCTTCTTAATTCTTCCCGATAAGCAATCCCAACTAAAGGAAACATCTTGATTTCTTACCCATTTTTAAGTGCACTACATAATATGTTTTAAGACACAATTAAGTTTATAAAATTACTCATTTTAACATGAAAAAATTTCTTGGTTCATTTCTGGTTTTATACAGACAATTATACCCTTTTCCATTTTAAAGAATCCATAAAATTTTCCATTAAACCGCACTAAAATGTTTTATTTCTAAAGTTTCTTAAACACTATTTTTATTTGTTTTAACATAATTTTTACATAAATAATCATGATAAATTACTATTTTCCCTTATTAATTTCTATTTATGATTTAAATATATTCTTTCGTGGACATAATTATGATATTCCCTTTTGATATGCCTTTTGACATGATTATGATATCCAAATCTTTCCCTAGGTAAACCTTATGTTTATGTTTGATTCATTATGTATGATTATTTATTTGGAACACATATTTATGAACAATTTAGGATGTATTCTCTCGGATATTGGTCAATGCATTGGGTAATGTTTAGTATAATGAGACGTCATGTGCAACAATCTTGGTGGTTAACCTTGACTCGTGCTCCATGTGCAATGGTCTTGGTGGTTAACCTTGGCTTGTGCTCCTCCATGTGAAATTATCCTTTACTCACAATTATGTCATTTTTATGTTGTTTTCACATTCCTATGATTCCATGACTACATTATCCCATGTTCTATATATTATGATTCCATATGTTTATTCAAGTTCCTTGCATTTTTAGGTCATCATGTTGTGCCTTCTAACCCATGTGCTATGCTTTTTTATTATGTTTATTCCCTTATTGGGCCTTTTAAAACATCCATTTGTTAATTTATTTTCCAGGTTATACCATATAGATACAATGACTCAAATAGTGTTATGAGATCATTATGAATATTAGATAAAAGATGTTTTTATTTTGGTATCATGTTTTCAGTTTTATATACCTAATCCTCTAAAGAAACTAGACTTTACAATCCTTGGTTTATATTTAATGGTTAATTTAACTTAAAATTATGTTTTAATTTGTGTAAAAGGATAATGTCACTATAGTTGGTATTTTAGGATGGTATAGTTATTTTTAGAGATTAGTACTATAGAAATTTAGTAAGAATCATAGTGTTAATTCTTTAACCATGGATAAATCAGATTTAAAATTAGGGTATCATAAGTTAGGATATACTTTTCATTTTCAAGTTTATCCTTCTATGTTAAATGTTTTATTTTTTTTATACTTATTAGATAACTATTAAATATCTATAATTATACATTAATTTTCTTATTTAATGGATGGAAATAGAAGAACCCATGCCAAAAATCATTGTTATAGGATGTGTGATGATTTCCCTAATGATATTACAAATATGATGGGGAAATGTGCTCAAAAAATTATGACATTACTTTATCAACCATCACAAGTTATGAATAATAACATGAATCGCGTGAAATAACCTCCTTATCCTATGGAAGAGCTAGTTGCAGTTAAATACTTTATGCGATAAAGGACTCCCATGTTTAGTGGATCTTTTGATCCCCTCCTCATAGAATAATGGATTGACTCCATTGAGAAAATATTCTTTGTCCTTTAGTTCTCAGAAGAAGATAATGTTGTACTGGAAGTATATCATTTTTATGGGGAATATGATCAGTGGAATATGAAAAAAACTTCACAAGACTTTCATGATATGACTTTGAATATTTCATGAACAATGAAATCAAGGCAGATTACTTCTTTAGTAGACTAAAGAAGAGTCTAAGAAAAGAGTTGGAAATTCATGACTTTGATATCTATGAGGATATTGTTCATTATACCCTAAAGATTGAAATAAATATTGGATACTCTCAATGTTCTTGTGGTCTTGAGTATAAAAATCGGAAAATGGAGTTTAATATAGGAGGATCAATAGATAAATCCCATGATAGAAAGAAAACCCAGCATCCCACATCTAAAAATTATGGGAAGAAGCATACTGAGAACTATCTAAGGGGAACCAGGAAATTCTTCAAATGTGGAAGAACGAGGAATATAGCTAATAACTTCCAAATGAATATGAATAATACAACTAATGTGGAAGAAGAAAGGAAGGTTAAAATCAACACTCAGCCTGCAGCACAATGCTTTACCTACAAGGAACATGCGAATTATATGAACCATTGTCCTAAGCCAAGGGTTGTTGGGGGGGGGGGATCAACAACCACAATCTCCAAGGTAGCAAGGAAGGTAATATTCTATCACTACAACTAAGGTGGATCACGACAATAATATGGTGAAGGTAAACTAGTTATTAATTCAATAATAGTGAATGTACTATTTGATTTTGGTTTCTTTCATATATTTAGAGTTTAGTAGAACTATTCAAACACCACCTTAAATTATAGAGGTTGAGTTATCTATGTGAACATAAAATAAAGTAAATTATTAAATACAAAGTATATAAATCTTCTTTAGTTAATTTTTGTAGATTGAAACACCCAAAAAATATTATCTTAGTTTCTTTGGTGGAGTTTGATGCTATATTGGGCATGTATTGGCTATCTTTATACAAATCCAACATCAACTGTCAGGAAAGGGAGATCACTCTTCACATCTCTAGATATCCTCCAATTCTATATAAGTGTAAGGAGGAGGATGAATCTACATCAGAATCATTTTATTAATTTTGGATATTATTTCCTTATGAGAAAGTATATCTAGCTTAAATGATTGAGACAAAGGAGAGGATCATGATCAAATAAATTTTCATTATAAGGGACTATACTAGTGTATTCCCTGAAGAATTACCTAGTCTTACTCCTGATTAAGAGTTTGAGTTCTCAATTTAACTTATTCTTGGATTTATTCATATATTAAATACACCTTATAAAATGTACACCATTGAGTTGGAAGAATTAAATAAGTAGTTATAGGAGAATATGTATAGGGGTTTTTTTATGCCTGAGTGCTTCACCATGGGGTGCATCAATCATTTTGATAAAAAAGAAGGATGAATCGATGCTCCTTTTCATTGATTATAATGAACTTGATAAAATCATGATAAATAACAAGTATCTCCTACAATAGATAGATGATTTTTTTGATCAACTATATGGGGACAAGTATTTCTCTAAGGTGGACCTTTAGTCAGTATATCACCAACTAAAGGTGAGGAAATAAGATATTCCCAATACTTCCTTTAGAACACAACATAGAAACTATGAGTTCATAATGATTCCCTTCGAACTCACTAATGCTACAAAAATTTTCATGGATTTAATGAATAGAGTCTTTAGAGATTACCTTGACCAATTTCTGGTAGTCTTTATTGATGATATTATGATATGATCCAAGATAATGGTGGAACATGAGGAGAATTTTAAGACTATGTTGAAGACTTTGTGAAGGGAGAAAAATTATGTAAAGTATAGTAAATGTGAGTTCTATATGGAGTAATTATCATTCTTGGGTAATGTAATAACCAACAAAAGGATATCTGTGGACCCTTACAAAATAAATACAATACAACAGTGGCCCCGGAAAGAATATATAACAAAGTTCCATTTTCCCTTGGATTAGATGGGTATTATAGGTGATTTGTGAATAAATTATCATGATTTTCAAACCCACTGACCAAGCTGACTTGTAAGGGAGGGAATATTTTCTGGACCAGTGAATGTGAAACCTGATTCAAATAGTTGGAAAATAGGATTATCATTGCCCCAATACTTATACTACCTATAATTGGGGGACTCTTCATACTATAAAGTGATGATTAAAATAAGTTATTAGTCCATATATTTATGAAAAATTATAAAGTGATACCCTACACCTCAAGGTAGTTGAAAATTCATGAGCAAAACTATCCCATGCATGATTTGGAGTTTGTAGCTATGATCTTTATGTTGAAAATATGGTGGCATTACATATAATGGGATAAGTTTGAAATATATAATAATCATAAAATCCTCAAGTATATATTCACATAGGAGGATCTTAATATGTACTAGTGAAGACTGTTAGATCTCATCAAGGTTTACGACTTCTCAATCCACTACCATCCTGGTAAGGAAAATAATGTGGAATATGATCTAAGAAGAAAGGATATTGCATCTTTATCAATGATAAGAATTTATAAGGATAAAATCTTTTTATACCTTCGAAGGATGGACATGGGAAACATTAACAAAGGAACACCATCAATCCTTTATCAAATTATTTCTCAACCATCCATTATGGAGAAAATAATGGATTCTCAATGAAATGATGTGGAAAATCAGAAAAAGGAAGAAATTATTAGAAATGGGAAATCCTTGGAGTTAAAAATGGCTAAGGAAGGAGTCATGATATTTGGTTCATAAATATGTGTAATATCTAATCTGGAATTAAAGATCTTATAAATGATGAACATATCTCAAACTTATCTATTCACCTAGGGAGAAAAAATATGTATCGAGATCTATGAGATAACTATTGGTGGGATAATTTGAATAAGGAGATCAATGAATATACATCTAAGTTCTTGGTATGTTAGCAAGTGAAAAATGAAAGGAAAAAAGTCTAAGGGGATGATGCAACTATTACCCATACTAACATGGAAGCAGGAAAACATCACCATAAACTTTTTCACTGAACTTCCAAAGATATCCAAAGGAAACAACGCTATATGGGTTACTATGGATCATCTCACAGAGACAAATCACTTTATCTCAATTCAAGAGGACTTATCAGTAGAGAAAATTTCATGGATATACACTAGAGAAGTGGTAAGGATGCATGGAGTACCACTTTCAATTGTATCTGATCGAGATCCAAGATTCATCTCCAAGTTTTAGAAATATATCCAACATGATCTGAATACTAAACTGAGATTTAATACAGATTATCACCCTCAAACTAATAGCCAATATGAAAAAACTATTTAGATACCAGAATACATGTTGAACATGTTTTATATATACTTACAAGGAGGATGGGGAAAATATATTCCTCTTTTTAAATTCTCTTACAACAACAGTTTCCAATCAAGCATCCAAATGGCTCCATATAAAGCCCTTTATTGAAAAATATGCCTAAAACTGACATTATGGGATAAATTTGGTGAACTTTAGCTACTTAGACCTCAAATGGTCGAATAAATGGTATATAAGGTGAAGGAAATTCAGTATCATATCAAGGAATACCCAAATCGACAAAATAAATGTGTAGAAAATCATCGATGAGACTTAGAGTTTAAGGTTAGAGACATGGTATTAATACTCATATCTCCATGGAATAGGATCATGAGATTTGTGAAGAAAGGAAAGGTGAGTCCCAGGTACATTGACCCATTATAGATTCTTGATCATGTTAGAGTGGTGGCCTATTGACTATTACTTCCACCAAACATGTATTAAGTACACAATGTATTCCATGTATCCCTCTTGAGGAAGTACATATGATCAATATAATGTAATGAATTCATAGGTGGTACAATTGGATAATGATCTCTCTTACAAGGAGCATCCAGTTAAAATATTAGATCATAGAGATAAAGTTTTACGCAACAAGACTACTCACTTGGTCAAAGTATTATGGAAGAACTATAAGTATGAAGAGGCAACATGGGAACCAAATGAAGTGATGAAAGAGAAGTACCCTCACTTTTTTTACCATAGTATGTAAAACAAAATTTCACGGGAGAAATTTCATAAGGGGGGAAGAACATAACTACCCAAAATTATAATAACGGAAATTCCCTTCTTATAATTATGTAATATAGTGTAAATCACATAAAATCACCTAGAAAACACAATACAAACTTTATAAATGAAGAATTAAAATAATAAGATGTATTTATAGAAATTAAGGAACCTAAACCAATATAATAGTAACTTGATCTTTGGAATTATAATATGACCCTTATAAATTGTAAACCATCTAATAGAATGGTAACTTCACCAATGAAAGTATAAATTAAAATTAGGCAAATTATAAATTGTAATATGATATAATTTTATCGTAGTATAAGTAAATAAATGTTTTATAAATTATCAATTAAGTGTTGATATTTTTATAAAACATAAATGTTTATTTTAAATTTTATAATTAATATAATGATTTAAAAGAAAATTCATTTTCATAAAATGTATTCGTAAATTTATATTTTTTTCTTATGATTATAAGATATTTTTATGTGACCTTAATTAATTTTTCAAATTTTTATAAAATTAGTTAAAATTTTAAAATTTGTATTTTCCAAGTAAATAAAGATTTTAATTAAAAATTAAATTTAGAAAATTTAGAAAATTATTTTCATAAAATGGAGTTCATTTTTAAAATTTTACTCATTAAAGAATGGTTAGAGTGATTTTTTGTGATTTTTTTAAAATAATTATATTTTTGGTCAAGAGTAAACTACTGTAATTTATTGTATATATACATTATAAGTTAATTGAATTATTACTTGAGTTATTGTTGATATAATCAAAATAATAATGAACTAAAATTAATTATTTTAATATATTTAGTGATAATTCTAATTCTATTTATAGTATTGAGGAAATATAATAAACTAATGAATAAAATAATGAGAAAACACCCCTCTCTTCCACTATAAATACCATCCCTCACTAACTCTTTTCTCCACACTTATAAAGCCTTGAATCTTTTCCAAATTCTAACAAAACCTATTACCAAGTATCTCCCCCATAACTAAGATTACTTGGTCTAAAAAAATGGCCAAAACCCATTCCATTAAGAGGTTCTCAGGGAGAAGAAATTCAAGAGGTAAAATCCTCTTTCATTCTCTTTTAATTTCTTTTATTTTCTTATTCTATCCTCGCACACTTATCCAAGTGACCTGAAAACTTCAGTATATTATAAATATTGAAATTTTATCTTGTTGATTTAATAATCCATCATCATTTCTCTTCCCCTATCATTTTTTACTAAAAATTAAAACATCATCCGTGATGTGTTAATTTATCGCATTCAAGGATGATGAAGTTTTCAATTTCCATAACCTCCCTCAAGAATGATCATAAAAATATTTTTATGGTTAAACTAGATTATAATATATATCTTACAATGTATTTAATTTTATATAACCACTTTATATACATAATATTACTTAATAAAACAAAACTAGTTTGTGATGATCAAAAAACCGCCAAAATAATCTAAACGCTAATTACTAATGTCTTATCTAAGGATTCAACCTCACCCAAAATAACTAAATGAATTATATAACCAGTTAATCTTATAAATGTTCATTAATAACATATAACATCAATTCTATACAACAATTCTCATTTTACATGATTTTATGTACATGTATACAAGTAAACCAATCAAGAAAACCAAGGAAACCAATGCTCCCGAAAGATGAAATTGAATCTCATAACCCATAAAAAAGGCCATAAATGAACTTAATAAAATTATAATAAATTAAATAAATGTATAAAAGGTTCTAAACTAAATAATTAATGGATTTAATATGATTATCCAGGACATTAATATCATGTTCAAAATAGTTTTAGATATAAAGTAAGGGATTCTCTCCGAACCCTTATTTTTCTTTCAGGTTACATTTTTTTCTCTTTAACCTAATGAAAATCTTCTTTATTTTTTATATACATAATCTAAATTCTATGTATATGTTCCAAAATCATTTATCTAGATCATTAAATCCTTCTTTGATGGGGAAATACATGTTTTAAAAAAATCCCATTCTCAATTCTTCCTGATAAGTAAGACCGATAATAGAACACTTTCTAATTTCTTACCCTTTTTCAAGTGTTATAACACCCTGAGATTTTGAGAATTATTATTTTTTGAATTAATTTATCTTATAAATATTTTTCATATTCCCATAAAATTGGAAATATATATATATATATATATATATTAAAACACTAAGTCAAAAATTTATTTCACATGCAATACCCACTTGGCTTGCGCTACATGCAATACCAACTTGGCTTGCACTACAAGAAACACCAACTTGGCGTACGATGCACACAACACAGAGTTTCAATGAAACATCACTTTTTTTTGTTTTAATTATTTAAATAAGATAATTATAACCTATATATAAAAATTAGTAATAACTACTTTTCAAATAATTTTGTTTTATATAAATAAAACATATTGATAATGAAAGATAATGTTTTTGGTAATGTCCTTTTATGTTAAAAATATTGTTTTCTTGAATGAATCACTTTAAATAATAAAATTAATTTTATAAAAATTTATAAATTTAATTGGATAAAATAAAATTCATTTTTTAATTCATAACATCAAAATTATACTCAGTTTAATTTTTTATATTTTTCTAAGAAACTTCGTTTTTTGATAAATAGTGAAAAGTACCGCTTTTTAGTGAAAAACTGCATTTTTTATAATTAATTATTAAGTGTAAATGAGATTATAAATATTTTTAAGGTCAAATTATATTAATATTACATCTATTAATATAATAGTATGAAATTTACTTTGAACCTAAATATAAAATCTTAACAAAATTTTGAACTTTTTCCTACTTTAAAACTCTATTATTTCAACCTCTCTCAGGGATTATAACTAATATTAATTTTGCTTCTTCTATGAAGTGAATTTAAAAAATCACAATAAAATATTGTATTTATTCTAATATTTAGAGTCTAATTAGACCATGTTAATTTTTTAACCACAATTATTAGTAAAAGTGATTAAAATTAATCACAACGGTTAAAGCCAAATTAAGCTCAATTAGGGACCAAACCTTAAAATTAAGGGCCCAAATGACCTAGAAACCTGTATAAAACCAATAGTATGTCCATATTTCGGTCATAAACCTTCCATTATAGAGTTTTTTTGGTTTGGTAAGACTGTTTTAGGCAAGAACACCTGCACACCTAATTTGTTTCTAAAAATTCCATGTTAGTCCTTTTTCTACCCTATAAAAGGCCACCACCTCTACCTATTCCTCACACCTCTAAAAACTTTTTATTTATCCCAATATCTGATCATTTAGCCTAAAAAAAATCCTCCCTTTGACTTTTAAGCCTCTCTCTTGGCAGAAACCCTCTCAATAAAACTTTTTGGCACAAACCAAAAGGATTTACCCGATTAAGAGGTAACGTCTTCTCTCAACCTCCTTTCCATTATTTTCCTTATCCACCCCATAAAATATCTTTATTACCTTATTTTGTAACAAAAAAATTATCCTCAATTTACTATGATGTTTTTATGAAAAGGTTCTGACCTACACTTACACACACCTTCATCTAATGGATGTTGAACACACTATTTCTGTGTTTGGAAAACTAGTGCCTCACGAAATGATGATTGTTCATTTATCCTTTACCACCAATCATGGTGGAAATTATAATGGAAAATCTATTTATATATGTAATAAATTATATTTATTATTTATTTAATATTATTTATTCCTTTTACATCACACTTATTTTACCTTCAATTTGGTGTTTATATGATAATCTCGTTTGAGGATGTGTGGACTACTACCCCCTCAAAGCGATGTGATTCATTTACACACCACATAGAATGTATTAAGGATGGGTTTAATGAAATTATATGATATATATTATATATAAATTCTACTATAATAATTATATATATATATACATACAAATATATACATATTTCATTTACATACTTTCTTTAAAAATGGAAATGAAAATGGAAAACAACGTTCATGCGTACGTATGACTTACCATCTCCCTGAACAGTGTATTCAATTATGTACTTAATTTTGCTATTTATTATTATAATATAATTATACTGGATATAAATGATAATTATATCATGTTATACATTTTGGAATTATGATATAAGTATAAGGATCAACGATATAACAAATTAAGACACATGTTAAGAACAAAGTGAATATTACCCGAAGTGAAACTTTAATATAGGATTGTTAAAAAGTGGGTAATATAAGGTCATAATAAAATAATATATGATAATATATATAATAATATTATTCTATAAAAAATGTATAATAAACTTATATTTATTATATAGGAAGCTTGTACGAGTATGGAGAGAGTCAAGACACAAGGTAAGGGGATTTCATCTCACTTTTAATTTATGTGATATACAAGCTATGTTCGCCACTCTTTACTTTTTTGTAGTATATGTACTTCCTGTTATTGTATTATATGTATCTTGTAAAAAAATTTATGTTTATTCACATTACAATTTGATTATTCTTTCATGGAGTTTAATTTTCAAAAGTTACCAAATTGTTAAAAATGTTTTTGTCCCAATTTTCCTTCTTTAAGACTCATTTTTTTTAAGCACCTAAACTCTTTTCTGAGGTGCATATACTTCCATTTTACATTCAATAACTTTAATATAAATCTTTTCATGATATTATATGCTTAATTTAATTAAATTTCCTTACATGGAGAGCATGATCCGAAGATACCAAGTTATAAGTGTTTATTGAGGCAATCTCATTACTTTTCGAGATAGTTTATATTTATACTTCCTTTAATGAAATATTATTATCCATCTCTTAGTAATATTCACGAGTTTACTTATACTATGTTATTTCATGCTATAATCATGAATTGGTACCCTTTTATACTCTTTGGTAGATAATATAGTTAAGAAATTGTTTTTAGGAAATCCCAACTTTATCCTCTCTTCGGTCAGAAATCTATGTTTTCTAAAAAGTGTTTCTATGAATATTATACCATTCCCCTATAATATCTAAAATACATTTTTACCACTTTTTTATTTTAACATTATCTTCAAGGGAATAATCTTATTTATTTATGAATAAGGAAATTTTATATCCTTCTTATCGTGATAAAGGAATGTTCTTTTGACCTCATACGACATGCACGGATTTACCTACTGTCATTTTTTCAAATATCCCTTTACATTGTTAAAAAGGATAATATTTAAGATAATGTTTTTAAAATTAATTTTCAAGGAAAATTGTTTTCAAAACTTTTTCAAAATTATTTTATATTTTTTCATGGAAAATTATTTTCAAAATGTTTTCAAGCCCTATTTACGAGTTTTCAAAGTGTTTTCAAAGAAATGGTTTTCAAAACATTTAAAATCATCTTTTATAAGTTTTCAAGAAAAATAGTTTTCAATTTTTTTAAAATTTCCTTCTATAATTTTTCAAAAAAATTACTTTCAAAACGTTTTCAATATTTCTTTCAATGTTTTCAAATTATTTTCAAATAAATGGGTTTCAAAAAAATTTCAATATTTATTTAAATGTTTTCAAATGTTTTCAAAGAAAATGGTTCTTAAAATGTATTGAATATTATTTTAAAAAATTTCAAGGAAAAAGGTTTTAAAAATGATTTGATGTATTCTTTATAATATTTAAAGGTATATTCTATGAAAATTATTTTGGAATGGTTTTATGTATTAAAAATACTTTTTCAAACATGAAAGGATATTTTCCTAAAGAAACATTTTTAGAGGATGTTTCAAAATTATTTTCTATATAAGATGACATTTGTTGATGTTACTCATACATTCTAAGAAATTATCTAAAGGTTACATTCAAATCCTTTCTATTAATGAGTTATAATTAATGTCATGATCTTTATGAAACACATTTATCCTTACCGAGTTATAAGTATATGAAATCCATTTCTCTTTTATGGGTTATTCTTTTAATGAAAGGATTATGAAACCCGTATCTTTACTTAGGTTATGATATACTTAAATGTTTATGATATCCGTTTCATTTCATGGAATATGATATGTTCATTTATTATCTTGTGTCATATGTATGCATGATTTAATTATGTTATGGGTGAGACCTACATCCCCCTCCAATGAATCAGATAAAGATTTATATCTCACAAGATAAACAGGGATAGAATGAGGGTTTACTCAGTTTAGTAATACAAGGTAGTAATGAGGGTGCACTTGGTTCAGTAATACATGGCAAGAATGAGGTTTTACTCAGTTCAGTAATAGAGGGATAGAACGAGGGTTTACTCAGTTTTCAGTAATATATAGAAGGAACAGGGGTTTACTCGGTTTAGTAATACAAGGCTGGAATGAGGGTTTACTCAGTTCAGTAATACAGGGTTGGAATAAGGTTTTACTTGGTTGAGTAATACAGGGTTGGAATGAGGGCTTACTTAGGTAATTAATATAGGGTAGGAATAAGGTTTCACTTAGTTCACTAATATAGGGCTAGAATGGTGGTTCACCTGGTTCAGTAAAAGACTTTTTCAACTAAGATGGTATTGGCAGTGATGCCTTTGATACTATGGAAATCATATTAAGTGATTATGTGTTTCCACAATTCCATGTCTTACTTATATGTTATGATATCAGGGATTATGTCCTTTACTTCCTTTTGATTCATGTTTTATGAACTATTAAGCTTTATGACATGATTCATGTATATGATCTTTTATATATAGGGTATGATCTTCTATTTTCATGATCATGTTATCATACCCTTATTCTCATTTTTATGCTAACATGTCTCCCTTGTTTACCCTAACTATGCATTTGAGATCACCCCTTTCTATGTTTCCTTCCCCAGGTTATGAAGATAAGCATTATGTTTTATGTGTCTAAGAAGGGTGCTAGTCACGAAGAACCTAGTAGGAGACAATGTTTCTCACTTAAGTACTAGTTTTTATGTTTCCATTTTTCCAAAGGCACTATACCAACTATGATCTTTGGGAATCTTTTTGTATAATTTTTAAGTATTCCACAAATGTTATGAAATGTCTATGTTTGTAAAGTTAGGGTCTCATCAGTTGGTATCAAAGAAAAGGTATAATTAACCTTTGGAGATGATAAAACCTTGGGGATATCCCTAGGTTTATTTCTAAGGATATGTTTAGGGATGTCTCTAAGGATAAGTATAAGGATGAGTTAATGTTTAGGAAAATGTCCTGGAATTATGGAAAAGGATAGGGTGAGTGATTTTCAAGAAATACATCCCTGTTTGGATACTGCAAGTTGATGTGGATCTGGAACAGTGGTACCAAGGTGTAAACACTCTTACCAGATGTTTTGGGCTTGACTCAGTGTAATATGATACAAGAAAAAGGGCCTTTCTACACACCTAGTTTTAAATTCTTGGGGGATATGATTTGGGAATTTACAAATTCTTCATGAACCATCATGAAGGATTTAGATATAAGTTATCTATGAATAAACAAGGATAAACTCAATGTTTCATAGATTATGGAAGGTGTAATAATTTAGACATCCAATAAGTAATTATTTTCATGGCTATATGATTTTTTTATATGATAAGTAATGCTCACACTTTGATTTTGGTTTTATTCAATGGAGGGAACCAGAAGGAACTAGATTAATATTGAATGTGATGGAAGAACTTATTTTGGGTAGTTGGTTTCGCCCAAATTTACCCTACAGGTATGTGGTCGTTGTAGTACAGGTAGGGGTCGAATCCACAGGGACCAAAGAAGAAACCTAGAGACACTCTGATTTTGGAAGGATTTGGCTATGGAGTGGCCAACTATTTGGATTGATTTGATTTAAATAACTACTGATTTAATATAATGAAAATAAATTAAAAAATATAATTACTTAGTCTAAAAAAATTAATGGAGATGAGTTGATCCTAAGTTGTTACTAGGGTTAGATTGGATGTATTTATTTTATTAAAACATTCATTTCACTAATTCAAGATGTATCCACAAAATGATACAATTCATCAACATCATTCACCAATTAAATTCCTACACAATTCCAAGGCTAATCACCAATGCACTTACAAGATCAATTTAATGATCACTTCAAGGAATTGGATTGTACTAGCACTTGAAATGTGTCATTGTTAAAGTTGGCGAAAACAGAGAAGAAATTAAATCATCAAATAGAAATATTAATATAATGAAAAGATTACAGAACTTAAGATCATAAATAACATCCAATCTGCCTCATGAAACTCCCTAGGACCAACCCATAAGGGTTTATCCCTCCATTGATTCTATGATCTCAAGGGAAGCGGAAAGTAGACTCATATGGGCGGAATTGAAGAAGCAAAAAACAACAACAACAAAAATGATCACTCCACCATTGTGTGAATAAATTCACAAGTGCTTGTGTGAATAAATTCATACCTTAAATAAATGGTATCAAATTGATAAAAATATGAATATAAAAATATAAAATTAAGAACTTTTATTAAGAACTAATGTGATTCAAACAACTTACATGAGAATGAACAATGATTACAACATCAAATGGATAACAAAACATTACAATGAAACAAAGCATCCAAGATCCCTAAATCCTCCACCACCACTGCCTTAAATAGTAAAAAATGAAGCCTTGACCGAGCCCCCAACATCCCATGTGCCTTTAATTAATTGTGTTGGGGAAAGGTGGGTGGAATATTAATGTAGAGAGACTTTTCCACTTCTTTCCCCGAAGTTGCATCCAGCTTGCATCCACCGGAAAGACGCGCCTAAAGGACCTTCTAGAAGGCCTAATTTGAGTGGTATATAACAGACTTAAATGAATACACCGATGTCCCCTAACAGACTGTAAAATGTAAATCCAAAATAATAAACCGTTAGTGAGATATGATATAAACAGTGGTCTATTTTTCTAGGCCATAGAATATGGCCCAGAATTGAATCTTCAACTTAGGCTTCCATAATCACCACAATTTAAGACGAATCAGCACTAGATCCAGAATAATTATTTGTTCATATATATTTATTCTAGGCTCCCATGAATTTTGGGCTTCATTGGGCCTATATTGTGGGCCCCACATTCCCATCCGTGGAATGATATCCAATCTGCCTTCTCCAGAATTGTTTCCTTTCATCGTCAAATATCCCCATCATCCTTTATGAATCTTCCATTGATCCCTAAATGAAAAATGTTAATATTTATGTTTCTATATATTTCCAAAAATATCAAATTAAAATATGGATAATTAAATTCTTTAAAATTAGATGAAACATTGGGCCTAAATTGGTGCATATTAGGCATGAAGTGCACAAATGACGAGAATGGAAGTTCAAAATTAAAATCTACTAACTCAGGCCCATAAGATCAAAAATGAACATTTAATACCCTTAAAATTTAATAAAAATATGTGTTTTTATTGGATAATCACACCCCCCAAATTGAGTTTTGCTAGTCCCGAGAAAAATATATCTCACAAAAATGAAATTCGAATGACCTTTTCCAAAAACATTTTTATACACATTTCTCACCCAAAGATCTCATACCAAACAATTATGAAACCCATCAAAAATAATTTAAGAAAAGATATGTCCACAGGCATATATCAAGGCCAAGACCATTAATTTGTTCAAATTCATCCCCATATTTCATCCAAATTCAATTAAGCATGATGAAGTGTTGTGCGTCACAATAGACATGGGGATTAATTTTCATTCGAGAGAGAATAGATGGAAGCGCTAGGAGAAATCAAATTTTAATAATAATATGAGTACTCATTTTTTTTATTTTATTTGTTTTTTTTTATTTTTTTTTCAATTTTTCCATGGTAATTGAAATTGAACTCAATCGAGTCATCCCATGTAGCAAGACTTTGCCGATGACTCCCAGGCTCAAAGACCTTAGGGCACCAAGTGAAGCTCACATACTCCGGCATCATCTTGAGTTAACTCAATCAAAAAAAATTCAAATTATCACAAATAGAGATAAAATTCCAAACTCTGGGCCAGAAAACTATGGAGTCGCGATCCCCAAGTGCAGAAAGCCACACATTAGGTCAATTAATTGTTCTACGCGCAATTGATTTTTTTGAATACTCATGTTAAAATTAAAATGATCGCCAATCCTATGCTATTTATTATGGGTTCCCATGAACTCAAACTAAAACCCCACAATCTAGAGGACGTGCATTGTGTTTTTTTATATAATTGGATGAAAATATAAATGGTGAAAAATCGCATCGGACAACCGCACTTTCCGATATCTATGCACATGAACAAAAACTTGCATTAAAATCAGAATCAAGGCATGAAAAATTATTTGATATCCAATTTCATAGTTTATAATGTGTGTTATCATGTTCAAGGTTAATAAAATTTTTCCTTCTATACATTTTCATCTCCTCCCCAACTTAGAATAACACTGTTAATAGTGTTTAAAGAATTGAAACATAGAAGGGGTAGGATAGAAGTTCAATGAAGACATTGAAAATGAAAATTATGGAATGAAGTCACCTGGTTGTTGATGTTGAAAATACATTCCCATGTATCCTTTCAGTTTTGGTTTCTCTCCCAATGTCTTGGACGGTTGTGACCATCTTTTCCCAATGACCTATGACATGCCATTAATTTTTTTTATAAATGTTTTTTTTCCATTTTTTTAACCAAAAAAACATAAAAATAACATAAACTGATGATACATTATCTTCTCTTAAATTTCTGGGTAAGGTATTACTCAGGGATCACACCGCGTGACATGGATGAATACGGTGCTCCCCTTTCATACCCATCCTTACTCATAAAATAAGAACAGGTCAACAATCTATTTTTTTTAAATTACCTACAAAAATATAAAATAAAAATAAACTGATGATACATTGTCTTCTTTATATTTTATGGGTAAGTTATTACTCAGGGATCAAACCGCGTGACACGGCGCCAAAATTTGGTTGCGCCCAAATTTACCCTATAGGTATGCAGTTGTTGTAGTATAGGTAGGGGTCGAATCCACAGGGACTGAAGAAGAAACCTAGAGACACTCTGATTTTGGATGGATTTGGCTATGGAGTGGACAACTATTTTGATTGATTTGATTTGAATAACTACTGATTTAATCTAATGAAAATAAATTAAAACATAAAATTACTTATTCTAAAACAATTAATGGAGATGAGTTGATCCTAAGTTGTTACTAGGGTTAGATTAAATGTATTTATTTTCTTATAACATTCGTTTCACTAATTCAAGACGTATCCACAAAATGATATAATTCCTAAACATCATTCACCAATTTAATCCCCACAAAATTCCAAGGCTAATCACCAATTCACTTAAAGGATCAATTTAATGATCACTTCAAGGAATTGGATCGTACTAGCACTCGAAATGTTTCATTGTTAAAGTTGGCAAAAACAAAGAAGAAATTAAATCATCAAATAGAAATCTTAAAATAATGAAATGATTACAGAAATTAAGATCAAAAAATAACATCCAATCTGCCCCATGCAACTCCCTAGGACCAACCCATAAGGTTTTATCTCTCCATTGATTCTATGATCTCAAAGTAAGCGGAAAGCAGACTCATAGGGGCGGAATTGAAGAAGCAAAAGGAACAACAACAAAAATGATCACTCCACCGTTGTGTGAATAAATTCACAAGTGATTGTGTGAATAAATTCACACCTTAAAGAAATGGTATCAAATTGATAAGAAAAATAATAGAAAATAGAAAATGAAGAACTTTTATTAAGAACTAATGTGATTCAAACAACTTACATGAGAATGAAGAACGATTACAACATCAAATGGACAGCAAAACATTACAATGAAACAAAGAATCCAAGATCACTAAATCCTCCACCACCACTGCCTTAAATAGGGAAAAATGAATCCTTGGACGAGCCCCCGATATCCCATGTTCCTTTAATTAATTGTGTTGGGTAAAGGTGGGTGGAACATTAATGTAGAGAGACTTTTCCACTTCTTTCCCCGAAGTTGCAGCCAGCTTGCATCCACCGGAAAGATGCGCCTAAAGGACATTCTAGAATGCATAATTTGAGTGGGAACTAGACGTCTTAAATGAATCTCCGGATTTCCCCTAACATCCTATAAAATATCAGCCCAAAATAATAAGCCGTTCGCGAGATATGATATAAATAGTGGGTTGTTTTTCTGGGTCGTAGAATCTGGCCCATAATTGAATCTTCAACTTGGGTCACCATAATCAACACCATTTAGGAAAAATTAGCACTAAATACAAAATAATTATTTGTTCATATATATGTCTTCTGGGATCCCATGAATTTTGGGATTCATTAGGCCTATATTATGGGCCCCACATTCCCATCAGTGGGATGATATCCAATATGCCTTATCCAGAATTGTTTCCTTTCATCGTCAAATATCCCCATCATCCTTTATGAATCCTCCATTGATACCTGAATGAAAAATGTTAATATTTATGTTTATATCCATTTCCAAAAATATAAAATTAAAATATTTATAATTACATTATTTAAAATCAGATGAAACATTGGGCCTAAATTGGTGCATATTAGGCATGAAGTGCACAAATGATGAGAATGGAAGTTCAAAATTAAAATCCACTAACTCAGGCCCATAAGATCAAAAATGAACATTTAATACCCTTAAAATTTAATAAAAACATGTGTTTTTATTGGCTAATCACACCCCCCAACTTGAGTTTTTCTAGTCCCAAGAAAAATATATCTCACAAAAATGAAATTCGAATGACCTTTTCCAAAAACATTTTAATACACATTTCTCACCAAAATATCACATACCAAACAATTATGAACCCCATCAAAAATAATTTACAAAAATCTATGTCCATAGGAACATCTCAAGCCCAATCCCATTACTTTGTTCAAATTCATCACCATATTTCATCCAAATTCAATTAAGCATGATGAAGTGTTGTGTGTCACAATAGACATGGGGGTTCATTTTCATTCGAGAGAGAAAATATGGAAGCGCTAGGGGAAATCAAATTTTAAAAATAAGATGAGTACTCATTTTTTTAATTTTTTTTGTTTTTTTTGGATTTTTTTTTGCAATTTTGCCACGGTAATTGAAATTGAACTCAATCGATTCAACCTATGCAGCAAGACTTTCTCGATGACTCCCAGGCTCAAAGACCTTAGGGAACCAATTGAAGCTCACATACTCAGGCATCATCTCGAGTTAACTAAATCAAAAAAAAATTCAAATTATCAAAAATAGAGATAAAATGCCCAACTCTGGGCCAGAAAACTATGGATTCGCGATCCCCAAGTGCCAAAAGCCACACATTAGGTCAATTCATTGCTCTACGCACAATTTTTTTTGAATACTCATGATAAAATTAAAATGATCTCCAATCCTATGCTATTTATTATGGGTCCCCATGAACTCAAACTAAAACCCCACAATCTAGAGGACATGCATGGTGTTTTTTATATAATTGGATGAAAATATAAACGGTGAAAAATCGCATCGGACAACCGCACTTTCCAATATCTATGCACAAGAACATAAAATTGCATTAAAATCAGAATAATGGCATGAAATATTATTTGATATCCAATTTTAAATTTTAGAATGTGTGTTATCATATTCAAGGTTAATGAAATTTTTCCTTCCATACATTTTTATCTCCTCCCCAACTTAGAATAACACTGTCCCTAGTGTTTAATGAATTGAAACATAGAAGGGGTTGGATAGAAGATGAAGAAAGACATTGAAAATGAAAATTATTGAATGAAGTCACCTGGTGGTTGATGTTGAAAATGCATTCCCATGTCTTGTTTTAGTTCTGGTTTGTCTCCCAATGTCTTGGACATTTCAGACCATATTTTCCCAATGACCTATGACATGCCATTAATTTTTTTTATAAATGTTTTTTTGTATTTTTTTAACCTAAAAAACATAAAAATTACATAAACTGATGATACATTGTCTTCTCTTAAATTTCTAGGTAAGGTATTACTCAGGGATCACACCGCATGACATGGATGAATACGGTTCTCCCCTTTAATACACATCCTTACTCATAAAATAAGAACATGTCAACAATCTATTTTTTTAAATTACCTACAAAAATATAAAATAAAAATAGGCTGATGATAAATTGTCTTCTTTATATTTTCTGGGTAAGGTATTACTCAGGGATCACACCACGTGACATGGCGCCAAAATTTGGTTGCGCCCAAATTTACTCAATAGGTATTCAGTTGTTTTAGTACAGGTAGGGGTCAAATCCATAGGGACCGAAGAAGAAACCTAGAGACACTCTGATTTTGGAAGGATTTGGCTATGGAGTGGTCAACTATTTGGATTTATTTGATTTTAATAACTACTAATTTAATCTAATTAAAATAAATTAAAACATATAATTACTTAGTCTAAAAAAATTAATGGAGATGAGTTGATCCTAGGTTGTTACTAGGGTTAGATTGGATGTATTTATTTTCTTATAACATTCGTTTCACTAATTCAAGATGTATCCACAAAATGATATAATTCCTCAACATAATTCACCAATTTAATCACTAAAAAATTCCAAGGATAATCACAAATTAACTTAGAGGATAAATTTACTGATCACTTCAATGAATTGGATCGTACTAGCACTCGAAATGTGTCATTGTTAAAGTTGGCGAAAATGAAGAAGAAATTAAATCATCAAATAGAAATCGTAAAATAATGAAATGATTATAGAAATTAAGATCATAAAATAACATTCAATATATCCCATGTAACACTCTAGGACCAACCCATAAGATTTTATCCCTCCATTGATTCTATGATCTCAAAGGAAGCGGAAAGCAGACTCATATGGGTGGAATTTAAGAAGCAAAAACAACAACAACAAAAATGATCACTCCACCGTTGTGTGAATAAATTCACAAGTGCTTGTGTGAATAAATTCACACCTTAAAAAAAAGGTATCAAAGTGATAAGAAGAAGAATATAAAAATAGAAAATGAAAACTTTTATTAATAACTAATGTGATTCAATCAACTTACCTGAGAATGAAGAACGATTACAACATCAAATGGATAGAAAAACATTATAATGAAACAAAGCATCCAAGATCCCCAAATCCTCCAAAACTACTGCCTTAAATAGGAAAAAATGAATCCTTGGCCAAGACCCCAACATCCCATGTGACTTTAATTAATTGTGTTGGGGAAAGGTGTGTGGAACATTAATGTAGAGAGACTTTTCCACTTCTTGCCCCGAAGTTGCAGCCGGCTTGCATACACCGGAAAGAGGCACCTAAAGGACCTTCTATAAGGCAGAATTTCAGTGGCCCCTAAAATAATTAAATGAATCCCCAGATGTACCCTAATAGTCTGTAAAATTTCAGCTCAAAATAATAAGCCGTTCACGAGATATGATATAAATAGTGGGCTGTTTTTTTGGGCCACAGAATGTGGTCCAGAATTGAATCTTCAACTTGGGCTGCCATAATCCCCACCATTTAGGACGAATTAGCACTGTATCTAGAATACTTATTTGTCCATATATATGTTTTCTAGTCTCCCATTAATTTTGGGCTTCATTGGGCCTATATTTTGGGCCCACATTCCCATCAGTGGGATGATATCCAATCTATCTTCTCCAGAATTGTTTCCTTTCACCATCAAATATCCCGATCATCCTTTATGAATCCTCCATTGATCCTTGAATTAAAAATGTTAATATTTATGTTTATATCCATTTCCCAAAATATCAAATTAAAATATGGATAATTACATTCTTTAAAATCAGATGAAACATTGGGTCTAAATTGGTGTATAGTAGGCATGAAGTGCACAAATGATGAGAATAGAAGTTCAAAATTAAAATCCACTAACTCAGGCTCATAAGATCAAAAATGAACATTTAATACCCTTAAAATTTAATAAAAACATGTGTTTCTATTGGCTAATCACACCCCCAACTTGAGTTTTTCTAGTCCCGAGAAAAATATATCTCACAAAAATGAAATTTGAATGACCTTTTACAAAAAAAATTTAATACACATTTCTCACCCAAAGATATCATACCAAACAATTATGAAACCAATCAAAAATAATTTAAATAAATCTATGTCCATAGGCATATCTCAAGCCCAAGCCCATTCCTTTGTTCAAATTCATCGCCATATTTCATCCAAATTCAATTAAGCATGATGAAGTGTTGTGCGTCACAATAGACATGGGGGTTCATTTTCATTCTAGGGAGAAAGATGGAAGCGCTAGGAGAAATCAAATTTTCATAATAAGATGAGTACTCGTTTTTTTTAAAATTTATTTCTTTTTTTTTCATTTTTTTTGCAATTTTTACATGGTAATTGAAATTGAACTCAATCCTGTCAACCCATATAGCAAGACTTTTCTGATGACTCCCAGGCTCAAAGACCTTAGGGCACCAAGTGAAGCTCACATACTCAGTCATCATCTCGAGTTAACACAATACAAAAAAAATTTCAAATTATCACAAATAGAGATAAAATTCCCAACTCTAGGCCAGACAACTTTGGAGTCGCGATCCCCAAGTACCGAAAGCCACACATTAGGTCAATTCATTGCTCTACGTGCAATTGATTTTTTTGAATACTCATGTTAAAATTAAAATGATCAACAATCCTATGCTATTTATTATGGGTCCCCATGAACTCAAACTAAAACCCAACAATCTAGAGGATGTGAATTGTGTTTTTTTATATAATTGTATGAAAATATAAACGGTGAAAAATTGCATCGGACAACCGCACTTTCTAATATCTATGCACATGAACATAAACTTGCATTAAAATCAGAATCAAGGCATGAAAAATTATTTGATATCCAATTTCAAAGTTTAGAATGTGTGTTATCATGTTCAAGGTTAATGAAATTTTTCCTTCAATACATTTTCATCTCCTCCCCAACTTAGAATAACAATGTCCCTAGTGTTTAAAGAATTTAAACATAGAAGGGGTAGGATAGAAGTTCAACAAAGACATTGAAAATGAAAATTATGGAATGAAGTCACCTGGTGGTTGATGTTGAAAATTCATTCCCATGTCTCCTTTCAGTTCTGGTTTGTCTCCTAATGTCTTGGAAGGTTGTGACCAGCTTTTCCCAATGACCTATGACATGCCATTAATTTTGTTTATAAATATTTTTTTCTATTTTTTTAACCTCAAAAACATAAAAATAACATAAACTGATGGTACATTGTCTTCTCTTAAATTTCTGGGTAAGTTATTACTCAGGGATCACACCGCATGACACGTATGAATAAGTTGCTCCCCTTTCATACCCATCCTTACTCGTAAAAGAAGAACAGGTCAACAATCTATTTTTTTTAAATTACCTACAAAAATATAAAATAAAAATAAACTGATGATACATTGTCTTATTTATATTTTTTGGGTAAGGTATTAATCAAGGATCACACCGCGTGACATGACGCCAAAATTTGGTTGCGCCCAAATTTACCCTATAGGTATGTGGTCGTTGTAGTATAGGTAGGGGTCGAATCCACAAGGATCGAAGAAGAAACCTAGAGACACTCTGATTTTGGAAGGATTTGGCTATAGAGTGGCCAACTATTTGGATTGATTTTATTTGAATAACTACTGATTTAATCTAATGAAAATAAATTAAAACATATAATTACTTAGCCTAAAACAATTAATGGAGATGGTTTTATCCTAAGTTGTTACTAGGGTTAGATTGGATGTATTTATTTTCTTTTAACATCCATTTCACTAATTCAAGACATATCCACAAAATGATATAATTCCTCAACATCATTCACCAATTTAATCCCTACAAAATTCGAAGGCTAATCAACAATGCACTTAAAGGATCAATTTAATGATCACTTCAAGGAATTGGATCGTACTAGCACTCGAAATGTGTCACTGTTAAAGTTGGCGAAAATGAAGAAGAAATTAAATCATCAAATAGAAATCTTAAAATAATGAAATGATTAAAGAAATTAAGATCATAAAATAACATTAAATCTGCCCCATGAAACTACCTAGGACCAACCCATATGTTTTTATCCCTCCATTGATTCTATGATCTCAAAGGAAGCGGAAAGCAGACTCATAGGGGCGGAATTGAAGAAGCAAAAACAACAACAACAAAAATTATCACTCCACCATTGTGTGAATAAATTCACAATTTCTTGTGTGAATAATTTCACACCTTAAAGAAATGGTATCAAAGTGATAATAAGAAGAATAGAAAAATAGAAAATGAAGAACTTTTATTAAGAACTAATGTGATTCAAACAACTTACATGAGAATGAAGAATGATTACAACATCCAATGGACAGAAAAACATTACAATGAAACAAAGCATCCAAGATCCCTAAATCCTCCACCACTACTTACTTAAATAGGAATAAATAAAGCTTTGACCGAGCCCCAACATCCCATGTTCCTTTAATTAACTTTTTTGGGGAAAGGTGGGTGGAACATTAATGTAGAGAGACTTTTCCACTTCTTGCCCCGAAGTTGCAACCAGCTTGCATACACCGGAAAGATGTGCCTAAAGGACCTTATAGAATGAAGAATTTGAGTGGTCCCTAGAATATTAAAATTAATCTCCGGATTTCCCCTAACATCATGTAAACTTTCAGCCCAAAATAATAATCCGTTCGCGAGATATGATATAAATAGTGGGCTATTTTTCTGGGCCGCAGAATCTGGCCCAGAATTGAATCTTCTACTTGGGCCGCCATAATCACCACCATTTAAGATGAATTAGCACTAGATACAGAAGAATTATTTGTTCATATATATTTCTTATAGTCTCCAATCAATTTTTGGCTTCATTGGGCCTATATTGTGGGCCCCACATTCCCATCTGTGGGATGATATCCAATCTGCCTTCTCCAGAATTGTTTCCTTTCATCGTCAAAAATCTCCATCATCCTTTATGAATCCTCCATTGATCCCTGAATGAAAAATGTTAATATTTATGTTTATATCCACTTTCCAAAATATAAAATTAAAATATGGATAAGTACATTATTTAAAATTAGATGAAACCTTGGGCTTAATTGGTGCATATTAGGCATGAAGTGAACAAATGATGAGAATGGAAGTTCAAAATTAAAATCCACTAACTCAGGCCCATAATATCAAAAATGAACATTTAATACCCTTAAAATGTAATAAAAATATGTGTTTTTATTGTATAATCACACCCCCTAACTTGAGTTTTTCTACTCCCGAGAAAAATATATCTCACAAAAATGAAATTCAAATGAACTTTTCCAAAAACATTTTAATACACATTTCTCACCCAAAGATCTCATTCCAAACAATTATGAAACCCATAAAAAATCATTTAAAACAAGCTATGTCCATAGGAATATCTCAAGCCCAAGCCCATTCCTTTGTTCAAATTCATCGCCATATTTCATCCAAATTCAATTAAGCATGATGAAGTGTTGTGCGTCACAATAGACATGGGAGTTCATTTTCATTCGAGGGAGAAAAGATGGAAGCGCTAGGAGAAATAAAATTTTAATAATAAGATGAGTACTAATTTTTTTTTATTTTTTTTTGGATTTTTTTTTGCAATTTTTCCATGGTAACTGAAATTGAACTCAATCGAGTCAACCCATGTAGTAAGACTTTTCCGATGACTCCCAGGCTCAAAGACCTTTGGGCACCAAGTGAAGCTCACATACTCGGGCATCATCTCGAGTTAACTCAATCAAAAACAAGTTCAAATTACCACAAATGGAGATAAAATTTCCAACTTTGATCCATACAACTATGGAGTCGCGATCCCCAAGTGCCGAAAGCCACACATTAGGTCAATTCATTACTCTACGCGCAATTGATTTTTTTTGAATACTCATGTTAAAATTAAAATGATCACCAATCCTATGCTATTTATTATGGGTCCCTATGAACTCAAACTAAAACTCCACAATCTAGAGGACGCGCATTGTGTTTTTAATATAATTGGATGAAAATATAAACGGTGAAAAATCGAATCGGACAACTGCACTTTCAAATATCTATGAACATGAACATAAACTTGCATTGAAATCAGAATTAAGGCATGAAAAATTATTTGATATCCAATTTCAGAGTTTAGAATGTGTGTTATCATGTTCAAGGTTAATGAAATTTTTCCTTCTATACATTTTCATCTCCTCCCCAACTTAGAATAACACTGTCCCTAGTGTTTAAAGAATTGAAACATAGAAGGGGTAGGATAGAAGTTCAATAAAGACATTGAAAAAAAAATTATTGAATGAAGTCACCTAGTGGTTGATGTTGAAAATGCATTAACATGTCTCCTTTCAGTTCTGGTTTGTCTCCCAATGTCTTGGACGGTTGTGACCAGCTTTTCCCAATGACCTATGACATGCCATTAATTTTTTTATAAATGTTTTTTTTTGTATTTTTTTAACCTAAAAACATAAAAATAACCTAAACTGATGATACATTGTTTTCTATTAAATTTATGGGTAAGGTATTACTCAGGGATCAAACCGCGTGACACGGATGAATACGGTGCTCCCCTTTCATACCCATCCTTACTCATAAAAGAAAAACTTGTCAAAAATCTAATTTTTTTAAATTACCTACAAAAATATAAAATAAAAATAAAATGATGATACGTTGTATTTTTATATTTTCTGGGTAAGGCATTACTCAGGGATCACACCACGTGACACGATGCCAAAATTTGGTTGCACCCAAATTTACCCTATAGGTATGCGGTCATTGTAGTACAGGTAGGGGTCGAATCCACATGGACTGAAGAAGAAACCTAGAGAGACTCTGATTTTGGAAGGATTTGGCTATGGAGTGGCCAACTATTTGGATTTATTTTATTTGAATAACTACTGATTTAATCTAATTAAAATAATTTAAAACATATAATTACCTAGTCTAAAACAATTAATGGAGATGAGTTGATCCTAAGTTGTTACTAGGGTTAGATTGGATGTATTTATTTTCTTATAATATTCGTTTCACTAATTCAAGACGTATCCACAAAATGATATAATTCCTCAACATCATTCACCAATTTAATCCCTACACAATTCAAAGGCTAATCACCAATGCACTTAGAGGATCAATTTAATGATCACTTCAAGGAATTGGATCGTACTAGCACTCAAAATGTGTCATTGTTAAAGTAGGCGAAAACGAAGAAGAAATTAAATCATCAAATAGAAATATTAAAATAATCAAATGATTATAGAAATTAAGATCATAAAATAAAATCCAATCTTCCCCATGAAAATAACTAGGATTAACCCATAAGGATTTATCCCTCCATTGATTCTATGATTTCAAAGGAAGTGTAAAGCAGACTCATAGGGGCGGAATTGAAGAAGCAAAAACAACAATAACAAAAATGATCACTCCACCGTTGTGTGAATAAATTCACAAGTGATTGTGTAAATAAATTCACAACTTAAAGAAACGGTATGAAATTTATAATAAGAAGAATAGAAAAATAGAAAATGAATAACTTTTATTAAGAACTAATGTGACTCAAACAACTTACATGAGAATGAAGAACGATTAAAACATCAAATGGACAACAAAACATTACAATGAAACAAAGAATACAAGATCCCTAAATCCTCCACCAATACTATGTTAAATAGGAAAAAAATGAAGCCTTGGATGATCCCCCGACATCCCATGTGCCTTTAATTAATTTTGTTGGGGAAAGGTGGGTGGAACATTAATGTAGAGGGACTTTTCCACTTCTTGCCCTGAAGTTGCAGCCATATTGAATCCACCGGAAAGAAACGCCTAAAGGACCTTCTATAAGGATTAATCTGAGTGGTCCCTATATGACTTAAATGAATCCCCAATGTCCCCTAACATCCTGTAATATTTCAGCCCAAAATAATAATCTGTTACCGAGATATGATATAAATAGTGGGCTGTTTTTCTGGGCCGCAGAATCTGGCCCGGAATTGAATCTTCAACTTGGTCTGCCATAATCACTACCATTTAGGACGAATTAGAACTGCCTCCAGAAGAAGTATTTGTTAATATATATGTATTATAGGCTCCCATGATGTTTTGCATTCATTGTGCCTATATTGTGGGCCCCACATTCCCATCAGTTTGATGATATCCAATCTACCTTCTCCAGAATTGTTCCCTTTCATCATCAAATATCCTCATCATAATTTATGAATCTTCCATTGATCCCTAAATGAAAAATATTAATATTTATGCTTATATCCATTTCCCAAAATATCAAATTCAAATATTCATAATTAAAGTCTTTAAAATCAGATGAAACATTGGGGCTAAATTGGTGCATATTAGGCATGAAGTGCACAAATGATGAGAAAGGAAGATCAAAATTAAAATACACTAACTCAGGCCCATAAGATCAAAAATGAAAATCTAATACCCTTAAAATATAATAAAAATATGTGTTTTTATTGGATAATCAGTAGTCAAGGGGGATGATAACTGGAGTGAAAGATGTTATAATCATGCCTAACTAGTTTTCACAGAACATGATTAAAAATGTTTACCTTAACCAACTATTGGACTCACTAAGTAAGATAAAGAATGAGTTCGATGAGAGTTTGGGTATTGGAGACCATGGATGAAAGAATATTAGGTTTCCTTTGTGTCAGGAATGTGGAAATAATCACCTAAGTGAATGTCTTAGAGGAATAGGAAGGTGTTTTGAATGTGGAAAAAAAGGACACAAAGCAAGTGACTATAAGGAAAAAATGAAGAGTTTGGTTAATGAAATGGATGAAATTTTGGCCTCCCTAATTCATCATTAAACGTTAAGTGTTTTAAGTGTGGAATAAATGATCATTATGAAACTCAATGTCCCCAGAGGAAATTTCATAAAGATAATAAACAAGGTGGTGTGAGTAATGGTTACATTTATGATGAAGAAGATACTACAGATGAAATGTGAAGGAAAAATGTATTGTGTAATTGGATGAGGTAGAATTGTTAATTAGTTAAGGATGAAGTAATAAAATTATTTATGTACTTTGGATTCCAAAATTAATAATGGAGAATTATATATTGATTGTTCAGTTTATGTTTTTTAAGGATTTACAAGAATATGTTGAATCGTAATGATGGACTAGAAAGGTTATCTCATGAAAGTTAACATTTTTACTAAGGTAAGGTAACACTTAACTTGTTCTTTATGTTAAGATAATCTTTTATGGATAAATATATACAGGATATGAATAAGTAAATCGAATAGTACTGATTACCTTGGAACTAACTAAGGACCTGTTTATAGGTAGTTTATACTACCACTAATGATGTTTACAAGATTTTTTGAATTTAAGGAGTAAATCCAATATACTTTGGAATGAGGAAGCATGTATTTTTTCCAAAATGATTTATGGTAATTCAGGTTGTTACCATATTTCAAGGGAATATAAAATAAGGGTATTCACATGTTTGGAATGTTATAACCAATAGATACTTTTTCATACAAGGGAATCAATGTAAATATGATTTCATGACTCTCTTTCTAAGGTTTTTTATTTTCATATTTCTGAAGGGTTATAAGGTTATCCGTTTATGAAAAGTTTAATTTAAAATTTGGAGAAAGTAATTGTGCACTGAGTTTGTGTTGAAAACCATAGTTAAAATTATAATTAGTGATTAAAATTATTTCAAGGATATCTATATAATATATTATATTAGTGAGGTTTTAAAAAAGGACATCATGTATATTAGGTGACAACCATACATGTCCAGTAAGGCCATGGGTCTTGAACCCATGACCGAAGAACGATAAGGGTTTCACGCCTACCACTAGCCTACATGATGTACTAATTAATGTGTATTTATTTTTAATGAATAAATATTTTTGATTAACTATTAATATTACTTTTTATTTTTATAGATTAATGCATGTTGATTTTAAGAGACAAATAGTATAAATTTTATACTTTTATGGGCCTTTAGATCCATTAAAAGCATATTTTAGTGCTTTATTCCTCAAATTTTATTTCTAGATATTCATTCCACAAGTTAATGGATGTATTAAAAAATTTTAAAAGAAAAAACCAATTACGAAATATTGTTTAGAGAAATTTATCAAGAATTACTCAACGTTTTGAAAGTGATCGAAAAAAATTGTTGTCCTAATACCTTAATTTTCATTGAGATGATGGCCTTTTAAATAATCATAGATTTATGAGTTTAAGGCCATCAAATTTCATTTGAACATTATATTGTTTGTGATTTATGACCTCAATAACTCCCTATAAATATTTTCACTTTTCATATATGTCTAATCTTCACTCACAACCTATGTTATCTTATGTGGAAACCCAGTTATATGTTACTTTGGGTAACATCTATAGTTACAGATTTCCATTTTTAAGGGAAGTTTTAGTATCTGTGTTTTACGATGTGTGTCTTTATGAATGAAACTTTAAAGTATTAAACCTTTGATAAACCAGATTAATTTTGAGATCAAAATTCATTTTAAGGGGGGTAGAATGTAACACCCAGAGATTTTGAAAATCAATTTTTTCAAATTAATTTATCTTTTCAATATTTTTCATATTCACATAACACTAGAAATAATTAATTATATATATTTATATATTAGAACTCTATGTCAAACCTTATTTTCACATGAAATACCAATATGGTTTGCGCTACACGCAAGACCAACTTGGCTTGCACTATAAGAAACACCGACTTGGCGTACGATGCACGCAACACTGAGTTTCTAAAAAACATATCTTTTTATTATTTTAATTATTTAAATAAGATAATTATTACCTAGATATTGAACATAGTAAAAACTAATTTTCAAATATTTTTTTTATATAAATAAAACATATAGATAATGAAGGATTATATTTTTGGTAAAGTCCTTTTATGAAAACATATTGTTCTCTTGAATGAATCAATTTTAATAATAAAATTAATTTTAGAAACATTTAGAAAATGGAATGGATAAAATAAAATTAATTTTTGAATTCATAATTTTGAAATTATCCAAGGGTGAATTTTTGGTATTTTTTTTGAGAAACTTCGTTTTTTGGAAGAATAGTGAAAAATACTGCATTTTCTTTAAAAACTAACTTTTTTTCTAATTAAATATTAATGGTAAATGATATTATAAATATTTTTTAAGTTCAAATTAGATTAAAATTACATATATTAATACAATAGTATCAATTTCAATTTGAAATTGAATAAAAAATCTTAACAAAAGTTTGAAATTTTCTCTACTTAAAACCCCATTATTTTGACCCGTCTACGGGATTAACACTATTATGAATTTTGCTGCTTCTGTGAAGTGAATTTCAAAAATACAACATAAAAAATTTGTATTCAGACTTATATTTATATTATTATGAGTCCATGTTAAATTTTTGAACAAAATTATTAGTAAGATTGATTAAAGTTAATCAAAGTGGTTATGGCTAAATTAAGCTCAATTAGGGAGTAAACCTTAAAATTAAGGGCACAAATTTCCTAGATACTTGTCTAAAACCCATTTTATGTCCATATTTAGGCCATAACCCTTCCATTATTGAGTTTGTTTTGGTTTTTAAGTCTTTTTTATGTAAGAACATGTTCACACTTAATTTTTTTCTAAAAATTCCATGCGAGTCCTTTTCCTTCCCCATAAAAGGCCTCCACCTCTACCCATTCCTCACACCTCTCAAACCCTTTAATTTCACCCAATATCTATGAAATTAGCCTCCCAAAAATAATAAATTCTACTTTTATGTCTCCATTTTTCCCAAAACCCTCTTAATGAAACCTTTTGGCACAAACCAAAAGGAGTTACTCGATTAAGAGGTAACTTATTCTCTCAAGATCATTTCTTTTATTTTCCTTATCCACACCCTAAATCCTATTTATTACCTTATTGTGTGAAACTAATAGTATCCAACATAAAATATTATGTTTTTATGAAAATTTTATGATCTAAACTTACACACACCTCCATCTAATGAAAGTTGAACACACTGTTTCTATGTTCGGTGAACTACTGCCACACAAAACGAGGATTGTTCATTTCTACTTTACCACCAATAATAATGGAAATTATAATGGAAAATATAATTTTATATATTTAATATATATAATATATTATTTATTTAATATTCTATAATAATTTTACAACACACATCTTTTACCTTCCATTTGGTGTTAATATGATAACCTCGTTTGAGGAAGTGTGGACTACCGCCCCTTCAAAGTGATGTGATTCATTCACACACCACATAGAATGTATTAAGGATGGGTTTAATGAAATCATATTATTAATATTATATATTAATTATAATTTAATAATTATATATATACACACATAAATATATATACATATTTCATTTACATACTTTCTTTCAAAAAGACAATAAAAACGGAAAACAATGTTGATGCGTACGTACGACTTACCGTCTCCATGAGCGGTGTATTACATTAAGTACTTCATTATGATATAGATTATTATAATATAATTCTAATGTATATACCTAATATTTATATCATTTTATACATTATGAAATCATTATATAAGTATAAGGATCAACGATATAACAAATTAAGACACATGTGAAGAACAAAGAGAATATTACTCGAAGTGAAACTTTAATAGAGGACTGTTAACAAGTGGGTAATATAATGTCATAATAAAAGAATATATGGTAATATATATAAGAATATTATTCTATAAAATATGTATAATAAACATATTTTTATTATACAGGAAGATTGTATGAGTACAGAGTGAGTCAAGACACAAGGTAAGGGGATTTCATCTCACTTTTAATTTCTGTGAGATACAAGCTATGTTCTCACTCTTTCCTTTAGAATGGTGTATGTAATGAACATGATTGTATTCAATTTATCTTGTAATTAAATTTATGGGTATTCAAATTCAAATATTATTATCCTTCTTTTATGGGGTTTAAGATTCAAAAGTTACCAAATTGGTAAAAATGTTTTGGTGTCAATTTGCCTTCATTGAGACTCATGTTTTGTTATGCACCTAAGATCTTTTTTGGGGTGAATATAATTAAATTTTATATTAAATATCATGAATATAAATATTTTAATGATATTATATGATTCATATAATTATCTTTCCTTACATGGAGATCATGATCCCAAGATACCAAGTTATAATATTTTATTGAGGTAATCTCATTGCTTTTCAAGATTGTTTATGTTTATGCTTCCTTGGATGAAATCTTATTATCCATCTCTTAATAATATTCATGATCTTAATTATACTATGTTATTTCATGATATACTCATGTATTGGTACCATTTTCTACTCTTTGGTACATAATATAGTTAAGAAAGTGTTTTTAGAAAAGCCTGAATTTACCCTCTCTTTGGTCGGAAATCTATGTTTTCTAATAAGAGTTTCCAAGAATATTATACCATTACCCTATAATATCTAAAATGAAATTTTACCATTTTTTTCTGTTACCAATCTCTTTAATTGAATCTTCTTGTCACTTTTTGAACAAGGCACTTTTGTGTCTTTTTTATCGTGCAAAAGTAATGTTCTTTTGACCTCGTATGACACATACAGATTTACCCCACCGTTATTTCTTCGAATCTCCCTTTTCATTATTAAAAAAGTTAATATTTAAGAAAATGTTTATAAAATTAATTTTCAAGGAAAATTGTTTTCAAAATAGTTTCAAACTTCTTTTATAGGTTTTCATGGAAAACTGTTTTCAAAATGTTATCAATCCCTATATACAAGTTTTCAAAGTGTTTTCAAAGAAATGGTTTTCAGAACATTTTCAATATTCTTTTTTAAGTTTTCAAGAAAAATAGTTTTCAAAAAGTTTTCAAGATTATTTTATAAGTTTTCAAGAAAAATCATTTTGAAAATATTTTCTGGCTATCTTTATAAGTTTTCAAATTTTTTTCAAAGAAATGGTTTTCAAAACATTTTCAAGATTATTTTAAAAGTTTTAAAGTGTTTTCAAAGGAAAAGGTTTTTAAAATGTTTTGAATCTTATTTTAATAGTTTTCAAGAAAGAATGTTTTAAAATTTATTTCATGAATTATTTATAAGTATTCAAGTTATTTTCTATGATAATTATTTTCAAATGGTTTTATGAATTAAAAATCCTTTTTTAAACAAGAAAGGCTGTTTTCCTCAAGAAAAGTTTTTACAGGATGTTTCAAAATTATTTTCCATATAAGATGAAATCTATTGATGTTACTCATACCTTTTATGAAATGATATAAAGGTTACATTCATATAATTTCTATGAACGTGTTATGCTTAATTTCATGGTATTTAGGAAATCCATTTCTCCTTCTTGGGTTATACGTATATGAAATCCATTTCTCTTTTATAGGTTATTCTGTTGATGAAAGGATTATGAATCCTATCTATTTCCATAGGTTATTATTTGTTTACTTGTTCATGATACCCATTTCATTTCATGAGTTATGATATGTTCCTTTATGATCTTGTGGCACATGAATATATGATTTCATTATGATATGGGTGAGACTTATATCTCCCTCCAATGTATTGGGTAAAGATTTATATCTCATGAGATAGACAAGGTTGGAATGAGGGTTTAGTCAGTTATGTCATACATTGATAGAATGGGGTTTTAATTTGTTCAATAATATAGGGATATAAAAAGGGTTTACTTGGTTCAATAATACAGGGCTAGAACAAGGGTTTACTCAGTTCAGTAATACAGGGATGGAATAAGGGTTTACTCGATTCCGTAATACATGTATGGAATGAGGGTTTATTCGGTTCTGTAATACAGGGATGGAATGAGGGTTTACTCAGTTCGGTAATACAAGTATGGAATGAGGGATTACTTGGTTCAGTAATATAGGGTTGGAATAAGGGTTCACTCAGTTCAGTAATACAGTGCTGGAATGGAGGTTCACCCGATTTAGTAAAGGACTTTGTCCACTAAGATGGTCTTGGTAGTGATTCCTTGGCTGTAAGAGTTTGTGTTCAAGAAAAAATAGGTTTTACTTTGATTACATGGATATTAAATGTATTATTACATACTTTTCATTGTTCTACATGACTATGATACAATAATGTCCTAGAGTATTTTTTACATTGATAAGGTAATGGAAGTTCCCCGCTATGGTAAGAACCTTGAAATTCTATAACAATATTCTTAAATATAGTTATGAAGTTGGATGACATGCTATGATGTGACACATAGGATGTAGAACATCAGGTACGAGTACTCGTAAAATGATGAGACATCCTCTCATGAAGTTTTCACTTAGTAATCTCCAAGATAGAAGATTATGAGAACAGACCTGCTATTAAGAATTCTGCATGTTTTGGTGTCATTGGATATTTATATCTGCGAGTTTGTGTAATTATCCTTATACATTAATATTATTATTAATACATGTCATGAATTATGCACTTTGATTTATTGACTAAAAATATCACGCAGACAGTTTGCGGGAAGTAGGGTACATTGGGTGCGTCACGAGTGACATGTTATTAATGGATAAGTCATGGAAGGATTTGTCCCTTCAATTTATGGAAGTTGATATCTCAGACCTTAGATTGAAATTGAACTGCTGCGCAAAATTCCATGTCCATGGTGTAACGATGAGTTTATTTCAGGTAGTCAAAGAACGATGTATCAAGAATAAAAGTTGATGACACAATCATGAAACCTGTTTAATGAGATATTGTGACAAAGGGATTATATTACACAGTGAGCGTTCATATGTAGATGTCGTTTTTGTGACTTTACATTCTTTCTCTTGGGTGCCTTGACCCGTTTCTAGATAGTACACTTGGACTTTAACCAAGCCTCTCCAATGCCAACGAGAAAGAATCTTAGAGGGTCACACATTAAGTGTTTTTGGTGGTCTCGGTTAAATACTAATTGAATTTAATTAATGAAACAAATATTATTCTCAAGACCATGGAATAATTTTATTCAATTTAAAATGATGGAATAACTTAAATAAAATATATTTATTTATTTTATTGTACATTTAATAAATAATTATTTACCAGTTTGTAAATAAAATATTAATTTAAGAGAATAAATTATTTATTTATTTATTCGAGTGTTCAATAAATGGAAGTGGAGTTCGAGTGGACCAAGGTTGGTTCGGTAGTAAAATAATTATTTTCAAGATGGTAAATAATTATTTAACTAGTTGGCAATAATTAAAATAACGCTACTATTATTTTGTGATGCAGAATTTATAATTCTGTTTTGCGCAAGTTGGCGCACCATAAATAATGACGCGGTATTATTATTAAATGCATGGGTTTTCTCTAAGTTCATGAATGTATTTAATTTTTACTATGCAATTAAATATTGTAACTGAAATCCCAAGTATATAAATAGACAATTACGCCTATTGTGCCACACACCACCCCACACGCCTGGTGAATTGATACTTATTGAACCAAATAAATTCTCTCTCAAATCCTCTTCTATCCCCTCCCAAGAACGAGATACATTCTTCAAGACTGAAGAACAAGCAATCAAGAATGACCAACACAAGACACTCGCTTCACCGCACTAGTACCCAGAGAACGAGTGGTGTCGATTAGAGGCCATCGAAGCACGTGTAGATCACTACTAGAGGGATTCTATTTTGGATCCATACAAGTGCAATAAGATAATCTAGAAGGGTCATTCCGGAGAATCAACATCATCAAAGAATAAAATACAGAAGATCCATGTATTATTTTCCTTATGAAATTAATTAAATTAAATATAAACATGATTTGCAAGATCCTCTCTAAGGTTTCAGGCCTCTTTATTCTTTATCTAAATCTTTGATTATATTCTATAGATACTGGAATTCATCGTCGTATTAATCCTGGAATAATAATTGATCATGGTAAAAATAAAAATTGGGTGTCGTCCCAACCATGCTTCCACTGTTCCTAGAACCTTCAGGTGGTATCAGAGAGGTTACATCATAGTTTATAATTGTTTAAATATTTTGTTGATGACTTACGAATTTTATAATTTAGTTTTCCAATTAAGGTTAATCGTTCTGCAAATATGAATCTCAATATCTATTCCTCCTCTCTCATTTCTCGTTCAAATTACAGAAACAATCTTTTCTATTAATTTTGATTAAAATAAAACAAAGGATCTCATACGGAGGTGCCAAAGCTTCCTGGCTGTACAACACCAGAGCACATGATGTGTATTCTGCAGTATACACTATGTAGTCAATATTCAATGCATCAGATTAGTATGCCAAACCAATCCATGAGTTGGAGTCTTTCTAAGTCTAAAATGACTCTGTGTGTTGACCAAGAATAGGTGTCATGTAGTTTATGGATTACACACCATGTGGCCCAATAGACACGGCGTGTAGCCCCTTCGGGTTAAAGTTGGACCATGTACTCTGTACACGACTTGCTTGACTGGAGACCGTGTAACGAGGAACTACACGACATGTGGCCCACTGGACATGCCGTGTACTTTGAAGATTATCGAAGTACACTCACACGCTATTTCCCTAGGCGTGTACTTCAGATAGATGGTGAAAAATAGTACATGCCGTGTAGTTAAAACTATACATCATGTACTCATCCAAATTACGCAAATTTATTAAAATTTATTATTATATTATTTAAACCCTTGAGACGTGTACCATCGTGAAAGAATAAAGCTGAGGCACAATATGTGATAGGTGTTTTATATATATGTGTTTAATTTAACATCTATGTAATGTTCATTTCTACTCATTGGGTAGTTGTGAATAGGAATTCACCGGGTTTCCTCTAAGGCACAAGTTACGTACAGAGATAATTTTAAATGAATTTATTTGTTTAAAATTATGATGAATGAGAATCTCAAAAAAATTTAGAAAAGGATTTAAGATAAAAGGATTTATGAATTAAAGATGATAATTAATTGATTCGAGCGTGATTTATGTTAAATGAGAATAATTAAATAATTTAATGATAGTTTTATTCATGTGTAAATATCATTGCATGTATGGATGATCGTGAGCTAGAACAAGACCATTTTATATGGATGGGTTCTTTTAATTTATTTATTTGAATTAAATTTTTTTATCCTGTGAACCTTCTCCTCATTAATATATAGGGCATGCTTTCCCAAGGTTTCTTTTATGTAAAGCCCCATTTTACCCCCCACCTACATGTGGTTTAAAAAAAGGGAATATGTAATGTATGGAAATCCCAAGATAGTGGAGGCAGTTTAAGCTGGAGCCGAGATGAAACCAATCCTAGGAGATATAAAGGTGGACATGTGGAAGCTGTAAACATGATCCCAAAAGGTTCAATGTGTTTTCCCCTAGGCCAGGGTTAGTTTATCAACCGTTAGAAAAAATAACCATTATAAAAATCTCATGATCATGTAATTTACTTTATTTTATATCTGTCATTTTAATGGTTTATCATTATGGATGTGTTGTTACGAACACATAATTAATGAATTAAAACAATTATGCAAGATGGAACTAAAATAAACGAGACTTATGGGTAAATATTATCAAGACATGTTTAATCACTCAAGTAAGTTCCACATAATATTAACAAGCATTTGATAATAATCAATTCATGCATAAGAGATAAAAATCCATCAAATAAAATTTTAAGTCAGAACAAGCCTTCCGTTACGTGATTAAGGGAAAAAATCAATAAAACTATGTGTTTGACCAACCCTTGTTGGGACACTTACTTTTATACATGAAGCCCTTATGAAAGGTTTTAGGTTTACTTAACCATATTACATCAAGAAGAGTATTCCTTACTAGACTTGGTGTAATATTGGAGGCAAGGGTTGAGGAAATCTAAAGCCATGATTTCATGATTGGGGAGTCCACTCCACAGATCAAGGAACTGGAAGCCCACAGTTGTCAATGACCTTCCCACCTAAATACCTTTTAATATCTTGACCAACCCTTATTGGTATTATGAGAAGGGGAATTTGGATCCTTTCCACTATAATGTCATGGAAACTGGACATTCCGAGTTCAATGGTGAGGTCCATTGGGACTTAATAAAATAGTGGGAGACTTAATAAAATTTATTATTTCTCATAAAATGTAATCAAGGAAGTAATAATAATATGATCTTTTAATTGTATAATAAAAATTAAAAGATCGTCAACCACACTATCCCTATGATCAATTCTAGATAAAGAAAACATCCTCACCGGTAATAACTTCTAGGAATGGTTTAGAGGTATTCAGTTATCCTACGCCATGAATGGAAGCCTTACATGCTGGAGTCAGCATTACCTGATCCGCCTACCAAGGAGGTGAGTGATGAGGATTTCTTGGTCTATGAGAAACATATGAACGATGCAGTCTACGTTTAATGTTTGATGTTATCATCAATGTCTAGTGAGCTCATGAATTCTCATGAAAACATGTATGCTTATAGCATGCTAAAGAACCTTCATGGTCTTTACCAGGAGAGAGAAAGATATGAAAGGTTCAAGATCTCTAAGGCACTCTTTCAGAGTAATCTTGGAGAAGGTTCCCCACTTGGGCCCCATGTGGTTAAGCTCATTGGCTACATTGAACGCCTGGAGGTTCTAGGGTTTAAACTCCCCAAATAACTGGGCATCGATCTCATTCTCGCATCACTCCCATAGAGATTCTCTAACTTTGTTGTCAATTTCAATATGAACAACATTGAGAAGACTCTATATGATCTTCTTATCTTCATTTTCCAAGTAGAAGAAAGATATGAAGTGTTAAAATCCTTCTATCCTTATGGTGAATAAGATTAAAGGGAAGGTGAAGAGCTTTAAACCGAAAGCTTCTTCATGGCATTCCATGAAAATGAAGATCAAAGGGGAGTCAAGGGAACATGAGGTTGTTTGTTTCACATGTGGCAAGAAGGGCCATTGGAAGAAGAATTGCACCCAGCCTAAGAACCAATGGGAAGCTTCAAGTTCATTTATTATCGAATGAAATCTATCTATTTCTAAAAATTGGGTATTAGATACAACTTGTGGTGCTCACATATGTATCAAAATATAGGGACCAAGTAGATTCAGGAAGATTGATCGAGGGGAGGTAGATCTACGAGCAGCCAATGGAGCCAGACTTGCTGCTGTAGCTGTCGGGGACTACCACCTCACATTTCTAACTGGAATGATCATTGTGTTAAATGGTTGTTTTTATGTGGCTTATGTAACCAAAAACATAATTTCTGTATCTAGACTATATATAGATGGATTTGTTTTCATTTTTTTAAATGAATGTTGCTTCTTTTATAATGATAGCATTTGTTTTGGTAGGGAATATTTATACAACGGTCTTTATGTGTTGGATTACAAAAACCAAGTAATGGAAATCGATGATAAGATACTTCACATGACTCATACCACACTCAACTTTGGCATCACCATCTAGGTTATGTAAACAAGAAATGCTTGAAAAAGTTACATCAAGATGGATATTTAGATTCTGTTAAACTAAAGCCACATGGAGTATGTCATGCATGTTTATAAGGAAAAATGACTAAAGACCCATTTGGTGGGAAAGGTGAAAGGGCTAAATATCTTATTGAATTGGTTCATATCGATGGGTATGGACCATTTACAGTTGAAGCAAGGGGTGGGTACTCATAATTCATAAATTTTACTGATGATTTTAGTAGATATGGATATATATAATTAATGAGGTATAAGTTGGATTCCTTTGATAAGTTCAAGTAATACAAGAATGAAGTTGAGACCCAGCTTGGTAAGAAGATTAAGAAACTCCGCTCAGACCAAGGTTGGGAATATCTTAATCAGGTCTTCATTGATTACTTAGAAGATTTTGAGATCCTATCCCAACTAACTCCTCCTTACACACCTCAATGGAATGGTGTAAGCTAAAGGAGGAACTGCACCTTGTTGGACATGGTGAGTTCAATGATGAGTCATGCAAGTCTTCCATTATCCTTTTGGGGGCATGCGTTACAAACAGTGACACACATACTAAACCAAGTAGCAACTAAATCGATAAATGGTATTCTATATGGGTTCTGGAGTGGAAGAAAAGACATGTTATCAAATTTACAAGTGTGGGGCTGCAAAGCGTTTGTTAAGGCCTCTTTAGGTAACAAACTCACACCCCGAGGCACAAAGTGTACCTTTATAGGATACCCCAAGGAAATAACCTGTATAACCCCTTATACAAAAAGGTTATAGTATAAATACATGATATATTCATTGAGAGGGAGAACATATCCAAAAGAGATAGTAGGAGAAAGATATACTTCGATGAAGTCGAGGATCAAGGTACACAAGAGTTGGTACATGAACACATTCCACAGAGCCCCGTGGAAGAATAATATGTTCAAGGGACACAAGTACTGCGTAGGAGTACAAGAGAGGTTAGAGAACCGGAATGGTATAATTTTATAGTTACTGAGTATGGTGACTCATTATTAGTTGATAATAATGATCCTCTAACCTACAAGGAAGCAGTAAGTGGCACAGACGTTGCTAAGTGGAAAGAAGCCAAGAATTCTGAAATGGATTCCATGTACCAAAACCAAGCCTGGATCTTGGTAGATCCTCCAGCTGATGTAAAGATTGTTGGTTGAAAATGGGTATTCAAGATAAAACTGGACATAGAAGGACAATTCAGTACCTATAAGGCACGACTGGTTGCAAAAGGGGTTAAACAATGTTAAGTAATTGACTATGATGAAACCTTCTCACTTGTTGTAATGATGATGTACATTATAATTCTACTTGCCATTGCAGCTTACCATGACTATGAGATTTGGAAAATGAATGTCAAAATTGCATTCCTTAACATGAAATTTCATGAATATTTCTACATGACACAACTTGAAGGGTTTTTGACTCCAAAGGATGCCAATAAGGTATACAAGTTTCAAAAATATATTTATGGATTAAAGAAATCATACAGGTCATAGAAAATTCGTTTTGAGGAAGCCATAAAAGAATTTGGTTTTATCAAAAAATAAATGTGAGCCTTGTTTCTATAAATGGTTTAGTGGGATTGCAGTTGTTTTCCTAATAGAATATGTTGATGACATATTACTTATTGGAAACGAGATACCAATCTTATAGTTTGTTAAGGCATGGTTGAATCAATTCTTCTCCACAAAATACTTGGGCGAGGTAGTGTATATTCTCGGGATCAAGATCCATCGCGATAGATCCAAGAGATTGTCGGGCCTAAGTCAAAGTACATACATTGATAAGATACTAAATAGATTCAGTTTAGAACAATCTAATATGGAATTGTTACTAGCGTCACATGGAATTTATCTTTCCAAGAAAATGTTTCCTCCGGCACATGAGGAAAGAAAGATAATGGAAAGTAATACATACACATCAGCAATTGGATCAGTCATTTATGACATGCCATGTACTAGGCTGTATGTCTCCTACACATTGAGTGTGGTAGGCAGATATCAAGATGACCCTGGTGACCTCTATTGGATGGAAGTCAAGACTATCCTAAAGTACCTGAGGCATACTAAGGATATGTTCCTAGTTTATAGAGGATATGAGGAACTAGTCATCATAGGATATGCAGATTCTAGTTTCCAAATTTATCAAGATGACATGAAGTCACAAATAGGATACAAATTCACTTTGAATGGAGGTGCAGTGAGTTGGAAGAGCTCAAAAAAGAGTGTGGTCGTAAATTCTATAGAAGAGTCCGAGTATATCGCAGCTTCTGAGGCATCTAAAGAAGTAGTTTGGATGTGAAGATTTATCCAGGAGCTAGATGTGATAACTAGTAGTAAAGATACCATCACACTGTACTATGGTAATACTGCAGTGGTGGATCTCACAAAAGATCCAAGGTCACATCAGCGGACGAAGCACATACTTAGGAAGTATTATATCTTTAGGGATTTTTATTAGATAGGTGAAGTTTTAGTGAGAAATATTTCCATGGAGGACAATGTAGAAGACCCCTTGACTGAAGCCTTGACTCAGCAGAAACAAGATCATCATGTGAGGTCTAGCGAACTGAAAGTCGTAGGCAGTTGGCTCTAGTCCACATGAGAGTTTGTAAGAGTTGGTGTCCTAGAACCAACTAGTTTTACTTTGATTACATGGATATTTAATGTATTATTACATATTGTTCATTGTTCTTCATGACTATGATGTAATAATGTCATAAAGTATATGTTAAATTGATAAGTTCATGGAAGTTCCTCACTATGATGAGTGCCTTGAAATTATATAACAATATTCTTAAATATAGTTCTGTGGTTGGATGGAAGGCTGTGATGCGACACATAGCATGTAGACTGTCAGATATGAGTACTCATAAGAATATGGTACTTCCTCTCATGACGTTCTCACAAGGTAATCTCCAAGATAGGAGATTATGAGAACAGACCCACTAGTAGGAATTCCGCATGTTTTGGTGTCATCGGATATTTATTTATATGAGCGTGTTTAATGTTACTTAGACTTTAATATTTTCATTAATATGTGTCACTACTTACGCACTTTGATTTACTGAAAAAAATTGTCATGCAAACAGTTGGCGGGAAGTAAGGTACTTTGGGTGCATCATGAGTATCATGTTATTAATGGATACGTCAAGGAAGGATTTGGCTATTCCATTTATGGAAGTTGATATCTCAACCCTTTGATTGAAATAGAACCGTTGCACGAAATTCCATGGACATGGTGTAATGAAGAGTTTATTTCAGGTAGTCAAAGAACAACGTATCAAGCATAAAAGTTGATGACACAATCATGAATCCAGTTTGATGAGATATTGTGAAAAAAGATTATATTACACAGTGAGCATTTGTATGTGGATGTCATTGTTGTAACCTTACGTTCTTTCTCTTGTGTTCCTTGACCTGTTGTTAGACAGTACTTTTGGACTTTAGGCAAGCCCGCCTAATGCCAATAAGAAATAATCATAGAGGGGTCACACACTAAGTGTTTTTGGTGGTCTCAGTTAAATTCTTTTTGAATTTAATTAATGAAATAAATATTATTCTCAAGACCGTGGACTAATTTTATTCAAGTTAAAATGATTACATAAATTAAATTAAATTTATTTATTTATTTTATTAAACTTATAATAAATATTTATTTACTAGTTTGTAAATAAAATATTTATTTTAGAGAATAAATTATTTATTTATTTATTTGAGTGTTCAATAAATAGAAGTGAAGTTCGAGCCGACCAAGGTCAGTCCAGTAGTAAAATAATTATTTGAAAGATGGTAAATAATTATTTAAATAGTTGGAAAAAAATTAAAATAACGCTGCTATTATTTTGTGATGCAGAATTTATAATTCCGTTTTGCGCAAGTTGGCACACCATAAATAATGACGCAGAATTATTATTAAATTAATGGGTTTTCTCTAAGTTCATGAATGTATTTAATTATTGCTATGAAATTAAATATTTTAACTAGAATTCAAAATATATAATTAGACAAGTATGCCTATTATGCCACACACCACACCACATGCCTGGTGAATTAAGAAATATTGAGCCAAACAATTTCCCTCTCGAATCCTCTTCTCTCCCCTATCAAGAACGAGAGACGTTCTTCAAGACCGAAGAAAAAGTGATCATGAACAACCAAAAAAAGACACTTTCTTTTCCATGCTAGCACCCAAAGAACGAGCGGTGTCGACCAGAGGCCATCAGAGCACGTGTGGATCACCACTTGAGGTATTCTAGTTTGGATCCTTACAAGCGCAATGAGATAATCCAGAAGGGTCATTCCGGACGATCAACATCATCAACGAAGAAAATACCGAAGATCCGAGTATTATTTTCTTTATTAAATTAATTAAATTAATTATAAACATGATGTTCAAGATCCTCTCTAAGGTTTCAAGACTCTTTCTTATTTATCTAAACCTTTGATTATATTCTGTGGAGACTGGCGTTACTCATTGTATTGATCCCGGAATAATCATTGATCATGGTAAAAATCAAAGTTGGGTGCCATCCCAACCACACTTCTGCTACACCCAGAACCTTCGTTGGCTACTATGGAAATATTCTTATATGATTATGTGTTTCCACAATTCCATGTCTTACTACTATGTTATGCTTTTATGGATTATTTTCTTTACTTATATTTGATTCATGTCTTATAAACTTCCAAGATTTATGCTATGATTTATGTATATGATATTTGATATGCAGGGTGCAATATTCTATTTTCATGATCATGTTCTCATACCCTTATCTCGTTTTTTTACTTACATGTCTCCCTTGTTTAGCCTTACTGAGAATTTGAGCTCACCCCTTTCTATGATTCCTTCCCCAAGATATGAAGATATGTAATATTTTTTAGGTGTCTAAGAAGGGTTCTAGTCATGAAGAACCTAGTGGGAGATAATGTAGCTCACTTATGTACTAGGGTTTCTGTTTCCATGTTTCCAAAGGCACTATACCGACAACGATCGTTGATAATCTCTTTGTATAATTTTTAAGTATTACACAAAAGTTATGTAATTTCTATGTTTGTAAATTGAGGGTCACTTCAGTTGGTATCAGAGAAAAGTTATAGTTAACCTTTGGAAACTAGGTTGAGAAAACCTTAGTGAGATCCCTAGGATTATTTTTATAGATATTTTTAAGGATGTCTCTAAGGATAATTATAAGGATGATTTAACTTTTTAGAAAATGTCATGGAATTTCAGTAAAGGATAAATTGAGTGGTTTCCAAGTAATACATCTCTGTCTGGATACTTCAAGTGGATGTGGCTCTAGCATAGATGTACCTAGGGGTAACAACTCTGATGAGATGTTTTGGGCTTGACTTAGGGTAATATGGTACATGACAACGAGCCTTGCTGGACACATGGTTCAACAATCCTGGGGGATATGATTTTGGAATTCACTAACTCTTCATGAACAGTCATGAAGGATTTAGATACAAGTTATCTATGCATAACCTAGGATAAATCCAAGGACTCATAGATTATGAAAGGGTTCATGATTTAAATATCCAATAAGGAATTATTTTCATGTCTATATGGTTTTCTACTATGCTAAGTAATTATCATAGTATGATTTTGGTTTTAGTCGATGGAGGGAATCGAAAGGAATTGGATTAATGTTGAATGTGATGGAAGAAATTCTGATGGGAAGTCAAGGGGGATGATAACTGGAGTGAAAAATTTCATAATCATGCCTCACTAGTTTTCACAGAACATGATTAACAATGTTTACCTTAACCAACTCTCAATCTCACCAAGGAAGAGAAAGAAGGAGTTCGTTGAGAGTTCAAGAAATGGAGACCATAGAGGAAAGAAGATTTGGTTTCCTTTATGTTAGAAATGTGGAAAGAATCACCTAAGTGAATGTCTTAGAGGAAAAATAAGGTGTTTTGATAGTGTAAAAGAATGACACAAATAAAGTGACTGCAAGGGGAAAATGTAGAGTTCATTTAATGAAATGGATGGGAATTTTGGCCTCGCTAAGTCTTCATCAAAGGTTAAGTGTTTTAAGTGTGGAATAAATGGTCATTATGAAACTCAATGTCCCAAGAGAAAATTTCCTGAAGATAATCAACAAGGTGGTGTGAGTAATGGTCGCATTACTGGTAATGAAGAGACTACAGATAAAATGTTAAGGGAAAAAATGATTTGTGTAATAGTATGATTTTGCATTGTTAATGGATTAAGGTTTAAGTAATCAAAGTATTTATGTATTTGGATTCTATAATTAAGAATGATGAATTATGTATAAATTTTTCAGTTTACGTTTGTTTAAGGATTTAAAAGAATATGTTCAATGTTTACGATGGACTAGAAATGTTATCTCATGAAAGTTAACATTTTGACTAAAGGAAGGTAACCCTTAAAATATTATTTATGTTAATATAATGTTTTATGGATAATGATATTTGGGATATGAATAAGTAAATAAAATAGTGTTGATTACCTTAGAACTAAGTAAGGACCTACTTATAGGTGGTTTGTTCTACCACAAATAAAGTTTACAACATTTTTTGGATTTAAGGAGTAAATCCATTATACTTGGAATGAGTAAGCATGCTTGTTTTTATAAAAGTATTTTTGGTAATTCAAGTTGTTACCATGTTTAAAGAGATAAAACAATAAGGTTATTCACATGTTTGGAATGTTACAACCAATAGATACTGTGTGGCACATGGGAATAAATGTTAATCTTATTTCATGACTCTCTTTCTATGGTTTTGGAATTTCATATTCCTGAAGTGTTATAAGTTTATCTATTCATGAAAAGTTTAAGTTAAACATTAGAGGAAGTGTTTGTGCAATGGTTTTTTGTTGAAAAACATGGTTAAAAGTATAATAAATGATTAATCTTATTTCAAGAATGTCCATCTTATATATTATTTTGATGAACCCAATTTGTGTATACATTTCCATATATATTATTGAAAATAAAAACATGTTTTCAGAAAATATCTGTTATTTCATGAACATATTCTTTGATTTTGGTGATTCTGTTTACTTTCAGGAACTTTCTGGCTAAAATACACAAATCAAGGGAAGTCTGTTGAAATTTTAAAACTACACGGCGTGTAATTTTATACACGCCGTGTATATCCAGACAGGGACACATATCGAAGGAGGGAGTACACTCCCATGTCACCAGGCATAAGCTACACGGCATGTAGGGTGGCGATACACGCCGTGTACTACATTCTAGAAGCGGTTGTTGCCAAGAAGAGTCTACACGCCCATGTGGTCGTTGAAGAAAACAAGGCGTGTTCCATTTTCTACACGATGTGTCTGCTATTCTAGAAGGGTATTGGTGGAAAAATTTTGATACTACATGCCGTGTATGGCAGTGCTACACGCCGTGTACACTCAACTTTCAGGAGACGCCGTGTTCAAAGTCAAAGACGGCGTATTAGGCCGCCTACCAGCGGAGAAAATGGGAGCCAAAGTGCGTTGACGGAAGTACACAATGTGCACTTTCTATACACGCTATGTACTTTATTTTTCTATAAAAAGAGGCCTTGGACTTCAGATTGAAGAGTTGAAAACCATTGGAAGGGAGAGAATCTCTGCTACTACCGTTCCCAAAGCCACCGAGGTGTCATTGTTCCACCGTTCCGCCTTCCGACACCTTACCTCAACGCTTACACGATGAATCTGTCAGGTATCACGTGTGTCCTTTCTCTCCTACTTTCTATGTGTCACTTAACCCCTCGTGTTGGGATGTGGATGAAAGGATCGTAATTTGTGTGTTGTTTTATATAGTTGTGTTTGCTCGTTGTAAATATTCTTACTCTTCTTAATTCACTGTCAAATATAACTGATAATTCTGAGCCGGACCAAGGGAATAATTCTCAGTGATACAAAAGGGAAGTAACGGTGAAAACATCCATGACCATTGGAAATATTTCACCGATTCAAATAATGGACTAAACTTAATAAAGAATTAGGAACACTGACTACCGGACCAAGGAGTCAACTTCTCTAATTCCAAACAAGAGGAATCGGACCAAGGAAATGTTGTAACAAAATGAAATCCAGAATGATTGAATTATTATGAACAACACAACCATTTAAACAATCTGCATAAGTACTCCTTAATCACCACAGCCCCGAAACATCTTTTCTTCCCGTTTTAAACTCTTTAAATTCACTCGTTGTTTTCTTTAAAACGGTTAATCATTTATTCAAAGTAAAAAAATATAGTTTTAATCCAAAACCAAAATCAAACCAATCAACTCTAAATTATGCATACTTCACCTAATTAAGTACTAACTCAATTGAATTCACGCACGCCATAGTTCCCGGTGGATTGACCCCGAAATTATGCTATACTAACGTTTTAAGAATATGTAATTAATTTGGGACACATATAACTTCATCCATAACGTCAAGCGAGACCAAATTTTGGTTCCGTTGCTGGGGAAATATTTAGTTTTATTGCTAAGATTTAAATTGTGTTAATAATTGATTTAAGTGAAAATAAAAATAAAAAATTATCAAAAATCTCTTTTTTAATCCCATTTCAAAATTTATCTTTTACTTTTCCTTTGTTACACCTGGTATTTGTGTTGTGATTGTGCAGAATCTTAAAGTGCATGAAGAGACGCCCTACACGGTCCAGGAGCGCCGAGTCATCGGAACTACTTCCGCTTGACCTAGAGATCGAACAGACCCTGCTTCGTCATTGGCGTGCACTAAAAGAAACTCACAACCAACATCCATGAACCATAGCGAACAAGGAAGAGGGAGAACCAACTGTGGATACTACAACTGAGCAGCAGTACCAGGATCAGCAGCCTCCCGCTGCTGGTCTACCGAATCAGGCCCCTGGAGGATTCGTGGAATTCCTCTCGAGGGATTACCAATGACCGCCGTAGAAACCTCCTCCAGCGTACGACCAACTTCAAAAACCGCATCAACTCTTCCAATGACTTTATTTCAACCCTCAAGATCAGCATTATCTGCAACCTCCACCCCCTCAGCAGCTACCTCCACGCCGTACCCTTGTGGAGTACGATCTTCCTTCAATCCACGGAGATGATATGGGCATCATTCGTCCTCCGGTCCAGGCCCAGCACTTCGAGATCAAGCCTGCTATCATGCAGCTGATCCAGAACAGTGTCCAATTTGGAGGCCTACCCAGTGAAGACCCGAACGCCCATCTCTCCAACTTTCTGGAGATCTGCGACACGTTTCGTTACCATGGCGTGTCCGAGGATGCCATCCGTCTTCAACTATTTCCCTTTTATCTATGGGATAAGGTGAAAGACTGGATCAAGGGGCTACCATAATGATCTATCCTCACCTGGGAGGAGCTAGCCCATGCGTTCCTGTCCAAATACTTCCCACCATCGAAGACGGTGACACTATGGAATGAGATCCATAACTTCCAACAGCACGACTCCGAGTCGTTGTACGAGTCCTGAGAATGCTTCAAAGAGATGTTACGAAAATGCCCCCACCATGGACTCCCAATTTGGATGCAAGTCCAGACCTTCTATGGAGGAATTACAACAAATACCAAGTCCTTGGTGGACGCTGCTGCTGGAGGTACGGTGATGCGGAAATCCCCCGAAGAGCTATTCGAACTACTGGAAGACATGTCAGCCAACAGCTTCCAGTGGCACTCTGAGCGGGGGACTCAAAAGCGAGGTATGCATAGTATTGACGCTACCACTATGTTAGCTTCTCAGTTGGACGCTGTTTCCAAGAAAATAGACACATTGAATCTCAAAGGCGCATCTCAAGTTCATGCGGTGAACCATCCAGCATACAACGACTGTGGTGATAACCACATCATGGGAGAATGCTCGGGTTCGACCGGAGGCCCTTCGATGAGCGAGGTGAGTTATGTTTCCCAAAATCAAGGTCCCAACCAGTACCAGCAGTACCAGAACCCATCATGGCGAGATCAACAGAACACAGGCTGGGGCTAACAACAGTAGAATCCTCCATCCCAGCAACCACCTAGCTACAACCAACCTCCATACTAGAACCAATACCAAAGGCCGCAACAACCCTTGAAGGGTCCTAATCAGCAACAAGGGTATCAGAACCCTCGCCCACAATAGCCACGGCAGCCACCTCTTCCACCATCTAAACAACCACCTCAGTAGGAGAACAACTCAAGGTTAGAGGGTCTAATTACTAAATTCATATCTACTGTTGAGACTCGATTCCAAAATTAGGAAGCTTCGATTCGAGGCCTGGAGAATCAGATTGGCCAGCTGGAAAATCAACTCTCAGGAAGGCAGCCCGGTACACTACCGGGAAACACAGAAAAGAAACCGAGGGAGGAGGCCCATGACATCATGCTCTGGAGTGGAAAAGATCTCCAACAGAACCAATCAGCACATCTAGGTGCATCCACACCCACTATTGATGAAAAAGGTACCAATATCGACCCCTCATCATCCAAAATCCCACATAAGGATGTTTCGTAGAATAAAGGGAAGGAGGTTGTCAAACCTTTTGAACATGCCTTACCCTTTCTGGAGAGATTGAAGCAGAGGAAGCTGGACCACCAGTTTAGAAAATTCATGGACGTATTCAAAAAGCAGAATATAAATATTCCATTTGTAGAGGCGCTGATACATATGCCCACCTATGCCAAATTTATGAAGGAAATACTCTCCAACATAAGAAAAATGGAGGATCTGGGCACTATTTCCCACACCAAGGAGTGTTCTGCAGTCGTCCGACATTCAATTCCTCCCAAACTCCAAGATCTAGGTAGTTTCACCATTCCTTGTATTATTGGATCCTGTGAGTTTGGGAAGGCCCTCTGTGACTTAGAGGCTAGCATGAACCTCATGCCCCTCAGAGTTTTCAAGAAGCTGGGACTCAACAAGCTCAAGCCTACCCGTGTAGCCCTTCAACTTGCTGATCAATCCATCAAACATCTGAAGGGACTACTGGATGACGTACTGGTCAAGGTGGGTAGGCTGATCCTCCCCACTGATTTCATCATCCTTGACATGGGGGATGACCAGGAAGCACCTCTTATACTTGGACGACCTTTCTTGGCCATTGGGAAGGTATTGATCGATGTGCACCAAGGAGAGATTATTTTCCGGGTAGGGGATGAAAGAGTTTCCTACAACGTCCTCAAGGCCATCAAACATGATTCCTTTTTATAGCATGAGGAATGTTATGCAGTTTCCACCATGGTTAACCATTTTATCAAAAAAGGGGATGATATGGTATGTTCTATTACTTCAAATAATTTAACTATTACAAATATTCTATTAGAAGAAGCGCCAGAAGACTTGCAATTCTTAGAAGGCCAGGGTGGCCACTATTGACAGCGTGTAGTTGTTCCTGATAGTTTGGAATGGGAAAAGGTGAAACCACTTGTGCCTTCGATTTTAAAGGTGCCTAAACTCGAACTGAAGCCTCTTCCATCTTCTCTCAAGTATTGGTATTTAGGACCCAATCAAGCTTTGCCTGTTATACTTAATGCATAACTGTCACAGGAGTAGGAATATGCACTTATGCAGGTTCTCAAATAGCGGAAGCACGCTATTGGGTGGATAGTCACTGATCTGAAGGGCATCAGCCCTACCATTTTCACTCACAAGGTGATACTGGAAGAAGGTGCCAAGAAATATCGGCAACCACAATGACACTTGAATACTCCCATGAAGGAAGTTGTAAAAAAAGAGGTGATCAAATTATTAGATTCAGGCATCATCTATCCTATCTCGGATAGTCCGTGGGTGAGTCCCCTCCAAGTGGTACCCAAAAAGGGGGGTATCATTGTGATTTCAAATGAAAAGAACGAGCTCATCCCTACATGTAATATCACGGGCTGGCAAGTCTGTGTGGATTATCGGAAGCTAAACGATGCCACAATAAAGGATCATTTCCCCTTACCATTCATGGATCAAATTCTAGAGATACTAGAAGGGCACAACTTCTATTACTTCCTTGACAGTTTTTCCAGCTACAACCAAATCTCCATTGCTCTAGAGGATCATGAAAAGAGAACATTCACTTTCCCCTACGACACATTTTCTTATCGAAGGATGTCTTTCGGCATGTGCAACGCCCCCGCCACCTTCCATCGCTGTATGTTGGCCATCTTCCACGACATGGCGGAGGAAATCCTGGAGGTATTCATGGATGATTTTTCCGTTTATGAAAAATCATTCACCATTTGTTTATGACACCTGGAGCTAGTTTTGGAACGATGTGAGCACACTAACCTAGTCTTGAACTGGGAAAATTGTCATTTCATGGTGCAAAGTGGCATAGTCCTTGGCCACAAAATTTCATCAAAGGGGATAGAGGTGGACCTAGAGAAGATCGAAGTCATTTTACGACTACCTATACCGACTGCCGTCCGAGCCATCCGTAGCATCCTGGGGCATGCAGGTTTTTACAGGCGGGTTGTCAGCGACTTCTCTAAAATAGTCCAGCCCCTCACCAATCTTATAATCAAGGATTCCTATTTGAGTTCGGTGAGACATTTGTCAGAGATTTTGAGCATCTAAAGCAGTTCCTGGTGGAAGCTCCAGTTATGATTTCTCCAAACTAGGAGGAACAATTTGTTGTGATGTGCGATGCGAGTGACTATGTAGTGGGAGCAGTCTTGGCCCAGCGACTTGACCAGATTTTCCGACCTATCTATTTTGCCAGTAGGATACTCAATGAGGCATAGATCAACTAAACCACCACACAAAAGGAGATGCTTGCAGTGGTTTTCTCATTTGACAGGTTTCATTCTTACTTAGTGTTGTCTAGAGTTATTGTTTATACTGACCATACAGCACTAAAGTACCTACTAAACAAGAAAGATATGAAGACACGATTGATCCGCTGGGTAATCCTCCTACAAGAATTCTATCTTGAGATCTGAGATAAGAAAGGGAGTGAGAACTTCATTGTTGACCATCTCTCCCACCTCGAGCTGCCTCATTTCGAGAAGGAAGAAGATCAGGAGATCAGGGAGGATTTTCTTGATGAGCACCTCTTTTAGAACAATGAAACACCTAGACCATGATATACTGATATCACTAATTTTCTGGTTACAAGTGTCATTCACCCCGACCTCTCCTTCCAGCAAAGGAAAAGATTTTTCTCTAATGTGAAAAGGTACTTCTGGGAGGATCCTCTGCTATTCTGATCTTGTGCAGATGGAGTGATCCGCCGTTGCATCCCGGAGAATGAAGTTCACGGTGTCCTGGAGTTTTGTCATGCCTCACCAGTAGAAGGACATCATGGTCCGTACCGTACCATAGCTAAGATCATGCAGTCTGGATTTTTCAGGAACACCATTTATAGAGATGCCCAGGCCTTTGTTTCCTGTTGCGATCGGTGCCAGAGGACCGGTAATGTGGGACGTAGAGCCGAGATGCCCCAAAACCCCATCCTGGAGGTTGAGATTTTCGACGTTTAGGGAATATTTTTCATGGGTCCCTTTCCCCCATATTTTGGGAACACTTACATGTTGGTCTGTGTCGACTACGTCTCCAAGTGGGTGGAAGCCACTGCTACAACACACGACACAGCCAAGGTAGTCATGAATTTTTTAAAGAAAAATATTTTTAGCAGGTTTGGGTTTCCACGAAAACTGATCAGTGATAGAGGGACCCACTTCAAAAACACACTGATGAGAGGAATACTGTCGATGTATGGAGTAAAGCATAAAATGGGGACACCATACCATCCCCAGTCCAGTGGACATGTAGAGCTCTCCAATCGTGAGCTCAAGAAGATCCTGGAAAAACAGTGAACACTTCGCGGAAGGACTGATCCAAGAAGTTAGATGATGCCTTGTGGGCATCTCATACTGCTTTCAAAACACCACTGGGAATGTCCCCATTCCACCTCGTCTATGGCAAGCCCTGCCATCTACTAGTGGAATTGGAACACAAAGCCTATTGGGCTGTCAAAGTCCAAAATTTTGATTTTAAGGCAGCTGAAGAGAAACGGAAGTTCCAACTGTCGGAACTAGATGAAATCATATTAGAGGCATACGATAATGCCAAGCTGTACAAGGAGAAGACAAGAGCCATTCATGATAGGATGATATCACGAAAATCTTTCCAACCCGATGATCCAGTACTTCTCTTTAATTCACGTTTTAGCTTATTCCCAGGGAAGTTAAGGTCAAGATGGTCGGGACCATTCCACATTGTACGCGTATTCCATCATGGATCGGTAGAAATTTCTGGAGAAGATGGTCAACCATTCAATGTAAACAGGAAACAGTTGAAAGCTTACCATCCTACAGACAACACAGTAGGAATGTTGTCCACCATATAGCTTAGGTAAGCCAAGGTAAGTAGGTTGAGACAATGACCTAAAACAAAGGTACTTTCTGGGAGGCAACCCAGAAAATACACGCCGTATACCACCTATATACATGGAGTTTACTTTTTTCCTCTTTATTTATTTTCTAACTATTATAACTATATAGATTAATTAAGTAATAACTAGGGATGATGCCCGTGCTGATGGTACGATCACTGGAGTTTATCCGAGTCGTCGTCGGTTCGAATCCCTCCAGACCTACCTTCGACACAGGGTTCATCCTTTTTCTACTCATGTTTATTTACATGAAGTGTGTGGTATTTTCCATATATATATATAGAAATGTGTTTAAATATAATAAAACCCATGATGGGGATAGACTGGTTGGCTGGAATCATACCCCGATTCCAAAAGGCTCGGGTTCGAATCCAGACAACCGTCCCATTTCCATTATTTGTTCTTTTAATAAAACCACACGATGTGCATTTTGATATACACCTTGTGTGCCATAATTTTTCAATATAAAGTAAAAACGTTTTTAAAATAAGAAATAACATGCGGGTAAATTTTCCGGATTGGAAACATCTCGACACTAGGTTCAAAAGGCCCGGGTTCAAATCGCGCTAATCTCCCCACATCATCCCCGTCCTTTCCTAAATAAAAACCACACACTTTGAATTTTTTTATTCCCATGTGTATAGGCCGTATAAAATATATATATATATATAATAAATATGAACAGCAGAACAACCTTTGCTCCAGTGGTTGAGGGCTTCCATTCGGAACGGCCGATCGCCGGTTCGAATCCCGCCACAAGCACCAGACCAAATTTTGTACTACTATTTTTCTAAATTTAAATTACACGGCATGTATTTCCCGATATACGTCGTGTATGGGTTTATTTTTAATAGAATTTATCGATATATCTATTTTATTTTAATTATTAAAAATAATTATTATATAGTTTACTATAATAATTATATATTTATATATATAGTTAAAAAAATTGGAATACACGGTGTGTAGTCCAAACATACACGCCGTGTACCTCGCCTATATAGGCCACGAGACACCCGTCTTGAGCCTGTGTCATGCAGACTCCCCATTTCCTCCACTCTTCCCGTTTTCTTCTCCCGAACACCACCCGCACCCCCCTTTTCTCAAATCTATCGATTCAGGGCATTTAGGGTTCTGATTCTTCTTGCATTATGATCCTCAGTCAAGGTACGCCATTCTACACCATCTCTTTTAAATTTTTAGACTTGTTTAGGGTGTTTTTCAGATCGGCCGACCGTTCGGCTTCTGCCCGTACACGACCACGAAATGAAGAACACACGCCGTGTACTTCTGTACATGGCCACACACAAAATATTTCGATATTTGAATATACACGATGTGTATGTTTGGTACACACCGTGTCCTTTTCCTCGTCATGCCCGAGTACTCCATTGCACATGGCCTCACACACCATTTTCACATACACGGTGTGTGTGTTTTGTACACGCCGTGTATACCATTTCCTTTGGCCCCTCCGTGTGTGGCACGTAACATGACCTCTCACCCTGTGTTCCCGTACATGGTGTGTGTGTTCAGTACATGCCGTGTCTTTTAATTATGTCGGTCATCCCGTGTCTCGCCCCCTACATAGCCATGTACCTCGAGTGAAAGACACGTCGTGTCATTATACTACACGGTATGTGGTTTTTTTATCGAACTGATAAAAACATGGCCGTGTCATTTGTAACGCACGACCACCTAAACTTTGAGTGAACACAACATGTATGTTCGGTACACGCTGTGTACTTTTACATGGTCTATTTCTCACCCTCGGCGTGTATATCCATAGAATATGGGATACTCTACATTTTTTACTACACGCCGTGTACTCTGGAGTACACGTCGTGTACTTTTATTTTCTAGTTTTCTGACATTTTCTTAGTTTTGTTTTCTTTCCTTTTTCTTTTTCTTTTCTTTTCTTTTTTTATTTCTATTTCAGGATATGGAAGATCACGATCCTTTATGAGGGAAGCGACCGACCTCCGCCACCGAGGGCGAGAGGCCTAGCTATCACCAGATCCGACTCTGACCTCCTACGCAGCCAGACCCAGACGCTCCGGTCTTCGAGCTCCCTCCATTGTCCATTCTACTGCCACTCACTCCCTCAGCGGAGACCGGGCCTACTTCTGCTGCACCTCCACCATCCAGCTCCAAGATTCCATGCACCACCATTTTTGCTGCACCAGCTGCCGCTCTACCTACGCTATCTTTATCAGGAGCTGGTCCCTATTCGAGCACACCATCCACCAAGCCACCCTCTACTTCAGCAGATCCACCCACAGAGCCAACCCATGCTGCTGCACCGACACCTGGGCCGGGACCTGCAGGTGCTCCCTATCCCTGCACAGTATTCTCGGTCACCGACCTCGCATATGACAGGGTCTGAATATTCTCTCATCGGACGATACCGTTGAGTGCCCGGTACCTCAAAAGTAGCATTCTGCAACAACTAGGTATTTGGGAGGACTTGTAGGAGCTTCTCGGGCACACCCCACTCCTAGCTATTTTCCAAGTCATCACTCCTGTTTTTTGTGATCTATTTTTGGAGTTTGCGGCCTCGTTTGAGTTTGATGGAGTAGAGTACCGGGAGACACCTGGTGATGCGGTGCCTGTGGTACACTTTCAGCTAGGCAGCCGAGGTTTCTCCCTCACCATGATAGAGTTTGGCTGAGGGTGAGGCTTCTACCCCCATCCTATCACCCCACCCCCCCGTTTCTACCGTGACCCAGCCCGAGCACTCTGATCTCATTGCCATGTGGTGGGAGATCGCTGGGCCTGACCACCGGTACTCCCCCACTTCCCAGAAGAGTACTCTTATCACTGACCCCATCATCCACTTTTCCCACCAGTGCTTCAGTACCATCCTTTTCCCCCTCCATGAGGATACGGGGGTCATGACCGGTCATGAAATGGAGCTTCTTACCTGTGTCATCTGGAAAGAATACCCGGACCTCCCCTATCTAGCCACCTCCTTTTTCCAATCCATGTTTACCGGCCGTCAGGGAAACTTGAATGGCGGGTTTTACACCACCTGTCTTGCCCTCCACCTAGGGGTATTCGAGCCCTCTTTACCTCATGACCTGTTAGGTTCACCCTAGCGGATGGACTTTCTCATGCTCATTCGCATGGGATTGGTACGAAACCAGGGGTGCTTACATCCTTGCCCAGGGTCGAGCCCAGCCACCTGCTAACCCTCCTACCCCAGCTGCTGACCCCGCTCTTCCTTCCCCACCCCCTCTAGCTTCTCCACCTCACCCACCTCCTACTGACCCCACTTCTTCTGAATTTCCTTCTTCTATCCCATCTCCCATCCCACCTACCCCCGCACCCTCAGTCTATATTGCCCTTTCCCACCGCCTAGCCACGATGGAGTAGGTCTTAGGTCACTTTGATAGTTGACAGGTTCAGATGGAGCAGCATTTTGGTCGTATCATCGGCCGCCAGGACACCATTGCGCAACATTTGATTCATCTCAACGGCCGCCGGGACCGGATGGAGCAACTATTGGTGCATATTGCTCTGCATCTTAGTCTTCTGTTGCCTACGCCACCTGCCTCTACCTTGGTTCCTTGCCTTTTTACTGCTGCTCCACCGCCCTTCACTGCGCATGCCATGGATTCTGTTCTGCTAACAATGGTGAGCCCTACTGCTACCACTTCTACCAGTCCAGGGCCTACTGTTGTGCTTCCTTCCCCGAGTCTAGCACCAACAGCTCTTACTTCTTCGGCTTCCCTTCCCGATGCAGAGTCTGCGCCTTCAGGTTGCACACCTCCTATGCCGTCTCTACCAGCCGATTCTGTACTGGATGTTCCATCCCCTGAGGCGACCCCATGATAGTGACATTTGTCTTTATCTTGTATATCTATTTTTTTTTCATTTTCTATGCTATGATGTTATGCTTGTTTGCAGTTTTCTTTTTTCTCGATAGTCACAGGTATCATGGAGTTCCTTGGGCATCAATTTTCATGAGGGGAGTATTTTTTTCATTTCTATTTTCTTTCTTTTTGGTTTACTTATTCCACTGATTTCCCTCATTTCCCCCCATATCTCACCCTTTCCCACCCTTTACCTTAGTATTGCACTTGGTGGACCATGTGTAGTATTAAGTGTGGGGGAGCATTTATCTCTTTCACCTTAGTCTCTGCCGTTGAACTAATCTAGGAGACATCATTATTAGATTATATATTTGAAAATGTAAAGAAATTTTGGTTAATAATTCTTATAAATTCTAGAGTTATTTAGTAGGGACTTTTTGAGGGTTTCATGCTTATTCTGATTCTTAAGTGTTTTAAAATGATTGCTGATATAGTTTCAATTGCAACTTTTAATCCTTGATTAATTACATTGATTAGGCTAATCATTTATATGCATGTCATGACCTGACTGTCCCTTTATTATTTTTCCACTCCTGAGAGGTATTCTAAAACCTTTTTCGTATTTATTTTCTAATACTTTCTTTCTTGAGAGATTCTTAGGATATGCATCACTACCAGAATTCGCAAGTTTTTCTTTTCAAAACATGAAGAATTTTTGAACTACTTTAAAATGATTGAGGAAATAGATTGTTTTCACCCATTTATCTTGAGACCTACCCTATATTTAATCTTTGTTAATCCCATAGAATCCATGAACAGCCTTTATAGGAAGCCACATTACAAGCCTATTTCCCTTCCTACCCTATTTTCTTTTTGAAATTTGGATGATTATTCATTTTTGAGATTTAAAGAAGGAGTTGGAAATACATGGCATATTTTTGTACACATTCATGAAATGAAGTGTGGGGGAGTACCTTTTGATTATTTGGGGTAGAAAGGGTTCCAAACATTTATACATTGTATTCATAAGTGTTTCCATTTCTTGTAATTAAAAAACAAAAAAAAACAAGAAGAAGAGAACCTTATGCTCATTTGATTTCGGAATCCTACTCGACTGAGTGAAAAGATGGTGACTACAACAGCATTTGAATGAGCTTGTGAAGGTTACATTTTCATTGAGATTTACTTTGAATATCATGCAATGTTGTTTAAAGGAATTAGCCTTCCTTTTTCAAGCCTCAGAATTTATTTTCACATCTGAACCTAACCAACCCTTAGCTATAGAGACATCTGAATCTTATTGATAAATCCCTCATGATTTTTGTAATTCAATTTTTTCTGAAGTAGAGAACAAGATAACTTTCAAACCTATGGATAGAGTGTATATATCTTTGATTGAGCATAACTATGAATAAAAACATATTGAGTGTGGAGTATGATTTTAACTAGTAATGTAAATCATCAAGTGGCATGCTTATTTTTGAAAGGTTGAAAAATGTGTTAAAAGAGGATGAGAGTAGTTAATTGAATTATATATGAGCCATGATTTTAATATCTTATGAATCGAATTTTTTGTGCCTTTTCAAATTTTCCTCAGTAAATTTACCATTTATACTTTTGATTAATTGAATTCCTTCCATTTAAAAGTATAGGATCTTTTAATTAGATGTTGAGATTTTGCTTGAGGGCAAGCAAATGACTAAGTTTGGGGGAATTTGATGCACCCAATTTGTGTATACACTTCCATATATATTATTGAAAATAAAAACATGTTTTCAGAAAATATCTGTTACTTCATGAACATATTATTAGATTTTGGTTATTCTGTTTACTTTCAGGAACTTTCTGGCTAACATACACAAATCAAGGGAAGTCTGTTGAAATTTTAAAACTATACGGCGTGTACTTTTATACATGCCGTGTATATCCAGACAGGGACATAGATCTAAGGAGGGAGTACATGCCCATGTCACCAGGCATAAGCTACACAGCGTGTAGGGAAGCGCTACACGCCGTGTACTGCATTCTAGAAGCGGTTGTTGCCGAGAAGAGTCTACACGCCCATGTGGCCATTGAAGAAAACATGGTGTGTTCCATTTTCTACACGCAGTGTATGCTATTCTAGAAGGAGATTGATGGAAAAATTTTGATACTACACGACATTTATGGCGACGCTACATACAATGTACACTCAAATTTCAGGCGGCACCATGTTCAAAGTCAAATACAGCGTGTTAGGCCACCTACCAGCGATGAAAATGGGCTCCAAAGCGCATTGATGGAAGTACATGATGTGTACTTTCTATACACGCCGTGTACTTTATTTTTCTATAAAAAGAGGAATTGGCCTTCGGATTGAGGAGTTGAAAACCATTGGAAGGGAGAGAAGCTTTGCTACTACCGTTCCCAAAGCCACTGAGGTGCCGTCGTTCCACCGTTCCGCCTTCCAACACCTTACCTCAACGCTTACACGATGAATCCATTAGGTATCACATGTTTCATTTCTCTCCTATTTTCTATGTGTAACTAAACCCCTCGTGTTGGGGCTGTGGATGAAAGGATCGTAATTTTGGTTTTGTTTTATATAGTTGTGTCTTCTCATTGTAAATATTCTTACTCTTCTTAATTCACTGTAAAATATAACTGAGAATTCTGAGCCAGACCAAGGGAAGAAATATCAGCGATACAAAAGATAAGTAACGGTGAAAACATCCATGACCATTGGAAATATTTCACCGATTCAAATAATGGACTGAACTTAATAAATAATTAAGAACACTGACTACCGGACCAATGAGTCAACTTATCTAATTCCAAACAAGAGGAACCAGAACAAGAAAATATTGTAACAAAATGAAATCCAGAATGATTGAATTAGTATTAAGAACACAACCATTTAAACAATCTACATAAGAACTCCTCAATCACCACATCCCCGACACGTCTTTTCTTCTAGTTTTAAACTCCTTAAATTCACTCGTTGTTTTCTTTAAAACTATTAATCATTTCTTCAAAGTAAAACAATATAGTTTTAATCCAAAACCAAAATCAAACCAATCAACTCTAAATTCTATATACTTCACCTAATTAAGTATTAACTCAATTGAATTCATGCACGCCATAAATCCCTGTGGATCAACCCCGAACTTATATTATAATAAAGTTTTAAGAATGAGTAATTAATTTGGGATGCATATAACTTCAGCCATAACGACAAGAGAGACCATATATTAGCATGGTTTTAAAAATTACTTCATGTATGTCGGGTGGCAATTAAAAAAGTCCGACAAGGCCATTGGTCTTGAACCCATAACCGAAGGAGGATAAGGATTTCACACCTACCAGTGGACTATGTGATGTCCTGTTTAATATATATTTATTGGTAATGAAAAAATATTTTTTATGAACTGTTACTTTTACTTTTTATGTTTATAGATTAACACATGCTAATTTTAAGAGACAAATATTTAGACTTTTTATACTTTTATGGGCCTTAAGATCCATTAAAAGTGTATTTTATTGCTTTATTAATCAATGATAATTTCTACATATTAATTCCATGAGGCAATGGATGTAGTTTAATTTTCTGAAAGAACAACCAAAAAATGAAATTTTGTTTATAAAAGTTTATCAATAATTACTTAATGTTCAGAAAGTGATCGAAAAAATTTCTGTCCTAATACCTTAATTTTCATTGACATAATGGCCTTTTAAATTATTATAGATTTATGAATTTGAGGCCCTTAACTTTCCTTTGATCATTCTATTATTTGTGATTAATGACCTCGATAACTCCCTAAAAATATTTACGTTTTCCCCTATGTCCATTCTTCACTCCCAAACAATGTTCTCTTATATGGAAATCCATTTATATGTTACTTTGGGTAACCTCTATGGTTTCAAATTTCCATTTTAAGGGAAGTTTTAGTATCCATTTTTTTACAATGTGGGTTTCTATGACTGAAACATTCAAGTATTAAACCATTGATAACCTAGATGAATTTCAAGGGAGAAATTCATTTTAAGGGGGGTAGAATGTAACACCCTGAGATTTTGAGTGTTATTATTTTTTGAATTAATTTATCTTTTCAATATTTTTCATATTCAAATGACACTAAAAATAGATCTTTATATATATATATATATGAAAACACTAATTCAAACATTCCTTTCACATGAAATACCATCTTGTCTTGTACTACTATAACACCCAGAAGTTTTTATGAAATATTTTCTTTAAATAATTTTTATTCTTTATTAGCTTGCTTTGCACGCAATTGTGAGTTTAAAAAAACCTAACAATGCCCTTAATATAAAATTATAGTTATAGCCTAGCCATTAAGTTAGTGTTAATAATTATAACTTACTTATGAAAATGCATTATGAATTCATTTAACATTAATTATTTATGAAAAATATAAATCAATTAGATATTTTTATTTTTGAGTGAATTAAATTTGGTAATATAATTAATGAGATATATGTGTTACATAATTAATATTTTTGATATTTATCCAATATATATTTTAGTCATAGGGGATGAATAAAACTTTATTTTATGTTTAAGAACCAATTTTTTTAAAAGGTTAACTTTACACCTTTGAATGGAGAACCCATTTTAAATTAAGATTTTGAAACATTAATAATTTCTATATAAAAACATAAACATTTTATTTGGAAGAAGGATATAAAAATTTACTTTGGATAAATTTTTGATAACCTTCATATTTTGATGAATAGTAAAAATATGCTAAATTTTAATTAAAAAAACTTTTTTCATTGAGATTATATGGTTAAATTATAATATTTAATGGTTTTAAATTATAAATAGAATATATTTTTACAATATAATATAATGTATTCCATAATGATTAATTTTACATTGAATCCATAGGTAAAAAATTTTCAATCTTTTGCAATGTTTTATCTTTTAAAACCCGTTTTCTAATTTCAACAACAAGATTAATTTTAAATTAATTACTGCAAGTTATGTGTTTTGAATTTGGAAAAATGGATTCCATATTTGGAATCAGAAGGTCCAAATTTTTTTATTGGGTAACTTTTATTTTTGGACCTTATGAGTATTACCTTCAATAATTATTTTAGTTTCCATAGTTAAAGGGTAATATGGTATATAAGGGTAAAAAATAATAATTTAATAATATAAAACTACCCTAAAATGATTTATAATACAATTGGATGAGATATTTATGACCATTTTCATCCTTGGGTCTATTTTGGGACCCCATGGATTCACATGGATTTAAAAATTACATTTTATAAGAATTAATTTAAAGTTATGATAATTATAACCTAAACATATATCATTTACTAAATCGATTTTAATATAGGGTTATATAACTGATATCTATGCCTAAAAATAGTAATTATAAATCTAAAAAAATTTCCTACATCTTGGTATTTTATTTATAATTTTTAGATAATAGATAAATATATTTATTTAGGACACAATTAGGATGTAGAGATTACCTCATTAATGAAAGATTCAAATACATGAATTTATAAATATTAATAAAATGTAATTTGGTTATTTTGATATCATACCTGATTTTTTTGGATGATATTTAAAAATTACATTTGATTTAATGCCTTAGTTTCGATGGAATCAGGTTGTTATGAATTTTTAAAAAAAGTCAATTATGAATAGTTTCTAAAATTGACACAATTAATAACTAAAAACATAAAATAGCTTATTAAATGATATTAAATTCCTAAAAATATAATATTTTTCCAAATGATTAATATAAGTCCAAATATGTTATAAATAACTTTTTGTGGGTCCTTTGATATGATATGGTAATTACATTAACCCACAATGTGTAAATAACATGATATCATGATAAGATTTAAATGGGTAAAATAAGGGTTAAACTGAAAACATAAGAATAAAAAATATTATAAATTGACTAAAAATTATTGGATTATGGGTATTAAAAAAATAATATTATATTTTAATTAATTTTGTTTTGGACCATTTTTAGTCTAAATTGAATTTATAATAAATTAATATTTTGAGAGTTTCCTAAAGTTCCTTTTTCCTCTCTTATAAAAGGGAACCTCTTCCCTCTACTATTAACTCCATTTGAGCCTTCAATATCGACCAAAACCTACCCATTTGTCTTATAAAATTCCCCAGTTACATTCTAGAGGTGCTAATTTTCTCAAAAGAACAACTCTAGTGCCCTAAGAGCAAATTTAAAGGAGGCACATCAAGGAAGAGGTAATCTATTCTACCGATTATTTAAAATTTATTTCTTATTCTAATTCCTCTTATTTATTTGTTTCGATATAAAGTAATAAAATTAGTATCACTAATATACTTATATGTTATTATAAATATGAAAAAACCCTATTTCACCTTCTATCCATCCTACAAAAAACTTACCGTCTCCACACCACGGTGTAATCTGTTTTTCACCAACACCTTACATGGATGGGTATAATGGTGGAAATGATAACTATATATGATTATAATAACATGATGCTAATTCTGAGATACTATACACCATCCACTTCAATACCATTCAAAAATTACGGGAACAATATCGTCACTCATGCATACGTATGACTTACCGTCTCCATGGTGCAATGTTATTCATTCTACACAATCTTCACTAACCATGATTATATAAATGAATTGAATGAATAAATATGATATATATTATACTAATTACATGATTTAAATTATATAACTATTACCTAAAAATTGGAATAATAAATTATCCGACAAAACATACATAAGAATATAATACAGTTAATACCTGAATAACGAGTAACAATGAAATGTTACTAAAAACGGATGAAAATATGATCATAAATGTTATCATAAAAATGATTATGATTTTTAAATTTATAATTAACCATTTTTAAATCATAATACATGAGGTTTGGATATATACGAAGGATATCGGGCCTTAGGTAAGGGATATCTTTGAATATCTCATTTTTATCTAAGATTGTTTATACGTAAGTATTTATTGGGGGTATATTTATCATAAATTTCCATGTTTTATAAGAATATTATCATAAAATTTTTACTATTATTTTATGTATGTTTAAAGTTAGTTTTACCCATTTTGATTTTTACAACATTCTTTGAAAGGAATCTTTCTTACGTTTACCATACGAGGTACTTTTTGGACTTTTCTGCTAAAAGTACGAGAAGAATATTTTTTTAACTTGTACGGCATGAATGTATTTTCAATCTTTCATAATGATTTATTTCCATGAATATTACACTAAAATATAACAAGGTTAATTTCATATAAAATTATTTCTTCTAAAATTGTGTGATATTTTGAGGAAGGAAAATATTTTTGAAAAAAAGGAAATTTTCCTCAGGAATGAAGCTGAACAATTTTATAAAAATTATTTTCCATCTAATATGATTCTATAGGGTTATGTTTCTATCCCTATTATTAGTATTATTTGAATGTGTTAATGATGGATTTATATTTTATATGGATTATGTTATGATGGAATGATGTTTAAGAAGCCCATTTTATTTCTTGGGTTATGCTATGATGAATGGTTTTTGTTTTTGTGGCACATGTAAGAATAATTCCATTATGAGATGGGTGGGACCTATATTTCCCTAAAATTAATTGGGTAAAGATTTATATCTCATGATATAGACATTGATGGAACATAAAGTAAATCTAGTTCATTGAAATAGGGATGGAATGAGGAGAGAACTCGGTTATGTAATGGAATTCATCCACTATGATGGTCTTGGAAATGAGCCTTAACTAATATAAAATGATTTTATATGCTTATGTGTGTATGCCAAAAATTTCTTGTCTTATGTTATGACTATTGGGATTACATTACAATTTTATTATTTATCCCATGAAATGATATTGTGATCTTTTATATGCATGTTAAGATTTTCAAATGTTATGTTCTTATGAATATGATATGATTGTTATTTCATTTGATTACCATTACTCAGAATTTGAGCTCACCCTTTTATATCTTTCTTTTCCCTAGGACATGAAGAAGGGTATTAAGTATGATATTCCAAAAAGGAATCTAGTTATGATGAAATAAATGTGAGACAATGTAGATGTTTTTTGAACCAGTTGTTTATGTTTCTTAGTTTCTAAAGACAGTATACCTATATAGTCATGTCATGGTTTTGTTATATGTTATAATAAATATACTTCAATTCTAAATTTATATCAATGTATGTAAATAATGGATCACTATAGTTGGTATCAAAGGAAAGATATAGTTATCCTTTGGAAACTATGACGAGAAAGCCTTAAGGATTTGTCTAAGTACATGATAAAATTCTAGTGTTTCAGAAATGACCACGAATAACCTAGGATAATAAATAAAGTGTCATAACTTGAAATTTTATTCTTGATTATGTGGTTTTACTATTATGATTAGTGTCTCTCACACTATGATTCTTGGTTTTAGTCAATAGATGGAACCCGAAGGAACCGTGTCAATGCTGAATGCGACGAGAAGTGCAATGATTGTCCCCCTGAGCAACCAAATGTTATGGGAGATGGAATGAAAAATATTGTTACCATTCTCACAAATCTTTCTCAAGCTATGAATCATATCGGACTTCCAAATGAAAAAATGAGGGAGAAACATTTTTTTTAATCCTTCATGAGGCAGCGTCCACCTTCATTCAATGGGTTTTCTGATCCATTAGTGACTGAACAATGGATCAGTACCCCTGATAAGATATTTTCAGTTCTATAATGTTTGGATCATGATAAAAAAATCATAACATTATATCATTTGAAAGGTGAAGCAAATCAATGGTGGAATCTTATAAATAATACGAGGCAAAGAGATGAAATTGAGTACATGGAATGGGATGAGTTCAAGAACATATTTTTCAATAAGTACTTTCCTCGTATTCTTCAAAAAACAATATGGAGAAGGCGTTCCATGAACTTAAGAAAAATGATGATGAATCTGTTGGTACCTACGAAGAAAATTTTACAAGTCTCGCTAGGTACACTTATGGAATTATTATCTAACCTGAGTGTAAGATTGATATATTATTTGGTGTCTTAAAACCAATTCTCATAAGGGCATTATCCATAAGGGACTTCAATAGCTACAAGGAAATTGTTCGGTGTGCTATCAAGGTAGAGATGGATATTGGAGTAACCCATCAGTCATATGGGTTTGATAACAAGAGAAAAATGGAATTCAAAGGAAAATACAAAGGCCACACTGAAAAGAAGATTAGTTTTCCCTTATACTCAATGTGTGGAACGAAACATGGAGGGAATTGTCTTAAAGTCCTGAATGGGCCAAAGGCCTTATTTTTTATTGATTTTTGATAGCCCCCATTTCAAGGGAAGAGGGGGAACCCTTACAAGGCCAGTAGTCTTAGAGATTACATGACCCGTAGGCCATAGGAAATTAAAAATACTATACTTGGAACTCCTCATCCCATCTTCTTCATCATGATATCAGCTATCCACCTTCGCATGAATGATTTTCTAGGATTCCCATGCAATTAAAGGCTAGTCCTGATGGAAATTCCATACCCTCTCTTTCTAACAAATTCTCTTAGCTTCTACTCTGGTGAATGAACCTACTCTGATCCCCATCTGGAGTCTACTCCTTGTAGAGTTTGTCTGATCATTAAGCACAATTTCAGGTGACCCGAAGGCCATGAGGTGGCCCAAAATCCTTGAAGTGTCCTAAAGGCCTTGATGTGGCCCAAAGAACTTTAGGTGGCCCAAAATCCTTACTGTCCCGAAGACTGTGGGTGTCCCGAAGGCCTTAAAGGACCCGAGGCCCAAACCGGTGGCCCGAAAGCCCAAAAAGATGAACAGTTCCAGCTACTACAGTACCAAACAGTGTATTATACAGTACCTTCTATAGTTCCTACTATAGTACCTGCTACAGTTCATTCTATAGTTCCTACTAAGTGCCTTCTACAGTAACCTAGAAATATTTCTCCACCCGGTTTTGAACTAAGGTCTCTTGGATGCACTTGCTGTGTTTTCACCAACTGGGATTATGCTCTTGTGCTTGTCTTAAAGGTTAAAGTAAATGTTTTAAGTGTGGGAAAGAAGGTCATCAGGAAATTGAATGCCGAAGTGATGGGAAAAATATGTATAATGATGCGAACAATGAAAAGGATACATAAAATGCACCTCCTACACTTCAATGTTACAAGTGAAAGGAAATAGGGAATTATGCCAATAATTTCCCTAATCCAAGGTTTATTTATGATGATCGAAGTGAACAAAATATTAAGGGAAACGACAATGTAAAATCACATGCAATTACTATCGGTGATGTGGAGTATGATAATGAAGTGGTGAAAGGTACACTTACCATCCACTCTAAATTAGAAAATGTTTTATTTGATACTAGATCCACCAAATCTTTTATTTCTAAAGAATTTTCCAAGGGTATCATTGTATTACCTAAACAATTAGATGTTTAGTTAGCTATGAAAAATCCTAATGGCACATTGGTCGCATAAAAAGTTTAAAATTCTTCTCGAATTAATGTTTGTGGGAAAGTGCTTCCTGAAAATCTTGTGATCCTTCCTATAGTGTAATTTGATATGATTCTTGGAATAGATCAACTTTATTTAAATTGAGATCATATCAATTTTCAAAGAAGGTAAGTCACATTTAATATTCGAGATCAATCTATGATCATCTATCGGTGCAAGGATGAATATAACATTCCAGTAGAAATTTTTTCCATCTTATGTGTCTTGATTCCAATAAATGGAGGTTATTTATCTCAAATGTTTTGGGAGAAACTCATGATAATGAATAATTACATTGTACAAGAGTTTGATGATGTCTTTCTAAATAAATTTATAGGTCTTCCACCAAATCATGAAGTCGAGTTTTCAATAGAACTCATACTGGGTGCTATTAATATTTCAAATACACCTTATAGAATGGCCCCAATTGAGTTACATGAATTGAAGAAGAAACTTCAAGAGAATATTTATAAGGGATTCATATGCCCAAGTGCATCACCTTGGGGAGAATCTATGCTGTTTGTTAAGAAGAAAGATGGATCAATGAGACCTTTCATTGATTATCGAGAAGTTAACAAGATTGATATCAAGAAAAAATATCCACTTTCACACATTGATGACTTGTTTGACCAAATATACGAAGCTCGATATTTTCCAAGATTGATCTTCATTTAGGATATCATCAATTAATGGTCAATAAGGAGGATATACCAAAGACAACAATCTATACAAGGTATGGACACTATTAATTTTATAGTTATACTTTTTGGTCTTAATAATTCCCATGATACCTTTATGGATCTAATGAATAGAGTCTTTAGAGACTATCTTGATCCGTTTTTTCTAGTCATTATAGATGATATTCTTTTCTATTAAAAGAGAAAGGAATAACATAAAGATCACTTGATAATTGTATTGAAGATCTGGATAAAGGATATGCTTTATTACTAACTTACCAAGTGTGAATTTTGGCTTCAAATATTTTCATTTTTGGGTAACATAATCTCAAGAGAGGGGATATCTGTGGATCCAACAAAAAAAAAGGTTATCAAAAGATGGTCAAGACCAACAATAGTAACTGAAATCTGAAGTTTTCTTGGTTTGGTTGGATATTATTGATGTATTGTGAAATATTTTTCCTAATTATCTAATCGAATCAATAAGTTTACTCAGGAAGGAGTTATGTTCGTTTGGATGGAGGAATGTGAAGATAATTTCAATGAGCTAAAAAGAAGGTTATCCAGTGCACCTGTTCTCACACTTCCTTATAGTGGAAAAGGTTTATGATCTATAATGATGTGTCCAAGAAAGTGATGGGGTGTTTTCTCATGAAAAATGATATGGTTAGAGATTATACCTCCTGAAATTTAAAAATCCATGAGAAATATTACCCAACTAATGATTTGGAGTTAACAGCGATAATATTTTCTTTAAAAACATGGAGGCATTATCTTTATGGTGAAAGGTGTGATATTTATATTGATCATAAAATTTTAATGTATATTTTCACAAAAAAGGAGATGAATATGTTCCAAATCAGATTATTGGAGTTATTTAAAGATTATGATTGCTCAATACATTACCACCTTGGGAAAGCGAACATGGTGATAGATGCTTTGAGTAAAAAAGACCATGATAGCTTATCCATGATGAGGATCACAAATGATCCAATATTTATGGATTTGAAAAGTATAGATCTTGAAATTTTAATGTAAGGGGAGAAATATTATCTTTATCAAATGAATGTTCAACCATCTATACAAGTGAAGATTAAAGAGGCACATAAGGAAGATGTAGAGTTAAAAAATAAGGTGTGAAACATTCCATAATTCAACCTTGATTATGATGAAATAATAAAGTTTAAGAACCGGGTTTGTGTTCCTCCAATACTAGAATAAAAGAAGGAGCTATTGGATGGGGCCTATAGTTATTCATTCTCTATTCACCCTGGATAAAAAAAGATGTATAAGGACCTGAAACAGTACTTCTGGTGGGATGGCATGAAAAGATATGTCGCCGAATATGTCTCTCAATGCTTGATTTGTCAACAAGTTAAGGTTGAGAGACAGAAGTATAATGGGATGTTACAACCATTACCAATACCAGAATGGAAATAGAAAAACATCACTATGTAATTTTTCATCGGACTTCCCAAAACATCCAGAGGAAATAATGTTATCTAGGTTATAGTTGACCTCCCTACAAAGTCATCACACTTCGTTAATATTAGAGAGGATTTATCTCTTGATCATCTTTCTAAATATATGAAAAGGAAGTGGTAAGACTACATGGAGTACCACTTTCCATTATATCAGATCAGGATATGAGGTTTACCTCGAAATTATGGAAAATTATTTAGCATGCTCTGGATATAGAGTTAAGTTTTAGCACTGCTTATCACCCTCAGACAGATAGTCAGTCTCAGAGGACAATTCAAATTCCGAAAGACCTGTTGATAGCTTTCTCTATAGATTTTAAAGGTGGTAGGGATCAACACCCACCATTGGTGGAATTTTCTTACAATAATATCTTTTAGTCTAGTATTCAGATGGCTTCTTATGAATCCCTCTATAGAAAGAAGTGCAGAACACCAACTTGCTGGGATAATGTTGGGTAAAGAAAGCTATTAGGACAAAATCTTGTTGATGAAATGGAAGAAAGGGTCATATCTATTAAAAAACTTATAAGAATAGATTAGATTTGAAAAAAACATTATGCCGACAATTGAAGAAATGACCTAGAGTTTGAAGTGGGTCATAAGGTGTTCTTATGAATATCTCCCTAAAATAGAGTGACAAGATTTGGAAAGTAGGGTAAGCTAATCCCTAGGTATATCAGTCCTTTTGAAATAATAGATCATGTTGAGAAGGTAGCTTACTGATTGAAACTTCCAAAAAATCTCTCTCAATTTGATGATGTGTTAAATGTATCTCTCCTAAGGAAGTACATACCTGATCATTCACATGTACTAATATCAGAAGTCGTACTAGTAGAGAAAGATATTTCATATGAAGAACAACCAATAAAGATTCTGAATCATAGAAAAAAAATTCTACAAAACAAGACCACTAACTTGGTTAAAGTTTTATGGAGGAACTACCAATTTGAACAATATACATGGGAACTTGAGGATATGATTAGGGAGAGGTATCCTCATCTGTTTATTTTCAAGTGACAAATTTTGAGGGCGAAATTCAGTTAAAGGGGGTAGAGTGTAACACCCGAATGTTTTTATGAAATATTTTCTTTAAATAATTTTTATTCATCAGTATCTTTCTTTGAATGAAATCATGAGTTCAAATGAACTGCAAGATACCCTTAATATAAAATTACCATTATATCCTAGCCGTTAGGTTAGTGGGAATAATTATAACTAACTTATGAAAATACATTATGAGTTCATTGGCTATTAATTATTTATGAAAAATTTAAATCAATTAGATATTTCTATTTTTGAGTGAATTACATTTGGTAATGAAATTAATAAGATATATGTGTCATTTAATTAAAAAAATTTATATTCATCTAATAGATATTTTTGTCATAGGGTATGAATAAAACCCTATTTTATGTATAAGAACCTATTTTTTAAAAGGTTAATTTCACACCTTTGAATGGAGAACACATTTTAAATTAATATTTTTACACATTAGTAATTTCTATATGAAAACATAAACATGTTATTTTGAAGAGGGATATAAAAATTTAATTTGGATAATATTCTGATAACTTTCATGTTTTTATGAATAGTAAAAATACGCTAAATTTTAATTGAAAACAACCTTTTCAATCAAGATAATTTATCTGGTTAAATTATAATATTTAATGGGTTTAAAGTAAAAATAGAATTTATTTTTACCATTTAATATAATTTATTCCATTAGAATTAATTTTAAATTGAATTTATAGGTAAAACTTTTCAATCTTTTGCAATGTTTAAACTTTTAAAACCCGGTTTCTCATTTCAACAACGTGATTAATTTTAGATTAATTACTGCAAATTATGTGTTTTGAATTTGAAAAAATTGATTCCATATTTTTCATCATATGTTCCAAATTGTGTGAATGGGTACCTTCTATTTTTTGACATTATGAATATTAACTTTAGTAATAATTTTATTCATCATGGTTAAAGGGTAAATATTGTAAATAAGGGTAAAAAATAATAATTTAATAATATAAAACTACCCTAAAACGTGTCCTAAAACTATTGGATGAGATATTTCCGACCACGGTCATACTTGGGTCGATTTTAGGGCCCCATGGATTCACATGGATTTGAAAATGACATTTTATAAGAATTGATTTAAAGTAAAGATAATTATAACCTAAACATATATCTTTTACTAAATATATTTTAATATAGGGTAATATAAATGATCTCTATTCCGATAAATATTCACTAGAAAGCTAAAAATATTTCATAAATCATGGTATTTTATTTATAATTTTTAAACATTAGATAAATATATTTATTTTTGACACAATTATGATGTAGCGATTATCTCATTAATGAAAGATTCAAATAAATGAATTTATAAATATTAAAAAAAATTATTTTTTTATTTTGATGTCATCCATGAATTTTATGGATGATATTGAAATATTATCTTTGAATTAATTCATTATTTTCAATGGAATCAGGTTATAAATTTTTTTAAAAAGTCAATTATGAATAGTGTCTAAAATTGAAACAATTCATAATTTAAAATAAAAAATAGTTTATTAAATGATATTAAATTCTGAAAAATATAATATTTCTCCAAATGGTTAATACAAGTAAAGATATTTCATAAATAGATTTTTGTGTGTCGTTTGACATGATATGGTAATTACATTAACCCATAATGTGTAAAAACATGATATCACAATAAGATTAAAATGGGTAAAATGAGGGTTACACCGAAAAGATAAGGATAAAAAATATTCTAAACTTTTATAACAACTTTTGGATGATGTTTATTCAAAAAATAATATTATATTTTAATTAAATAAGTTTTGGATCATTTTTAGTCGAAATTGAATTATAATAAATTAATATTTTGAGAGTTTCCTAAAGTGCATCTCTCCTCTCTTAGAAAAGGGAACCTCCTACATCTCCTATTCAATCCATTTTGAGACTTCAATATAGCCCTAACCCTACCAATTTCTCTTCTAAAATTCCCTAGTAACATTCTAGAGGTTCTGGTCTTCTCAAAATACCAACTCTAGTGCCCTAAGAGGAAATTTAAAGGAGGCACGTTAAGGAAGAGGTAATATCTTCTATCGATTATTGCAAATTTATTTTTTCTTATACATCCTATTATTTAGTTTTTTAATTATAAATTAATAATATAATTATCAATAATATACTGATATATTATTATAAATATTAAACAACACTATTTCAACTTGTATCCATCCTACGGAAAATGAAATCACCACATGTGCGTACGTACATCTTATCATCTCCACGCTGTGGTGTAATATGTTTTTCACCACCACCTTACTTGGATCGGTATAATTGTGGAAATAATAAATATATATGATTATTATAACATGATACTAATTATGATATACTATACACCATCCACTTCAGTACCATTCAACAATTATGGGAACGATATCGCCACTCGTGCGTACGTACGACTTACCATCTCTATAGTGCGATGTGATTTGTTCTACATAATCATCATTAAACCATGATTATATAAATAAATTGAATGAATAAATATGATATATATTATACTAATACCATGATTTAAATTATATAACTATAACCTAAATAGAAGAATAATAACTTATCAAACAAAACATACATAATAGTATAAAATAGTTAATACTAGAATAACGAGTAGCAATGAAATGTTACTAAAAAATGGATGAAAATATGATAATAAATGTTATCATAAAATTTTTTATGAATCTGGAATAAATATGTAACATTATTTAAATCATCATACAGGCGGTTCAGATACATATGAAGGATATCATACCTAAGGTAAGAGATAACTTTTCAAATCTCATTTTTATCCGAGACTGTTTATACTTAAGTATTTATTGGGGTTATATTTATCAGCCATTTCCATGTTTTAATAGGATATTCTAATAAAAAATTTACTATTATTCAATTAATGTTTATATTTATTTTTACCCATTTTTAATTTTACAACATGGTTTGAAAGGAATCTTTTTTAAGTTTACTATACAAGATACTTTATGGACTTTTCTGACAAAAGTACGAGAAGAATGTTTTTTTAACTTGTACGACATGAAAAATTTTTATGCTTTTATAATTCCCCTAAAAAATTAAAATTTTAATTTCCCATTAAATTATTTCTTCTAAAATCGTGTGATATTTTGAGGAAGGAAAACATTTTTGAAAAAGAAAGGATATTTTCATCAGGAATGAAGCTCAAATATTTTATCAAAATTATTTTCCATATAATATTATCCTATAGGGTTATGTTTCTATCCCTATTATTTTTATGATTTTATTTTTTTAATGATGGAATGATATTTTATATGGATTATGTTATGATGTAATGATGTTTAAGAATCCCATTTTATTACTTGGGTTATGCTATGATGAATGGTTTATGTTTTTATAGCACTTGTAATAATGATTTCATTATGAGATGGATGAGAAATATATCTCCCTCAAATGCATTGGGTAAATATTTATATATAATTTTATATACATGGCTATAATGACAAGTAAATCCAGTTTGTGATACAGGGCTGGAACGAAGAGAGAACTTGGTTCAGTAGTGGAATTTGTCCGCTATGATGGTCTTGGCAATGAGAATTGACTAATATGAAATGATTTTCCATGATTATGTGTGTATGACTCAAAAGTTAATGTCTTATGTTATGATTATTGGTATTATATTCCACTTTTATGATTTATACCATGACATGATATTGTGATCTTTTATATGAAGGTTAATATTTTCAAATGTTATGTTCTTATGAATATGATATGATTGTTATTTCATTTTCATACACTTACTGATCATTTCAGCTCACCATTTTATATTTTTATTTTCCCTAGTATATGAAGAAGGGTATTCAGTATTATATTCCAAAAAGAAGTCTAGTTATGATGAAATAAATGAGATACAAAGTAGATGTTTTATGAACCAGTTGTTTATGTTTCCCAGTTTCTAAAGACACTATACCTATACGGTTCTGTCATGGTTTTGTTATATATTTTAATAAATATAATTCAATTATAAATTTATATAAATTTATGTAAAGAATGGTTCTCTATAACTACATGTAAAAACAACTTGGCTTGCACTACAAGCAACACCGACTTGTCGTATGATGCACGAAACAACGAGTTTCTAAAAAACTTGTCTATTTATTTTTTTAATTATTTAAATAAGATAATTATAATATATCCATTAAAATTATTAATAACATATTTTCAAATATTTTTGTTTTATATTAAAAAAACACACTGATAATGAAAGATAATATTTTTGGTAAAGTCCTTTATGTTAAAAATATTGTTTTCTTAAATGAATCACTTTGAATAATAAAAGTGATTTTATAAAAATTTATAAATTTTATTGGATAAAATAAAGTTCATTTATAAATTCAAAATGTTGAAATTATCCTAGGGTGAATATTTGGTATTTTTCTGAGAAACTTCATTTTTTGATGAATAGTGAAAAATACTATTTTTTAGTAAAAAACTGCATTTTTTTCTAATTAATTATTAATTTTAAATTATATTATAAATATTTTTTAAGGTAAAATTAGATTTATATTACATATATTAATAAAATAGGATCAATTTCACTTTTAAACTAAATATAAAATCTTAACAAACTTTTAAACTTTTTCCAAATTTAAAACCCCATTATTTCGACCCGTCTACGGGATTATCACTATTCTTAATTTTGCTGCTACTTTGAAGTGAATTTCCAAAATACAACATAAAATATTTTATTTAGTATTTTTAGTCTAGTTATACGATGTTAATGTTTTGACCAAAATGATTAGTAAAAGTGATTAAAGTTAATCACAATAGTGAAGGACAAATTAAGCTCAATTAGGGAATAAACCTTAAAATTATGTGCCCAAATGGACTAAAAACCTTTATAATACACATTTTATGTACATAGTTGGTACATAAATCTTCCATTATTTAGTTAGGTTGTTTTTAAGACTTTTTTTAGGTAATAACATGTGCACACCTAATTTGTTTCTAAAAATTCCATGTAAGTTCTTTTCCTTCCCTATAAAAGGCCACCACTTCTACGCATTCATCACACCTATCAAAACGTTTAATTTCACCAAATATCTTCCCAATTAGCATCCAAAAAATCCTCCCTTAAACTTTTAAGTCCACCTTTAGGCAGAAAACTTCTCAAGGAAACCTTTTGGCCCAAACCCAAAGGAGTTACCTGATTAAGAGGTAATGTCTTCTCTCAACCTCATTTCCTTTATTTTCCTTCTCCACCCCTAGACTCTATTTATTACCTTATTGTGTGAAAAACAGTATCCTACATATAAATTTATGTTTTTATTCAATGTTTCTTACCTACACTTACACACACCTCTATCTAATGACTATTGAACATATTGTTTCTGTGTATGACGAACCACTGCCTCACGAAATGATGATTGTTCATTTCTCCTTTACCACCAATCATGGTGGCCAATATGATGGACACTATATTTATATATGTAATATATTATATTTATTATATCTTTAATCTTATTTATTCTTTTCAAAACACACATATTTTACCTTCCATCTGGTGTTAATATGATAATATCATTTGAGGAAGTGTGGACTTCCGCCCCCTCAAAGTGATGTGATTCGTTCACACACCACATAGAAAATATTAAAGATATGTTTAATGAAATTATATGATATATATTATATATTAATGATACTATAATAATGATATATTTATATTTATACATAAATAAACATATTTCATTTACATACTTTCGTTTAAAATGGTAATAAAAATGGAAAACAACGTTCATGGGTATGTACGACTTACCGTCTCCATAAACGGTGTATTCTATTACGTAATTCATTATGATATATATTATAATAATATAATTATACTGTATATAACTGATATGTATGTCATGTTATACATTCTTCAATCATGATATAAGTATAAGGATTGATGATATAACAAATTAAGATACATGTGAAGAACAAAACGAATATTACCCGAAGTGAAACTTTAATATAGGATTGTTAAAAAGTGGTTAATATAAGGTCATAATAAAAGAATATATGATAATATATATAATAATATTATTCTATAAAATATGTATAATAATATTTTATTTATTATATAGGAATCTTGTATGAGTATGGAGAGAGTCAAGACACAAGGTAAGAGGATTTCATCTCACTTTTAATTTCTATGAGATACAAGATATGTTCGCCACTCTTTCCTTTTGTATGGTGTATGAAATGAACGTGATTTTATTCTATATATATTTTAATTAAATTTATGGTTATTAAAATTCCCATTTTTTGATCCTTCTTTCATGGGGTTTATTTTTCAAAAGTTACAAAAATTGCTAAAAATGATTTTGTCTCAATTTACTTTATTTGAGACTCATGTTTTTATGCACCTAAAATCTTTTTCGAGGTGAATATAATTCCATTTTACATTACATATAATGTATCTAAATATTTTAATGATATTATATGATTCATGTAATTTCCTTTCATTACATGGAGAGCATGATCCCAATATACCAAGTTATAAGAGTTTATTGAGTTAATCTCATTACTTTTCGAAATTGTTTGTGTTTATGATTCCTTTGGTGAAACATTATTATCCATCTCTCAATAATATTCATGAGCTTTCACATAATATATTATTTCATGATATACTCATTTATTGGTACCATTTTATACTCTTTAGTACATAATATAGTTAATAATGTGTTTTTAGGAAAACCTAACTATAGAAACCCTTTCCTTTTACATATAAAATTACATGATTTTAAGCATAATTATACCTTAGTTTACAAGCCAAGGATCAAAAATTCTAGTGTCTATAAATACTAGGTACATAATAGAACATAATTTTTTTTATTTGAACTCCATAATGAGCTTCTATCATCCATTGTGCTCATACATCTGCATAGGATAACCTAGGGATAACATGAACAAAGGGATGAGATAAAAGATGAGTTAGGGAATAACCATGAGAACAAAGAATTAACACATGGGATAGAATTCATGACAGTATGATACAAAAAGGCATGAAACATATGGAATCATAACATATAAACATGGTATCATTTAAACATGGAATCATAGAAATGTGGTAGAAACATAAATCATGTCTTTAGTACGAGTCAAGGATAAACACCAACAATTTTTCCCATAGTAGTATGGGTCAATTCTAAACACCAATCCTATTTCCCATAGTAGCACAATACAAGGCTAACCTCTAAGACCATTGCACATAACATCTCATGAAACTTAACTTTACCCAATGAATTGGAGCGCTATCTGGGTGCACCCATATTAACATGTTCATGAATATTCTTGCCACATAAATAATAATACACAATTCAATCAAACATATACTTAAGGTAACCCATGGAGTGAAATGGGTATCACATTCATGACATAAGGCATAATGAATGGGTGTATCATAAAAGTGTCCATGAGAGAAAAAAATTAAAATAAAAATAGAAATTACTAAGGTAAAATAGTCATATAGCATGGTTGGTGATGTAAAATAGAAGTGATAACATGTAATAAGTGTATTTAAGAAATTATTAGCATTAAAACCTTTTAGTGCGGTTTTAAGGAAACCACTAAATAGATTTTAAAATAGAAAAGGGAACAATATTTTATATAAACCAGAAGTAATACAAGAAGGTTTTCATAATAAAAGACTGATTTTATAAATATAATTTTGAATTCAAATATAGGATATAGTGCACTTGAATTTGTGTAAAAATTTTAGAAGTTCCCTTAAAATGAGTTTTCTTACTAGGAATTATCGAGGAGGGAATCACTTAAAAGCATGTATATTCCCAAAAGATAATGATGTATGGATATCGAAACATGATTTTGGAGCATATAAATAGAATGTGGAAGTTTTACATAAAAATAAAAGACAACTTAATTTGGGTAAAAATAAAGATAGAGCAACCCAAAGGAATAAAGGCGGTTCAGGTAGAATTCCTTATGAATTATCGGCATGATATCAGGTGTACTTAAGAGGGATTAATGAGAGAGAAAAGGATTTATAATATTTTATAAACCATGATAACAGTATGGGGGAGGTGCGTAATCATACCCCATCACTAGGAATTACACATAAATGGGAATAACATAGAGGATAGTCTTGAGTAAAAGTGAAATGGAGAGGATCCCTTACCTTAAGTCTGGTGGTGTTCTCCACTTGTTATTAATGACCTTAATAAAAAAATTAGGTTTATTAGTTAATAATTAAATAACCTATTCTATAAGTAATTTATTTATTATAACCTTTTTTAGTTCATTCAAGACCTTTTTGATTGGTTATAAGGTTCAATTTCATTGTTCGGACCCGTTTGCTTGCTTGGTTTTTAATGATCGGTTCATGTTCGGATAAACACGTATAATGAAAGTGGTTGTCCAGAATTGTAGTTGTATGTTATTAGTGAACATCCAGAAGAGTACATAGTTACATATAATTATTTTTGTTATTGGGAGTGGAGATGAATTAATATATAAAACCTTAGTGAAAACCATTTTGGTTAATTAGTGGGTTTGGATTACAAAGAACATGTTTTTCCTAATAACTCAATACCATTTGTAAAAAATAATTATAAAACCTTAACTAGGACATATTAAAAATATAATAATCTGGTTCAACCACAACAAAAATGGTTTCATGAGCAGAATTAAAGATGATAATAGAAATTGATAAATTGTTGTCCTTTAAAGTGCTAAATTAACACATCTCAAACGGTGTTTTCATTTCTGTCAAATAAAAGATGGGGAAAGAAGATAAGATAATGAATTATACCATTAGAATAATATAATTACAGTACATTCATGTTACCGGATTTATCATTCCATTTGGGTGAATGGAGGTGAGGAAATAAACAATAAAAGAAAAGAACTTAAATGAAATAAAAGAATTGGAGAGAGGAATTTACCTCTTGAGTTTAACTCCTTTGAGAGACACTTAAGAGGAGAGGCTTTGGTATTTTGAAGAGACTAGGGGATTTTGGATGTGGGGAAGGATCTTGGGAGGAGATCTGGGCATAATATTGTCAAGGAACAAGGATTGAAAGGAGTGGAGAGAAGAGGGAGTGGGGGGGGGGGGTTATAGTGGAGGAGAGGAGGGTTTTCATAATTTTTTAATCATTAGTTTATTTATTTCCCTCAAGACCAGAAATAATGATAATTCCATGACCAAAAACAGTAATATGTGCATGTGATTTTGAAAAAATGTCCATTTACATCATCCATGAATCAATTATGATGCATAAATTTAGGTTTTAGAATTTATTGTGAATTATCGGATTTTACTATTCATCGAAAATTCAAGTATTTTAGAAAAATCCCAAAAATTATCCCAAACCATTTTTTTGATGTGTAGAATATAAAAATTAATTCCATTTTTGAAAAATATTTTTCTAAATATTATTAATTTAATATTTAATAAAAATCATAATTTTCTTGAAAAATATAGATTTTAAAACGTTTATTTGCTTATTTCTAGATATAGGTATATCATAATTCCACTTGAATATTATTTATATACTATCATAGGTAAGGTTACTATTCATTAGTGTATATCACTATTCATAAGGTTAACATTACTATTCATAAGGGTATGTTACTATTCACCAGAAATTAAGTTGGTCATATTAGAGTACAAATAACTTACTAATCGCAACCGTGTATGTTAGATTTTTGAAATTCTAAACACATAAGTGAAAAACTATTGTTTAAAGGTCAAAAATCACTTAGTATTTTATTATATTGTGATTTCCTGTGGTTATATGACATATTTATAAGAAGTAAATTTCAATTGAAAAGAATTGGGTCGTTACATTCTTCCCCCCTTTAGAAATTTCTCCATTGAAATTTTTTTTACATTCCAGGCCATAAAAATGTGTAGGTACTTTTCCTTCATTTCCTCCTCTAGTACCCTTGTTTCTTCTTCATACTTATGGTTCTTCCAAAGTACCTTGACTAGGTGAGTAGTCTTGTTACAAAAAACATTATCTTTATGATCCATGATCTTCACTGGATACTCCTCATAAGAAAGATCATCCTCCAATTGTACCACCTATGAAGAGAGTACATGTGAAGGGTCTGGTATGTACTTACTTAACAGGGATACATGGAAGAGATCATGTAATTTTGACATGGTAGGAGGAATTGCCATTCGATAGGCCACAACTCCGACTCGATCAAGGATCTCGAAGGGGATGATATACCTGGGACATAGCTTTCCTTTCTTCCCAAATCTCGTAACCTTACTCCACGAAGATATATGGAGAAATACCATGTCTCCAACTTTTAACTCAATGTCTCGTTGATGATTGTCTACCTAACTCTTATGTCAACTTTGGGCTACCTTGATATGTTACTGAACGGTTTTCACCTTCTCCACCATTTATTTGATCATTTTAGTTCCTAGCAGCTTGTTTTCACCAACTTCATCCCAACACGTTGTTGTTCTTCACCTTTTCCTATAAAGGGATTCATATGGTTCCATTATGATGCTCACGTGGAAACTGTTTTTGTAGGAAAATTAAACCAGTGAAAGATGTTGCTCCCATCCTCCTAACATAGAACATGCTCTCAACATGTATTCCAATGTCTGAATAGTCCAATCAGATTGGCCATCTGTTTGAGGATGATAGGCCATACTAAAGTTCAGTTCAGTGCTTAGAGCATGTTGGAGACTTTTCCAAAACTTCAAGGTGAATCTAGGATCATGATCGGATAAAATATATAGTGGTACTCCATGCATCCTTACTACTAATTTGATGTATATCTATGTTCGTTGATCTAATGAGAAGTCCTATCAAATTGAGATAAAGTGATCTATCTTTGTAAGACAGTCCAGAATGACCCATATAGAATTGTTTTTTCTAGATGTCCTTGGAAGTCTAGTGACAAAGTCCATGGTAATATTCTCCCAATTCTATGTTGGTATGGGTAGTGGTTGCATAATCCACTAATACTTTTTCCTCTCAGCCTTAACTTTTTAATATACCAGGCACTTTGATGTATATTGAGAAATCTCCCTTTTCATATTGTCTCACCCAAAGTTTTCTCAGAGATCTCGATACATCATTGTGCTCCCTAGGTTGACAGATAAGGTTGATCTATGTGCATCATTCAAAATATCCTTATTTATCTCTAGATCGGATGGTAAACATAATCGTGACCCAAATTTTACAACTCCTTCCTTATCAATCCTGAACTCAGAGGATTTTCCACTTCTGATAGCTTCCACCCTTTTCAGAAGTTCCACATATTTTCTTTGAGCATCCTTTATTTTCTCTACAAGGGATGGTTAAACAATCATTGAGAAAGGATTGATGATGTTCCTACCTTAATGATTCCCATGTACATCCTCTTCAAATAAAAGAAGATCAGATCCTTTTTAATTCTCATCATTGATAAAGATGAATGATCCTTTCTACTTAGAGCATCCTCCACATTATTTTCCTTACGAGGATGGTAGTTGATTGAGAAGTCATAATCCTTGATGAAATCTATACAACTTTTCTGGAACATATTAATCCTTTTTTGTGTGAATATATATTTGAGACTCTTGTGGTTAGTATATATCTCACACTTTTCCCCATAGAGATAATGCTGCCAAATTTTCAATGCAAAGATCACAGCCGCCAACTCTAGATCATTCATGGGATAGTTTTTCTCATGAATTTTCAGCTATCTTGATGCATAAGCTATCACTTTATCATTTTGAATTGGAAAACAACTTAATCCCTTATTTAAATCATCATTATACACCACAAAGAGTTCTTCACTTGTGGGGAGTGTGAGTACTAGCATAGGGATAATCCTCTTTTCAACTCCTTCAAACAGTCTTCAAATTTATGATTCTAGACAAACATTACTCCCATACATTTCAGCTTGGTCATTGGGTTTGACAGTTATGAAAAGTTTTTCACAAATCATCGATAATACCCAGCTAGACCCAGAGTGTTATAGATCTCCATTATAGATGTTGGATTGGTCCACTCTTCAATTTCCTTTATCTTGGAAGGGTCCACAGATATCCCTTTACGGGTGATAAAATTCCGCAAGAATGATACTTCCTCCATCCAGAAATCACATCTACTATACTTTTCATAAAACTTCTCCCTTATCAAATTCTTTAACACAATATTTAAATGCTACTCATGTTCCTCCTTTCTCTTGGAGTATATCAAAATATCGTCAATAAAGACTACCAAAAATTTGTTGAGGTAATCTCTAAAGACTCTATTCATTAAATCCATGGAAATTTCTAGAGCATTAGCGAGTTCTAAGGGAATCACTATGAACTCATAGTTTCCATACCTCGTTGGAAAGGCAGTCTTGGGAATATCTTCCTTACTCACCTTTAATTGGTGATATCCCAACCTAAGGTACATCTTAGAGAAATAACTGTCCCCATGAAGCTGATCAAACAAGTCATCAATCCATGGTAGGGGATACTTGTTCTTTATCGCGACTTTATTGAGCTCACATTAATCAATACAGAGGAACATTGATCCATCATTATTCTTGATGAAGAGGACTGGTGCACCCCATGGTGATTCACTTGGGCATATAAAATCCTTCTCCAGAATCTCTTGCAACTGCTTCTTTAGCTCTTCCAGCTCTATAGTGTCCATTATATAAGGTGTCATTGATATAGGTAGAGATCTTGGAATAATATCAATTTAAAACTCAACCTATCGATCAAGAGGAAGAACAAGAAACTCTTCAGGGAATACATTCATGTAATACCTCACAATGGGCATGTCTTCATGCATGATTCTCTCCTTTTCTTAAATAATTTGAGCTAGATATGATTTCTCACATGGCAGTAATATCCACACTTGAGATGATGATTCTAAAGGAGATTCATCTTCCTCCTTACACTTGTAAAGAATCAGAGGATGCTTCAAGATGTGAAGAGTTATCTCCCTTTCTTAGCAGTTGATGTTGTAATTGTATAAAGATAGCCAATCCATGTCCAAGATAGTGTTGAAATCCACCAAAGGAAGTATGAAGATATTTTCTAGGAGTTTCAATCCACAAACGTTAACTAGGGGGCAGTTATAAACCATGGACGCAATAATTTATCCATTCTCTATTCTCATAGATAACTTTTCCTCCAAATTTTGAGGTGGTGTTTGAATAGTTATACTAATCTTGAAAGATATGAAAGAATGCATAGAACCAGAATCAAATAGTACATTTTTTATTATTGAATGAGTAACTTGAATACATGTCACCACATCATTTTATGGATACACCTCAGTAGTAGTGATAACATAATCTCTTCCTTGTTTCCTTGGAGGTTGTTGTTGATTTCCCCTTAAAAAACCTTGGATTCAGGAAATTGTTTGGAAAATGCCCATGCTCTTTGCAGTTGTAACCCTACACTACAGGATAAGTGTTGATCTGAACTTTCCTTTCTTCTTATGCATTAGAGGGATTATTCATATCCTATTGGCAGTTTATAGCAAGATGACCAAACTTTCCACATTTCAAGAAATTCTTGGTTCCCTTCAAACAATTCTCAGGATGCTTCTTCCCACAACTTTTACAAGGGGAATAGTTAGGCTTCTTTCCATCGTGGTATTTGTTTATAGAACCACCCATGTTGTCCTATATTTTATGCTTATTTTAACTAGTCCCATGAGACCATTCAGATTCTTCAATCTTCATTTCAAACTTGAGGGTACTATAGACAATCTCCTCATAACTATCCAAGTCTCGAACCGCCAACTCTTTTCATAGACTTGGCTTTAATCCGCTAAATAAGTTGTACACCTTTCTTTCGGTGTTAATTACAAAGACATAAGCATACCTTGAAAGACTTGTAAAGTTTTATTCATATGCATTGATGAGATAATCTTCCTTCTGCTTGAGTCCGAGGAACTCTCTTTCCATCTTGAGATGGAGGGTTTGAGGAAAATATTTATTGAAAAACATCCTCATGAATTCCTCCCAATTCATGGAATCAATTTCAACAAGGGGCTTCGTATTCTTGATCAGTGTCCACCACTGATAAGCTTCCACATCAAAATAATAAACCACTAATATGACTTTCTCTTCTTCTGATCACTGGAGGACGAAGAATATCTTTTAAATGGGGTTAATCCACTATTCCGCGAGGAGGGGATCAAAATATATGCTAAACATGGGAGACCTTTGAATCATGAATGATTCTACAGAAACTTTATCTTTCCTTGGATGATGAGGGAGTTCCACATGATTAAAGTTATTATTCATAACTTAATCTAGCTAAGAAAGTTCTGTCATGAAGTTTTTAGCACCCATTTCCGTCATATCAGGCATATCATTAGAGAAATATTCACATTGACTATCACATTGGTTTTTGGAACATGTTCTTATATTTCCCTCTATTAACTTAGAAAAAAGAATGTATAATTATAGGGCTTGAATACTTAGTTAAAGAACATAAAAAAGGAAACTTTGGATATAAAAGGATAAACTAGTAGAGGAGAAGTATATCCTAACTTGTGATTACTTAGGTTTAAATTTAGGTTATCCTCGAACTATTTCTTAACTTATATTCTTATGGGATTTTTTAAGCCCTTAATAATGGTTTTTAATAATTCCATTAATTTACTAAAGCATATCCCCTATAAGTGTCAATAAAAAGAGTGCAGTAAGGCCCGTTGTCATGTACCAGGATACCTCGGGGCAAGCCCGAAACTCCTTGTCAATGTTTTTCACTCCAAGGTACATCTGTGCCAGAGCCGCCTCTACTTTTTTGTATCCAGAAAAGGATTTATTTTCTTGATAAACCACTTACTCTATACATACCAAAACATAGGGGTGTTTTCTTATACTTTGTCTCATCCTTAAGGTTCTTACTAAGGTGCTCTATTCCTAATATCCAAAAATAACTATACTATCCTCTAATAAAAACTATAGAGAACCTATAATTTAATCTATAACATTACATGATTTTAAGCATAATTATACATTAGATCACTAGCCAAGTATTGTGAGGTATAGTGTCTTTGAATACTAGGTACATAATCAAACATAAAAAAAACTTTTATTTGAACTCCATAATGAGATTTTATCATCCATTGTGCTCATACATATGCATAGGATAACCTAGGGATTACATGAACAAATGGACGAGCGAAAAGCGTAGTTAGGGAATAACCATGAGAAAAAAGCATTATCACATGGGATAGAAGGCATGAAATGATGATATTAGAAGGCACGCATCATGTGGAATCATAACATATAAACATGGGATCATTTAAAAATGGAATCATAGAAATGTGGAAGAAACACAAATAATGTATTTATTACAAGTCAAGGCTAACCATCAATCCGGTTTCACATAGTATTACGGGTCAAGGCTAACCGCCAATCTCTTTTCCCATAGTAGCACAAGCCAAGAATAACCACCAAGACCGTTGCACATAGCATCTCATGAGTCTTAACTTTACCCAATTCATTACAGCACTACCTGGGCACACCCATCTTAACATGTTCATGAATATGCTTTCGACATAAATTGTCACACACAATTCAATCATACATAAATGTAAGGGAACACAAGGAGAGAAATGGGTATCACATTCATGACATAAAGTATAATGAATGGAAGTATCATAAAAATGTCTATGATAGAAAGGAATTAATAAAAACACAGAGATTAATAAGGTAAAATAGTAATATAGCATGGTATGTGATGTAAAATAGAACTGACAACATGTAAGAAGAGTATTTAAGAAATTCTTAGAATTAAAACATTTTAGTTAGGTTTTAAGGAAAAAACTAAAGAGATTTTAAAATAAAAAAATTGAAAAATATTTTATATAAAACCAGAAGTTAACCTAGAAGGTTTTCATAATAAAAATACTGATTTTATAAATATAGTGTTGTCTTAAAACAGAGGATATAGTTCACTTCAAATTGGGTAAAAATTTCGGAAGTTCCCTTAAAATGAGTTTTCTTACTCGAAAGTATCGAGGATGGAATCACTTAAAATCATATATATCCCTGAAAAAATAATGAGGTATAGATCTTGAAACATGAGTTTTTATCATATAAATATAATGTGGATGTTTTACATTAAAATAAAATACAACTTCATTTTGGTAAAGAGAAAGATAGAGCAACCCGAAGGAATAAAGGCGGTTTGGGTAGAATTAATTACGGATTATCGACATGATATCGAGTGTACTTAAGAGGTATTAATGAGAGAGAAAAAGATTTATCATCTTTTATAAATCATGAGAAACGTATGGGTCATGTGATTAATCGTACCCCATCATTAAGAATTACACATAAAAGGGAATAACATAGTGGACAATCTTGAATAAAAGTGAAATGAAGAGGATCCATTACCTTAAGTATGGTGGTGTTATCCACTTGTTATTAATGACCTGAATAAAAATATTAGGTTTATTAATTAATAAATGTATAACCTATTCTATAAGTAATTGATTTAGTATTACTTTTTTTTCATTCAAGACCTTTTTGATTGGCTATAAGGTCCAATTTCATTGTTTAGATATGTTTGATTACTTGGTTTTTAATGATCAGTTCATGTTCAGATAAACACATATAATGAAATTGGTTGTCCATAATTGAAGTTGTATGTTATTAGTGATCATACATGAGATTTAGTGTTCATATAAACACATATAATGAAAGTGGTTGTCCTTTGAGAGCTTCTTAAGAGGAGAGGATTTGGTATTTTGAAGAGACTACGAGCTATTGGATGTGTGGAAGGATCCTGAGAGGAGATTTGGAAAGAATATTGGCAAGTCACAAGGCTTTAAAAGAGTGTAGAAAACAGGGAGTCAGGGGGGGGGGTTATAGTGGGGGAGAGGAGGGTTTTCATAAATTTTTAATCATTAGTTTATAAATTTACCTCAAGACCGAAATAGTGATGATTCCATGAAAAAAACATTAATATATGCATGTAAGTTCTTAAAAATGACCATTTACATCATCCATGAGTCAAGCATGATGCATAAATTTTGGTTTTAGGATTTATTGTGAATTATCGGATTTTAATATTCATCGAAAATTCAAGTATTTTAGAAAAATTCCAAAAATTAACCCTAACCATTTTTCGACGTGTAGAATCCAAAAATGAAGTCTATTTTTGAAAAATAATTTTCTAAACATTATTAATTTAATTTTTAATTTAAATCATAATTTACTTGAAAAATACAGATTTTAAAATGTTTATTTTCTTATTTCGAGATATAGGTATATCGTAATTCCACTGGAATCTTATTTATACACTATCATAGGTAAGGTTACTATTAATTAGGGTATATCACTATTCATAAGGGTATGTTACTATTCACCAGAAATTAGGTCTGTCATATTAGACTCCAAACAACTTAATGATTGCTACCGTATATGTCAGATTTTCGAAATTAAAAACAAAGGAGTGAAAAACTTTTATTTAAAGGTCACAAAGCACTTAGTATTTCACTATTTTTTTGTTTAATGTGTTTATATGACATATTTATATAAAGGAAATTTCCAATTAAAAACATTTGGTCATTACACTAACTTTACCCTCACTTCGGTCGAAAATCTATGTTTTCTAAAAATATTTTCAAAGAATATTATACCATTCCCCTATAATATCTAAAATATATTTTTACCCATTTCCCATTTTAACAATATCTTAAATGAAATATTCATGTCACATTGTTAACAAGGAACTTTTCGATTATTTTTACCATGAAAAAGGAATGTTCTTTTGACCTCATATGATATGTACATATTTACACACCGTCATTTCTTTGAATCTCCCTTTGCATTGTTAAAAAAGTTAATATTTAATAGAATTTTTTTAAAATTAATTTTCAAGGAAAATATTTTTCAAAATAGTTTCAAACTTGATTTATCTGTTTTCATGGAAAAAGTTTTTCAAAATGTTTTCAAGCCCTATTTACAAGTTTTCAAAGTGTTTTTAATGAAATAGTTTTCAAGACCTTTTTAAGATTATTTTATAAGTTTTCAAGAAAAATATTTTTTAAAACATTTTCAAGATTATTTTATATTTTTTCAATAAAAATTATTTTCAAAACATTTTCAAGATTTATTTATAAGTTTTCAAAGTATTTTCCACGAAAAGGTTTTCAAAAAATTTTCATGATTTCATTAAAAATTTTCTACTATTTTGGAAAAATGTTTTTAAAATGTTTGGAATATTATTTTAAAAGTTTGCAAGAAAAAATATTTTCAAAATGATTTCATATATTATTTATAAGTTTTCATGTTATTTTCTAAGAAAATTATTTCCAAATGGTTTTATTTAATAAAAATCCTTTTTCAAACAAGAAAGGATATTTTACTCAAGAAACGTTTTTAGAGGATGTTTCAAAATAATTTTGCATATTAGATGAAATATATTCACATTACTCATAACTTAAAGGAAATGATATAAAAGTTTTATTCATATCATTTCAATGAATGGGTTATGCTTAATATCACGGTCTTTATGAAACCCATTTCTCATTCTTGGGTTATACGTATATAAAATCTATTTCTCCTTTATGGGTTATTATTTCGATTAAAGGATTATGAAAATTATATATTTCTATAGGTTATGATATGTTTACATGTTTATGATACCCATTTCATTTCATGGGTGATGATATGTTCATTTATGATCTTATGGAACATGTATGTATGATTTCATTATGTGATAGGTGAGACCTATATCTCCCTCCAATGTATTGGGTAAAGATTTATATCTAATGTGATAGACAAGGATGGAATGAGGGTTTAATCAGTTTAGTACTATAGGGATGGAGTGATGGTTTACTTGGTTCAATAATACTGGGCTAGAATGTGGGTTTACTTGGTTCAGTAATACAGGGCTTGAATGAGGGTTTACCTGGTTCAATAATACATGGATGGAATGGTGGTTTACTCAATTAATTAATGTAAGGATTGATTGAGGGTTTATGTAGTTCAGTAAAACAAGGCTAGACTGATGGATTAATTGGTTCAGTAATATAGGGATGGAATGAGGGTTTACTCTGTTTAGTAATATAGGGCTGGAATGAGGGTTCACTCAGTTCAGTAATACAGAGCTGTAACGGGTGTTCACCCGATTCAGTAATATACTTTTTCCACTAAGATGGTCTTGGTAGTCATGCCTTGGATACTATTGAATTCATATTACATTCTTATGTGTTTCCAGAATTTCATGTCTTACTCTTATGTTATTCTTTCATGGATTATGTCCTTTACATCCTTTTGATTCGTGTCTTATGAACTGCCAAGATTTATGTAATGATTCATGTATATGATCGTTGATATGTTGGTTATGATATTACATTTTCATGATCATGTTCTCATACCCTTATTCTCATGTTAATTCTTACATTTCACCCTTGTTTACCCTTACTGATCATTTGAGATCACACCTTTCTATGTTTCCTTCCCCACGTTATGAAGATATGTATTATGTTTGATGTGTCTAAGAAGGGTTCTAGTCATGAAGAACCTAGTGGGAGATAATGTATCTCACTTATATTCTAGTGTTTATGTTTCCATTTTTCCAAAGGCACTATACCAACTATGATCTTTGGGAATCCTTTTTTATAATGATTAAGTATTCTGAAAAGTTATGTAATATCTATGTTTGTAAATTGAGGGTCGCTTGAAGTGAACTCTATAATATTTTTAAAGACACAATTATTTTTATAAATTCACTAATTATAACATGAAAAAATATCTTGGTTCATTTATGGTTTTATACGTCAGTTATTCCCTTTTCTATTTTAAAGAATCTTGAAAATATTCCATTTAACGAAACCATAATGTTTTACTTACAAAGTTTCTTAAACACACTTTTTACATGTTTTCATTTTAGGTTGACATCAATTATCGTGATCTATGATAATTTTTTCCTTATTAATGTACATGTATGATTTAAATCCATTCTTTCATGGAGACTACTATGATATTCCCTTTTTATATGCCATTTGACATGATTATGATACCCAATTATTTCTATGGGTAACCCTTATGTTTATGTTTGATTCCTTATGTATTATTATTTATGTGGAATATATATTCATGAACATATTATGATGAGTGCACCCAGATATCACTCCAATGTATTGGGTAATGTTTAGTATCATGATACGTCATGTGAAACGATCTTGGTGGTTAGCCTTGACTAGTTCTCCAAGTGAAACAACCATGGTGGTTAGACTTGAATCATGCTCCTCCATGTGAAATGATCCTTGAATCATTCTTATTTCATGTTTTATATTGTTTACACATTAATATGATTCAATGAGTACATGATCCCATGTTCTATATGTTATTCTTCTATAGGTTTATTCATGTTCCATGCCTTTTTTTGTCATCATGTTGTGACTTTTAACTAATTTTCTATGATTTATTCTTATGGTTATTACCTTATTATGCTTTCTATCTCATCCCATTGTTCATGAATTACCCAGGTTATCCTATACAAATGTATGGGCTGAAAAGGTGTTAGGAGATCATTATGAAGATGAAATAAAAGATTTTTTTTATTTTGGTTTCATGTTTTTAGTTTTATATACCTAATACTATAAAGACACTAGAATTTATGATCATTTTTTGGTATTTAATGGTTAATTATGCTTAAAATCATGTAATAATTTGTGTAGAAGGCTAGGGTCTCTATACAACACATCCCACAGAATCAAGAACCAAGGAGCATACTCTATCCAAGGTGTCCACTATTTCGTCAAGATCCAAGGAGTAACATCCAAGGAATCTAAAGAATAATTCCTCATTCATACCATTAATAAAATAATACCATATGAGTCTACCCACTCATATAACCATTCACACTCAATTCCAACTCATGAGTATACCCACTCATATATTCCAATTAAAATTCAATGTAAACCAATAAGTATACCCACTCATTGTTCAAAATTATCATATAAGCACATCACATGAGTTCACCCACTCATATATCCATTTACATACATATGAAATTAATGAGTATACCCACTCATTTAATAACAACCAAATATAACCATTTTATCAATTCAACAATTAAATAGTTTTATATCTCAATAACATGTTCAACATGGAATGGAGGTGGTATATATCCTAGGAAAGAAATCTAATTCTATTTAATAATAATTAAGCTTCCTCTAACAAGGAAATCATGAGAACACATCCCATGGATGGTTTAACAAGGAATAAATAAGGTAAATTCATATGAAAAAACCTATGGGTAGCCTTAGGTTCGGAAAAAATCACCAATACATATCAAATAAACCTAAGGGAATCCCTAACAGGTCCAATTACATCTAATTCCATTAACCAGTTTAATTTTGGGGCCGCATCAGAAAGTTCCACGAGAGGCATAAGGAAAGCTAGGTATATAATGCACTAAAACCAATTGAAAAATTATATACAACCTACCATAGATCGAGAGTAGAGTGTTCATCCAGTATCAAATCTTAATTAAACTTAAATTTGGAGAAAAATGAAGAATAAATGAAGAACCTTAAAATAGGGTAAATCATTTTGCACCTAAATAGCATTGTCGATACCAAGAAAAATGAAGAATGACTAAAGACGAAACGAGTACTCACCGATGCGGATCCAATGAGATGTTCTGGACTTGAATCAGGGATTAGATGGGGGAGGAGGATTAATTCCAAGAATATTAAATCAAGAGGGATATCAAAATGAAGGGTTTTTTTTTATCTTGTAACGCCCCAACCCCAGCTTCCCAGAGTCGGTGCATTACTTCGCAACATTGGCATGATCACAAAAGATCAAGTCTCGAAAGACCGATTAGTTTAGTAGCCTTGGAAACACTAGATACATTCATAAATGTTACATTACATCATAAAGTGAAAAACTAATAACAAAGTCTTCATAGTCCACACTCATATCCTCTTCTGACTATCCCTGCAGGTAATTCATAAAATACATTTTGACATCCTGGAAAATATAAAAAAATTGAAAGGGGTGAGCTCAGATGCTCTGTAAGGATAACAATATTGTGGAAGCTTTCATAAATAAACATAAAAATTTAACGCAATGTATAACTAAAACAAAATCCTTTTAAACATGAACATCAACATAATATGGCAAAAGTAAAATGAGATAATTCCATTCACTTCTTCACATGGATATTCTACTGGTCGAATAATCACATGCAATATCAATAACCACTTTCATAATGAGGGAATGTATAATGCCAGACATTCTGAAACATTTTTCCAAGGCCTTGTCCAAGATGTCTAAAATGATTAAGGCCTCGGCCAAAACCATAAATCAAATTGGGAAAGGTCCTCGGCCAATTCCACGTCTAGTTGTCTCATGAGACCTACCTATGCATCGAGGAGCTATAGCGGGCTCCACCCGTCACTTATTAAGTCCAATACATTCCTCATATGAATAGGTTTAAACATATAATAAACCATAACATAATCGTATCACATAAAACATGCATAAAGGAAACATAACATTTCCACATTTAAATCACAAGATATCAATACAACACATTAATATAATAAAAACGCTTTCAAAACCATTTTCAATACCAAAATAAAAGAAAGTTTAAACTTTGTATTTATTTTTCAATAAAAAAAATGATGGCTTGTAGAGGAAGCCGAAACTCAAATAATGGTCACGGCGGCGGAGAAGTCGTTGTCGCCGCATAAGTATGGAAAGAAAAAATTCCCTTTTTTCGTTTAGCAAAATGCTTCGTATAAAAAAAGATTCCTTTTGAATAAACGTAAAAGTCAAAGGGGTTTATACACCGTATAAAAGAAAGTTTTGTATAAAACCAAATATGCCTCAATGAAAGGGGATTGAGACGAAGTCCTTAAAAGATCATTTATTTAAATAAAATAGATCTATTATGTCTATCTAATATAAGTACACATAATTAAAGTACAAATACAAGATATGACATAATAATATCATGACATAATTTGAAAGTAGGAGATTAACCCAAAGAATAGAAATTGGGTTAAGAAGTTCCCTTACCTCGTGTCCGACTTGACTCAACCATTCTTTAACCTCCTGAATAATAAACTAGAGTTAATATCTAACTTATTAAGAACCATTTTCAATTTCATTATCCTTTTTATATCACTTATTACAATGTTATGAACATTATGTAATTATTTAAGTTAATAACGGTCGTTTTGTCGATCTTTGGTACTTGAGTCAACAATAAACTTCTTATAATTACGAGTTGTTAATGTGATTAAATATCCATTATATCCAGAATTATATTCATGATGTAGATATCGTATATATCATATATATCCAGTATATACATTCATTCATAATATTACGTAACATTTGGAGGTAAGAAATGAAATGCACCGTTCATGGAGACGGTAAGTCGTACGTACGCATGAATGCTAATTTCATTTATATTTCATATTTAATGGAATGAAATCATAATTATATAAATGTAAAATATAATTCCAGTATAATATAGCATATAATACCATTTACTCCATCCTTTATACATCCCACATATGGTATTAACGATTCAAATCACTTTGAGGGGGCGGTAGTCCGCACTTCCTAAAATGAAAATATCGCGTTTACCCATAATGGAAACCATAAAGGTATTACATAAATGAGAAATACAGAAGCATAAGTAAAACATAAACATATTATATATCATATATAGATATAGTGACATCTTAATGTCCACATTTTAAGGTGTTATATGAGTGTTGAACAATCATCATTTCGTGAGGCAGAAATTCGCCATCCACAGAAACAGTATGTTCTTTAACCATTAGATGTAGGTGTGTGTAAGTGTAGCTAGAATAATTCTTATAACAACATCATAGTATATTGAGGATTCTGGTGTTGTTACAAAAGAAATGAATAAAAATCGTTTAAGGGGTTGGAGAAGCTAAATAAAACAAAACAACATTAGAGAAGACATTACCTCAAAATCGGGTAACTCTTTTGGATTTGAGCCAAAGGCTTCCTTGGGAAGAGTTATACCCAAAGTGAGGCTTCTAGGAGTAAGAGGGGGAAGTTGGGAGATTATTTGGGAAGAGTTTGGCCAAGAAAAATGGCTTGAAAGTGTGAATTAGGTGGTAGAGGTGGGGGCCTTTTATAAGTGGAGAGGAGGGGAACTCTTGGAAAGTAAGGAAAGTTTACATTATTATAGAATTATTTTCGGATTCTAAAGGTCCCAAACTTATATAATTCGTGTCTAAGGTGATATTGGTTCGAAATATACCCATCCAATAGTCTTTGGACAAGTGTAAGCCTTGGATTGTACATTATCTTTTCATTTTATTAAAATCGTTAAATAATGAGGTCATCGCTGCATCATCATGATGTCCTAAATAATTTAATTTATTTAATGTCTAAAAATTATAAAAAAAATACTATGATGTAGGAAATATTTTTATCTTTCCAATGACTATTTATAGTCAAAAATATGACTTGTATAACCCCATGTAATTTTTTTTAGTAAAACATTTCATGTTTGTGTCATTTTTTACTTTAACATTAAATAAAAGGTATTTATGTCATTTTCCAACTAAAGTGGCTCCATGGGGTCCCCAAGTTGAACCATGGATTTTCTTGGTCGGCCATGGCACATACAATGAGGGTAGGACATGTGTCAAGCTCATCTCATATTATTAAAACATTATTTTTACCTTAAACTACACTAATTACCTCTATTCGCGATTAAGAACTTAAAAGTTACTATTCACCAAAAATTATTTTAATCTCATTGAACCAAATTTTAATTATTAATGACAACCATGTATGTCGGATTTTTAAAAATCAAAACACCGAAGCGGTAATATTTCATTTAAACGAAAAATCAGTTTTTTAATTACCACTTAGTGGTTTCACTATTCATCAAAAAATTGAAGTTTTTCAGAATAATGCCAAAATTTCACCCTAAGCTATAATCGATATTACGAATACAAAAATTAAGTCCATATTGAAATATAAGATTTCCATAATTTTAAAAAGTGGGTATTACTATTCATAACATCTACTTTAATTAGTCGCGGTGTGTTAGAACTCGAACATGCATACAATGCAAGTTATTGCATTATTGAATGAGAAGCGTATCGTGGAAGCTCAGGGTGTTACATTCTCCCCTCCTTCAATAAATTGCATCCTCGCAATTTGAAATTTTTTCTTTGAAAGTAAAAGGTTGAAAAGAGAAAATACCTTTGTGGAAAAGCCACATCGGAAATAAGATTAATAAAATTTAGCCTTAATAAGAGGGAAAGGGAAATGAAAAAGTCACCACTCAATTATGATCTTGATTAGGAGAACATTGGTGGTAATTAGAGACATATAATTGGAGGAAAAACGTAAATATTTGTAGGGAGTGATTGAGGTCATCAATCATAATCAACTGTCAAATTTAGTGCCTCAAAGACTTCAATCTATGTTGATTTAAAATATCATCAGTTCACCAAGACATAATATATTAGGATAACACATTTTTTTGTTTTAATATCCTTTCACTAAAGTTTAAGAATTAATTTATTCATTGAATAAGAGATAGGTATATATATATTTATGCTTTACAATTAGAGTTTCAACATTCAACTCATCTTTCACTCAAAAAGATAATAGAACTCAAAAATATTATACTTATCCTAATTGTATAAGATTCCAAATGTTAACACATACCATTTAGATTAGTAAAATTATTTTGTAATAACCAGGGACTTCCTGTAGGCTAGTGGTAGGAAATAAAGTCCTATCGTACTATGGTTGTGGGTTCGATTCCTGCAGCTTTGTCCGACGCGACGGGTTATGCCCCACCCTGCAGGTTGTCCTTTTCCTAAAACTATAGTATTATAATATTCCAAAAAATAATCTTCGGAAATGTTTTTACCTTAAACAATACTATCCAAAGATTAACTTAATCCATCCCAACCTTTATAGTTATCCAAAATACCTCTGTCCAAACTTTCTCTAAAAGGTCTCTTAATTCCAAAATCAATTTATCAGATTCCCCAAACAAAGTAAAGTTTATCTTATTGTCACATACTAAAAATATAATTACCTTCATAATATTAAAACCTTAATGAAACAACAAGTACTATAGTACAATCCTTATATATATATCACATTATTCTAATAACCAGAATATAGTCCATGAGTCCAAAAGCACCAATACATTAGTTATTCTGCTTCAACTGTAGTAACAGCATAAGATTTTCCTTGATCCCTTGGCCTTTTCTGAGGTAAGTTTCCCAAACGCTTAGGACATTCATTTGCATAATGTCCCATTTCCCTACAATTGTAGCATTCAACATTGATAGCCTCTTTCTTTCCCTTGAAATCACGCACCTGGTGACCTTTTTCTCCACATTTATAACAAACTCCCATTCATTTTAGGCAAGTACCAGGGTGATTCTTCCCAAAATTATCACACAATGGAAAATCCTTCTTTCCCTTTTTCCCTTTATCTGTCTCTTGTTCCACCGTTCTCTTCTTCTCTTGCTTTACTTTTTTGTCATAAGACTTAGATAATTCCTTTTCTGTCTTGATTGAACATGAGACTATATCTTCGTACGACAAGAAGGTTTGTGAGACTAATGCTCGACGGAGAAACGGTTTTAACCCATCAAAGAAACGATCAATCTTACTTCTTGGGTTACGTATATAATATGCAGCATGTCTTGCTAACCTTGTAAAGTTGGCCTCATACTTTGCGACATTCTCATCCTCCTTTTGTCTCAGACTCAAAAATTGCCTTTCCATATCTGCTCGATGGTCACGAGGAAAGTATTTTTCTAAGAAAATATCTTTGAACTTGCTCTATTCCATACTTGATACTTCTTCATCTTCCTTTGTATTTTGAATCAATGACCACCATTGATCGGCATCTCCAGTGAGGCGGTAAACTGCCACGACAACCTTCTCCCTTTCGCTACTCCCCAAGGCATGGAATATTTTCTCTAAGGAGTTTATCCATTGCTCAACTACTAATGGATTTTTACCCCCATTAAATGTTGGTGGTTGTTGCCTCATGAAGCGGTCTAACATTGATCCTCCACTTTGTGGATCAGGGTGATCCGTACGAGTAAGGTTATTATTCATAACTTGAGTGAGTTGTCCCAGTATGGTAATAAGTTGATCATCACTAGTTGTATCTCCAGATCCACAATAATTATCTTGAGCAGTAGGGAAATCCCTACATGGAGTGCGTGCATTGATACGATTTCCATTCCTTCCACTAGGCACCATTTCTATACAATGGCATAAACTAGATTAGTTTATGAATCAAAATACATAATTCCATACTTATAAAATACTTAACACTAATTGAACTATTAATGGATATAATCCATAATCATAAAAAAAGTTTTCTTTGAAGAAGTATATACTCATAACCCTTCATAGTGGTTTGTAAAGAAAATGAGAATTATCCTAAGCAAATCCCCCGGGTGTGTCGTAACCAAGAGTGCAGCAAGGCCCGTTGTCGTGCACCAGTTCCCGTTCGAGTCTAGCTCAAAGCAGTGTTTTCGTGTTTTACCCCTAGGTACATCTGTTCCAGAGCCACCTCTACCTGCTCGTATCCAGACAGGGATGTATTTCTCGGAAAACTCACAAAATCTCTATAATACCAAAATTCTAGGAAGTTCTTCTATACTAATCCTTAAAGTATATCTTCAGGCTATGTGCTCTAATCAGAGTTTATCTAAATCTAGATTCCAAGGTTAGTACTAAACTGCCTCTGATACCAACTGTAACGCCCAACCCCAGCTTCCCAGAGTCGGTGCATTACTTCGTAACATTGGCATGATCACAAAAGATCAAGTCTCGAAAGACCGATTAGTTTAGTAGCCTTGGAAACACTAGATACATTCATAAATGTTACATTACAGCATAAAGTGAAAAACTAATAAACAAGTCTTCATAGTCCACACTCATATCCTCTTCTGACTATCCCTGCAGGTCATTCATAAAATACTTGTTCACATGCTGGAAAATATTAAAACATTGAAAGGGGTGAGCTCAGATGCTCAGTAAGGATAACAATACTGCGGAAGCTTTCATAAATAAACACAAAAATTTAAGGCAATGTATAACTAAAACAAAATCCTTTTAAACTTGAACTTCAACATAATATGGAAAAAGTAAAATGAGATAATGCCATTCACTTCTTCACATGGATATTCTACTGGTCGAATAATCACATGAAATATCAATAACCACTTTCATAATGAGGGAATGTATAATGCCAGACATTCTGAAACATTTTGTCAAGGCCTCGGCCAAGACGTCTAAAATGATTAAGGCCTCGGCCAAAACCATAAATCAAATTGGGAAAGGGCCTCGGCCAATTCCACGTCTAGTTGTCTCATGAGACCTACCGATGCATCGAGGAGCTATAGCGGGCTCCACCCTTCACTTATTAAGTCCAATACATTCCTCATATGAATAGGTTTAAACATATCATAAACCATAACATAATCGTATCACATAAAACATGCATAAAGGAAACATAAAATTTCCACATTTCAATCACAATATATCAATACAACACATTGATATAATAAAAATTCTTTCAAAACCATTTTCAATACCAAAATAAAAGAAAGTTAAAACTTTGTATTTATTTTTCATTAAAAAAAATGATGGCTTGTAGAGGAATCCGAAACTCAAATAATGGTCACGGTGGCGGAGAAGTCGTTGTCGCCGCATAAGTATGGAAATAAAAACATTCCCTTTTGTCGTTTAGCAAAACGATTCATATAAAAAAATATTCCTTTTGAATAAACATAAAAGTCAAAGGGGTTTATACACTGTATAAAAGAAAGTTGTGTATAAAACCAAATATGCCTCAATGAAAGGGGATTGAGACGAAGTCCTTAAAAGATAATTTATTTAAATAAAATAGATATATTATGTGTATTTAATATAAGTACACATAATGAAAGTACAAATACAAGATATGACATAATAATATCATGACATAATTTGAAAGTAGGAGATTAACCCAAAGAATAGAAATTGGGTTAAGAAGTTCCCTTACCTCGTGTCCGACTTGACTCAACCATTCTTTAACCTCTTGAATAATAAACTAGAGTTAATATCTACCTTATTAAGAACCATTTTCAATTTCATTATCCTTTTTATATCACTTATTACAATGTTATGAACATTATGTAATTATTTAAGTTAATAACGGTCGTTTTGTCGATCTTTGGTACTTGAGTCAACAATAAACTTCTTATAATTACGAGTTGTTAATGTGATGAAATATACATTATATCCAGAATTATATTCATGATGTAGATATCATATATATCATATATATCCAGTATATACATTCATTCATAATATTACGTAACATTTGGAGGTAAGAAATGAAATGCACCGTTCATGGAGACGGTAAGCCGTACGTACGCATGAACGCTACTTTCATTTCTATTTTGTATTTAATGGAATGAAATCATAATTATATAAATGTACAATATAATTACAGTATAATATATCATATAATACCATTTACTCCATCCTTTATACATCCCACATATGGTATTAACGATTCAAATCACTTTGAGGGGGCAGTAGTCCGCACTTCCTAAAATGAAAATATCGCGTTTACCCATAATGGAAACCATAAAGGTATGCCATAAATGAGAAATAAAGAAGCATAAGTAAAACATAAAAATATTATATATCATATATAAATATAGTGACATCTTAATGGCCACCTTTGAAGGTGTTATATGAGTGTTGAACAATCATCATTTCGTTGGTAGAAATTCTCCATCCACAGAAACAGTATGTTATTTAACAATTAGATGTAGGTGTGTGTAAGTGTAGCTCAAATAATTCTTATAACAAAATCCTAGTATATTTAGGATACTGGTTTTGTTACAAAAGAAATGAATAAAAAGAGTTTAAGGGGTTGGAGAAGCTAAATAAAACAAAACAACATTAGAGAAGACATTACCTCAAAATCGGGTAACTCTTTTTGATTTGAGCCAAAGGCTTTCTTGGGAAGAGTTATGCCCAAAGTGAGGCTTCTAGGAGTAATAGGGGGAAGTTGGGAGAGTATTTGGGAAGAGTTTGGAAGAGCCAAATGGCTTGAATGTGTGAATGAGGTGGTAGAGGTGGGGGCCTTTTATAACTGGAGAGGAGGGGCACTCTTGGAAAGTAAGGAAAGTTTACATTATTATAGAATGATTTTCGGATTCTAAAGGTCCCACACTTATATAATTCGTGGATAAGGTGATAATGATTTTAAATCTACCCATCCAATAGTCTTTGGACAAGTGTAAGCCTTGTATTGTACATTATCTTTTCATTTTATTAAAATCGTTAAATAATAAGGTCATCGCTGCATCATCATGATGTCATAAATAATTTAATTTATTTAATGTCTAAAAATTATAAAAAAAGTACTATGATGTAGGAAATCTTTTTATACTTCTAATGACTATTTATAGTCAAAAATATGACTTTTATAACACCATGTAAATTTTTTTTTAGTAAAACATTTCATGTTTGTGTCATTTTTTACTTTAACATTAAATAAAAGGTATTTATGTCATTTTCCAACTAAAGTGCCTCCATGGGGTCCCCAAGTTGACCAATGGATTGTCTTGGTCGGCCATGGAACATCAAATTAGGGTAGGACATGTTTCAAGCTCATCTCATATTATTAAAACATTATTTTTACCTTAAACTACACTAATTACCTCTAATCGCGATTAAGAACTTAAAAGTTACTATTCACCAAAAATTATTTTAATCTCATTGAACCAAATTTTACTTCTTAATGACAACCATGTATGTCAGATTTTTAAAAATCAAAACACAGAAGTGGTAATATTTCATTTAAACGAAAAATCAGTTTTTTAACTACCACTTAGTGGTTTCACTATTCATCAAAAATTGAAGTTTTTCAGAATAGTGCCAAAATTTCACCGTAAGCTATAATCGATATTACGAATACAAAAATGAAGTCCATATTGAAATATAATATTTCCATAATTTTAAAAAGTGGGTATTACTATTCATAACGTCTACTTTGATTAGTCGCGGTGTGTTAGAACTCGAACTTGCATACAATGCAAGTTATTGCATTATTGAATGAGAAGCGTATCGTGGAAGCTCGGGGTGTTACATATCTATTGAATTAAAATAGAATTAGGTTTGAGTTTAAATATTTAATAAGGTAAAAAATGTGAGTTCACCCAAAAATAAAGGTATTTTTTAGTTTAGGTGTATGTTTTGATAAAATTTGTGCTAACCGTGCAATTTTAGCTATAGGATAAGGGAGACCACATGGTCTACCTACATGGTTTGACTATCTGTGTGAATGTCATGGCATAAGTCACTATCAAAATTGTAGACATGGTTGCATAGAAATGAACTTCAAGTCACACAGTTTGTCCTAATAGTGTGGCCTCCTCCTAGTCTCTACCCAAGCCTCATACAGTTTATCAAACTGTGTGGTCTGCTTTACAAGGTTTTCACTAACCATGCTCTAGGATTATTTCACCCCCAAACTTGTGTTCCGGGCATTGAACAAGCCCCAAACACCCCTGAAACACCCATGATCAAAATGGGTACTCATATTAGGCCATATTTAAATATTTAAACCAAAAGAAAAGGGATATTTAACTCATACAAAAACCAATTTTCTTGTAGTTTTGACTATGTTGCATGCATAACACTTTTTTTATCTAGTGTGCTGACCTCCCTCTCGAGATTTTGGGTGATTTTGAGTGATTAAGGTTAATCTCCCTCATTATGGGTCACTATGTTCATTATTTTATTAGCATGGAAGTTGAATCAAATATATCTGGTAAGCAGTCTTCCTACTACTTGCATTATCGTTTGTCACAATAGAGTTATTGGACACATTTGTGATTTAGAGTGTGAATAGTTTGTGTTTTAGTCGATGTTTTTTTAGTTTTATTTCATGCCTTGCAATTTGATGGATGATTTTTTGGTTTCCAATCTCTGTTATCAAATTTTACTAGGTTTCCATCCTTCTTGAGGTTGGTGGATCAATTCAAGTGTTATAATCTTTGAAATTCTATATATTCTTATCAATTCCTATAGATTGTTGAATGAAAATTCAGGTTTTGACCTTTGAAAGGATATGTTGAAAATGATCCACATTTTAAAGGTATTTGGACTTAAAAATCAATTTACTTTGATATGAAAAGTTTTTATTAAATGTGATAATGGATTTTGAAATAGTTTTGAAAAACTTGGCACATTTGGAACATCGAGTGCATTGAGAAATAGAGATGTCACTTTAGTGTGTGTAATGCCACTAGAGGTTTTCTGATATCGATAGACTATGGTAGGACTCAATATTGGTTAGAACCAACATATTCAACACTTAGTATTCTTTTATGTCTAGTTAAAATTACCATAAGCTAGATCCCAAATGGTGTGATTTTTCATTTAAACCTAGTTTATTTCAAGATAGATGATTTCATGGATATTTTATCACATGTTTCTCTTACAGTGTAACCATGGTAGTTTTTTACTATGATTACCTATTTTTCATTTATTTTTGACATATTACTAGATTTGGTGAATGTGGTATGAATTTATAGAAAAATAATAAATTTTTACAAAATGGTTTCATTTATGAAAATACATTATAAACTTGATTTTGTTTTATAGATATAACTTATGCATTCCTAATATGAGGACTTATATAGATTTTTTTGGTGTTATCACACTGGTCTTTGTGATCACACCATTATTTTTTTCCTTTGGTATATTTCAGACCTTATTTTGTAGAAATCAAGTAAAGGGAAGGTAATCTTATAGTATATTGGGTTATCTTGTCATTTTTCTCCATCATAATGGGATGGTTTGGTGGTAAAAGATGGTTATATGGACTCTTGTTTAGTCTGGTCTATTTTATCTTTCTAGTATGGCCTATTTGTCTTGAATTTCCATGTCTCATGGATATGTATCCCTTTCTTCCACATTTTTGTTTTGATGTTTCTTTAGTTTTACATGAGACTTGTGGTTATTTTATGTATCTCACCATGTAGTAGGCCATCTTGGGTGACATGTCTAGTTGAATTAGGCAGGTTCATTACAACATAATCTATATAATTTGACAGATGTAAAGGAATAGAGTGAAACCATATTTATAGAAAAAATTTATATCTTGAATGATATGTTAGTAAAATACAATGAGCTTGTTTTTTGAACATATGATGCTAAACTAATGTCTTTTTCAATGGGAATGATCTATAAAATAATATATATCTATCCAAATGATTGGTTATTATTTCATAAGGAATATGAATCACTTAAAAAATTCCCTAAGTGTGGTATGACTCAATACATGAAAGATGAATCAATTTTATGATACTTTCGAATTATTCCAAGTTTTATACAACTATATATAAGTAAGAACATTGTAAGGTAATTAACTTGGAATTCATATATAAGAATTAAAGATGGGAAAATTTATCACATGTTAGACTCTCCTCAAAGGATGAAAATTGATAATGAATATCCTGATTTTGGAAATGAGTTGTGAATCCTTCATCTTGCACTATCTATAGATGAAATGAATCCTTTGTATGTATAAAATATAACTCATAGTACATGACCAGTTATGTTGGTAAATTATAATTTTCCACTATGGTTATACATAAAGAACAAGTAAATTATATTGTCACTACTTATATAAAAACAAAAAAAACTTGTTATTGATATTGATGTTTATTTGGGTCCGTTGATTGAAGATCTAAAATTTATGGTAGATTCATCTGTTATGTTGTATTATTCTCATTGAAGCAAATATTTCACATTGGGAGCCATGTTTTTTGGGATGATAAATGACTTCCATACTTATAATTTTTTAGGATATAACATTAATGGAATTTTAGGGTTTCCCATATGTGAATAAGGCACACACTTAGTTGGGTTGAAGTATTATTTGAAGACACTCTTTCTAGGAAACCAAAATTTTTTACCTTGATGAAATAAACATTTATCTTGGAAAACATATTCCAATATAAATTCAGAAAAATGTAAAACACCTTATTTATTAATAGGTGATGACTATTTTTAGAAATTTAATGATATTGTAATCATCTTAGTGTATCCTTCTTGAAAACCTTACAATTTTTTTTTGTAAAAATAGATTTTTTTTGAATTATCATATTGTAATTTTTTATACTACTACTAGAAAATATACCTATACTAATGGTTTAGAACCATTGGTATAACTCCTAGAACCATTTTTATAAGATATAACAGTGGTTCTACAAACTTTTGGGTATTTGTGTGTTAGGATAGGGTTATACCAATGATTTTATTAAAACATTTGTATAACCCTATTAATATTTCCTTATACCAACAGTTCACCAGAACCATTTGTATAGATAAGATCACCATCTATCACATCCTACACCCCTATAGTAAATATAAGAAACCACAAACAAAAAAAAAACAATCAAAATACACATTCAAAACTAGATATATTTTACATATTTTGAATTTAGTCAACTTATAACTTAAAAAAAATAATGACACATATATATAATCAATTTAATTCATAATAATCCTTCCACATGGTTGGAACTTTAACAAATATTAATTCATAAATGGATTGGATCAATATCTCCCTCTAAAAAATCTTCATTATGACCACCACTACCATCATGGTAAGATCTATAAACACCCTCATCATAAACATCATCACAAGAATCATCACAATTAATATCATCACCACCTTTACCACCTAGAAAGTTTTCACCTTGACTAACACTAGGACCGTCATCACTATCACCCGATGCATCATATAACAGGTTCATTATCGACATGCATGTATCAAACACCACAAAAGTATCTAATGGTATTGATGGAAACAAATTTATCATAGCTTTCATAAAGCACTGGGTGACCCTTTTACTTATTCACACTTCTACATGATTATTTTTTGGCCTCAACTAATTATACATGAGCATCTTGCAACTTAATAACACTTGAGGTGTTTGAGTTTCTTTAAGCAGTCTAATAACTTGTGAGGATTCTACTATTCCTAGGTTTAAAATAGAATCTCCCATGATTCTCATCATCTAATATCTATAAAAAATGATCATTTAGCCTAAAGACGTCATTTTCTTTCACATAAAGGGCCTTTAAAGAACACTATTGAAAATATAATGAGATATTTAGTTATGAAATAGATATTAAAATTTCAAAAAATAATAATAAGAATTAAAATATTTTCTTACATCACTTCATTTAAAACACTCCTTTATTTCTTCTTTCTTGTTGAAAAAATTTAATTTTTATCAAGGTAAATTCCCTTTAAATTTCAAAAACATCCACTACCAATGAAATTTAATGTAAAAAAACATTACTCAATAATAATATATCACTAAGTAAAATTAACCCATTTTAACCAATATTTAACTGATCAAAACCAAAAAATTGAACTAAATTTCACTGAAATGAATCATATAATCGCACCCAAGTGAAACTAGAAAAAATCAAATAAAAATGAACAAACTTGGATCATTTTGGTCAATGTATGTTTAGATTGTATTGCTTATTATTTTATTAGATCAGGTATGATAGATTTTATTCAATTCACTTATATTCATTTTTGTTTATTTTTTAATGGTTCGACTAGGTTTGGGTGATTTAAGTTTGAGTAAGATCCATTTATGTAAATTTAGCACATTTAAATCATCTTCATATTTTTTTGGTTTAGTTATGTATAAAATATTCCAGTTTCACTTAGTTTTGGTCAATATGGTTTAGTTTTTTTTGGTCTATTTTAGTTCTGGTCAATTTTATTAGGTTTATTTTAGTTTGGTTTAATTTATAAACATTTTTTTGATCAATTCAAGTCCTATTTTGAAATATTGATTAAAATTTATTCAATTCAATTCAATTCGGTTTTACTCATTTTTTGGTTTAATTCAGTTCCATTTGGTGTAGTTCAATACAGTATGATTTAGATTGTTTTTATATAAGTTGTTATTGTATAGTACTATTAAGGTTTTATTATACATAGTTTTGTTTAATTTAATTATATTCTATTTTGACTGGTTCAGGGCTATTAAGGTATGTTTCTTCCCTTCTGGTTTAATTTATTTTTGTTATGTTTGAGTTAAATTGGGTAAATTATAGATAGTTATGTATTTTTATATTTAGTTTCATTAAATTTCCATCAGTTTAGTTAGTGTTTTTTTTGTATAAAAGTATATATGTTCATTTTAAATAAATTTTTTTATATGTTTATGTTTTAATATTAATTAACACAATATACAGGTTAATATAGTTTAGTGTTTAGATCATTATATTTAAATAAATTATATGTTTACATGTTAATATAGATTATTTTTTTAAATGTTTATATTTTAATATATGTGAATTTATTTTTATGTTTATATGTTAATATTAAGTCATATTATGTATACTATATAAAGTGAAACATTTAGTTATTATATCAAACTATTTATACTATTTTACTATTTATATGTTAATTTATTTAACATATTAATATGTAAAAAATATTAATATGTAAATTGCTAATACATTAATACACATTACATTTTATATTTTCAATCTTTAGTGGATTTCTACTCCCTATACTAAATTAATTGATTCATGTATTTCTAATGCTGTGAATGTTTCTTCCATAATGTTCCTCTATTTTTTGGGTAACCTCAATATAAAATTCAAGCATAGTTTTTAACTATATTTCTTTGTTCAAAAAATTGACCATGAATAAAATTTTATCTCTATAATATTTTTTTCATATTTTCTGTTCAAAAAATGGTGGAAACTACATAGGAAGTCTGAATATCCCAGTTGCTTATAAAGTAATAGTGGGATAATAGACTGTTCTAGATGGTATATCTGGTGAAGGGTATAGGTGTGATCAGGTATGGTGAGAACAATGAGTAGCTCTTGTACCACCCCCTTAAACTATCAGTCTAATCACTAAAATTATTATTTTTTTAGAGGAATTGTTCTCTCAAGGATGGTGGGACCTACATAAAATCTTGAAATGATTAATTATGTAACATTATATGTCATGTAATATATATATATATATAATTATATATATATATTAAATACTATACTCACAATGGGCACCAAAGGATGAACACCCAACTATCTCAAGTGTCAATCATTTTTGGACACTCCATTCCTATGATATATTCAAAATGTTTCATTTTTTGGATTTAAAAATAAATATAAAGTCAATTATAAATTGATTACTAATTGTTAACTCAAAATAGATATAAAATGTGACATGACATAATGAGGGCATACCAATTGTTAATATGGACAAATGATAGGTAGGGATATAACATAATCAGGTCATATTTTGTTATAAGACAAAAAAACATAATGGGTTTGACATAACATAACTGACACATAATAGTTAGAATTATAAACATGGGAAATATATGGATTTCTTCTTATATATTCAATTAAATCCAATTTAGTTTGGGTTAGTTTGATTCAATTTTGATTATTTTGGTTGATTCATTTCTCTTTGATTTATCATCATGTTTTTTTTGGTTAGGGTTAGTTATGTTTAAAGATGTTTGGTTCTTTTTATGTGAGTTTAGGTAAATTTAGTTCACTTTTATTTCATTCAAGTTCATTTGAGTTATAGGGGATTTATGGGTGGGTTATCTCATGGGGGACTATTACCTACATATTTGGCTCAGTGGGTGTGTTGCATGTGCGTGTTTATAAGAACTCAACATTTTCAAGAGAAGTATTGGGATTTTTTTACATGTACTCCTTTTCCTTGTTTTTAGTACTTTTTTGTTGGGTTATTTTTTTGGGGAGTTTTTGGGCGAAAATTGATAAATTTAAGAGGAAAGAGGGAAGTGTGTGGTTGGGGCATTGGTTACCGAAACCATGCATCCCCTCCCAAAAAACTATGAAACCCTAGACAAAGAGGGTTTGCATGGCTGGTACTTGGTTTCTCAAACTGTGTGACCTTAAAGGAGAAACGGTGCACCCCCTATAAGAGGTGTAGATTTTGGAAAACCATGTTCCCCTACCCACCAAACCATGCATTGGATTTCAATTAACCCAAAAATTATATTTAATATTACCCGAACCCCTGAAACTCACCAAAATAGACCCTAACTCAGACCAAGTCATTTTATCTCATTTTCAGAGCCTTAAAAGAGGATTCCAAGACCTCTCAACCTTCATTCTTGGAGAATCAAAGGGAGGATTGAAAATATCTACATCCCTGGTTATGTGGTTTCTTCCTGATTAGATCTATCTATCATTCTTCCACACATGTTCCTGGATAAAAGAGGGAATATTATCCACTGTTGCTTATAGATCTAGATCTAGGTTTGATATATCTTGATATGTTTGGTCTTGGATATTGGTTTCTTATTTATATCATGTTCTTTGTCGTGATTGTGGTCATTCCACTCAAATTTGGGATATTCGTTGGTGAACATTCATCGTCAAACTTGAGGAAGGTGGTCTATAATTCAAATACCAAAGTCTTGATTTTGATTTTATGTATGTAATTATATAATTTTTATAGGATTATTAGAAATTTAGTTTTCCTAAATTGATTTAATTAATTAAGGGATTGTGAAATTGGGGATATTGGGATTTTAGATTTTGAATAATTATTTGTTGAATTAATTATGGGAATGGTGAATTGAGTGAATTGAGTGAATTGGAATAATTAATTTATGAATTAATTATGGGGATATTGATATTGTTGAATTTGAATAATTAATTGATGAATTAATTATGGGTAATATTGTGATCGTGAATTTGATTAATTAATTGGTGAATTAATTAATGGGATTGAGGTGACTAATTAATTGGTGAATTAATTAATGGTATTGATGTGATAAAATAGTTCTTGAATTAGTAATTAAATTGATGTGGTTAATTAACTGTTTAATTAATTTATGTAATGATATGTTTGTGCAATTTTTGAGTTTTATTAATTAATTTGTGAATTAATTAATGTGATTTTATGATATATATATATATATATATATATGAATTGAAATGATGAATGGTAATAAGAGAATTCATATATGACATGAAATGATGAGTGGTAGCAATGGAATTCATACGTGACTTGAAATGATGAATGGTAACAATAGAATTCATATATGACTTGAAATGATGAATAATAATAATGACTTTCCTACGTGACTTGAAATGATGAATGGTAACAATGACATTTATACATGACTTGAAATGATGAATGGTAACAATGGAATTCATATGTTACTTGAAATGATGAATTCTAAAAATGGAATTTATATGTGAATTGAAATGATGAATGGTAGTAATATAATTCATACATGACTTGAAATAATGAATGGTAACAATATAATTCATATATGAATTGAAATGACGAATGGTAACAATGAAATTCATATATGAATTGAGATGATGAATGGTAATAATGTAATTCACACTTGAGTTGAGATAATGAGTGGTAAAAATGTAATTTATATATATGAAATCATTTGGGGATATTTCAGACTCTAGTATAGGCCGAATAAGGTATTGAAAGTTTGGGTGTCCTTAGGAACCCTGGGTGTTATGTGGTAAAATAAAGAGTAATTTAATAAATATAAACTATATACTTTATTGCTTGAATTTTATTATTTATACAACTTCTTACACAGTTATTGAATGGATATTGTTTTAGATGTTGTTGGTGGTGGCCTACTAAGTTGTACTCACACCCTACTCAGGGTGCTTGATCGACACCTGAATAGACATCATGTTTGTACGATATGATAAGGGAAAATGACCTATTTTAGATGGATGATTTGGGAAGGATCATGGATGAGGGAACTTAACATGGTTTTATATATTTCTGAGAGTTATTTGTGGCCTACTTTTGGGTTTGAATTTTGACACTTGGCACATACTTTGTCCAGACATATATATTTTTTAATTTTGTTATTTTATTTCCTTTTTTGTTCATCTTGTGATACTGGTATTATTATGTTTATGTTATATCATTTTGTTATTGGTTATTTATTTCTACTATGGTATTACTCTAATAAATATCGTATAGTCTCCCCATGATAGATATTAGACCCTCGATACTATTCCGAAGCCTCAAGCATATGAAGAGGAATGCCTGAGGTCACATGGCCAATCGACTCGAGGCATCGACATGTGGCACCTGGGTCGGGATTCCACAATGTTTCAATGTAATTGTACCCCCAAGAATATAATATATGTACTACCATACCTGATATTTGTAAAATATTTTGAAATATATTTAAATATTATTTAGTGAAGTTTAAATCTTTTTCAGTAAAATTTAGCAAAGTTTAAATCTATTTTAGGTGGTTCTCCATGAATTCTATTTGTAGTTTACATGTGATTTAAAAATAAATAATGTACAACCCAAACCACATAGTCAATATTTTTATAATATTATAAAAATAGTTAATAGATTTTTAGTTTGAACAAAATCACCAAATCCAATGTGGTAATAAAATAAAGCAATTTTATTATCTCTAAATCTACTATGTTTTTCTTAAAATAGAAAAAAATGACTATAATAGGTTTTTATATATCAGACCTCAAAGAATATTAATATTATTTTTAGTTAAAAATATCATATTCTAGAATAATTATACAACCATGATTTATCAAATAGTTTCTTGATAAACTATCTTTAAAAGATTCTTTAGAATTTGAATTTGGTACTGAAAGTCCATTAAATTTAATTGAGGAAAACCATTTATTCTAGAAAATACACATGAATATCAAGATAAAACATCTTAAAGGGGGTTTAAAAATCATTATACACACTTGGAAATATAAAATCAAAATTATATTACCTTTAATGGAATTCAAATACAAAATATAATAATTTAGTATTGGATAGAATAAGAACCAAGTTTTTTTTCATTATAGACTAGATTTTTGAATTTAAATGAAAAATGGTAGACCACACAACATGAATAAAATAAAATCAATCCCAATTCATAATAGCCATTATCACCATGCATAATGAATTACGAGTATGGTTAAGGTATTATATCCTCCAAAATGTGTATACACTCAAAATTGAAACATAAATAGTTCATTGATAAATCAATTTAAAACATCAAATAAAAAACACTATTTTATCTATTAGTGAATTTCATATTTATTAACCAAATTTAGCTTAAATAAAATAAGTATCCAGTTTATGTTCCATCACTATATTTTTATTGAAAAACAAATTCAACTATTCTAGTAAAATGGATACATTTCAATTTTTTCATATATCACCTAGATTATATAAAATTTCAGTAGTTGAAATATTTCAATGGATATTGATATATAAAAAAAAGCAAGAAAATAAGGTTAAATATAAACATGGTATGAAATTAGTTCCTAAGAATAAAAACATACAACATGTATGATTGTAATTGCAGAAATGGTTCAATACATTCCCTAATAATAGTTAAGAAATTTTAAAAACTATAGAGGATATAAACCATAAGAGAAAATATATAGTATTGAAATATAATTTAATACATCATAGTTATGAAACATTTTTATTGAAATGAAATGGCTTAATTAGAATTAGTTACAAGGAAATAGAATATTACAAAATTCATAATAACTGTTATAGGATGAGGTTTGAAATTTAAAATTATCTTATAATCAAAGGGAAACTCTATAAATATTACTTTATTAATGTAAAATCATGTGATGATATTATAAAAAAAATAAAGAGTGGAATATGTAAGAATATTTATGAAAATATGAAACTTATTTAATGAATATATATAGGTGAAGGGTGTTTCAACATTAACAATGTCACGAACCAACCCGGGTCAACCCCGAACCAGTCACCCGAGACGGTCTGCGGCATGCCCGAAGGGCATTCTCGATCCCCACGGGCTGGCAACTAGTGCCGGGCATCAAGATCTAATCATTGGGAATGATTTTAGCCCAAAAAAACCAGAATAAAAAAACAATAGAAACTAAATAAAATAGACAAGATCTAACTACAGAAATGAAATAAAAGCCACGCGACTAACGTACCTCCACGTGACCTCGCAGGTCACCACCCAAACAACGGACCAACCTCGCTCCAACACTGAGCAGCACAAACCAATTAAACCTGAACAAAGGAACCTGCAAATGAAATGGCGAAAGATAGGCATGAGTACAAAAAATTACTCAGTAGGTGATCCCAACAACAAATCTCGAAGCACTACAAATAACTAAAGAATTCACAGATCCAGGTTTGAACTACAATGTATAAAAGTATGATTTCATAAATATTTCACTTGAAAAAAAACACGAATCATTGACCTTACTCATTTTCAAAAGTTGGATTCCTTTCGTTAGTGCCAATAACATTTTCAAATGGAGAATACTATTACATTTCAGATTTTACACAAAGAGAATAAAACATTTTCATTTGAAACCATTTTAAAAAAAAGAACAAAGTACCAAAAGGAACAGTAGAAACCATATAGTAAGGGAAATGCAGGTATAAAAACAAACACTATATTGATCACTACTAACAACAGAAAGCCAAAGGACATGGGTCAAACCTAGGAGATCGTGAACAATCCAGAACATACCATACATGTGACTCATCCTAAAGGCATGCCTACTCTCTATGACGTCATAATTCCCTAACGACCAGCATAGCCCTACATGGCTGAACCGAGGGGCCCAATCCTCATAGCATCAATAACTCAGTATTCCCCTAATATGGGGCCAGTAGCCAGTGCACAATCTAAACTAGTGCGGAAATAGTTCTCAGAAGATTCACTCACTATGCCAGGTTCCCATTTCATCACAAGCAATAAAAAGGGGGTGAGTCAACAAATACTAGTCAAGCATTTCAATAAATGCATTATCATCCTACACCATCAACACACACACAAAAAAAAACACACTCGAGTACCCCAAGGAACAAGACCCTCACCTTTTAAACCATTATCAGACAAGGGAAGCCCCAAGCCAAGGTAACCCCCATCTTTCATCAACCAACAAGGCAAGGAACCATTCCAAGGAGGGATTCCCGATAAAACCATTTTTATTTAAAGTGCCAACCGGGCCTCAACAACCAATTAATACAAAAACATTTCCAAAAGACGCAACATATGAAATCACGTTGAAAACCAGAAACACACTTAGAACCTCATTTAAGAAACTAAAATCAGCCTTTTAAAACTGAAACACATTGGTGTTACAAGTAAAACCATTTTCCAATATCCAAACGCACCCAATTTCAGCAAGAGACAAACATGCCTTTTACAAATTTTTGAAGGAACGTTATTTCTCAAATGAAATCCAACATTTATTCACGCGCCAAAAGAAAACATTTTTCATCAAACAAGAACCACACTTAAAGTTTCTAAAATCAAGTATAAAATCCAAACGGGCATTTTCTCTATTTAAGGTTTTAAGAGAACACCATTTTCCACAAACAATACACCTTCCATTTTACACACACCAAAACCATTTCAAAACACACCTCAACACGACTTGAACATTTCATAAAGAACCAATTTAGAAATATCACAAGAAAAACACAGAATTAAAATCCAAGAACAATACTTCCAGTGCAATACAAGAAAAAAATAGCTTCCATTTTTAGCGGGTTAGCACACTAAAAATAACTATTTAATAATAATTTAAATTTACTGAAAATCAATGAAACGACAAGAAATAAATAAATTCTAAATTTAATGGAAAGTGCAGTGGAAGACCTACCTTGATTCGCAAACCTAACTCGATGACGAAACACACCTCGTGCAGGCACGTACGCACGCGCAAGCCGAAGACCCATGCGTTACGGAATTATTCCGCCAACGTGCTGCAACAACAGAAAAACAACCAAAATAGCCAACCACTGGTATAAAAAAACTCAAACAGATTTAAGTCACAAAAAAATTACCTCAGTGCAGAGACGAGGTCACGAGGAGTTTTGGTCGTGGTCAGGTTAGTTGGTTGTTGTTGGTTGCTCTTCCTTTTTCGTGTTTTTTAGATACTTTGCGTTTTTCTATTTTCTTTCCGCTGCTTTATTTATTTTATTGGGCTAAATCGTTCCCTCTTGCTCTCTTTTTATGCCATGGTGCTTGTCGCTAGCCCAGGAGGATCTGGAATACCTCTCGGTCCATGTCACGGACAGACTCAGGTGTAACACCCCAAGCTTCTACGGTACGCTTCTCTTTGAATAATGCAATAACGTGTGTTGTACGCAACATCGAGTTCTAACACACCACAACCAATCAAACTAGCTGTTATGAATAGTAATAACCACTTTTTGAAATTTATAAATTTTATTTTTCAAAATGGACTTCATTTTTGGATTCGGAATATCGAAATTAGCCTAAGGTGAATTTTTGGTATTTTTCTGAAAAACTTCATTTTTTGATGAATAGTGAAATCACTAAGTGGTAGTTAAAAAACTGAATTTTTCATAAAACTTAATTTTACCGCTTCTGTGAGTGGAATTTTGAAAATCCGAGAGACACAGTTAAAATCAAGGACTAAAATGTGGTTCATTGAGATGAAAATGATTTTTGGTGAATAGTAACTTTTTACATTTATTTACCACGGTTAAAAGTAAATAGGGTAATTAAGGGTAAAAATGAAATTAATATTACCCTAACACATGTCCTAATTCTATTGGATGAGCTTAATTCTATCAAGAACAACCTTAAGAATAAAATATTATCATTTAGGTCCACTTGGATTAGATTAGGAAATTTATTATTATTTAATTCAAAGAAGAGTTAAAAGAGTTAAAATCAAGGTTTATTTTCTAAAACATTTTTAATATAGGTTTAAACATAAGATAAATTCGATTGTAAATATTCATTAGAAATATAAAAAGATTCCTACAGAATGATATTTTATTTATAATTTTTATACATTAAATAATTTAATTTATTTATGACACAATGATGATGTAATAATTACCATAATAGTGACAAATTAGAATAATTGATATTATAAATACACAAATTAAGATAATTTGAGACTTTTTATAAATACCAATAATTTTCTTGGATAATATTACATGTTAATATTGATTTAATTAACTTTTTTTGAAGTAATCATTCTGTTATAATTTTTTTAAAAATCAATTATTGAATAGTGTCAAAACTGACAAAAAAGAGTTTTTAAAACAAATATTATATTATTAATTGATATTAAATTCCAAAAAATCTAAGGTTCTTCCAAGAGACTTATATCATGATAGGTGTATCATTAATGGACCACTTGGGGGTCTCTTGGATGTATATAGTAAGTTTATTAACCATATAATATAAAAATACAAAGAGACATTGTAAAATTGAAACTAATTAACTAAGAGTTAATACTTAAAGATAAGGTTAATATTGTAACCCAAACCTGTCTAAATCCTATTGGTTGAGTGGTTTTCGACCTATCCCTACCTTAAAATTTAAATAATCCACTTTGGAGCCATTAGAAACTGAATATTAATTTATTATAAAATAATATTTTCTAACTATTCCAAAGGTGCTCCTCATCCCTCTTACAAAAGGGCACTCCTCCTTCTCATTAATTCACACCTTCAAAGCCATTTGGCTCGGCCAAACTCTGCCCAAATACTCTCTAAACTTCCCTAAATTCATCATATAGGCCTTCCGTTAGTCAGAAATCCAACCTAAGGAGCCCTTTTGATCAAATCAAAAGGAAGAACCTGAAGAAGAGGTAATGATTTCACCACCCTTTTTCAAGTTCCTTTCTTCTTCCACTTCTTATTTCTTTGTTATTACCATTCTAAAATAACAAATCCAGTATCTTATATATACTGTGATTTTATTATAATTATGGTACAATCATATTCATTATTCTATCCATCCTTTGAATAACATGTCACTATACGTGCGTACGTACGACTTACCGTGTCCACGTCGTGGTGTAATTGTTATTCAATAAATTATTATTTGGATGGGTATAATAATGACATGTAATTCATGTAAATAATAAATATAACATGATAATTATTCTTTATATATGATATACCATACAATTATATATTATTTTAATATCAAAAGAATGATATTGTCGCTCGTGCGTACGTACGGACTACCGTCTCCACGAACGCGATGAGATTCATTCCCCATCGTATCCATTCAAGTCTAATTATAATTTGATGATTAATAATAGTATCTACGGACTTAATATCATTCTGGATATGAATATGATACAACCTATCCATAACAAACATGGCTTACATAACAAAACATATAAAATAAAATGAGTATGTAAACACCCGAAACAACGATAATTCTAAAATATTATTAACAAAACAATGCTAAAAGATCATATATGATATCATATTAATATATATTATTCTTGTATAATTTAATAACAATTATTTCACCATTATACAAGAGGTTAACCTACCCCAACCAAGGAAAAGTACAAGGTAAGGGTTTATTTCGCAATCTCTTCATTATCTGAGGTTATTTATACGTAATAATCTATTGGGATCTCTTTATCATCCACATCCATGTTTCTTAAAAATGTATTTCAAAACATTTTTACTCTTTACAAGAATATGAGTTAAAGTCATTTATACCCTTGTTTGGCTTTTTATAAGAGGTTTATAAAGGAATCTTTCCATCATTTTCCAAACAAGGTGCTTTTTAACCTTTTCGACAGAATTAAGGTAATAATGTTTTTTTAACTTATACGGTGGGTGCGGCTATTTTTTCCACCATTATAAAATCGTCAAAGATTTCCTTACAATCTTATAAGAATATTTTCAAAGAAAATGTTTTATTATATAAATATATGACTCTTAAATGATTTCAAAATATAAAGAGATATTTCTCTAAAAAGAGTTTTGATTTCATATATGTCAACCTCATTTGATGGATTTTACGCTTATTTGAAGTTGATTTATTATGATACAAAACTTCTATATTGTATTGAAGGTTTTGTGATATATTTTACTGTGGATGTGTTATTTTTATACCATTCATGGTTTATGGATGAAGTATTTACATTTCGTATTCTAGTTTTAATATGAATATTTATGTTATGTTTAAACCTTTTCAAATGGGAATGCATTGGACTTAATATGTGATGGGTGGAGCCCGCTCTAGATCCTCGATGCATCGGTAGGTCTCATGAGACAAACTAGTGTCTTGGAACAAGGCCTTGGCAAAATCTTATTTGTAGTCTTGGCACGAGGCCTTGGCTATGTGGTTATGATAGTCTGCCATTATGCATTCCATCATTATTAAAGTGGTTATTGATATTGCATGTGATTATTAGATTAGTAGAATATCTATGGGAATAAGTAAATGACATTATTTAATTTTATTTTTGCCATACTATGTTGAAGTTCAAGTTTAAAAGGCTTTTGTTTTAGTTATACATTGCCTTAAGTGTTTATTCTTAATTATGAAAGTTTTTTCTACATTTTTATCCTTACTGGGCATTTGAGATCACCCCTTTTCTATGTTTTATTTTTCCCAGTATGCGAAGAAGTAAATTATGAATGACCTCCAAGGATAGTATGAGGGGATAAGAGTGTAGACTATGGAGACTATGTTGTTGTAGTTTTCATTTTTATGATGTAATGTACAACTTTATGAATATATCTATTGTTTCCAAAGCTACTAAAATAATCGGTATTTCGAGATTTGATCTTTCTTGTGATCATGCCAATGTTATGTAATAATTCACCAAATCTGGGTAACTAGGGTAGGGGCGTTACTGTTGGTATCAGAGGAAGTTTAGTACAAACCTTGGAAGATAGATTTAGATAAACTCTGATTAGAGCATATAGATTTAAGATGGACTTTGAGGATTAGTATAGAAGAACTTCATAGAATTTTGGTATTGTAGATATTTTGTGAGTTTTCCGAGAAATACATCCCTGTATGGATACGAGCAGGTAGAGGCGGCTCTGGAACAAATGTACCTATGGGTAAAACCCGAAAACACCGCTTTGAGCTAGACTCGAATGGGAACTGGTGCACGACAACCGGCCTTGCTGCACTCTTGGTTACGACACTCCCATGGGATATGCTTAGGATAACTCTCATTTTCTTTACAAATCATTATAAAGGGTTTATGAGTATATAATTCCTCAAAGAAAACATTTTTATGATTATGGATTATATCCATAAATAGTTCAATTTATGTTAAGTGTTTTATAAGTATGGAATTATGTATTTTGATTCATAAACTGATATAGTTTATGCCATTGTTTAGAAATGGTGCCTAGTGGAAGAAATGGAAACCGTATCAATGCACACACTCCATATAAGTATTTCTATCCTGCTCAAGATAATTATAGTGGAGTTGGTGATGCAACTGGTGCCGATCAGCTAATCACCATACTGGGACAACTCACTCATGTTATGAATAATAACCTTACCCGTATGGAGCACCCTGATCCACAACGTGGAGGATCAATCTTAGATCGCTTTATGAGGCAACAACCACCAATGTTAAATGGGAGTACAAATCCTTAGTAGCTGAGCAATGGATAAATTCCTTAGAGAAAATATTTCAGGCTTTGGGGAGTAGTGAAAGGGAAAAAGTTATCATGGTAGTTTACTTCCTCACTGGAGATGCTGATAAATGGTGGTCATTGATTCAAAACATGAAGGCAGATGATGAATTATCAAATATGTAATGGAGGGAGTTCAAAGATCTGTTTTTAGAAAAATACTTTCCTCATGACCATCGAGCAGATAGGGAAAGACAATTTCTGAGTTTGAGACAAAAGGAGGATGAGAATGTCACAAAGTATGAGGATAACTTTACAAGGCTAGCCAGGTATGCTGGAGATTATATACATAACCCAAGAAGTAATATTGATCATTTCTTTGATGGGTTAAAACCATTTATCCGTCGAGCATTAGTCTCACAATCCTTTTCATCGTACGAAGACATTTTCTCATGTGCTATCAAGATAGAAAAGGAATTATCTAAGTCTTATGACTTTAAAGAAAAGAAAGAGAAGAAGAGATCTGCTGATCAATCTAGGAATGGAAATAAGGGGAAGAAGGGAAAGTTTTAATATCCATGCTTTGGTAAATGTGGGAATAAACACCCCGGTACTTGCTTGAAGGGAACATGAGTCTGTTACAAGTGTGGTGAAAAAGGCCACCAGGCTCATGATTGCAACGGGAAGTGTAACATCCTAGGTAAATAAAGAATAAATCATTTTCATATTTATTAATATTTATGAATTAAATATTAATTTTACTTTAAAGGGTGGCTATGTTCGATAGCGTTCCCGATATGCAACAACGAGTTTCTTTGAAATCTTACGTTGCACACTAGTAATATAATAATATTTTTTTAAATGGTAGTTAACACGTAGCCGTTGTATTGGTGGGAATGAATAGAAATAACTAAAATATGATTATATATGTTTGTTAAATGTTTTTTACATTTATCCAATAAAGGATAAATGCATAAAATAAGAAAAGAATTCAATTTTAGGCCTAGATACTCTAATATTCACTAAAAGGTCGAACTATCGCCTTTTGATGGTGAACCCTCTTTAACTATAGTTTTGTCCAATATTATACATTCTTTTGGAACAAATAAAACTCTTCTTTAGAATCGGGACATCGAAATTTACTTTGTGTAAATTTTTGGTATTTTTCTGATAAAGTTCATTTTTTAATGAATAGTGAAAAAGGTTGTATTTTAATTCAAAATCTATTTTTAGTCTAATTTATTTATATGATTAGATTATATTTTTAATTTGTTTTAAAGTTCAATTAGAATATATTTTTACCATTTAATCCAATAGTGGTTTTTGGAATTAATTTCACTTTGAAATTGGGCTTAAACTAGTGTTAATCTTTTGATACTTATTATTTCATAAAAACACGCTATTTGTTTTGACATCGGGAATTAGTTATTAAATTAATTAATGAAACTTATATGTTTTGAATTTTTTAAAATAAACTTATTTTTTGAATTCGTAATGTCAAATATATCTTAGGGTGAAGTTTTGGTATTTTTCTGAAAAACTTCAATTTTTGATGAATAGTGAAACCACTAAGTGGTACTTAAAAAACTGATTTTTCATTTAAATGAAATTTTACCACCTCTGTGTTTTGAATTTCAAAAATATGACATACATGGTTGTCATTAATATGTAAAATGTGGTTCAATGGGATTAAAATTATTTTTTTGGTGAATAGTAACTTTTAAGTTTTAATCGCGATTAGAGGTAATTAGTGTAATTTAAGGTAAGAATAATGTTTTAATAATATTAAATGAACTTGAAACATTTCTTACCCTTATTGGATATGTCATGGACGACCAAGACAACCCATGTGTCAATTTTTGGGACCCCATGGAGCAACTTGGGTAAGATAATGACATTAAGGCCTTTTATTTAAAGTAAAAGTAAAAAATGTCACAAACATGAGTTATTTTACAAAAACAATTTTTAAATGGGGTTACAAAAGTCATATTTTTGACTATAAATATTAATTATAAAGATAAAATGATTTCCTACATCATGATATTTTTTTATAATTTTTAGACATTAAATAAATTAAATTATTTATGACACCATGATGATACAACGATTACCTCATTATTTAACGATTTAAATAAAATGAAAATATAATGTAAAATATAAGACCTACACTTGTCAAAAACCTATTGGATTGGTATATTTAGAACTATTATCACCTTATCCTTGAATTATATCAACTTGGGACCTTTTAAATCCGAAAATCATTTTAAAATAAAGTAACATTTCTTTACTTGCCAAGAGTGACACTCCTCTCCTCTTATAAAAGGTCCCCACCTCTACCACCTTACCCACACTTCCAAAGCCTTTGGATCGGCCAACCCCTACCCATTTTGTCTCTCCAAATCCCTCTACTACTCTTTGAAGCCTCACATTGGGAAGAAGTATTCCCAAGGAAGCCTTTGAGCTCAAATCAAAAAGAGTTACCCGATTTAAAGGTAGTGTTTTCTCTTGTGTTCTTTTGTTTTATTTTGCTTCTCCAACCCCCTAAACTCTTTTTATTCATTTATTTTGTAAAAAATTAAGTATAATCAATATACTAAGATGTTTTTATAAGAATAATTCGAGCTACACTTACACACACCAACATCTAATGGTTAAAGAACATACTGTTTCTATGGATGGAGAATTTCTGCCTCACGAAACGATGATTGTTCAATATTCTTCCAACACCTTCAAAGGTGGACATTAAGATGTCACTATATTTATATATGATATATAATATGTTTATGTTTTCCTTAGGCTTCTTTATTTTTCATTTTTGTCATACCTTTATGGTTTCCATTATGGGTAAACGCGATATCTTCATTTTAGGAAGTGCGGACTACCGCCCCCTCAAAGTGATTTGATTCATTAATGCCATATGTGGGACGTATAAAGTATGTATTTAAAGTTATTATATATGATTTTATACTAGAATTATAATATAACTTTATATCATTATTATTTCTTTCCATTAAAGTATGAGATAGAAATGAAATTAGCGTTCATGCGTACGTACGGCTTACCGTCTCCATGAACGGTGCATTTCATTTCTTATCCCCAAATGTAATGTACTATTATAAGTAAATATATATAATGGATATGTATGATGTATGTTACAACTAAATTATGAATATAATTCTGGAATTAAAATATACATACCTCTCATTTAGTTTTAATTCTATTAATATGACATATAAATTAAAGTAGCGTTCATGCGTACGTACGACTTACCGTCTCCATGAAAGGTGCATTTCATTTCTTAACTCTAAATGATTATGTAATATTATAAATACATGTACATGCTGGATATATATGATATATATGATATCCAAGTCATGAATATCATTCTGGATATAATGAACCTTTGACCACACGAACAAGATGTAATTATAAGAAGTCCACTTTCGACTTAAGAACCAAATATCGACAAAACAAAAATTATTAACTTAAATGGTTACATAATGTTTATAAAATGGTAATAAGTTATATAAAAGTAATAATGAACTTGAAAAAGGTTCTTAAGAAAGTATAAATTAACTCAAGTTGATTATTCAGGATGTTAAAGAACGATCGAGTCAAGTCGGACCCGAGGTAAGGGACTTCGTCTCAATCTCCTTTCATTGAGGCATATTTCATTTTATACACAAATTTATTTTATACGGTGTATAAAACCCTTTGAATTTTAATTTTATACAAAAGGAATCTTTTTCTACGAAGTGTTTTACAAAACAACAAAAAGGAATGTTTCTTTTAACGTACGCGGTGACAATGACCTTGTCCGCCACCGCGAGTATTATTTGGTCTTCGGCTTCCTCAAAAAGCCGCAATGTTTTCTAAAATGAAATAAATACCATATAATCTTTTATATATTTTGGTATTGAAAATGGTTTTTATAATTGATTTGTTATGTCAATATATTTATGTGATATATTATGATCAAAGTGTGGAAATGTTTTCTTTCCATTATATTTGTTTTATGTATTATGATTTTATAATGGTACTTGGACATTTGACGGGTGGTTACGTGATAAACCATATGACGGGTGGTACCGTGAATACCAGGACAAGTGGTTACGTTATAACCTCCAATGCATTGGGTATGGAAGTCAGCCGTATGGTTATTCCATTTAAGTATGTTTATGTCCCAAGTTACCTTTATATGTTATGTGTTCTTTATATGGGGTTTATGGTAATATTTTGATTACAAAAAGGTAAGTAATGATCTTTTATTTAATTAAGAGTATTTTCTTCTTCATAAAGGTGAAAAGTATTTCTTTGATAATGTATTCATGGTTTACTGGTGATTTTGAAAAAGTAATAGATTTCCTTCTTTGTGTATCCCTTACTGAGCTTTTTATGCTCACCCCAAGTTTTTTGAAATTTTTTTCACATGGCATAATGTGGAATAGGGTCAAGGATAGGATCAAGGGAAATTCATGCTACCTACAACATGGAACTAGACATGTTTCTTTTTAAGAGTTTTTGTTCTATGGAAACTTAGTAGAAGTGTCTAATTTTTAATCTTTTGAGATTTAATAGTTATGTCCTAATTCTCTAAAACTCTAAACCTAAAAAGATCCTCAATGTGAATTATTCATTTAATTCAATATTAAGTAAGGTTTAAGGCCGTGGCCTTATAGGAAGAAGGAAGCTACCGATGTTCAGTGCTACAATTGCAGGGAGATGGGACATTATGCAAATGAATGTCTTAAGCGTCAGGGGAACTTACCTCAGAAAAGGACAAGGGATCAAGGCCAAGCTTATGCTATCACTACTGCTGATGTAGAAGCTCCGAAAGACGTGGTGGCAGGTAATTTAATGGTTTCCTCAAGTTTAGAAAATGCATTATTTGATTCTGGATCATCGTATTGTTTCATATCTTCCTAGTTTTCTAAGAAAATTAGATATTTATAATTTGATTTAACAAGGGAGTTGTCAGTTAAAACTCCTAAGGAAAGTATCATTGAAAAAAAGTTTTGTGAATCAGTCCCCATTAGAGCACATAAATGTTCTTTATCCACTGATCTCATCGTCATACCTATGATTGAGTTTAATATAATCCTCGGTATGGATTGGATTTCGGACCATGATGTGAAGATTTATTGTAAGAAGAAGGAGGTTATGATTTTTGATGATGATGATAAGGAACACCTTATCTTTAGAGAAGAATCATCACCACCTAATTCTTATCTAGATCCACCCCTAGTAGCTCAACTAAATTCAATTATTGGGGAGGAAGAGGATGAAATTACAGTGGGTGAGTAAAGGAATGTTCAAATAGAGGATGTAACTGTTGTGAAAGAATATTTAGATGTGTTTCTGGAAGTTTTACCTGTACATCCTCCAGAACAAGAAGTTGAGTTTCCATTGATTTAATTCCTGGATCAAGGCCTATATCGAAGACCCTTTATAGAATGGCCACTGTAGAATTAGTTGAACTAAAGAAACAACTATAGGAATTGAGTAATAAGGGATTTATTCACCCTAGTGTTTCTCCATGGGGATCCCCTGTTGTTTTTGTTAAAAATAAATATGTATCTATGAGGTTATGTATCGACTACAAGGAGATCAATGCTATAACAATAAAGAAAAAGTATCCCCTACCTCGCATTGATGATTTATTTGACCATCTGCACGGAGGTCAATACATTTCAAAGATTGAACTTCGATCTGAATACCATCAGTTGTGTATGAAGAAGGAAGACATTCTGAAGATAGGATTTCGAACCAGGTACGGGCATTACAAGTTTACAGTAATGCCTTTTGGATTGACTAATGCACCCTCTGTATTCATGGATCTGATGAATAGAGTTTTCAAGGAATATCTCGATGAATTTGTGGTGGTATTTATTGATGATATCTTGGTATACTCCAAAATCTATGAAGATCATGAAAATCACTTGCATATTATCTTGAAGACTTTGAGAAGACATGAATTATATGGGAAGTTTAGCAAGTGTGAATTCTGGATTCATGATATTTTTTTTATTGGCCGTATTGTCTCTAAAGATGGAATCTATGTTGATCCTTCTAAGACCAAGGCAATCCAGGAATGGCCAGAACCTATGAGTATAACTAAGGTATGCAGTTTTATTGGTTTGGCAGGTTATTATCTACATTTCGTCTAGAATTTTTCCTGATTGGCTAACCCATTAATGAAGCTCACACGTAAAGGGGTTAAATTTGTTTGGACAAAAGAGTGTGAATAATGTTTCGAAAAACTGAAGTGAATATTAGTCAATGATCCTATATTTTTTCTACCATCGGGGAATGATGGGTTCATTATTTATAGTGATGCATCGAAGGAATGACATGGTTGTGTTCTTATGCATAATGATAGGGTTATTGCCTATGAATCACGACAGTAGAGAATTCATGAAAAAAACTATCCTACTCATGATCTCGAGTTGGAAGAGGTGATCTTTGCTTTGAAGATATGGAGGCACTACCTCTATGGTGAAAAATGTGAGATTTATACTGATCACAAGAGTTTGAAGTATATTTTCTCACAAAAAGAACTCAACATGAGGAAAAGGATATGGATTGAATTACTCAAGGATTATGATTGCACGATACACTACCACCCGGGGAAAGCAAACAAGGTGGAAGATGCTTTGAGCAGAAAATACCATGGAGTTTTGAACAATATGAGAATTGAAAGGGATCCAATTTTCATGGATCTAGTAAAGATGGACATGGGAATAACCAGGGAAGGTGAAACATCAATTCTTTTTCAAATGGTGGCCAAACCATATTTACTAGGAAGGATTAAGAGTTCTCAGACTGATGATGAAGAATTTCAAAAGAAGATTAAAGCTGTGAATGATGGGTGATTGAGAGACTTTGTGTATAAAGAAGGAATTGTGAAATTCGGGAAGAGGCTTTGTGTTCCCGATATACTTGATCTAAAAATGGAATTGGTGGATTATGCTCATAGTTCCAATTTCTCTATACACAGCAGGAGCACCAAAATGTATAAAGATTTGAAGGAACATTTTTGGTGGGACAACATGAAGAGGGAGATTGCCGATTTTGTGTCAATATGTATGGTTTTTCAACAAGTGAAAGCTGGAAGGCAACAGCCTGGTGGAGTATTGCAACCTATTCCCATACCTGAGTGGAAATGGGATAATATTATGATGGACTTTGTCATGGGGCTACCAAAGACTCATAGAAGGAACGATGCAATATGGGTCATTGTTGATCGTCTTACCAAGTCAACACATTTTCATTCTATAAGGGAAGATTTACCACTTGAACGACTAGAAAGACTATATATTAATGAAGTTGTGAGACTTCATGGAGTACCCCTATATATTTTTTTTATTGTGATCCACGTTTTACTTCAAGATTATGGAAAAGTCTTCAGAAATACTTGGATACTGAACTTCATTTGAGAACTGTCTTCCACCCTCAAACAGATGGACAATCAGAACGAACTATTCAAACCATAGAAGTCATGTTGAGATCCTGCTCACTTGACATTCAGGGTATCTGGGATCAATATTTACCTCTGGTAGAATTTTCCTATAATAATTGCTTCCATTCAAGTATTCATATGGCACCATATGAATCGTTATACGGAAAGAGATGTCGCACACCAACCTGTTGGGATGACGTTGGTGAAAGAAAACATGTAGGCTTAGAACTGGGGGAGGAAACAATGAAAAAGGTGAAGGTAATCCAAAACCATATCAAAGCAGCCCAAAGTATGCAGAAGAGCTGTGCTGATAATCGAAGGAAGGATTTGGAATTTCAAGTCAGTGATCATGTTTTCATGAAGGTATCTCCATGGAAGGGAGTCATACGTTTTGGTAAGAAAGGTAAATTGAGTCCCAGGTACATCGGACCTTTCAAAATTCTAAAATGAATTGGGGCTGTAGCTTACCGATTGGCAATGCCGCCAAGTCTCTCCAAAGTTCACGATGTGTTCCACGTATCTCTGTTGAGGAAATACATGCCTGACCCAATGCATGTACCCAGCTATGAAGAATTAGAACTGGAACCCGATATATCTTATTGAGAAGAGCCCATCAAGATTCTTGATACGAGAGAACAAGTACTAAGAAACCGGACAACTCGTCTGGTAAAAGTCTTGTGGAGAAACCATAAGATGGAAGAGGCAACGTGGGAACCCGAAGAACTTATGATGAAGAAACACCTGAGTCTTTTCATGCGGTAGTATTCTAGAAATTTCGAGGATGAAATTATTTGAAGGATGGGATAATGTAACACCCCAATCTTCTATGGTACGCTTCTCTTTGAATAATGCAATAGCGTGTGTTGTACACAACATTGAGTTCTAACACACCACAACCAATCAAACTAGCCGTTATGAATTGTAATACCCACTTTTTTAAAATTTATAAATTTTCTTTTTCAAAATGGACTTCATTTTTGGATTTGGAATATTGAAATTAGCCTAGGGTGAAGTTTTGGTATTTTTCTGAAAAACTTCATTTTTTGATGAATAGTGAAACCACTAAGTGGTAGTTAAAAAACTGAATTTTTCATAAAACATAATTTTACCGCTTCTGTGAGTGGAATTTCAAAAATCCAAGAGACACGACTAATATGAAGGACTAAAATGTGGTTCATTGAGATGAAAATAATTTTTGGTGAATAGTAACTTTTTACTTTTATTTACCACGGTTAAAAGTAAATAGGGTAATTAAGGGTAAAAATGATATTAATATTACCCTAACACATGTCATAAATCTACTGGATAAGCTTAATTAGACCAAAAACAACCTTAGGAATAAAATATTATCATTTAGGTCCACTTGGATTAGATTAGGACATTTATTATTATTTAATTCAAAGAAGAGTTAAAAGAGTTAAAATCAAGGTTTATTTACTAAAACATTTTTAATATAGGGTTAAAAATAAGATAAATTCGATTTTAAATATTCATTAGAAATCTAAAAATATTTCGTACATAATAATATTTTATTTATAATTTTTAGACATTAAATAATTTAATTTATTTATGACACAATGATGATGCAGTAATTACCAAAATAGTGAAAAATTAGTATAATTGATATTATAAATACCCAAATAAATGTAATTTGAGTCTTTTTATAAATACCAATAATTTTCTAGGATAATATGACATATTAGAATTTATTTAATTAGAGTTTTTAGAAGTAATCATTCTATTATGATTTTTACAAAAATCAATTATTGAATAGTGTCAAAATTGACATAAAAGAGTTTTTAAAACAAATATTATATTATTAATTGATATTAAATACCTAAATTTCTACGGTTCGGCGAAGAGACTTATATCATGATAGGTGTATCATTAATGGACCACCTGGGGGTCACTTGAGTATATAGTAGGTTTATTAACCATATAATATAAAAATACAAAGAGACATTGTAAAAGTGAAACTAATTAACTAAGAGTTAATACTTAAAGATAAAGTTAACATACAACCCCAACCTGTCTAAATCTTATTGGTTGAGTGGTTTTCGACCTATCCCCACCTTAACCTTTAAATAATACACTTTGGAGCCATTATAAACCGAATATAAATTTATTATAAATTAATATTTCTAACTTTTCCAAAGGTGCCCCTCAGCCCTCTTATAAAAGGGCACTCCCCCTTCTCATTAATTCACACCTTCAAAGCCATTTTTCTCGGCCAAACTCTACCCAAATACTCTCTTAACATCCCTCACTTCATCCTAGAGGTCTTCCTTTAGCCAGAAATCCAACCTAAGGATCCCTTTTGATCAAATCAAAAGGAAGAACTCGAAGAAGAGGTAATGATTTCACCACTCTTCTTCAAGTTCCTTTCTTCTTCCACTTCTTCTTTCTTTGTTATTACCATTCTAAAATAATAACTCCAGTATCTTATATATACTTTGATGTTATTATAAATATGGTACAATCATATTCAGTATTCTATCCATCCTTTAAATAACTTGTCACCATACGTGCGTACATACGACTTACCGTCTCCACGTCGTGGTGTAATTATTATTCAATAAATTATTATTTGGATGGGTATAATAATGATGTGTAATTCATGTAAATAATAAATATAACATGATAATGATTATTTATATATATGATATAACATACAATTATATATTATTTTAATATCAAAAGAATGATATTGTCGCTCGTGCATACGTACGGACTACCGTCTCCACGAACGCGATGAGATTCATTCCCCATCGTATCCATTCAAGTATAATTATCATTTGATGATTAATAATAGTATCTTAGGACTTAATATCATTCTGGATATGAATAATATACAACATATCCATAACAAACATGGATTACATAACAAAACATATAAAATAAAATGAGTAAGTTAACACCCAAAACGACGATAATTCTAAAATATTATTAACAAAGCAATGTTAAAAGATCATATGTGATATAATATTAATATATATGATTATTTTATAATTTAATAACAATTATTTCACCATTATACAGGAGGTTAACCTACACCAACCTAGGAAAAGTACAAGGTAAGGGTTTATTTCTCAATCTCTTCATTATCCGAGGTTGTTTATACGTAATAATCTATTGGGATCTCTTTATCATCCACATCCATGTTTCTTAAAAATGTATCTCAAAACATTTTTACTATTTACAAGAATTTGGGTTAAATTCATTTATACCCTTTTTTGACTTTTTATAAGAGGTTTATAAAGGAATCTTTCTGTCATTTTCCAAACAAGGTGCTTTCTAACCTTTTCGACAGAATTAAGGTAAGAATGTTTTTTTATCTTATACGGCGGGTGCAGCTATTTTCCGCCATTATAAAATCGTCAAAGCTTCCCTTAAAATATTATAAGAATATTTTCAAAGAAAATGTTTTATTTTATAAATATATGACTCTTAAATGATTTCAAAATAGAAATAGATATTTCTCTAAAAAGAGTTTTGATTTCATCTATGTCAACATCCTTTGATGGATTTTACGCTTATTTGAAGTTGATTTATTATGATACAAAACTTCTATATTGTATTGATGGTTTTGTGATATGTTTGACCGTGGATGTGTTATTTTTATACAATTCATGGTTTATCGATGAAGTATTTACATTTCGTATGCTAGTTTTAATACGAATGTTTATGTTATGTTTAAACCTTTTCACATGGGAATGCATTGGACTTAATATGTGACGGGTGGAGCCCACTATAGCTCCTCGATGCATCGGTAGGTCTCATAAGACAAAATAGTGTCTTGGCACAAGGCCTTGGAAAAATATTATTTGTAGTCTTGGAACGAGGCCTTGGCTATGTGGGTATAATAGTTTGGAATTATGCATTCCATCATTATGAAAGTGGTTATTGATATTGCATGTGATTATTTGATGAGTAGAATATCCATGTGAATAAGTAAATGGTATAATTTCATTTTATTGTTTCCATACTATGTTGAAGTTCAATTTTAAATGGCGTTTGTTTTAGTTATACATTTCCTTAAATGTTTATTCTTATTTATGAGAGTTTCCGCTATATTGTTATCCTTACTGGGAATTTGAGCTCACCCCTTTTCTATGTTTTTTTCCCAGGATGTGAAGAAGTAAATTATGAATGACCTGCAAGGATAGTATGAGGGGATAAGAGTGTAGACTATGGAGACTATGTTGTTGTAGTTTTCATTTTTATGATGTAATGTAAAACTTTATGAATATATCTATTGTTTCCAAGGATACTAAACTAATCTATCTTTCGAGATTTGATCTTTCTTGTGATCATACCAATGTTATGTAATAATGCACCGACTCTGGGTAACTGGGGTTGGGGCTTTAGATCGGGTGACCGGTTCAGGGTCGACCCGGGTTGGTTACTGACAAACATTGATTTCTATTGTTCTAAATAAAAGAGGTACTATTCAAATAATTTTGGTATATGCATCTCATATATATTTATAATTATTTCAAATGGATGTAAAGAGTGATTTTTTAAATGGTTATATTATGGAGATTTTTTTAAAATAAATTCCTTGTTTTGAAAATAAAATAAATCCCACTAAATTCATAAAAAAACTAAACTAAACTAAACTTACCCTTCCAAAATGAAACCGACATGAAAATTTTGATCCTTCCCAAGAAGAAAAAAATAAAATCAAATTAATGAAATTTGAATAGTACTTACCCAAAAGACCCAAGTTGTGTTAAACTGAATGAACTGAGACCACATATGGTTGTTTCTATATATTACCCACCACCACATTAAGTTCAAAATTGTAAAAGTTGGGCCACACAGGGAACCCAGTTACCCTGTAGACATGAGTTATCCCCTACCTAAGGCCCACCCACATTCTTGAATGGGTCATCAGACTTATGATATTCCCCAGAGACTAATATATGTTCATTATAGTGCACTTTTTCCTCAATCACACACACCCAATGAAACATTCTAGGAGATCACCATCCTAATCACTAAACTAGGAAAAGAACTATTTAACTGTGGAGTTCTAAACAGGTCAGCATCTGAAAATAAATGTGCACCTTTTTGAAATGGATATTTATATTTAGACATTAAAATCTTTAACATTTTGGGGATTTATATATTCGTAACTCCTTTAGATAAAAACATCCTCATTGTGGACCCTACAAGTCAACCCAGACAGTGCCACTAAACTTATAAATGTGTTTCTCCTCTGATACCAATGTCACAACTAGGCCATGTAGGGACCCCAATTTTCCCACAAACATATGTTTTCCCCTCCCTAGGGCCCAACCACATGGCCACACCAGTTATCATATTAATTACTATCACTAGAGGCCAACACATGTTATTTCTTGTGTTCTTTATCCTCACTCATACACACCCTTATAAACTTCCTAGAATGTCTTCTATCCAGATCACTACTCTATAAAAAACTAGTTTAACTATGGATTTCTAATCAGGTAGGATTCCAAAAAGAAAGTCACACCTTGTTGATATGGGTAGTAGCATTTATCCTTTTAACCCTTTAACATTCTAGGGTGATACACCAATCAACTATAACAATTGATGTATTTAAGTTTTCATATTCAATATGTTGATCATGAACAACAGGGGAAACGATGGTTTCAATTTCACCCCCACCACATCAAAAATATGTCTTAGGATCGCATCAGTAATGAAATTGAAGGATATTTTAGATAAAACACTTATTTCACAATTTATGAAAAAATATAAAGCTCATCAATATCTGAAAAAAAAGTCATGTCAATATCTGTAAATCCATAGTAATTAATAAATATTCCCTATCGCATCCTTGAATCAAGAAACTTATATTTCATTATAAAAGCTCAACTATGGTAGTTATAATTCAATTTTAGTATTTTATAAACAACTCCATAATAAGAAAAAATTTTATACTGAGGCTATCTATATGATGCAATGACATAATAGTATATCATCATGGACAACATAACACCATTATGTTGTGATCTAATATTCATAGATCGATCAATTATAAAAAACTTATACCCAATGATCACCAATGATTTGCATTCATGAACTAAATTATTGGGACTAAAGGCCAAAAATATAATTTAATGAGAGACATAGTAAAAAATTGAACTCAATACATAAAATAAATATTATTATTAAAATTAAATGAATATTTATTATTCATTTTATAAAGGTAATGGTCATACCATCAATTTCAACCAAGCAGGAAACCCTTTTTTATATAAAGTATCTCTCTTTTTCAAAGGTAATAAATGTTTATTTTTAATTATAAATAATTTTCATTCCCTATATAAAAATATAATAAAAGTTTAATATATATGTATAAATTTGTAGTATGAGATAACATAAACATGTTCAAATTACTTAGTTGATGTAGTCACAGAACAAATCACCATTAAACAAGACCATGTGATGTCTTATATTCTCTATTCAAGGATCAATAAATACAATGTATACGATCCATTAATTCTATTGGTTTGGGTAAGTAATAGAAAATTGGGATCAATTCTCTCATACTTCCCATCTTCATTTATCATTGATCAGTAATGCTCACATAATCAAAATAGGTTGAACATTAATCGATACATTCTTAAGAAAAATAATCATTTACAATGAAACTTTCAAGATGATTTATGTTCATAACATTAGACTTCATTGTGCACATATTTATTTTGGTTTAATACATCCTAAAAAAATAAATGGGTCCCTAATGAGTATTTCCATTAGAATATGGAGAGTTAGAAGAAACATAGAAGTGAAAAAATATGAAGAATTTTTTTTATAACTCACACAAAATTAATGGTGTCACTTCTTGAATTTTTATCAAGAAAGACTTTGAAAAAATTATCACAAAGATATCTATAAAAATGGAACAATCAAATCACCTTAACCCTTAAATTATCATATATTAAATGAAAAACTAAAATTAGAATCAATTCATTAATAAGGATTTGATAGTCCTGATTTTCAAAGATTTCAGTTTCATTTCTCTTATATTGACCTATTTTGATATGTTTCTTGAATAAATACTAGGAAACTTGAAATCCATAGGTACTTATATAATTTTTTTTAAAATTTTCATTACATAAGAAGAAAAAGTATATTTAAAGTTATTTTCACTAATACACACAAGATATTTTTATTCTATGATACCCCAATATACCAAGTCACACTGAGATCATAAATTATCTTTGATCTTGCCCTTGAAATTTAAAAGGATTTAAATAAATATTTAACATATGTTTTTATCAATGTGTATTACATCTAAATAATTATGTAAAAAATTGAGGAAAATAAAATAGGATACTCTTCTTCTTCCAATTATAATTGTATTTAGTGAAAACAATCTTCCAATTTCTTGATTTCACCTGATATTTACAGAATAAAAAAAAGACATCTTGAAATTCATTAAGCACATAAATTCCAGACACACACTAAAGTGTCTTGTCAGTATCAATGATATCACTAAACATTTAATGATTTTTCCTTTATAAATTATTGATTAGAAAGAATCATTGATGTCATATAAAGATAAAACTATAAAAATATTTAAGAATTATGGATCATGTATTATTATTAAAAATATGATATGATATTTTACCCTTTGTGATCTATCCGTAAACCATTACATAAGTATGAATATAATTTATCATCTGTATAATTTAATCATCCATATAGATTATGTTTTTTTGAAAAATAATCTTATGTGCACACATACACTTTTTAAAGATGCTTTAACTCTTTTATTAAAGGTTTAAAGTAAACATGTATACCATTTTTAGGATCAAAAGGTCCATATATGAGTATACTCAATAAAGTAAATGTTTTTTCATAAAAATCCATAGAGGACTGTTATAAAAATAAATAAAAACTGGCCACGTGGAGTGTGAATTAAGAATCTACCTACCCAAATGGCCCAAAGGCCTATGTTTTTTTATTTACTTTAGATATCCTCCATTTTTAACTAGTTTGAGAGGGAACCCTTACATGACTTGTACACCAAGCGATACAAGGCCCAATACATGACTTGAAGTCCTAGAGGAACAAATCCCAATACATGATCTAAAGGATCAACCAAACTACACTATAACTACCCCTGTCCAACATCTATATCATTGACGATGCATAGATCCCCAAATCACATTGCTTATTAGATAGAATTACCTTTTTCAAAGCTAAAAGATGCTTGGTACCAATGGTAGTTTCGATACACTCTCATTCTTCAACTTCAGTTAGCTCTACTCTGGCAGTTGCTACTACTCTAAATCCTCTTCTAGGCTTGCTCCTATGTGGTTTTCCTAGGACGTTTCTTAGACTTTGTGGACGAAATAACCTATTTCCTGAGGACCATTAGTGGCCCAAAAGTCCTATGGCCCAAAGACCCATGGTGGCTCAAAGGCCCTTGGTGTCCCGAAGGACCTGTGGACCGAAGGCTCAATGGCCCAAAGGCCTTTGGTGGCCTGAAGTCCCTGAGACCCAAAGGCCCAAATCGATGTCTTGAAGGAATAAATTAGACGAATAGTTCTAACCACTAATGTACTGCATAATACATTCTACAGTAACTTCTACAGTAACCACTATAGTACTTCTACAATACCCATAAATTCACCTCTCCCCAGATTTGATCCTGGGTATTGTGGATGACAAGAAGAAGCCTCTAGCACTCGGGTATAGGCTCATTGGCAACTAATAATATGACCAAATAGATTTAAACCATTACCTGATAGACCCAACATGACATTACGCACCACAATTAAAAAATTAAGATACGTTTAATCAAATAAAATTCATGACAATCCATATTAAAAGGAGTAAACTCATCATTATCCTTAATTTTCCTAGCATCATTTCATCACATAATTGTTGGGGATACATCAGACATGAAAATATTTCAGAGCCTAGGAATCAATGAAAAGTTTTATATCAATTTCTATGGAACATAAAATGGTTTTCCATATAAATTCATATACCATTAAGTGGTAACAAATTCTATATAATCATTTAGACCCATGGTTTCCTCCCAAAATAAATGAAATATTTTGGAAAATCATGAATTTTATTAGACATGATTAATTAAATTCTATTCCATATAATGATTTGAGGTAATATCTACATCATTAGGAAGTGGGTTCTTAAAAAAGGATGCAATATAATCAATTTCAGTATAAGAAATTCCATAAATGGTTTTCCCATGATATAGTTTCATTAAAAATTATAGCTTATTTATTTTATCACATGTATGATATACATGATTCCTTGTAACATCGATATTTTTTTCACCCTATCAACACCATCATTTTAATTAATTATATAATATGTACCCATACTATTGTCTACATAAAATTTAATATTTTTTTTGTGATGTTAAATGGATAGAAACAAATCAAATATCAAATCCTCAATTTCATTCATTTTATTTTAATCATAAATAGTATGGTGTTTCTTTTTTCTCTCCGCCATGATACTAGACATAATAGTTTCTTTACAAAACAATTCTTTATATCGTACATAACTTATTCTTTACTAAACAATGTTATCTTGAAAAAATTATTATAGGATTGTAAGAGTTTAGTTTTACCTACAAGGGGATGGGGGGGGGGGTGAATTGTTGTTTTTAAAATAAAACTCACAATTTACGTAACCTCTAAAGAAATCAGTTAAGAAAAATGTTCTTTTTGATATATAATAAATTAATCATAAAAAATTTTACATTGATAATTTATATCATCAAATTTTAGGAAAAGTTTATAAAAAAATATAAAATTTACTTAAAACATGAACATTAAAAACAAACTTGTAAAGATAAGTAATAAGAAAATGTATAATGTATTTAAGGAAAAACATACTAAAACTATATAAAAAATGGCTACACATTTTAACCTTTAGTGTAATGGGAGTCTTAATTAGACTCAAGATATCCACAATATATCACCCTATCATGTGGTCTTCCTTCAACAGAAAGAATTCCTTGATAAGTAGATCATACATAGATTATGCTTCCCTATCCTCGGTAACCCTCGATCAGTAAGATTGTAAAAACCTCTATCTCTCCAAACCATGAGATCAATCGATCACAAAAATTAGATAGAAAATCAGAGGCAAAAAAATCCCTAATGCATTTAAACAAAATCCTAATAATGGATACCTTAAAAAAATACGCTCTAAATTTTAAAATGAAATGTTTACTCTCAATAATATGTTGCAAACTATTAATAGAAACTCAAGCTAGTCAGTGATGAAAAATATTCCTCCTCCTTGAATGAATCTTCTATTTATAATTATATTTCCAATAATTATATTTTTCATTATTCATAGGTAGTTCAAAATTATTCAGATGAACTCATTATTCACTTGAAAGGTTCACTGCAACTTCTTTTGATAGTCACCTTGGTAGAACCATTACAATGACTTAGTATTACATATAGTAGAATTATGTTTCCTCATCTAGTGGGATGAATTTTTCATTTTTTATATTTTATAATGGTTCATCTGGATGGCATGTCTGTCTCCATCCGATGAATGTCTATTTGGTGGAATCAGTAGAACTTTTTCCAATGAGACATGGATATACTTTTTCAGTTATAAATTTAAATTTATTTCTGGTGTAATTGTATTAATCCAATGTAAAAAATAATAGGTTATCCCCATTTATAAAGTTAGTTCTGATAATAAATGTTTTCTATTTTTAGTAAAATAACCTTCCTAAAAAAATATTATAATAACTTTGGGAAGTATGAAATTTAGTAAAGTACAAACTTTTAAAGAATTGTTTTTTAATTTTCCATAAATATTGTTAGATAGTGTCGAAATAAAACTTTTTACTCAAAAATCAAACCAATTTTTGAAACAAATAATCACAACTTCGAAATATAAAAAAATAAAGTCACTTTTTTATAAATATACACACCCCCGATCTTATACATTTTTAACCCTTAACCTTTTTTATAAAAATTTATAACTATATTATATTCTCCCATTTACCTAAATGTTATCTATATAAAAAACATAGGATCTTTCTCCTTAATTTTCAATATTTTTAATACTTTATCCCCCTTAGTGATTTTAAAAAATAATTTTAGGGAGGTAGAAATTGTACCTAAAATTTTAGAAAAAAAATCTACTAAAAACAATTTATATACAAAAAAACATTTATAGAAAAATATATGTGATATATATTCTTCCAAATATATGGCTTAAAAAAGTGATTTTTTTATTTATTACAAGATATTTTAAGATATTGGAGAAAATAAATAAATCATTCTTTGATTACATTTTTATGATGACCTTTAGTCTCTTCACATCCTTATGATATTTCATTGACTTAGAAACTATTGACTTTTTCCTCATTAATTCTTCTTCCAAATATTATAATTTCATGATTTCAACCTAACTCTTTTCTAAATCCACAAATATAATTTTTAACTTTGAAACATTATCTTCATATAATTATATTTTCTTTACATGTTTGGAAAATTAATCATCTTAATTCATAATAAGAGATTCAAGGAAATCAACTACCCTTGTTGTTTCAAAAATTTTATAATTAGTACTTAATATAAATTTTTAAACTGATTTTTTAACTATTTTGGTTCCTTAATTTTTTTTTTCATAAAACATAATATCACCATTCATATTTTTTATCCATCTAATAAGTTCCTTCAACTTTCTTGACTCTATTTTTTATCTCCCATTAAAATCTTTGAAATCGACCTCATACTGTTTAACTAACTTATCAAGATGTTTTAAAGAGCTAGAGTTTTATAATAGATAAATTTTACCTTTAATATACTTAACACTTTCATATATATCAGGTAATATTTTCATTATACCATAAATTCTATTGATTATTTAATTGAAGTAATTTATTTTCATTTATATTCACTTGAGAGAATTCCTTGGGGAAAATTCAGTTGAATTTGAAGAAACATTAGTAACTGAAGGTACTGGAAGCCTAGAGGGACATTATTTAACTTTCATAACATCCTTTAATTTAAAATCATCCGTATAATTAACTTCATTATAAGATTAATTTTTTACAATGATTGAACTTTGTAATTTTTCTCATTTTCTTATGAGGATTCATCATTATTTAGACTTCCAAGGGAGTTATATTTCACAGATTGAACTGATAAAGATGTTGAAGATGTCACTAAAATTTACTTGATATCTAAATTCCTTTTAAGTTCTTCAACCTCTTTAAAATTTTTCTTCAATCATCCTCTCCAATGAACAAGAGTCAGATCTTTTGGATGAGATACTTATTTGGTTCCTTCTTTCAAATATCCAAAAGCTATTTTCTACTTCAACATGAAAATAATGAGAAAGAGATTTTTTACCATGATTTATTTACCTTTTACTTTTAAAATTTATAAAAAAACATTTATCAGGTGAGAAATGGATGAAGTCTTAGTGGATGAAGGAGGAACAACTTTGGTTATCATTTCAACCCTTGAATGAATTTGATCAAATATTCTAAGGAAGTATTTAGATTTATTTCCTTTCCTTTCCTTTTTATCCTATCACTTTTTCTTTTATTCTTCATGAATTTTTTGATTGGATTTATCCTTTATATCCAAAAACTTATATTTATTTAAACGAAAACATATATAATCAATTTTATTGTTTTATTTCTTCTATATAAAAGAAAAAAAATGCTTCACTAGAAATTAGTTTTGGTTTCTTACTCAACATAATAAGATATTTTTAGAATATTTTTTTAACAACTTTTTCTTCGATTTTTGTAACCTTATAAATGGACAAATATTTCAATGATTTCTCAACAAACGTATTTAGAGATTGATAAAAAAGCCTCACCTTATTTACTATATCTTCCCTGAAGTATGTAATGTCCCTGATCTGGGTGCCACTCCACGGGTGACCTGAACTCGGTTGGTCACATGACCTCAAGCGCATTTCCCCAAATGCTAGAGGCTGCTGACTAGCTGTGAGGGCCCAGGTCTGATAGTGGGGAAACTATGCCCTCATTTTTCAAAGTGTAGTGTAGCAGAAAAGATAAATAGCATACAACAACAATAGAATAAATAAACCATAAACATTTAAAATGAACCGCTGTAGTAAAAGATAACCAACAGTTATATAGATAATGATGAAACATGTCTCTAGTTCTAAGAAAACAACCACATCATGTTACACAACAATATAGTACAATACAATACAGCTCAAAGTCCAAGGTATAGTAAAACAAACCAAAACAGTGCAATAGGAACTAAGAAGCATCACAATCCTAAGCTCCGTCCCATGCTCTCCTACTCCTCTACAACAATCAAGTACCTGTATAGGGACCCTTTACCTTATCTACACCTGCAGAAACATTGTCTGTTTGGGCTAAAGACATGACCCAAACAGGGTGTGAGAAATGAATCCTAGTAGGCACCAACCCGAGGTCCTTTCCCAACTGTCAGTGTAAATGTGCAACAATAGTGTGCAGTAGTAAATGCAATAAACTTACCAATACACAAAAGTAACTAGTTTTACCTGTTATATTGCCATTTTTAATATTCATTTAATCATTCAATATAAGGAAATAACCAAAGTGAATTTCTAAGTAAACAATCAGTGTGATTAGGAACATAAACCCTTACCCTCAGGTAATCGGAATCAAAACACGCAAGTAATTTTCCATAGGCATAACATATATTTCCCTCATGTATACGAAGTGTCGCAAACAGGCACAAAATATACTACCCACATACACGAAAGAAGTTTCCCTCACGAAAAATAGAGCACTACCCAAAGACTAATCACAACACTTCCCTCAGGCTAAACAAGTAACCGGGCCATTCCCAACATATAAACAATAAATTTTAACATAATTACTCTCAATGTAATTTAAGACATGCTAAAATTTATGGTATACCCTCGGGTAACCTAGCCAAATGGCTAAACAGAGAAACACACCACAAGGGTGGTCCTAGATCCAAGCAGTGATCCCAAAAAATAGTTTAAACTTGTTATTATATTATCTATAAAATTCTAGATATCTTTCAACAAAAGGCCTCATCCATGCAACACCCCAACATGGGTTTGTTTCACATTGGTACACAAAAACACACAACAGTTGGAATTCAAACACTAGACCACCTATCTCGATCGCCCCTGATCAGTATACGTGAACAATTCTCCTCGAATCATCCAAGAAAGATGTAGATCAGAGGTAAAATAATTCTCATTCAAATGTAAATAACTTCCCCTTGGGAAGTAATTGGTAAGAATGGCTCAAGGAGAGGGGAGGGCTTACCCGTATGGTTCCAACAAGATCGACGGAGGCGGAATTGGATTCCCGGTTCTCAATTGGGTGATCTCCAAAGCTCTAGCCATCCTCCTGAGCTCTCCTCCGGTTCTAAGCCTTATCTATGAATAGAGGAGGCTACTTCCCATTTTAAGCGAAAAATAGACTACACGGTGTGTACTATTGAGTACATGACATGTACTTTCCATTTTTTAATTGTTCCTACGACGACTTCTTTCTGCTGTGGCACTGTTCATCTGTCGACATGAGTACACAATGTGTAATACCTGAGTACACGACATGTACTGTCGCTCACCTGGTAGCTACCTTTACCGCCTTAGTATTCACCTGCCGACTGAATACACGGCGTGTAAATACCCTATACACGGCGTGTAGTCGGTTTTTACACCCATCATCATTGATAGGCCTACACGCCCTGTGTACTAATTCCACATGTCCAAAGTACACAGCATGTGGAAAAGTAATGGCGTGTAGTCACAAACTTTAGGATTTTCTCCCATTCTCCTTATTTTATGAAAAACACTTAAGGAAAAGAGAAAAGAAGAAACTGGCACATCAAGAATAAGAACCGGGTTCTTACAAAGTAAATATTCTTCTCTCTGATAGGAGTTTCTTCATTATTAATCTTTTGAGTTTCCATAAAATTCAACAATTTTTTTAACAAAAATTTAAAACAAAACAATCTTCAATTTTATTAAACCAACCATAATAACTACAATGTAAGTCACCATAATTTTAAAAATGTTAAATTTCCTCGTACTGTATGGAAAGTACAACACATAAACATCCTATACTTTCAAAGAATATTTGTCCCCTTTCTTTGAATTAAAAAAATTAAATATCCATATAGCTTGTATTATTACATGGGGGGATAAGTATGGTACATTACTAATATTTTCATATGAATTAAATAACGAATTCCCAGATCTTGAATTTTTAAAACTTCTAATCTTATTATGTAACTTATGGGTTACATGAATCGCTTATCCCTATAATGGAATCTCAAAAAAATTACCTATCTATTTTATGTTAATACTATAAGTCATTATAAATATAAGGAATGAAATTTTATTAAGTAAATCAAAATTGGTAAACAATAATGACGAATGTAATTATTTTATAATGATTTGATAGTGTAGATAAAATCATTCTTTTTCAACACAAGAAATTTCCCAGCCATGATAAACATTGGTTAAAATTAGTAAATTATCATATTTTTATATAATTTTATTTCCATAAGAATTTACGTCACTATTTATATTGATAAAATATGTTAATGAACCCATGATTTTATTAGATTAAGTAAAAAAACAGAAGTAGAAGAAACATAGAGATATAGTTTCACTAAATCAGGTGGTGAAGATTGAGAGATGGCCCAATGATTTAATATATAGATTTAGGGAAAGAGTAAATTAACATTACCCATATCCAATGTTTGATATTTAAGCCCTCATATCTATCAATGTTTGAAAAAGTTTCTTGAAAGATGAAAAAATTTAACTCATGATGTTTTAAAAACATTAGTAATAAGTTTTATCAGATAAAGTTTTTCTCTGATGAAACTTAAAATTTCATTTTTTTATAAAAGATATAAAAAGAATAAAACATATCATAAAAATTAATATGTAAGAACAAAAGATTTATAATTGACCTCTTAGATAAAAATTTATAAACATTGTTTAGTAAATTTTTTCCTTTCATATGTGGTTCTCAGTTTTGAAAAAAAAATATTTTGAAAAGTTTTTATGAAACATTTTGAAGAATGGTTTATCTGAAAACTTATTAAGAAAATATTTTCTGAAATATTTTGAAGGATTTTATTTGAAAATATTGATTTTTTAATAAAACTATTTTTAAAAAAACATAAGTAAAATGTTATCTCCCCTTTTTAAAGTGTTTTTACTGTAAGGAGATAACTAAACTAGAAGTATATATGAATGATCATTTAATGTTTACCATTCATAGATTCTGTTTAATATATTAAAATCTATAAAAAATTGTTATAAAAATATATATAAGTTGTTATTATAGATTAAAAAATATAAAATGATTTGTCCTTTTTAAAACATTTGAAATTAATTCTTTTATAAGAAGAACAGTATCACATATACTGTTAATTTCTACTTTATCATTATATCTGGAAGTAAATTTTCTAAATTTCATCTTTATAATATCCTAGAATAATTTTTATTACCATTAATATTTCAAGAAAATACACTATCTATGTACTAGATATTTTTTTTAATTTTGTTACTTTACTTTTCTATCTGAAAATAAAATAGTTTGGTTTTTTTACCCAAACTTTCTTGGATCCAATATAATTAGAAAATATTACTTTAGGGATCCAAATATATCCAAATTTCCTTTTTTGTGTAGCTTCAAATTACTTAGAAATATAATATTTATGAAAATAAAAATATTATATTTTAGTTAAATAACCCTCGTTCTTCTAGTGTCTACCACTTCAGAATTTGTATAAAAGGGGGAAGTTCTAAGAATGAAGTAGTCATTTTGAAAATTTGGTTTAAAGTTTTTAAAATCTATTTCCAAAGTAGTTAAATAAGGTATACTCAATATATACATTTTATCAACATTTTACCTCCTGAAATTAAAACTTGATAGTAATTTTTTCAGACTCAAAACTTCAAAATTTAGTTTTACAACTAAATATTTATTGTCAATATATGAGGCAGAACAACATTTGTTATATAATTTTCTATTAAGATTGAAAATATCTTTGATTATTTTGAAAGTATATACTTTTATTTGGAAAGTTTATCCTTAAAATGTTCATAGTTTTTAGAAACATTATAATTTATTCTTTTTAATAAAGTTTCAAATATATAAACCTCCTCATAACTTAGTAAAGTATTATCTTAATCAGAAGAAGTTTTTCTATCTCTAGATATATATAAATATTATCATTATTAGAATTAGGAAAAATATAATTTAAAAGTAATATTTGTTACGAATTTTTAGGATACCTTAGACATCAATAATTTATTAGTCTATGAAATTCTATAACATAATCCCATAATCTCCTGAATATCACTACCATCATATAAAGAATTTTTTGAAGAACTGTCTCCACTACTATGACTCTAAGTGTCTTTATATTTTAGTATTTTCTTGACTTTATGGTTTTATAACTTCTTATAATTTCTAATTGTCTTATCCTTCTTCTCCATCCTTGTAAAATTAGGTCTTTTATGACTTGGTTTCTTACATTCGTAAAAAATAATCTCAGAAGAATATTTCTTATCACATATATACTTATAATTTTTCATTTCATTATAAAAAAAATCATTTTCTCAAAATAGTATTGTCCATCCTTTTTACAAGATTAGTATATTAATTTTCACTCTATTCAGATGAACTTCTTTCTATCTCAACATTTACTTTTTTATTCATAGATGATTTATGTCACGACCCGACCCGTACTGGGGCTCGAGCAGCAATTACCCCAAGCCCGCCTCCATAGGCCAGGGGCTGGTGACCAGTGCCGAAGGCACAAAACACTAGGGGAGGCCTTTTACTAAGAAACTACACACACACACACAACCCACTCAATGAAAAAGTGCAGAGTAAAAAAGGAAACCAAAGTACAAACAACTATAACCCAACCACATGCATGAATCAACTTCTAAATAGTACAAGTATAGTGCTGAAAAGTACTGACAAGTAAACTGAACAGAAAAAGGGAAAACACATGCCCAACTAGAAATGTGCCATAACCTGACAAAAGGTAAATGAATGTAAACAGCTGGTGAGTATCAAACCCAGAAAGTCCTGCTACGACCACCGAACACAGCCCACACTCATGTTTCCTCTACGCTCTTTTGTAGTCTTGACCAACCTGTCCGTCGTCTGCAATTGCACACAAAGTGCGGGAAAAGCCCAAGCAGGGGTGAGTATAAAGATACTCAGTAGGATGCCCCAAAATCTTGAGGGAGAAACCAAAGAGGTACTAAAATGTTGAGTAGTAGACAGAAAAAGAACAGTGTAAGAGTAGAACAAATAGAGAGTGTAGCTCAACCCGACAAGAGAAAGGAAGCTGGCTCGTCGGACCAAGAGAAGCTAGAGTCGGAAAGCACGTGGAATACCTCACGCGTCTTCACCCCTCCTAGAATGAGAGTAACTGAACCCAAGGAGTTGGAACAAAAGTAGGGTGTAAATGTATATATATACTCAACAAGAAATCTGAACAAGTGTGTAAGGGGGGATCTTCATCTCCAAGCTCAGCCCAAGAAAAGTTTCCAATAGTTCTAAGGGTATCCATCAATGATGCCCAACAATTATTCACGTCAAGAATCCTCATCTCTAAACCGTACCACCAAGGGTCCCGATCTGGTAATCACAGAGAAAAGTCACTGACTAGCCTCAAAAAAAGGCTGAGTCTGAAAGAAGTTGTCGGGTAACCCACTACCTAGCCCAGCTGGAGGGTAAACCAAAAAAGGTCGTCAGGTAACCCACTTCCCAACCCCGCTAGAGGGTAAACCTCAAAAGGTCGTCAGTTAACCCACTACCCAGCCCCACTGGATGGTAAACCAAAAAAGGTCATCGGGTAACCCACTGCCCAACCCCGCTGGAGGGTAAACCAGAAAAGGACGTTAGGTAACCCACTGCCCAGCCCCACTGGAGGGTAAACCACAAAAGGTGGTCGGGTAACCCACTACCTAGCCCTGCTGGAGGGTAAACCATAAAAGGTCATCGGGTAACCCACTACCCAGCACCACTGGAGGGCAAACCCAGAACTGGTCCGATAACTCCACACTGCCCATGCCATCACTGGGTGTCACTAACACCGCTACAGTGCGTAGGTTCGGAGTGTTTCAAAGGAACCTCTGACCAACGCCCTTTCATGTTTCCAAATTTAATGAGATCTCGCAAGAGGCTCCGCATGCCCAAACAGATTTCAGCGTTGTAATCCTCATAGAAAAAAACGCGAGATAGACAATTTACTATCTGGAAACAGGCTCCTGTTGTAAATGTTATTCCACACCGTTTTACGCCCATACGACATCTCTTGGGGCCCGCACCTCGGTCCCGAAAGAAGTCGGGCGAGCTGCGCCATCGTAATGCCCTCTGAAAAACATGCTAAAATGATTACTCATACACCCCAAGTGGACATCTAAAGAAAATGTGCAGTAAGCTGCACACAACATAAGAGACGGCCCGTGCGGCCAACGCCTTAACTTCGGCTTCAACGCCTGAAACCACCCCGGTCAACTTCATCTCGATGCCAGGGTCATAGCGCCGCTGGTGATGCCTAAAACGGAATCTGGATGTAGAAGCTGTAACTCCCTACGTTATATGAAAATGGGGCCCTGTGGGGCCCACACCTCAATCCCGAAACATGTCATGTAGATCATAACATTGCGTTCCTTGTAGATAACCACGTGGCGTAGGCTATTAATTTTCCATGAATGGACTTATGTAGCATAATTTGTAAAAACACAGCATACGTCTGAAAGACACATCGTGGGGCCCATGCCTCAGTCTCGAATTTAAGCAATCAGATTTCACAGTCACAATCCCCTCGGAAAAACACTCATAAATGAGTACTCAAACACCCCAAACGTATGTCGGGTGAAAAAGTGTCGTTTCACTATAAAACTTGCGAACTAGGCCCTGTGGGGCCTGCACCTTGTCTCCAACCCAAATGATTTGAAAAGTTTCTCAAATAGTCCGCACGCGGACTGGGGTCACGCTACCACTGACGGCACGTCAATTGGACATCCCAGGCAAGAGTTAGGTCCGACGCAAGATTGATTAATTAATTAAGAAATTAATTAATTGTTCGAATTACGCGTGTCGTACCACCGAGCAATGAAACCAAATCTCAAGGTTCCCGAACCAACATCAGAAGGACCATCGAAAATACCGAGCCACAACGCCTCAAACGGTGCATCAAACAGGTGTCCGTCTCGCGAGTACATTCGTTGTAAACTTTAATAATAATTTAATATTATTAAATTAAAGCATTTCAGGCCACCCATCTTTAGGCGCAGAAACCCAAAAACCACGAAACTCAACTAAAAAAGTCCATCTTGAAAAGATGGACCCACATCTGTAGAAGTCGTGTCAAAAGAACGTGACTTTTAATAGATACGACCCCTTGATCGCAAGGGGCCCAACTAGACTGGTTCACCTCGGCCGGCCCAGTCTGAACCGCTGGCCCGCGGCCCAGCCACAGGTCCGGCCCGACTCACCACGGGCCACTGGCCGCGGCCCGCTCCACCTACACCAGACCACGTGGCCTGGTTCGTTTGAACAGACCGGCCATCCTAGCCGGTCTCTGCATGCTCCAAGGACCCGCAAGAGGCGGATCATATCTTCTCCGCACCCCCAAGGTCAGCGCCTCGGAGCTTCCCCAGCCGGCTGAGCACGACAGCGCCAAAGCCGCCACGCCACCCTCGTATCAGCACCGTCTTGCTCCACCCGATGCCGCCTCTCCACCGGCTCCGCCAGAATCCCTGCACCCCATGGTTGCCGCCGACGCCGCGATGTGCCTGGCCAATCCCATGCTGCCGGCTCCCTCACGCTCCGGCCTCCTCGTGCCACCTTCCGGAGTCCCCTGCCACCGATCTTGATCTCACCGCACTGGCCACACCCGAAGCCATCCGCACCTTCACACTACACCCCCAGCTACACCAGCGCCTCCGTTCTTTTGCTGCGACGCAGCCAGCCTACCCCGATGGTCCCTTACGAGGACCCCCAAGACCTCATCGAAGGTCTGATTTTGATTCTGAAGCTGGATTCGGGGTCCTTGAGATGAGGCCTGCATAGCGCTGCCCCTCGCCCATCGATCCATCAAGGTTTTGCGCATCTGAAAATTGGGACGAAGAACGCCCAAGAAGGAGATGTAGAATGGGGCTCGAATGATGTCCGTGTTCGTTCGGCCATCGTCCCAATTCCAAAATTATCAAATTTTAAACGACAAATTTGATGAAAATTTAAGAAATCAATTAAGTTGCGAAATTTAACAAGAATCCTACCTCGATCTTCCCGTTTTTCGCTAGCGATGCTTCCACGAAGCCCCCGCTTCTATCCTCCAAGGTTCCCGCGGAGGTCGCTCCTCGATTTGGTGAAGAACGGTGAAGAATAGTTGAGAGAGATAAAGAGAGAGAGAGAGATCTTGGGTGTTATAGAGAGAGAGTGAATTAGAGTTCTCCCTTAACCCTAAACACATACTATCTATGTATAGGGATCCCACTCAGTGTAGAATCCGAATTCACCGCACCCTCTCATTTTATGTCACGCCTAGGAAAAACACCCCGTTTTGAACTTAACAGAATTCTCGGATTTCCATTACGAGGCTTCATTCGAAAGTTATTCGAAAATAACACCAGTGATAAAAAATCACTAAGTCATTATTTCAAAATGATGTTTTTTCCCATGGGCGAAATATCTCACGGTAGGCTCATTCCCGCAACCTTTACACCCCTCCTAGGGTAAACGACATGCTCCGGATGCAACCGTGCCCTCATATTTTCGATCTGAGCTACCTTTTATGAGAAAATTCAACCCCTCCACGTGCATAGAATAAAACACGTAATATTTTTATAAAATTTATTCCGGGCACACCGGGCCTCGGAATCACACGCCGTCTTCGCGCCTAGCTCTGGAATTATATTTAGAAATATTCCAAAGTCTTACAGGGTAAAAACTGGGTCTCTACATCATTCCCTCCTTTAAGATTTTCATCCATGAAATGAAAAACTAGGAAAAACAACTCAGGATATAGAGCTCACACCTATCTCTCCCACTTCTATTAAAACTTTCACAACACCGTGATGGAACAACACACGAACCAAAGGGATGGTTCATACTCATAAGGTCTTCTACTCTCGAGGAAATGTGTAGGAATACACACACACTCATCAGCTATGACACATGGAAGGCATCGTGTGCCTACTCCTACTGTTCGGTGGGTAGGGCAAGATGGTAGGAAACCTCTCAATCCCTTGCACGATTCCCGAACAGCCCAAAGAAACTCGGGGGACTTCTCTGGACGAACCTCTCTTTTCAACATCACGACCGAAATCATAGTTTGTTCCTGGAATAGGATCTCGTGATTCCCTCCTTCATAATACCTATCAGGTGAGTCACCCGTGGATATATGATCACGCAGTACCTCACTGTCGGTATCCCCCCGCTGCGACTCTCTCACACGCTCAAGGAGCGAAGGAGTCATCACCATCAACTACAGGAAAGTCGTACCCTCCTGCTCCACCAATTTCAGCCTTAGGGAAGCTAAATACTAAGAAACATCCCGCACCTGAAGAGTTTGGGACTTTCCTCTAAGGTAACATACTACAACACTACCAATTTCCAGAACATAGACTACCACGAAGTCATAGTCCTGCAGAAATTTCAACTAGCACCGTCACCTCAGGTTCAAGTCTCTCTGGTTGAGGGTGCACCTGAGACACTGGTGGTCTGAGTAAACCAAAAAGTGTTCTCCCAGAAGATAGCATCCCAAAATTCTCAATGAAAGGACTACCACCACCAGCACCACATAATGAAACACGTAGTTCTGTTTATGGGACTTCCATCACCTCGACCTGTACTTAAAAACAGTATCAAGATTGACGTTGATCACACAAGGTACCAACGAACAGGGTAGGTGAGAAAACTCATCCAACCGCCAGAGGCTAGACACGAAAAGCACGTGGAATACCCCACAAGTCCTTTCCCCTCTCGGAAGGAGAGTAATCCCCAAAATAGGCACTCTGTCAAACCTACTAGTGGAACCTCAAGCAAAAGGGGGTTAAGTATAAAAGCCCCACTGGAAAATCCAGAACCTGCACTGACACTCCACCGCACAACCCCTCCATGAATGCACTTGTCAAAGGGACTCATCCACCACACCTCAATACTATTAGATTTGAGTGTTACTAACTCTCCCTCATTATTTTGATCGCATCACAAAAATGAATATCAGTGGGTGAAGAACCCCTCTTTCTCGTGCATTCGAAGCTACATCAAAAAACACCAACACAGGGTTACACCGACACCATGCATCACCCTCGATAACCCCTCTAATAAGGAGTTAGACGAAAAGAGTACCTCACGCAGTTTCTAACAAGTTCTACTGAGAAATGTAGAAAAAGACACAAAGCGTACCTTTTATCATCTCATGCGTTGCAGGATTGTAGACATCCATAGCACACAGCCGCCTGCAGCCCCATCCATCATCTCACTATGCCTGACATGGGCCACCTACTGGTGGTGGAAGGGCCTAGAAATGTTGTCCACCAACCACAATTTTTCCTTCTTTTTTTCCAACACTGCCTCCCTGAGGACCACCCTGTCCTGAACTGGGAGTTCTCTGATCACGACACTACCTCTGTCGTGGTGGTTCTTCTATCAACTATCTGGAAAACTCATCACATTTGGTAGAGTAGTATCACACCACATTACCTCACACATCACAAAATAGCACTAGTCCTCCCGGGGCTATCTCATTTCTCTACGCTGTCCCCGACCATGTGCCTGAGTCTGATCAAGGGGAGACCTCCGGCATCGAGGCCCTACCAATTGTCGTCCCTCTAACAAAAATTTCTCAATCACCAGTGCCTACTCTAGCACCCTGATATGGGTGAGGATGCACAAGGGAACTATGATGGCATAAATATCCTCCACAGAGACCTCGTCAAACTTCTATTCTTGGAAGTTTTTATTATGGAACATGCCCAAAGAGTACCAAGTAAGGTCTACAAACCCAGTCGCGTACTCAGCCACTGCCGTCACTCCCCACTAAATCCCCCGCAACACCTGAAACCATAAAAAGTGTAAGTAGGAGGGTTAATACTCCTCATGAAGCATCTACTAGAAGTCATCCCACAAGAGTACCAACTCATCGTGCATATGAGTAACCCTGGCTCTACTAACACCAAACCACTTGGTGGAAAAAGACTGACTGTCAAAGCCACCATCTAATCTGTCAGTGTCCGAACAAGTTGGAAGAGGCGGACCACAAACTCTAGCCAACCCTTAAATGTTTGAGGGTATGGATCACTGTGGAACCTCTGTGGTCCCTAATGCTGGAACTCAGTTAGCGCGCCCAGCCTTCACTCGTCATCGAACCACGTTATCGGTACTATATGCCACTCCACAGGTGGAGGTGCTACTGCATGTCCTCCCGGAGAAAGGGTAATCATATGATGGATCTTGAACTAAGGCCTCGTCGCTCATGGAGTCGTCATCATGAACCGGAGCTAGTATCCTAGCTGGCTATCATGGCGGAGACATCCTGAATCCGATCAAGGAGTACCGCGGTCAAATGAGCATATATATCAACAACGATGGAGAGATGACTCAAGAAGGACAGTCAAAGTCTCAATCCTATATGATGCACGAACCAAATTCCATGCAACAAGTGTCCAAGTGTGCTGAGTCGACAAGTGGGTTATCAGGGTCTTGGTGAATGGATACGTCGACTGCTGCACCATCACAGGACTCCCTCACCCAAGATCCGCTCTCGAGACACGTTGACACTATTTCCCCAAAACTCAACCAATTCCTTTTTAGGGACGTCTGAACAATGCCCCAAGAAACGAACCACCTTTGGTAACACTTTTTCATGACCTGACCCGTACCAGGAGTCGAGTCGCAACTACCCCAAGCCTGCCTCCATTGGCCAGGGGCTGGAACTAGCACCGAAGGCACAACAAACTAGGGGAGGCCATTGCCTACGAAACTGTACAGACACACAACCCACTCACTGCAGAAGTGAAGATTAAAAAGGAAAACAAAGTACAAATAACTATAACGCAACCACAGGGATGAATCAACTTCTAAATATAACAAGTATAATGCTGAAAAGTACTGAAAAGTAAACTGAACAGAAAAAGGGAAAACACACTCCCAACCAGTAAGGTTCCACAACCCAACAACAGGTAAATGAAAGTAAACAACTGATGATTCTCACACCCGGAAAGCCCTGCTATGACCATTGAACGTAGCCCAAAATCTTGTGTCCTCTACAGTCCTCCATAGTCTTGACCGACCTGTCCGTCATCTGCAAGGGCACACCAAGTGACGGAAAATCCCAAGCAGGGGTGAGTATAAAGATAATCATTAGGATGCCCCGAAAGCTAGAGAGAGAAACAAAGGAGGTACTAAAATGGTGAGCAGTAGACAGAACAATAATAGTGTAAGAGTACAATAAAGAGAGAGTGCAGCTCAACCCGACAAGAGAAAGGAAGAAGGCTCATCTGACCAAGAGGAGCTAGACACAGAAAGCACATGGCATACCCCACACGTCTTCTCCCCTCTTAAAAGGAGAGTAACTGAACCCAAGGATTGGGGAAAAAATTATGGTGTAAATGTATATATATGCTCAACAAGAAACCCAAACAAGTGTGTAAGGTGCGATCTCCATCACCAAGATCAACCTAGGAAAAGCCACCAATAGTTCTAAGGGTAGCCATCACTAAGGCCCAACAATCCCGCACGTCCAGCGGCCTCATCGCTAAACCGTACCACCAAGGGTCCCGCTCTAGTAATCACAGAGAAAAGTCACTGACTAACCTCATAAAAAGGCCGAGTCTAAAAGAAGTTTTCGGGTAACCCACTACCCATCCCAGTTGGAGGGTAAACCACAAAAGGTCATCAGATAACCCACTGCCCAGCCCCACTGGAGGGTAAACATCAAAAGGTTGTCAGGTAACCCACTACCTAGCCCCACTAGAGGGTAAACCACAAAAGGTCGTCGAGTAACCCACTTCCCAGCCCCGCTGGAGGGTAAACCTCAAAAGGTAGTCTGGTAACCCACTACCCAGCACAGTTGGAGGGTAAACCAGAAAAGGTCGTCGGGTAACCCACTACCCAGCCCTACTAGAGGGTAAACCATAAAAGGTCATCGGGTAACCCACTGCCCAACCCTACTAGAGGGTAAACCCTAAGGTCAATGGATAACCCACTACCCATCCCCACTGGAGGGAAAACTCGAAACTGGTCCGATAACTCCACACCGCCTGTTCCATCACTAAGTGTCACTAACATCACTACCGTGCGTAGGTTCAGAGTGCATCAAAGGAACCTCTGACCAACACCCTTTCATGTTTCCACATTTAATGAGATCTCGAAAGAGGCTCTGCACACCCAAATAGATTTCACCATTGTAATCCTCACGAAAAAAACATGCGAGATAGACTATTTACTCCCTAGAAATGGGCCCCTGTTGCAAAAGTTATTCAACACCACTTTACGCCCATACAACATATTGTGGGGCCCGCACCTCGGTCCCAAAAGAGGCCAGGGAAACTGCGCCATCACAATGATCTCAGAAAAACATCTTGAAAAGACTAATCATACGCCCCAAGTGGAAGTCTAAAGAAAAGGCGTAGTACGCTGCACACTACTTAAGAGACGACCTATGGGTACCACACCTCAACTCTGGCTTCAATGCATGAAACCACCCTGGTCAACTTCACCTCGATGCCTGGGTCACAACGCCACTGACGACACCTAAAACGGACTCCGGATACATAAGCTGCAACTCTCCGAGTTATATGCAAACGGGGCCCTGTGGGGCCCACACATCGATCCTAAAACACGTCATGTAGATCGTATCATTGTGTTCCTTGAAGATAACCATGAGGCGTAGGCTATTCATTTACCCTGAATAGACTTATGTAGCAGAAGTCGTAAAAATACAGCATATGTCTGAAATCCACCTCGTGTGGCCCATAGCTAAGGCTCGAATTTAGGCGGAAATATTGCACCATCGCAATCCTGTCGGAAAAACACTCAGAAACGAGTACTCAAACACCTCAAACAGATGTCGGGTGAAAAATTAGCATTTCACCATAAAACGTGTGAACTAGGCCCTATGTGGACCACACCCTGTCTCCAACCTGAACACTTCAGAAAGCATATCAAAAAGTCTGCATGAGAAATGGTGTCATGCTTCCGCTGACGGCGCGTCAATCGGAAATCCCAAGCAGGAGTTGGGTCTGACGCAAGATTAATTAAATAATTATTCGCATTAAGCGTTTCGTTCCACCGAGCAACGAAACCAAATCGCAAGGGTCCCGAACCAACTTTGGAAGGACCATCACAACTCCCGAGCCACATTGCCTCTGACGACACATCAAACAGGCATCCCTCTTGCGATTACATCCATTGTAAACTTTAATAATAATTTAATATTATCAAATTAAAAAGTTTGGGGTCACTCCTCTTTGGGAACAGAACCCAAAACCCCTGAAACCCAACATAAAAATTCCATCTCGAAGAGACGGACCCACAACCGTAGACGACACGTCAAACGGACACGCCGTTTAAGTGATACGACCCCTTGATAGCAAGGGGCCCAACCGGGACGGTTTACCCCGGTCGACCCGGTCCGAATCTTTGGCATGTGGCCTAGCCACGGGTCCGTCCCAACTTTCTGTGGACCGTTGGCCACGACCCGCTCCACCTCCACCAGTCCAAGTGTCCCGGTTCATTTGAAGAGACCGGCCATCCAGGTCGGTCTCTGCGTGCGCCAAGGACATGCAGGAGGTGAGTCATGTATTCTCTGCAACCCCTGAGGTCATCACCTTGGGGCTTCCCCAACCGGTTGTGTGTGACAATGCCGAAGCCGCCGTGCCACCCTCATACCAGCACCAGCGTGATTCGCTCGACGCTGCCTCTCCGCTGGCTCCGCCTGAATCCCCTCACCCCCCTGCTCGCCGTCGACGCCGCGACATGCCGCTCTAACCCCACGACGCTGGCTCCCTTGCGATCCGGCCTTCTCGTGTCTCCTGCCGGTGTCTTGTGCCACCACTCTCGAGCTTGCCGCACCGACCGCACTCGACGCCATCCGGACCTTCGCGCTACACCCCCAGCTACACCGGTGCCTCCGCGCTTCTGTCGCGACGCTGCCAGCCTACTCTGGTGGTCCCTTCTGAGGACCACCAAGACCTCATCGAAGGTACAATTTTGATTCCAAAGATGGATTCAGGGTCCTTGAGATGAGGCCTTCATAGCGCCTCCCCTCGCCCGTCAATCCATCAAGGTTTTGCGCGTCTGAAAATTGGGATAATAAACTCCCAAGAACGAGATGTAGAACGGGGCTCAGACGATGGACGTGTTCATTTTTCCATCATCCCAATTCAAAAATCATCAAATTTTAAATGAAAAATATGATGAAAATTTAAGAAATCAATAAAGGTTCGAAATTTAACAAGAATCCTACCTCGATCCGCCTATTTGTCACTAGAAACACGTCCATGACACCCCCACTTCGATCTGCCAAGGTTCCAGCAGAGGTCGCTCCTCAATTCGGTGAATAATGGTGAAGAACGGTTGAGAGAGATAAAGAGAGGGAGAGAGAAAGATCTTGGGTGTTAGAGAGAGAGAGAGAGAGTGAATTAGAGTTCTCCCTTAACCATAAACACCTACTCTCTATTTATAGGGATCCCACTCATCGTAGAATCCGAATTCACCGCGCCCTCTCATTTTATGTCACGCCTAGGAAAAACTCCCCATTTCAAACTCAACAGAAATATCAGATTTCCATTCTGAGGCTTTGTTTGAAAGTTATTCAAAAATAACGCTAGTGATAAAAAATTACTAAGTCATTATTTCAAAATGACGATTTTTCCCCTGGGTGACATCTCTCACGGCAGGCCCGTGCCCGCAACCTTTACACCCCTAGGGTAAATGACATGCTCCGGACGTAACTGTGCCCTCAGATTTCCGATCCGATCTACCATTTAGGATGAAGAACAACCCATCCATGTGCATAGTATAAAACATGTAATATTTTTATAAAATTTATTCCAGGCACACCGGGCCTCAGAATCGCAATTCGTCTTTGTGCATAGCTCTGGAATTATATGTAGATATATTCTAATGTAATACATGGTAAAAACCGGGTCTCTACAAATTAGTAACATTCTTAGAAGATATATATTTCTTAGAAATATTCAATTTAGAAGTGAAAGCTAATCTATTACTTTTCTTATCTTTTTCTAAATCTCTTTTAAATATTCACTCATTCTGCATTAAAGTTCCAACGAGATCATCCAAAATATTATTCATAAGATATTTATTATCATATAAAGTTGTTGTTTTAGATTAACATTCATTCTCCATTATATCAATAATATTTTCAACCAAATTATCATCATTCAAGTCTTTATCTCCAAAATATTGAAGACTATTAACAGTCATCATGAATCTTTGAATAATTTTATCTATTCATTCTCCAACTAGAAAATCAAAATCTCTTTAATCATATCTGAACATTACTTTTCTATTTTTAACAACTTTGGTTGTTCCAAAGTATGTAAATTAAAATTTCTTCCAAATATTATTCAAAGTTTCATAGAAAGAAATCTGTCCATAGATATTTCTTTTCATAAAAAATAAAAAAGTATTCTGGACTCTGTAATTTAGTTGAAATTCAAACTTTCATTCACTGGTCAAAGTTGTAACTTCTTTCTCATGATTATGGTGGTTACCAGTTAACATAATAAAATTATAAACTCATGTTTTGATAATGATTTTTTCATTCAATATCTCCAATATTCATAATCATAACCATTAAAGATTGATTTTCTTCTTTTAGCCCACCATTATAAAAAAATATACTATTTTTTAAAAAACTTGTTAGTGTTACAATTTATAATAAATAAAAACCCACTTTGATATAAAATTTTTAAATTTAGAACCAATGTAAACTTATAAAAAATAGTAGTAGAACTTTCTTAGATACAAAATATATGATTTTAAGAGTATAGTTTTAAGTACAAGAGGGGGGTGGGGTGAATTATAGTTTATAAAATAAAGACCAAAATTTAGTAAACCTCTTAATAAGGTATTTCAGAAAAATATTCTATAAGATATATAAGAATGTAATCGAACAAAAATTTATATAGATACATTATTTTATTAGAGTTTAGGAAAATTATATAACAAAAAATATAAACGTTCCTTAAATCATGCACATTGGAAATAAACTTGTAAATAAAAGTAATAACAAAAGTGTATAAAGTTTGTAAGGGAAAACATATTAAAACATTATAAAAAAGGCTACACACTTTATCCTTTAGTGTAAAGGTATTTTTAATTAGACTCAAGGTATCTATGATATATCACCAAATCATTGGGTCTTCCTATTATAAAACTAATTCCCCAATCACAAGATCAGACACAACTTCTATTTATTAATCCCTAGGAACCCTCAATCATCAAGATCAGATAAACCACTTTTTATAAAAACCATAAGATCCCTAGATCATAAAAATACAACAAAAAATTTACAAACACAAAAAATTATTAAGGTATTTAAAAGAATTACTCACAATAGATTACTTAATAAAAATACTCTCTATAGTATATAATGAACAGTTCACTTTGAACAAGATATTACAAAATCATCACAACAACTCTAGGTATTCAGTGATTCCAAAGTTGCCTCTTACTAAAATTGATATTTTATTTATGATAATTTCTACAATGATCATATTCCATATTATTTGGAGGTGGTTGCAATGAATTTAGATGAAATCGTTGTTCATTTTAAAGGTTCAACAATACTTCATCTGATGGTCACCTTAGTAGAACCATTACAGTGATTTATTATTATTTTTGGTAAAATGATTTTTATTTATTTGGTGTAATGAATTATTAATTTGTTATATTTTATAAGGGTTCATAGAGAAAGTATGTTTTTCTTATTCTGATGAATGTTTGACTGATGGACTTGGAATAACTTCATTCGGTGAGACTTGATTATAATATTTCAGTTGGAATTTATAAATATACATATAATGTAATTGTATTCATCTGATGTATAAAAGAACATTTTTTATAGTTAAAGAAGTTTCATAAAATAATAAATTTTTTCTATATTCGATAAAATATCCTTCCTACAAAAACATTCTATGTACGTTGGGAATTATACAAGTTAGTAATGTATACAATTTTAAAGTAGTGGTATGTGATTTTAAAAAATAAGGTTACAAAGTGTATAAAGAAACATTTCAAATCAAAAATTATAATAATGTTAGCATATTATTCCTCAATATAGATCATTATTATATGGAAAATCTAAAAAAACCCAACTTATTTTGAAACCCAGTTGAGATTTGATCAGTATCATACATTAAACTTTTTTCCATCCCATTATAATAAATAATAATTTTTTAATAAAATCAATAGAGTAGACTATAATTACAAAAATATTGATAGTCATGAATATTTTGAATAAATATTATGAAAAAAAGATAATTCAATTATTAAATATATATGTATTTATCATGGAAATTTTTTGTTGAAGAATTAAATTATCAGACACAATAAAAAAACTAAAATATTGAAAACATATTTTTTTATTAGGGAAAAAATTTAATAATACTAAAAATAAATAATTCAGTATCACATGTATGTATCACATTTCCAATAAGATAATAAAACCACGAATTTTAATATCAAATTCATCAAATCATACTAGTATCTAGCAAAAAAAATCATAAGATATGGATATGCTATAATGGATTCATACTAGTAGAAACCTGAAAAAAGTACAAGACATGGAAAAAGTTAAAACTAATATATACTATTATATTAGGTAGAGGTAGCGAGTGAATATTAAATAAACTCTCATTAATTACAAAAATTTTTATTCAAAATTTTCACACAACATTAGATTAAAATTAATTATACTAAAATTATGATAATTCATTAATTAAAATAAAATAATTAAATGAATAATTTAATAAACTGAAAATAAATTAACAAAACATAAAAATACTATAATTCATAATTACATAATCCCATAATATACATTACATAAATAATAATAATTTTATATTAGATTTAGGTAAAGGAAACGAGTAACTAAAGTAAAAAAATACATCAACTATGAACACATTTTTTATGCTATACTATAAAAAATTTAATTAAAAAAACCTTGATTCAATGAATCGTGAATAATTGCAACCTAACAAGATATTCATTTTTGTGTGATACCTCCATAAAAATGAAAATGATACTTTGAAGAATAAATGATGGAACCGGAACTCACTGATTTAATGTTGAAGATGAATTAAATCAAATAGCTGATGAGTGAGGGGAGATCACCAGGGAGAAAAAAGGGGAGTATACCATGTGAGTAAGGGGGAATTAGAGATCATGGGGTGAGGGTAGGACATACAACTCATTTTAGGAGAAACTACACCAACTGTTTTAATAAAATATTGGTATAGATGACCCTATACCAATGGTTTTTAAAAACATTAGTATAGGATCCTCTATACCCATGGTTTAAGAAAATTTTGGGTATAAAGTTTGGTTTTAGAAAACATTTCAGTTAGTGTATTACATAATTGTTTTTGCTGCCATGCACATCGAATAAAAGTTCTGTGATAGTATCATTGGAAAGTTACTAAATGAACCTTGAAAAATAAAATATTTCATTAATAATATATTGTAAATTATTGATATGGATATAATGGAAGAGTTTTCACTAGTAAAGGCTGAAAAAACTTTTCTCCCTCCAATAGCTTACACTCTTTCCAAGTAAGACATATTTCATTATTATAACTTCATTAATTTTATAAATGTTCTAGAGGGGTATTCATCAAATATCAAGAATATTGTGTTGATGATTTATTTGTGGTTAAGTGGATTAAAATAACACGACTTTTATGTTTTTATGTAATATTTAATGCTCATGGTTTTATATTTCATTTGTCCAATTTTTTTTTGATACACATTGACTTTAATTTTCTACTTTCTTAAAGACATATACAGTAAATTTATATACCTAATGAAGTTTATAACTACAAAAAATGAAATTAATATCATATTATAAGTATTGAATATGTTCTTAGAACTTCCATTATTTGATATAAAAGTTCATTTTATAGTTCACTTGATTAGAGAGATCCGACTATGTGGTCCTATACATTACTGAAATATGTACCCCATTAAATAGTATATGAAAATTTTAAAAAGGTATATCAAAAATCACAGTCATCCAAAAGGTTTTAATGGATAGAAATACATTATCGAGGAATCTATTGAATTATTTACTCACTATCTATCTAATGTGTAACACCCTGAGATCTTATGGTATGTTTCTTTTAAATTTAATATATTTTCCCATGTACTGATCTTAGAAGAACAATGATATACTATAAAATATTAACATGACCATTGGAATTATTATGTTACCATTAGGAATAGTAATCCAGAATATATTATATTAACCTCACCCATGAAATTTAAAAAAAAATTATATATCTTATGAATGAAATTATAATATATTTATATAATGGAATAAGTAAATAAATGTTTTATAAATGATAAACTAAGAATTGGTATTTTTGTGAAACTTAAATGTTTATTAATAGTTTTATAAATAATATAATGATTTAAATTAAAATTTATTTTCAAAAAATAGATTCATAAATAAATATTTTTTATTATAATAAAAATATAATTTTATGAGACCTTAATTAATTTTTTATAGTGACTTAAAATCAGTTATAATTTTAAAATTGACATTTTTATAACTAATGATGATTTTAATTAAAAAATAAACTTCTCATATTTAGAAAAATTATTTTCAATAAATTGAGTACATTTTTTAAATCTAAATGTTTAAAAAAAATTAGGGTGATTTTTTTGTATTTTTCTAAAATAGTTGAATTTTTTGGGAATAGTGAAATATATTAATTTACGGTATTAGAAAAATACATGAATGATTGAGTCATGGATGATGTATGGATAACGTAAGAACCATTAGTTAGATATCACATGAACTAGTTACTATATTTAGTCACAAGAATCAATACTATTGATAATCTTGAGCTAAAATAATAATCTAATGAATAAAATAATCCAAAAACACCCCCTCATCCACTATAAATACCACCTCTCACCACCTCTTCTCCCCACACCTTATAATATTTGTAGATTTCTTATATTCAGCCTAATTTATCCACCAAACCTATTCCCCACGTTCTTATATTACTGTTCTCACAAATATACCATTTCCAAGTCTCTTAAGGAGGTTCTCAAAGAGGCGAAACACAATAGGTAAAACCTTCCCTCACTATCTCTTTCAATTTCTTTTATTTTCTTATCCTTATCTCACCCACCATGAACAAAGTAAAATTATAAATATTTTATCATATATATATATATATATATTAATGTTATTATTTTAATGGTATATCAACCATAAATTCTATTCTCTTCCCCTTTTATTTTAAAAATGAAAACATCGTTCAAGAGGTGTCGATTCACCACCTTCATAGATGATGATTTTTTTTGTATTCTAGAACCACCTTAAAGGCTAGTAATAAAACCATCATAATGGATTAAAAATATTTTAAATTATATATTACAACTTCTTTGTTATTCTATAACTATTATATATACATAATATTGATTAATAAAACAAAACTAGTGCGTGATGATTGAAAAAAAACCAAAATAATCTAAATGATTATCATTAACTTTTTATCTAATAAATAATCATAATATCTAGACAAAATATGATATATAAACCATATAATATTCTTTATGTTCATCAATAACATATAATTTTAATTCTAGAAAACTATTCCTTCTTTATATGATATTTCATACATGTATACAAGTGAAATTATCATGAAAACCAAGGAAATGAACACTCCTAAATGAGGAAATCAAATATTATAAATCCTAAAAAATGACATAAATGAAAATAAAAGAATAAAATAAATCTTTAAGAGGTTTTTAATTAAACTATTATTGAATCTAATTTCATTATACATGAAATTAAGTGCAAGTGCAGAACACTTTTGGACATATGGTAAGGATTCTCCCCAAACCTCCATTTTTTCCTTTAGGTTACACTTTCTATCTATATATCCCAATATAATTATTAATTATTATTATTTAATTCCCATAAATTACAAGTGTATGTTCCAAAAATATATAACTATATCAATTATTCTTTCTTTTATGGGGGAATAGATGTTTCATAAGGTTTCTTTTTAAATTCATCCTGATAAGAAAACCCTATTAAAGGGAACTTACCAATTTGTTACCCATTTTCAAGTACACTTAATAATATATTTTAAACCATAAATATTTTTCTAAAATAACTCTATTTATTATGAAAATCTATCTTAGTTCATTTCTGGTTTTATGCAAACCATTATTGCTTTTTCCTCTTTGAAGTCTCTTTTATATTTTCCCTTAAACCACACTGAAGTGGCTCAAATCTAAAGTTTCTTAAAAAATATTTTTACATGTTTTGAATTAAGTTGTACATATATTATCATGTTATATTCCTATTTCCTTTATAAACTTACATGAATTATTTTAATCCATTCTTTCTTAGATACCATTATGATACACTGATTTGTTATGCCTTATGACATGATTATGATACTCATTTCCTTCCATGGATAACGATTTTGTTAATTTCATATGATTATTTGAGATTGAGTTCATATGTTACCATATACCATATTTTATTGAATGTTTTATGATCATTTTGACTAGGGATGTACTATCTTGATACCATCCACCATATTACTCAGGATAGTTTATGATTACTTTTACTAATTCGGGAAATTGTTTACATTTCCTATTCTAGTTTCAATATGAATGTATATATTGATTATGTTTAACCCATTTTATATGAGGAATGAATTGGAATTTTTATGTGTTGTTTTGGGAATCACTATTGACCCTTGATGCATTAGTAGGTCTCACAAGACAAACTATACTAGATTTTGGTTGAGGCCTTACCCATTTATGTAAACTTCTTGTATGAGGACTTGATGGTATGTTTATGATGTCCCACATTATTCATTCCATCATTATGAGATTATTTATTGATATTCCATGTGATTATTCGACTAGTTGAATTGTTTTGGTTATGTTTCATTCTCATGTAATTATTTATATCAAATTATTTGATCATATTTTATTCCCATCATATTATGCTCAAGATTATGTTTTAATGGAATGCATTTTTAGTTATTCAACTTGAATTATTGTTTATTTTTATTTATGATAGATTCCACTAGATTTATTAATCTTACTAATCATTTGAGATCATCCCTTTCTTATATTCAATTTTTTCCCAGGCTTCCCTGATATATATCATGTTTGACATGTAGGGATAATCTATGATAATAATAATGTTTCCTAAAGAGTTTATATGTTTTATTTCATTTCAAGTTCTAATTTAATTATTATGTTTGAATATAGTTTTAAAAATCTACTAAACTATTCAATCATTAGGGAAAAAAATTCTTGTTCATTGAACCAATGTAACAAATTAAGGCACCAACTCTGGGATACTAGGGCCGGGGTCTGTAAAGGTGTTATCAGAGCAAGTTTAGTATAAACATTAGAAAATAGGTTTAGGGAAAAAAATATTAGGGAAATATAATCCTATAAATAACTTTTATAATATTCACAAGGTAAGTAGGATTATTATTTTGAGATTAGTTATACTCTAAGAGTTTCACTAGTTTTAAAGTTTCATATTCTAATCTACTGTGTTCCATTGTTTATAAATGGAACCTAGTGGATGGAATGAAAATCATATCAAAAAAATATATTAAATATATGGTTTTAACTCCTATTATAGATAATGATGATTGGGATAATGATGAAACTAGATATAAAAAAATTATAACTATATTGGGGAAACTAACTTAGGTTATGATAAATAACCATACTTGCATGAAGTAACCCAATTTACAACATTGTGTAACAATGTTAGACCGCTTAATGAAATAACCACCTATACCATTAAATTATTATTCAAAACCATTTGAAACTAAGAAATGGATAAGTTACTTAGAGAATATATTTATTACGTTAGGATGTAATTAAAGGGTGGATTTTATCATGGTGGTTTATCACCACCCAGGAGATGAAGATTAAATGTGGTTATTGATTCAATAAAAAAAAGAGGAGGATGAAATTGAAAATATGGAATAGAAGTATTTTAAAAAAATATTATTGTAAAAATAATTACCTCATGAACAAGAATTTGATACGGAGAGATAATTATTGAGTCTGATATGACAGAAGGATGAAATCATTTCTATGAATGAAGCTTACTTTACAAGGATAACAAGGAATGCCACAGACTACATATGTAATACAAGGAGTAATATTGACTATTTATTTTATGCTCTTAAACCAATTATAGTAATGAATATAGTCTCCCAAAAATTCTCATCATACGAGGATATAATATCATATTCCATCAAGATGGAGAAATAATTTTCCAAGACATATGGCTATGAAGGGAAGAAAGATAAGAAGAGGGATGTTGAGTACCCTAGAAAAGAGAATAAGGAAAAATGGAAAGAAGGGACGAATAGAATTTAAAACTTGTAAAAAAGATGAAAATAAACATCAAGGAACATTTCTTTTGGGAATGTGAGTTTTTTACAAGTGTGGAGAAAAAGGACACGATGCCCGTGATTGGAAGGGCAATAACGATCGTAGAAATGTGAAATGTTTTATCTATAAGGACATGGGAAACTATACACATTTATTTCCTATATATCAAGGGAAATTGATCTAGAAAAGTAAAAGGGAACAAGGCCATTATTATATAGGTACAAGAACTGAGGTTGAAGTTATTAATGATGTAGTGGTAGGTACTTTAATCATATCCTCAAATTTAGCTAAAGATTTATTTGATTTTGGATGTTCTCATTCCTTTGTATCTTCTAAGTTTTCTTTAAAAATAATATACTTACAATTAACCTCAAAAATTTTTTTTTAGTTAAAACTAATAGTGGAAAACTTATTTCATCAAAGATGTGTCATGTAGTTCCTATCAGGACACATAAACATGCTCTAATTTCTGATTTTTTTATCATACCAATGGTAGAATTTGATATAATCCCTAGTATGAATTGGATTTTAAAATATAATGAAAAAATTTATTAAAACAAGAATGAAATTATTATTCATAATGAAGATATAAAATTTCTTATCTTTAGAGGGGAGATTTAATAATTTGATTCATATCTAGACCCACCTCTAGTAAATCTTCTAAATGAGAATCTTAGAGAATTAGAGTAGATAAAACCTACTGTTGAAAAATGTGATCTTAAAATTGAGGATATACCCATTTTATAAGAATAAATTGATGTATTTCTATATTATTTACTTGGACATCCCCCATAGTGGTAAATAGAGTTTTCTATCGAATTAATCCCCAATGAAAGACTTATATTAAAGTCTCCCAATATAATGGAAACAATGGTTTTAATAGAGTTAAAGAAACTACTATTGGAATTAAGTTATAAGGGAGCTATTTGCCTTAGTTTTTTACCTTGTTGATCCCCTATTCTTTTCATTAAGAAGAAATATAAATCTATGTGGTAGTTCAATGACTATATTGAGATCAATGATATTACGATTAAGAATAGGTATCCTCTACCTTGTATTGATGAATTGTTTGACCAAATTCATGGAGCTCAATATTTTTCAAATATTTATCTTTGATCTGGATATCATCAATTGAATGTGAAGATGAAAGATATTCCAAATATCTTATTTTGAACCAGCTATAGACATTATAATTTTACAGTAATTCCATTTGGACTGACTAATGCACCCTATGTTTTTATGGATCTAATGAATATAGTGTTCAAGGAATATATTGATTTTTTGTGTAATTTATTAACGATACCTTGGTATAATCTAAAATCTATGAGGAACATGAGAACCATTTTCAAATTATTCTGAAGACTCCTATAAGAAAGAAGTTATATAGAATGTTTAAAAGTGTGAATTATAGCTTCAAAGAGTTTATGTTCTTGGCCATATTGTCTCTAAGGATGGAATCTCAGTTGATCCAATGAAGAAAAATGATATCCAGGAGTGGCCTAATCCAACGAACATAACCGATGTATGTAGTTTCATTGGATTAATAGTTTATTTTCATTAATTGTTTTATTGATTAGCTATCCTGTTAACCGAGGTTACTTGTAAAGGGGTTAAGTTTATTTGGAGAATGACATGTGAAGAATGATTTGAATAATTCAATACGATATTAGTTAATGACCCGATCTTGGATCTACCATTGGGAAATGGTGGGTTTTTTATTTATAGTGATTCATCTAAGAAAGGACTTGGTTGTTTCCTTATGAATAATGATAGATATATTTATTATGCATCAAGGAAGTTAAAAACTCATGAATAGAACTATCCAACAAATGATCTTGAGTTAGAAGCTGTAATATTTTATCTGAAGATATAGAGACACTATATCTACGATGAAATATGTGAGATATATACATATCACAAAATTTTAAAATGAATATTCTCATAGAAAGAACTCAAGATGAGGTGAAGATGATGGATCAATATACTCAAGGATTATTATTGTTAAATTCACTACCATATTGGGAAGGAAAATAAGGTAGAAGATGCATTGATATGGAAGAGGTATGGAGTTATTTAAAAAAGGAGTGCTAAAAAGGATCTTTTGTAGATGGATATAGTAAAGATGGAAATGGGAATTATTAAGGAAGGTAAAAAATCACTACTTTTTCAAATGGCTTCCAAACCATCCTTATTATAAGGATAAATGGTTCTCAGTCTGATGATGATAATTTTCCAAGGAAAATTAAATCTATAAATGAGGGGAAATTGGTAGAATTCTTATATGAAGATGGAATTTTAAAATCTGGGAAGAGACTTTGTGTCCCGTCTTTACCTGAGCTAAAAAGAGAATTATTGGATGATGCTAATAGATCAAATTTCTCTATACACACTAGTAGTACTAAGATGTATAGCGATTTGAGGTAACATTTTTGGTTTAATAATATGAAGTGGGAAATTTATTATTATTTATCAAGATGTTTATCTTGAAAATAAGTGAAGGATGAAAAAAAACATCCTAGAGGATTCATACAACCTATACCTATTCCTACATGGAAATGGGATGACATTATTATAGATTTTTTCACTGGATTAATAAAGGATCCATGATAGAATGATGCAATATGTGTAATTGTTGATGAAATTACCAAATCAGCACATTTTCTCTCTATAAGGGAGGATTTTCCATGGTAGTGCATTAAATGACTCTATATTAATGAAGTTTTAAGAATTAATAGAGACCCTATTTCAATTATTTCTGACCTTGATCCAGGATTTACATCAAAATTTTGGAAAATTATTTATAAATATTTTGATATTGAGTTTCATTTGAGTACTACTTATCACCCTCAAACCAATTTATAGTCTAAAAGGAAGATACAAACCTTAAAAGGAATGTTAATATCATGATTACTTGACATTAAAGGTTTGTAGAATTTGTATTTACCTTTGGTAGAGTTTTTGTACAACAGTAGTTTCCATTCAATTATTCAAATGACACCGTATGAAGTGTTATATGAAAAGAGATGTCGTACAAAAAATTGATGTGATGAAGTTGGTGAAACGAATCTTGTAGGACCAAAATATTTTGAAGAGACATTGATAGAGGTAAATACTATTCAATCTTATATCAAATAAAATTAGAGTAGGAAAAAGAGATATGACAATAACCATAGTAAATATTTGGAGTTTCAGGTGGGATATCATGTTTTCTTGAAGGTATCTCCATGGAAGGGTGTTATATGATTTGGAATGAAAGGGAAACTAATCCCCAGTTACATTGGAACTTTGGAAATTCTAGAAATAATTGGAGCTGTAGAATACTGATTATCAATGCCACCAAGCCTCTCCAATGTTCATGATGTGTTCCATATCTCATTGTTAAGGAAGTACATGCCAGACTCAATGCAACTTCTTGTTTATGAAGAAATATAATTATAACCTGATTTACCTTAACATGAGGATCCTATCCAGATCTTGGATAGTAGAGAAAATGTATTGAGGAATCAGATGAAACAACTATTAAAGGTACTTTGGAAAAATTGTAAAATTGAAGAGGACGCGTGGGAACTAGGGGAAATTATAATGAAGATCAACCCAACTATTTTTATAAGGTGACATTCTATAAATTTTGAGGATGAAATTTTTGATGGAGGGGAGAATGTAACACCCTAATATCTTATGGTATGTATCTATTAAATTTAACATATTCTATAGCTTATGCACCGAGCTCGATGAACCATGATATACTATAAAATATTAACACAACCATTGGAATTTGAATGTGACCATAAGGAATATTATTCTATTATATTTAATATTTAACTCACCTATAAAAGTATAAATACAATTTATGTATCTTATGAATGAAAATATAATATATTTATATAATAGAATAAGCAAATAAATGTTTTGAAAATGATAAATTAAGTATTGGTATTTTTATCAAACATAAATGTTTATTTACAATTTTATGATAAATATAATGATTTAAATGAATATTTATTTTCAAAAAAATATATTCATAAATTAATATTTTTTAGTCTTATTATTATAATATAATTTTATAAGACCTTACTAATTTTTTCAAAGTGACATAAAATCAATTATAATTTTAAAATTAGTACTTTTTGAATAAAAGATGATTTTAATTAAAAATTAAATTTCTCATATTTATAAAATTGTTTTAATAAAACAGAGCCCATTTTTGAATTCTCTACATTGAAAAATTGTTTGGGTGAATTTTTGGAATTTTTAATATAGTAGAATTTTTGTGGAATAGTGAAATATGGTGATTTACTATATTAGTTGAATACATAAATTATTGAGTCATGGATGATATATGGATCATGTAAGAACCATTAGTTATAAATAAAATGAACTAGTTACTGTATTTAGTCATGGGAATCAACACTATTGATAGTCTTGAGTCAAAATAATATACTAATGAATAAAATTCTAAAAAAACACCCCTATCCACCACTATAAATACAACCCTCACTACCTCTTCTCCTCACACATTATAAGATTTTTAGCATTATTATATTATTATTTATTACTCTCCCAAAACTATTCCCCACATCTTGGTATTTTTGGTCTCACCACAAAACCATTTCCAAGTCCCTTAAGTAGTTTCTCAAGGAGATGACACTCAACAGGTAAAACCTTTTCTCTATCTCTCTCTCTCTCTCTCTCTCTCTTTCAATTTATTTTATTTTCTTATCCTTCCATCAAATCCCCTTTAAAAGGTAACATAATAGCTATAATATCACATATATATATATATATTGGAAATTTATTACGTTAATGGTATATCCACCATCAATTCTGTTTTTCCCCTATTGTTTAAAAAAGAAATCATCATCTGTGAGGTGTCGATTCACCAACTTCATGGACGATGATTTTTTTTTTCATTTTCAAATACCATATTAAAGATTTTTCATAAAACCATTATATTGGTTTAACCAGATATTAAAATGTATATTAAAAATTATTTATTGTTCTGGAACCAGTATATATATACATAATATTTATTAATAATACAAAACTAGTGCGTGATGATCAAAAAATCACTAAAATAATCTAAATGGTTATTATTAACATTTTCTCTAATTAATCATCCTCATATCTGGGAAGAATTATATATAAGACCATTTGATCTTATGTAAGTTCATTAATAAAATATAATTTTAATTATAAATAACTATTCCCATTTTCGATTATTTTTATTACATGTATACAAGTGAACCAATCATGAAAACCGAGGAAATGAACACTCGTGAACGACAGAATTGAATCTTATAACTCATAAAAAAGGAAATAAATGAACTTAAAAAAATTATGTAAATGTATTATCAGTTTTTAATTAAATTATTAATGAATCTAATTTCAATATACATGACATTATTTGAAAGTACATAACACATTCATACATAAGGTAAGAGATTCTCCCTGACCCTCCATTTTTTCCTTTGGGCAACAATTTCTCTCTCTTTAACCTAATGTAATTCTTAGTTATTTTTATTTAATCCTCATAAATTATATGTTTATGTTCCAAAAATTTGTACCTATCTCAATTATACTTTATTTGACAAGGAAATACATGTTTTATAAGGTTTGTTTTTTAATTTCTCCCTATAAGCAAGCTTGATTAAAGGGAACTTCTGAATTTATTACCCATTTTCAAGTACACTCTATAATATATTTTAAGACCCCAATATTTTTATAAAATCACTTTTTTTATCATGAAAAACTATCTTAATTAATTTCTAGTTTTATACAAACAATTATCCCTTTTCCTCTTTAAAGACCTTTTTATATTTTCCCTTAAACAACACAGATGTGGCTCATTTATAAAGTTTCTAAAAAACAATTTTTACATGTTTTCACTTCAGTTGGACATTAATTATCATGATATATGCATATTTTACCTTATAAATTTCTGTTTATGATTTTAATTCATTATTTCATTTACACCATTATGATAAACTTATTTTTATGCCTTATGACATGATTACAATACCAATTTTTTCCATGGGAAACCATTTTGTTAGTTTATTATGATTAATTGATATTGAGTTCATATTTTACCATATATCATATTTTATTTAAGGGTTTATGTTCTTTTTGACTGGGGATGTACTATCTTGATACCATTCACCATATTACTCTGGATAGTTTATGATTATGTTTACTAAATGGGGAAACTATTTACATTTCATATGATAGTTTAAATATGAATGTATATGTTGATTATGTTTAACCCTTTTCATATGAGGAATTAATTGTAATTATTAAGTGTCGATCATGTCCCATTATAGCTCCTCGATGCATAGGTAGGTCTCATAAGAAAAACTAGACCATGTTTTGGAAAAGGCTTTACCAATTTATGTATACCTCTTAGAAAAGGAATTGATGGTATGTTTATGATGTACCGTATTATGAATTATCTGATTATGATATTAGTTATTGATATTCCATGTGATTATTAGATTAGAATAATATCTATGGTTAAGTTTCATTCTCATGTAATTATTTATATGGAATTATTTTATCATCTTTTATTCCAATAATATTATGCTCAAGATTATGTTTTAATGGAATGTGTTTTTAGTTATTCACCTTAAATTATTGTTTATGTTTATTTATGATAGCTTTTGTTGTATTTATTACCCTTACTGAGCATCTGATCTCACCCATTTCTTATGTTTTATTTTTACCCAGGATGTGAAGATGTATATTATGTTTTACATAAATGGATAATCTCGGATAAAAAGGATGTTTCCATAAGAGTTTATATGTTGTGTTTCATTTCATTTTGTAATGTAATGCTTATGTTTTTATCTAGTTTTGCAAAGATAAAAAACTATTCGATAATTTGGGGTGTGATTTCTTGTTCATAGTACCAATGTAATAAATTAAGGTAACAGCTCTGGGATACCGACGTCATGGTCTTTACACATTGTGGATATCATTGTTCTCCCAAAATCTAACCACAACATGATCCTTCTAGGTGAGAGATGTTTTGGAAGAGATGTTGTCACAATTTACTTTATAAATTAAGAGCATGATCACCATTGCATTTTATATTATAGTATAGGGGTTGAACTATGTGTTGAAACTCATAATGTAATTCTTATGTTTTTGAATCCATCGTGGTCTGAAAGTTGGATATAAAATATACATAATCAATAGTTTATAGGATGGTTTAAATATTGTATATTAGAAAGAGTTATCTATAAATATGAATTCAATTTCAAAATGACTTTGGTGGATAGCCAAAGAACCATGTGCATATGCATTATCTTACAATGTTCATGTAATTAATAGTTATTTATTATTTACAAAGGAATATGATGAATATAGTATGATGAAAAATAGTGGAGTTATTACTGTAGTTGAAATAATTCATGTATCTGGCACCGATGACATAAATCCAAATGAAAAAAACATGTCATACTTTTTCTTCATAAAATTTTTTTGGAGTTGGATTATATGACATTGTAAGTGCTATTTTTTTTGATACAAATTGGTTGATAACAAATATTTAATTAAAATTAATGAATTCCGATCTATGAAAGTGAATTTCAGAAAGGAATAGTACAAGGATGGACCTTTATAGTAGAATCATAGGCATTATAAGTATTTTATTCCCCAGATCCTATAAGCATAAATTGGTCAATTGTTCTATTTTTAACTAAAACAACAACTACTTAAAAACATTCCTTTAACAACGCTGGTCTTTATCAGCGTTAACAAAAAGCACTGATAAAGGTTCCCTTTATTAGTACTAAAACAAGTGGTGATAAAGTGTAACTTTTATCAGTGATTTTTCAGTACTGATAAAATGAACCCTTTATCAGCACTCATAAAGGGTACCATTTATGAGCACTATATTCTTAGCGCTAATACAGGGTCACTTTATCAATATATTATTTTTACCACTGATAAAGGATACCATTTATCAGTGCTTTATTTTTAGCATCCGTAATGGAATCCTTTATCACAGTCTTTTTATCATTGATAAAGGTCTCAAAAAATAAAATAATTAAATAAATAAAAAAATGAGTTTATTAAAGAAATATTAATTTTTTTATTAAGAAAATAATTATTCATAAAAAAGAGTAAAAAGATTATATTATATATAAATTATAAATACTAATAAATAGTATATATTAAATATGTAGATATATTTAAAATGAAAATTAAATATATAAAAATTAAAAATAAGTAAATTTTGAAAAATATTAAACATTTTATTAATTCAATAATTCTTGATAATGTTAATAATATATATATATATATATATGAGTGTATATAATTATTATTTATATAATACAAAATATTTTTGATTTGCATTAAATAGTAATATATTTAGTGAACAATCGTTTATAATTAAAAATAAATATAAATTAAAAATACTGACTAATTGGATTTTGTAATGTACATAATTGAATGTAATTTAATTTTTCAATTTAACATAGATTAAATGTGAGTTATATTGATTTTTCATACATATACGTAATTAATGAACTTTTATATACATCACACACACACAAATATTTACGCAATTAATAAAATCTTATGTAGAAACACATAGACCTAATATTTATGAAATTTATTCAAATATTACTATTCATATCAAAATTTCATTATAACATGACATATTTAATATATAATTTTTTGAATTAGAGTTTTTTTCAATATTATTAATGTTAGGTATTATTTATTCATTTTTAATAATGTATTTATAATTTTTTTTATATTTTTATGAATTTAATAAATTTATGTTATTTATTATATATATATTTAATATGTTTTAATATTTTCAACATGTATTCATATTTATTTCAATATATATCCATATTTTTTAATAATTTATATTTAATCAATAAAACTTATCAATTTTTTCAACATTGTTAAAGTGTACTCATTTTTAATTATTCAAATTCACTCATTTTTAACGTGAATGAACTTAATATTATATATTCATTAATTACGTTAAAAATATATTAGTAAAAGAATAATTATAAATAAATATATTTATAAATGTATATTTACTATATTTAAACATTTATAATTACATATAAATAAATATTATTTTAAAAAAAGTATTTATATAATTATAAATAAATTAATATATATTTAAATAATTATAAAATTATAATAAATTTATTTATATAATGAATATATTTACTATAATTATTTTTATTATATATATATATTAAATATATATAATTATATATATATATATAATGATATAAATATTTTTTTGAAAGGTATTTATATAACTATAAATAAATAATTATATATTTAAATAATTTTAAAATTATGATAAATATATTTAAATAAAGAATATATTTTCTATATATGTATTATATATATATATAATTATATAAATATATTTACAAAAAAATTGTTTAAAATTATAATTATAAATCCTTTATTAGCTCTTTTTTAGCGCTAATAAAGACAATGATTTATCGATGCTTAAAAAGCGCTCATAAATATTCCTTTTATCAGTGCTTATTAACATCGCACTGATAAAGGGGATCTTTAACAGCTCTTTTTTGGTAGCACTGATAAATGTGTCCGGATCTATTTTAAGAACCCTACCCATCATGAACCAGTTCATGATATCTGAAGCTATTTGTGGAATCCACCTATTGTTAGTGCTCCTCATTGTAAAATTTAAGCTCGAATCTAGGCTAGAATCAAGGTTCAAACTATTCCAAGGCTCGAATCCAAGGTTCAAACGATTCAATAGTCGAGCGAAACCAAGGACCACATGAAATATTAGTTTTTTTATATGTTTAATTTCCCACGATTATCTACTGAGACTTCCCAACCCACATCCGTGTATCCCATCAATCCCAGTTGCATTATCCTATAATAAAACATCCCAAAACTGATTGTTTTTATATATATTGAAGTATCATCCTCCCTGATAGCATGTGGCTCTTCGTGGTATAACATTAGTACTTTGTGACTTGAAATATATCAAACCCAATGTTAGGTTATTTTGGTGTGAGGTATAATAGTCTCACAATACCTATATTCCATGACATCTACCTCTTTCAAATCATCAACTTTTGAAAAAATCATCCATATAACAGCTAGTGTTATCATTGGATTTGAATATTTCATTAAAAATCACATGGGAACCTCATTTTCATATTTTTATTGAGAAATTAATGTGTTATGATTTCTTTGATTCATCTATAAACCAAGGAAAATGTTTAACTCACCAATCATAAATATCTTGATATCATACCTCATATGATCCACAAAAAAAATTCATTGTGCTTTTTCCAATCCTATAATATTATGTCTTCAATATATATGAGTTCCAAAATCCTTTGATCATTCTCCTTATTGATCTAGAGGCTTTGAACAAATCTACCACGCTAAAAACAAATCTTTCATAGGTCTTGATCCAACCTTAAATACCAGGTTGTAAATGCTTTCTTTATCTTATACAAAAAATTCTTTAACTGAAACACCTTTATCTCAATTTCATTCATAATAAACACATCTATTTTCTCAATGTATAATCCCCGCGTGAACTCCCTTGAGGAACATAGATTTTACATCCCTTTGGTATACTTTTAATTACATTTCCACTAAAATAGACAAGAAAACTCCAATAGTTTCCAACCGGAATATGGTAGTAAATTTAAAGTAAATATAAATTCCTTTTATCTAGGAATTCACCTTTCAAACTATACATTCTTTATTTTGATCCAATTTTCCATAATCAATGATTTTAGTATATAACGCCCACTAGGATCTGATAACATTTTTGTCTTCCAGTGTTGGAAAAATTTCCCATGTCACGTTGTTCTTATTCAGATCAAACTCTTTATGTATATATTTGATCTAATTATCATCCTTATCAGCCTCTCCAAATGATTTTTGGCTCTACATGGTAAAAAATTAGGCTTTTTTATAGTCTCACTCCTCTGAGTTTTCAAAACAAATGTCTGATCTCCAATGACATTTTATTCATTGATTTCAGCGTTGCTTTTATTTCTTGCAGTTGATAACCCTTATTTTATTTTACTCACCATTATTGTCTTATTTTGAGTCTACCTCATCCCCATGTGCTCCACCATATGCTACACAATTCAACATTAATTCCCTCCAATGTTTCATCATTATTTTAATTATTAACAATCTCTCCATTCTAATTAGTAAAAAATATCTATACATTTTATCTTTTCATCATAAAAACATCTCAAAACACCCTTTTTAAGTTATTATTTAATTGTATCATTATTTTATATGTTAAATTTTTCACTACCACAAATCAATTTCCTCTTTCAAACATAATTACAATATTTTTTTACCTACCCCAAAACCAATAAATGGGTTTGGCTAGTTTTCTATACCTTTTTAAAAAATAGAAATATTTGAAATGATAACACACTCATTAATACTTCTTAAACATCAATTCATTTATTTAATCACACATCTAATAAACATAATTTATGTTTTACTTTAATCTATTTAAAAAAAAATCATTCTTTAACATTTTCTTTCAGCTCCACCCATTGGAATATTTTATTACCATCCATGTAATTATTACAAATGGGAGGCTTTATCCCTTTTAGAGAACACAATAGAGTAATATTGTCATCCTTATCATATTTATCTCTAAAATAGTTATTATTCCAATATTTTTCTTGGGACTCATACCCCAAATATTTTATGTTTCTTTTACTACTCTGAGCATTAGTCATCATAGGGATGACTACTAATTAGAGTATTTCAAGTAACATAGGTGCATGCCCATAAAAGATGGAAGACGAGTGTCAAACAACAAAATGAAATGATAAATATTCAGAATTTGAGATGATGAGGATAAAATTTGTCTATAACTTTCACCGTTGGATAAATATAAAGGATAACACCTAAAATAGTGAATTAATGATTTTCTAAAATTTAATTAAATATTTTTTTCAAATCATAATGCAATTATTTGAAATAATAAAATATTGAGTTTCCCTTATTAGAATTATCTATAACATTCACCTTTTATAATGAATATCATTTGTGTATTTATTTATTTATTATAAAAATTGAATATTTTATAAACCCAATAGGATGGATATGAAATGAAAATGGATGTACACTAATCGTTTGAAAATATATTATGGATATGGAGTTAAAGAGTTCATAAAGTTTTAAATAGAGAATGTATACGAACCTTCACAAATCATTTTAAATGTTTACATTGTTTTTATTAAAGAAAAATTAGTCCTGATGATTTGGGAGAGCATTTTATATGTCAAAAAATAGATCAAAGCTATAAATGTTTGAGTGAATATGGGTAAAAACTAAACATGCACACTTATTGAGATGATACTGCAATTTATGAATCATTTGATATGAATACCAATGTAAATATAGATGAACATCGCATGGAATAAATGGAAAATAAAATTGAAGATGAACTTTTTGATTGTATAAATTTGTTTGAGAAGTTAACAAACTATGATTAGAGACCATTGTTTACAAGTTTTACTAAATTCATAACATTGTCACCTGTATTGAAGTTATGTAATTTCAAAGATAGCAGTGAATGGGGTGACACCAACTTTACAGAACTACTTGGTCTCTGTAATGATTTGATACCAGAAGAAAATGAACTTCCATGTCGAACATATAATTCTAAAATAATTATACTTTCAATGGGAAAGATATCTAAAAAATACATTCTTGTCCACATAGTTGAATATTTTTTCTCAAGGTCCATGGATTGCTCAAAAAAATCCCTAAGTGTGGAACATATCAATATAAGAAAAATGAATCACGTACTTTAAAACATATATGGTAATTTCTTATCATTACATGTTTTATAAGAGTACATGGATGTTAGGAATTCATGATACAGTTGACGCAGAATGAAGATACAATATTTAAATATGGGAACCTACATTATCTAATAGATTATCCTTAGTCAAAGAAAATTGATTACTTGTATCCTAAAATTGGAAAATGAGACAACAAACATTCATCTTGCATTATCTACAGATGAAATAATTCATTTTGGTGTATAGTGTAGAACTCACTATACATGGCCCATCATGTTGGTAAATTATAACTTTCCTCCATGGTTATGCATGAAATAAAAATTCATTATGTTGTTTCTACATATATCTAGACCAAAGAAAACTGGTAATGATATTGATGTCTATTTGGATTGATTGATCGGAGATATGAAATTGATGAGGGATAAATGTGTTAAAATGTATGATTATCATCAAAGTGAAGAATTCACAGTGAGGTCCATGTTGTATGAGATGATAAATGACTTCCCCTCTTACAGAAATTTGTCATGATATATAATTAGAGGAATATTGGAGTGTCCTATTTTTGAAAAACACACTCAATTTTTTTCGGTTAAAACATTCCTCGAAGATTGTGTTTTTAGGACATCAATTGTTTTTACCTCGATGACCTAAATACCGATCCTGGATGACATCATTTGATGGGAATATAAAAAAAGGTACAACACCATCTCCACTAATAGGTGATAAATCATTTGATAAAGTAAAATATATTGAAACTATTTTCAGTAAAAAAATTTAAAAAAAACTTATGAAATAAGGTTGGAAGAAGATATCAATTTTCATTAAATTTACATATTAAAATTGTTTGTATGTCATACATATTATTGATGTCTTGCATATAGAAAAAGTTTATTTTATAGTTTTATTGCAATGTTACTAAATGTTCTTGAAAAAATGAAAGATGGATTCAAGGATATTTTGTAAATGATTGACATGAGGATAACAGAAGAGTTGGCCCTAGTGAGAGATAAAGGGAAGACTTTTATTACTCCAGCAACTTACACTCAATACGGAAAAGAAACATGTCAAATTTCCCTTTACCTTAATAGTGTAAAAGTTATTAAGGGGTATTCATAAAATATAAATAATTTCATGTAAATGACTAATTTGAAGTTAAAAGGAATAAAATCAGATGACTATCTTAGTTTGATGCAATATTTGATGCCTGCTGATTTCTGTTGCATTCTACCAAAAAAATTATGGAATAAATTAACTAGACTCTAATTATTTTTAAAATCCATATATATTAAAGTTATATTCATGATGAGGTTTCAAATCATGAATAATGTGTTTGTAGTCATATTATATGAGTTAGATATGTTCTTCCCACCATCATTCTTTGACAAAATGGTCCACCTGATGGTTTACTTGGTTATAGAGGTTCAACTATGTAGTATTTTCCATTATATATGGATATACACCATCTAAAAATATATGAAAATTCTGAAAGGGTATGTCTAGAATTGAAATTGGCTAGAAGTTTGTATTACAAAACGATATATTGTTGAAGAAGCCATTGAATTTTGTACTAATTACCTATAAGATGTTGTCAAAATCAGTCTCCCAAAGTCTTATCACAGTGAACTCCTTATGGTAAAAGGTATTTCTGAAGGATATGTTGTTACAATTACCTTTGAACAGAGGGAACAATAATACCTTTACATTTTACATAATAGTGGAGATGTTGATCCATAAATTGGATCCCACAAAGAAATTATTAGATATTTAAATCAACCAAGGGCTAAAAAAGGATATAAAAAACTTATAATCAACAGTTTATAGGATGGTTTTGAGATCAAATTTATAAGGAGTAATCTGAAAATATGAATTCAATTACCGAATGACATCAATGGTTAAACATGGAACCAAATAAAAATGTTATATCTTACACTAGTTTGGTAATAAAATGTTATATGTTATGTACAAAACATCATGACAACAATAGTATGATGAAAATAATTTCTTTTATGCTTATGGAGAAAGCGATGCACATATCTGGTTCCAAGGATGGAAATCCAATTTATTCTAATATGTCATATTTTGGCATTATCAAACAGCTATATGATTTAGATTTTACAGTATTTCAAGTGCTAATTTTATGTTACAAATGGGTTAACAATATGAGTGCAGTGAAAGATTATGAAATGGGCTTCTTGAAGTTGAATTTTAGTGTAGAAGGGGGAAAAATATTCATTCATAATGAAATTAGAAGAAGAGAAGGTATTTTATCTCCCAGAACCAACAAACAAGAATTGGTCGATTGTCCTATCAGAGAGTAATTTTTTTTTGGTTAGATGAAAATTCAATCAAGGATGAACCTTTCTTGGGATATCCCAACTAGTTCATGCCATTACCAATGTTGATAATATCTTTTACATTAGAGGAGAACACAATGAGGGGATTTGGATTCTTGATAGAGTAACCAAATCCCTAAAACCCATAAAAAATAATGAGTGTTCAATGATAAGGTAAAAGTGTTTTTAATATATTATGTTTTTCCTCATAATATTATATGTCCCATATTTCATTAAAAAAATATAAATTAAATGTTTGACTACTCATACAGAAAATTTCTTCTACATATAATGATGTTACCAATACCTTGTAAGAACAAACAACAATGAATAAAAACCTTTGGGAAGATGTAAATGTAATGTTACAATATACTATCTATATTTTAATGAAAAATTATATAATAAAACTTTAATTTAATTCTCTGTAGTCATTTTAGATTTCATTTATTTTAGAATATTTCTGTCCATATTTCAAGATTTTCTACACTAGAGCTTCCACAAACATCTTCTCCCTTAAATACTTTTCACCCATTCAGTGTTGAATTTATATCTTTACGTAAAGTTACCTTCCATGAATTTGTAGTAAGAGTAATGACGCTACCTCTAATCAATCATAGAGGTAATATTGATGTCTGAATAGTAGAATCATTGTACATAGAGTTAATGCATTATTTCCTATTTATGTTTAATTTATTTCTTTTTAGTATTAAACACATATTAATTATTTTCATATACTGATGGATTATTTTGTTTGAGTTGGGATGGTCTATCCATATTTCATGTATTCTTGCACCAAAAATTACATAGAATTCTTCTCCCTCAAAACATTTTCACTACTAGAGTGTTTCCATTTATCACTTTCCTTTACGTTCCCTCCACTTCTCAATCACAAAGATAATATTGATGTTTTTAAAGTAAAATCATTTTCCATAGAATTAATATATTGTTTCATATTTATGGTTAATTTATTTATTTATTTTATTTTTAAATAATCATTTTTTCTTATACTAGTGTATTCCTTTGTTTAACCCTACAACTGAGATAATGAAAATAAGGAAATGCATCAAGAATTCATACAACCATCATGAAATGGTGAATTATTACTACTTATTTAATTAATTTTGTTATCATTTTTTACTATTTATATGATAATTTCCTCATAATTTTTATTTAATACTTATTTAGTTTTTTTCACAGATCTTTTGGGAAGTCATATTTTTCTTTAAAAAATACACAACAATCCCCAAAAGAGATAAAATTTCCTTAACTGCCAATGTTATCATGATTTTTCATTTCCTTTCTTTGTCAAACTTCCAACACTACATATTGAGTCAATGTTCCTTATTAATAAACCTTTCTCATTGTTTGAATCCAAAAGAGTAAAAAAAATATCATGTACCCACTATTGTGATTTCTCAAGATATAATGTAAATATGAAATTCCTATACTCTTCTGGTTTTCAATAACAGGAAAGGTTTTTTGACTACGAATATCAAGTAAATGTTCAGTGTTGGAAGTTTGAAAAATAAATGGAATGGAAATCAGGGTAACACTGGAAGTTAGGATTTTTTATGACATTGTGATGTGTAGAAATCAACATCACCTCAATTTGACACACAATGTGACTGATATGGATACAAAAGCTTCTTTTAATTTAAAATTGACAAACATTTTAGTAAAAAATACAACTGACATACTAAAAACTGATAAAAAAATATTCCAATTATTTTTATACTTTAATAAAATGATCCATAAGTCATTTTTGAGGTGTAAGAATCAGCCCCAACTCAATCTGATACACGATGTGTCCGATATGTCTCAAAGTGTCCATTATCACTTTAAAATCAACATTTTATATCAAAATGTTCCACTCACTACCAAGGAAAAATTCTTTGATTTTCTTGATAATTTAGGACCCAAATTCCTAAATCATTTTTTATATATAAGAATCGGTTTCACATCAAACCAATACATGGTTCAATCAGTATGATTTAAAGTGTATATTTCAATTTTAAAATGAAATTTTAGTAAAAAAGACAAGTGATGTACTAAAACTATGAAAAAAAATTCATATTGTTTTTATAATTTAGTAAAATTATCCATATTTCATTTGGGACATGTATGAATCCCCCTCACCACAATCTGACACACTGTGTGACCAGTATGACTCCAAGTGTGCATTTATTTAAAATTGACATTAATTTTAGTAAAAAGCATAATTAACATACTCAAAACTGATCAAATGCATTCATATTATTTTAATAATTTAGGTAAATGGTCCATAAGTAATTTGTGACATGTAGGAATTAGCCACACCGCAATTTGATATATGATATGTCCGGTATGACTCAATGTGTCTGTTATCCATTTAAAATTGAAATTTTAGTTCAAAAAGTGCAACTCACTGAAAACCAAGAAATTATACTTAGATTGTATTGATAATTTTGGACATCAGTTAATAATTCATTTTTGACATGTAGGAATTAGTCTCATATCAAACCGACACATGATGTGATTGATATTAGTCAATGTACATGTTTCTATTTTTAAATGATATTTCAGTAAAAAATTCATGTTACGTACTCAAAAAGAAGAAAAAAATTTAAATTATTTTAATAATTTAGGAAAATTACCTATAATTCATTTGAGATATTTTGGAATTATTTTAACCTCAATACGATATATAGTGTAACTATGTATTTTTGTTTAAAATTGTAATCAATTTTAGTAAAAAGGACAACTGACCTACTCAAAAGTGAGAAAAACATTTATATTATTTTTATACTTTAGAAAAATGATCCATAATTAATTTGGTAAATTTATGAATAATCCTCACCTCAATCCATTTCATGGTGTAAACAATATGATTCAAAGTTCTCATTACCAGTTTAAAATCGACATTTTAGTTCAAAAAGTGTCACTCAATGAAATATGTGCAAACATGCTCGTATTTTCATAGTATTTTAGGAAATCAATTTAGATATAATTTTTGGAGTTTATGAATTAGTCTTACATAAACTGATACATGATATGATCGGTATGAGTCAAAGTGTTTGTTTTCAGTTTAAAATTTTTATTTTAGTAAAAAAGACATGTGACATTCTCAAAACCAATAAAAAACATTCTAATTGTTTTAAAACATTATAAAAACTATCCATAAGTCATTTGGGATGTGTAGGAATTAGCCTCACCTGAATCTAGTGCATAATGTGATCGGTATGACTCCAAGTGTGTCTTTTTATTTAAAATGTACATCAAATTCAGTAAAAAGAAAAATTAACCTACTTAAAACCAATAAAAATCATTCATATTGTTCTGATACTTTAGTAAAATGATCAATAAGTATTTTGGTTTTTATAAGAATCAACCGTACCATAATTCGACGCACGGTCTGATCAGTATGACTTAATGTGACCATTATCAATTTAAAATCGATATTTTAGTTCAAAAAAGTGTCACTCATTGGAAACCAAGAAAACACACTTCGACTATATTGATAATTTTATAAATAAGTTCATAATTCATTTTTAATGTGTATGAATCAGTCTCATGTAAAACTGATACACAATGTGATTGATATGATTCAATGTGCGTGTCTCCAATTTTAAAATAAATTTTAGTAAAAAAGACAAGTAACGTACTTAAAACCAAGAAAACACATTTATATTGTTTTTATAATTTAGAAAAATGACCCATAAGTCATTTTAGATGCATAGAAACAAACATCACTTAAATATTATGTACAATGTGATCGGTATGACTCAAAGTACATATTTTCAATATATAATTGTAATTTTAGTTTAAAATGTGCATCGCATCGCCAAAACTGAGAAAACGGGCCAGGATATTTTTCTCATAATTATATATTCTATTACATAATTAATTTCCTTATAATTTTTATTTTATACTTATTTAGATAATTTTATTAGAGATAATTCATGAAGATGAACAATAAATTCTATGACGTGCAAGAATTAATTGTAAATCAATCAGATTCACAATGCTCCTGGCATGACTCAAAGTTTAGTTTAAAATTAAAACTTTTTGTTAATTTATTTTTTTATATTATTTATAATTTTTTTCTTATTCAGGTGTGTTTTTTTTTCTTAATAAGGGGTTAGGATCAAAATATAAAGGAACTTTGATGTTTTTGAATATATTTAATAATATGTACTTATGTAATTGTATAAACCAATGTTTTAAATGTCTATAATATAGTGTTTTTTTATACTTGGGTTGTAAATTTTATTTTATTTAAATTACTTAATAGTACTTGATTTGGATGATTTTATGGTGTTGTTGGTGCTTTGATGTGCTGTTACATTACACTACAACATGACCCTTTATTAGAACTTTTAGAAGCACTGATAGAGATCTACTTTATCGATGCGAAATAAAAATACAGATAATGGACGTATTTATCAGTTATTTTTTAGCACTGATAAAAAAATAGGGATTTTAATCTCGCTCTGGTAGTTAGCGTGTCTCTTGTGCTGATAAAGGATATTTTCCATGCTATTAAAAGACTATTTTTTAGTAGTGAATTGCAAGTTTAAATGAAAGTTACATTGAGTATAGACCTATGATTGAGACATTGTTGAGAATACATTGTGGTCATGGTGTATTTGTTTTAAATAAGTATCAAAGGAATTAAGTGAAACTATTTGATTTCAATATGGATAAATAATAACTTATATAAAAATCTATTTCCTAGGAAAGGTATTATTATGTGTAGAGAATTTCAGACATTATATGAGGTTTATAGATTCACATTAAGGCATGGAGGTTTTGAAAGGAGATACCACCATTGATTTTGTGGAAAAGAAGTTAAAATAAAAAGGAAGTTATACCATTAGATTCAAAGATGATTAGTCACATTCAAAGGTCACAGGTGATGTGATTTACTATCATTATTTAAATGGACAAGAATGAGGAAGTAGGAGGAATATACTAAGAGATGATTGGAAGTAATTAATTGTGATGACCGTTGAGATGTAATTATTATTCATGAAATTTTACAAGGATTTATATACAATTTAAAATAGTTTGTAAAGGGTTAAATAGATATCCACTTATACATCCTTTAAAGCTATTATTGAAGGAGTTAAAAGAGTTCTCCAAATGGGATATTGAAGAGGTGAAGCCCAGGAAAATCCATCCAAGATATGATGTTCATAGAAGCTATTTTTATCCATGTTTAAGAAAACATGGTTGATGCTTGGAAGTGTTGGATAATCATGAAGATCAATTGAATCAGTTCTAGTGTTATTTGAATAATTTTATAATTTCAAGGTTTGAACTCAAAAAAATGGAAAAGTTTTTAAGAAAACAATATTTATTAGATTCACATGATATTTGAGCTGACCGTAGGAGATTATATATATTAAGAACTAAATAATGGAAAATGAATGATCCATATATGATGTTTCCTATGAACATGTGATATTTTCTATCCCATATGAATTTTCCAGAATCACATAAGATATTTGATATTGCATAAGATATTTTAATTTTTCATAAAAATTTCTATTACACATAATATATTTTATACACATAGAAGATATTATACATGAAATATTTTTATGATTGAAGCCTATATTATATTTTGGTTCTACATAAGACATTTAATCTATACATATTATGTTTTGGTTCCAATTAATAAATTCAATCTATGTTTATGATATTGTGTCTGGATGTAGTATATTTGAGATATTTGTATAATATATATCTTCATATGATATTGTAATTTGGGAAAAACCCATGAAAGTTTGAATTTCAGAATTATTTATTCTAAAAAATTAGATAAAAAATAAGATGATTCTTGTGGAATATACTTCATAGATCAAATATTGTGATTAATTAAATGATATTGATTCTTTCTAAGATCAAAGTAGAAGCCAGCCGAGGTAGAAGCGGTTCTGAGATGAGTTCCACGCCATAGAAAAAGATGACATATCATAGTGTATGTGTTCATGCACATATAGATAAGAAATATAAATGAATTAAGATTACATATTTAATAGATAATTTAATTTGAGATGAAAACTATAATATTTACAAATATCATATGGGATAAAATAAGGCTGAATAATTAATAAGACTAAAGAAGAAGAATCATTGACTGATAAGTAATTTTCTTATTAAGATAGTCCACCTTATAAGGGGTAAGGGAAAACCCAAAAGAATTCAAAGTCAGAAAGATAAAATTAAGCCCCACAATCCAATGTCAAAATACCAAAAACAATCCTATTAAAATCTTCAACGAAGGGCCCCTCCCCAGCATCCAAATAATTAAGATGAGCTTCCACCTTCTCATAGTTTCTTGGATAGATACCCCGTGTATGAACGCATGAGCACAATACCGATAGAAAGTGACATAACCTCTCAAAATTCCAATTTCTCATAGCCATGATATGTGAAAGCTCCTATCTCTGATAATATTATGGAGCCATCCTTTGAGGAGAACCAGATGCATTGACCCATAGACCGCTGACCGAAGCGCCAAAAAACAAACAGACCAACAGAAAGACCATTCCATAGATTCACAAATTCAACCAACAAAAAATAATTCCACAAATTCAAAAATCTATACAACATGCTGAAAAACCTTCACAGCATAAAATTCACTGCAATCAACTTGCTTCTCCACCATTAAGCCATCAAAAAATAAATTCCTTCTTCAACTTCTCAAATGAAATGAAAAAAATAAAAAACATTACTAAATTCATTACCAGAAAACAAAATCACCACTGACATCTAATGCCCATCCGCCAGAACTACCACTGAAGAACCCCACCACCATCGACAGTCCTCCTCCAGTAGCAAAAACATAGAAAAACATGAACAGTATCGAAAACCAAGGTCGCGACACCAAACCACTATCACCCAGGATCGAGAGGCCCTACACTGAACCGAGGAATCATCCTTGATGAGGGATCTGAGCTGATCTGAACTAGAAATGCCACCCTGAGCATGGATCTGGTCATATTTGAACTAAAAAATCCACCTCTGGAGTCCAAAATGTGCTAACCACTAAGAGGGGAAGAATCCGACATAGAGGGGCTGGGAACACCGACGAACAAGACACCGAAAAACTCTCAAGCTCCAAGATGGGCCACCTACGTCGTGATGATCATCAAGCACCCACCAATAAAAATAAAAAGAAAAGTGATAGGGGCTGAGGGAAGGGGGAGGTGTCAGCAGTGAAAGATCCATCACCACCTCCCCCCTCCTAGAAGAAACCGAAGGGTACCCTATAGCACGAGAGAGGGGGATGCACCACCATTACAAGGATTGAAGAAGAAGGATCATTAATTACCGAGATTTCAGAAACCTGAATACAAGAAATTATGGAAATTGGATGATCAATATTAAAAAGGTGTTTTGAATATATAATTCAATATGATGAAAGAAAAATATTAGATTCTAAATTATGTACTTCTTGAAAACATATCCTGATAGTTGAAGGAACGGAATGAAGAAGATATACTATTCCAACTGCAAACTTGAAGTATCAAATGAAGGAAGATATTGAGATATCCAATGATATTTCATGTGCAATTAAGAAGAAGAAGAAAAATACTAGAATCAGTATGCACTTTATTATGCTATGAAGTTAGACTATGGTGTTCAAGTGTTCAACAAAATGATTATTTTAGGCACTGAATATTAAGAGAAAGAAGATAGGATCATTTGGACTTTTCTAATGCAGATCATATCCAGGCTGATGAATTAAGGGATTCAACCTGTAGCCTTAATATTATACAAAATCTTGAGGAATACTGAGGTAAGCTATTTGATTATTGCAGGTTAGTAATAAGATAATCCATATTATATAAGAGGGACACCCAAGTTCCATTATTGATCCACTTTATAAGGAGTAGGATGAAACCTATATTCTATTGATATTTTAGAATAAATATTTATTTATTGTATTATACCTACTCAGTGATAGGATAATGAGTCAAAGGACATACCATTTTTAATTATTCTTTTGATAACAAGAAGGAACTTGTATGCCTGAGATAATAACCATGAATCACTAGGGACACAATCATCCTTAAAAGGAGGACAACCTCTTCAAAAAATACTTTTGTAATATTGTGTTTCTTTCCTTTTCTATATTTATATACCGATAAAAGTACATAGAGAGAAATAAAGATTTTATCATTGAATAAGTGAATAAGGGATAAAGGGATAAAATTTAAAATTGGTTTAAAAGTATATCAACACCGATCCACCCCCTTAAGGTGCTGGCCACATACCTACATGATCCTAAAAAATGGTATCATATCTAGACACACCTTTGTTGGATTCTCATACTTGAAGTTTTTTTAATATTTAATTTTCTATTTTCAGAAGTCTTGATGAATTTAATATTTGAATAATCCAATGAATTTTTTAAAGAAATCATAGAAGATGCATCTATCACGACAATTAGAAATGGGAATAATGGGGATGTAAATAGGTTTAGAAAAATCATCCTCAAATAATGAGGGATATATACCATTTTTGGGTAATCAAAGTGGAATTATTTCTATTAAATATGTTAATAAACTTCATCTTAAATAAGTTTATGATGAAAATATAATAATCATGATAAAAGAGGAAAAAATCAGCTTCCTCATAAAACAACCCTGATAAATAAAAACTAGGGTTTTATGAAGAAGAACTGGTGATGAAATTAACTATTGAGGATATAAAAAAACCTTCTACCCCATGTAGTACATTGTTTCTATAAGAATATGGGATAATAAAAATTTTGTATCAAAATTTTCCTTTAAATGAAACAATCACTAGTGAAAGTGATCACATGATTGCTGGTTTCTTTTATAATTTATTTTATTCAATAAGTGATTCATGGAAAAAATCATCACATGTAAAGTATCACTGTTATTTATGGTTTATTAAAAAAATATATTGTAAAAGGTCACAAATCTTGAAGATGAATCTGAAAACATGGAGAATGTTTTTAAATATATTGTGGATAAATTTTAATCTCTCCAAATAAGTAAGATCCATAAATATAATAATCACGGGTCTTGAGTAAAAAGGGATCTATTTTAAAAAATGAATGGATTACTACAATTCAAGAAAAATAATAAGCCAAGAAAAGAATTTCAGAAAAGACCCATACATTAAAATAAGTTTATCTTATTAAAAATTCTCAACTAGAGGAAAATAAAAAGAGGATTAAAGATCTTGATGATCCACTCTGAGAAAAGAGAAAAATTTATGAAGATTAAGTTTAAGATAAGGGATAGGCTTATGAAGAAAAATTTAAAATAGTAGAGGATGAGAAAATAAGTCTCAATATGAAGTGCATATAGATTATAATTAAATTGAAGAATCATTGGTAAAAATACCTCCATATAGTGGTAAATAAATCTTGTGATTATCTAATGATTATTATAAAGTATCCACATTAAGAAAATATAACATACATCTCAAAAGTCTATGTTTGTGTTAGATCTAATTTTGGAAAGTGTGTAGATTTAAATTTGTAATATATACAATGATGAGTGAATAAATGTGAATAGGAACCTTTTTAATTTCAAGGGTATATAGAATAGTTTTTATAAGCAATAGTTCCCTAAATATATCCTGAAAATCTAATTTAATTACTAAAAAACAACAAGATACTAGTCCTAAAAAATCCAGAAAACATGTAGTTCAAAGAATAAAACCAATGTTTTTTTGTTATTATTTTTTATAAAATATATTTGGGAATATGAAATTTGTATTTTTTCATAATTTTTAATCCAATTAAATTAAAAATAGATCCTACAACAAGGGATATAAATAATATGATGACACAACATCCACAGGTGATAGGGAATAATTTGTATACTCCAAAAAATATAAAAAATACTAAAATTTATATAGTATGGGATTTGGATGTCATCACAGGAATGAAAAATTCACATCAAACATAACTAAGTGCATGTTTAAATAAAATGGGAAAGAAAGGACATATAAACTGTCACGACCCGTCCTCGGGGCCCGTACCGTGACTACCCCAAGCCCGCCTTCCATAGTCCAGGGGTTGGCGACTAGCACCAAAGGCGTAAATCCCGATAACAGGGAAGGAATTGCCTTTATAAAATAAAACAAGCACCACAGAGTAAGCAAGCGAAAAAAGTAAACACTAAGTACAAGAGAAGTGCTGAAAAAGTAAATGGGCCAGAATATAAACCCGAAAGAAAGTTTAACTACAAATGAAAGAAAGTACAATAGAAAAAGGCAACAGCTGGAAGAAGGAAGCAGCTCCTGGGTCGTCCTCCTCGGGTCCTACCTGAAGGGTAGGTACAGATAGAACAGCTCCTGGATCATCCGCCACGGATCCTACATGAAGGGTAGGTACAGATAGCCTCCTCAACGCTCTCGCCCGACAACCACCTCTGTGTGTCGTCTCTCCGTGAAGTCCCCCTCCAGATACTGTATCGTCATGTAGTCCACCTCCGGGTACTGACTCGTCGTGTAGTCCACCTTCGGGTACCGTCCAGTCCTCGAACACTCGGCCTCTGTCAGCACTGCCCGTCGTCTGCAACCAACACAACGAGGTGCGGGCATAACCTGTGCAAGGGTGAGTATAACGATACTCAGTAGGGACCCCGAGACCCTCAAGGTCTCACTAAAACCAACAAGGATAACCACAAAGAAGATCTCAACAGATAACCTCTACTTAGGTATATGCCCATACATATACCTAAGTTATCAAGTAACCCATCTCAATCACGAGGTAACACAAAGATTATGAAATCAACGGATAACCACTACCCAGGTATATGCCCATACATATACCTAAGTTATCAAGTGACCCATCTCAATCATGAGGTAAACACAAAGGTCAAAAGTCTCATCTCAAACTAGGATTTTCATTTTCGAAACCGTAACTACTGAAGAGCTCCGTCTCTGGAGTGTACAGTGGTCATGTCACGACTCCGAGGTACTGCTCACTAACCTAATACTACTGAGGTACTCCTCCTGTCGAGTACCGCAGGTCAGCCACCCAGACACAGTAGTGCTTCCCGCCGAGGTATGTCACCCAAACATAGTAGTGAACACCCCCTAGTAGTCGGCTGAGGTACTCTCCGGACGAGTACCGCGGGTCTGCACTGTCACACAGGTAGTGCTCCATCCACCATGGGTCTGCACCTCACAAAGTAGTGCTCCATCCACTGGGCTAGTCGACTCACTCCAAGTCGAGTCGGTCAAGCAGTCGTCAGGTCTCATCCAGCTACATGGTCTCCGTACTCCGTACGCTCGTCTCTGGGAGGGTCCTCTCCACGAGCTACTAGTCGATACTCCAAGTATCTCAAAGTCTCACAAAGAATTATCTCAAGGACCGCCTCGTCATAGGGGTCTCAACGCAACAGATGACGCGTCAATCGGACGCCCGGTCTGTGAGTTATTAGCCTTTTCGTCCCAGGGGCTCGGTTGGTTTCGCATGCGAACCAACCCGACCGTATCTCAACTGTACCCTGAACTCTCATAGGGTATACTCATTGGGACCGTTTCTCAACGTGATCAACAACGCCGCTGACGGTTCGTCAAATGGACATCCGGTCTGAATGATATCATCTTTTCTGTTCCAAGGGCCCGGTTGGATTTCAGGTGCAATCCAACTCGGCCACTATCCAACAACAACCAAAACTCAGGAGAAGTATGCCAAAATTTCCATCCCATCAAGAGGAAATCATTGAGATAGACGGTGCGTCAATCGGACACCCGGTCTGTGAGTTATTGCCTTTTTCGTTCCAGGGGCCCGGTTGGTTTTGTGAGCGAACCAACCCGACCGCACTCCGAAGGCATCCAAACCTCGAGCGGAGTAAGCCAAAAGATTTGTCTCACTAAGAGGAATCCAACATAGTCTACGACACGTCAATCGGACGTCCGGAGCTCAAGTTACGAGCGTTTTCGCTCCGAGGGCCCGGTTGGTTTCGCGTACGAACCAACCCGGCCAAACCCAAAGTTCTCCAAAACCTTGAGTGTAATATACCGAACCGACCGCCTCGGTCCAAGGATCGCGTTTCCATGGACGGTGCATCAATCGGAGGTCTACAGCTCAAGATATGAGCATTTGACCGAAAGTGGTCTGAAAACGGGGGTCTGGGGCCGGGCCGACCCGACCCGACCCCCCCTGGGTCGGCCGCACCGGGTCAACCCGACCCGGGTCCGACCGGGCTGGGCCCGACCCAGCCTGACCGGCCGGCCGCGGCTCGGCCAGCGTGGCCGAGCCGATTCACGGAGCGGGGTGCGCGACTCCCCCGCCCGCCGCTAATCGAGGCCGGCGGCGGATCCGCCATCCACCAACCCTCCGGCGGCGCACCGCCACTGCCGGTCGCCGGTGCCGCCGCGCCGGCGTGGCGCGCCGCCTCCGCCTTCCGCGGACCACCGGACGCGCTTCGTTGGTCCGTTCCTCCTGCCGTCTTCGCCTATGGTCCCCCCGGGACCCCACCTTCACTGCGAAGGGATTCAAACGCCAAAACGGCCTGCTTCGTCATCACCCATCAATCCGCATGTCAAACAAAAAGCGTCGTCTTTTTAGTTTTCCAGCGCGACCCGATGGCGCCGCGCCCCTTCGCCGCGGCCCGACTCCGACCGTGGTTCTTTGGTTTTCTTCAACGCGGCGCGACGACGTCGCGTTCTTAAACTTCCTTCCATGATGTGGCGTGACAGCGTCACGCAATACTTGCCGTGTGATTCCCGCGTGGTGCGATGACACCTCGCCATTCCGTTCCATCCACAAAGAATCAAACATGAACATAGGAGGGGGGTTCGACCGTGTTTTTGCGTTCCCCCCCCCCTCTCGTTAAATGGTATCATCTAGTCGAAAATCCATGATAATAGATAAACTAGATTCATGAACGGAAAATAAATAAATAAAATAATCCCCTACCTCGGTTCAGGAACAGTGTTCGTCAACGAGCCGCGGAAGATGAGCGTCGTGGAGGTCAGGCGTCGCGGGAAAAGGAACATCGACGTCGCGAAGCGAGGATTCGAAGTCGTTGACGACGATTTTGTCACGAAAAACCATCACAGAAGAGACGATGCGGAAGAAGAACATCGCATCGCGGATACGGCGTCGCGGAAGAACCGTGTTCTTCGGCGGAGAATTTCTTCATTGAAGAACGGTGTTCTTCGCATTCTTCGTCGATGTTGAAGAAGAAGAAGACCGCTTCCCCAATCCTCTCAAGGTTGCAAAACTCTAACAATAATAAAACAAGACCAAGTCTTATTTTATTAACACAACCTAACCATTTGAATTTCAAGAGTTTAAAAATTCAAAACCCACATTTAACTCACTTAAGTTATTAACATAAGATGTTATAAAATTAATGAGGTGATAAGTTAACAAAATGTAAATGGGGGGTTTAGAGGGGTTAGGAAAGTGAGGGGTTAAGAGGGTTAGGGAGTTTAAGGAATTTGAAAGGTGGGGGTTCGTGTGCGCCCCACCCTTTCAAATATCCACACATGGAAAGTTGGATGGATGTGGGCCCACCACCAACTTCCCATGGGAGAAGTTAACCACATAACATGAAATAAAATTGATTCAACAATTTTATTCACTTTTTTTAATTAATCCCCAAAAATTAACTTCTTCTCCCGCACAAACGCAACTACGGTAAAGGTTCCCTTAAGCGATTACTGGCATTGCGAGTTCATTGGTGCCATCAGATTTCAATTCCGAGCACCAGTTCAAAAGATAGGAAAACCCGCTCGTTCGTTCACTGAACGTACCCGAGCCAAACTTCGGAAATTGATTCCGAGCACTCCGGGCCTCGGAATCAAGTGCCGTCAGAAACTGCGTTCATGTAAAACTCCAAAGAAAATTAAGAAAAAAATTTCCTGGAAATTTCCAGGTCTTTACATTACTCCCACCTCAAGGCTTTACGTCCCCGTAAAGCTTCAACACAAACTAGGGTCACAAAAGCGGTACAGAGCACACATCTGAGCCTTCCGCTCCCATGTGCTCACCCGGAGGTTTCCGTACTGCCAGAGAAAGTGCACCCGAGGAATCGATCACCCTCGTAGGATCTGCTCCTGTCGATCCTTGATCCCCACTAGAACCTCCATGGAAAACACCTCATCGCCATCGTCCATCTCCTCATGGTCAAGGATATGCGAAGGGTCGAGCACATATCTCTTCAGTTGAGATATGTGGAAGTCGTCGTGCACCTGGTGCAACTGAGGTGGATGGGTCAAGTGGTAAACCACCTCGCCTACCCAGCTGTGGACCTAGAAAGGTCCTTTGAACCTCAGAGTTTACGCGCCGCCTTGGACACAACTCCGTAAAATTCGTCGAGGTGAGACCCGTATAAGGACGTGATCGTCATCCTCGAACTCTAGAGGTCTCCAATTCCTATTAGAACTGGAACTCGAAACAACTACCGCCACGAGGGTAAGGTTGGCCGACTCAAGAGTGATCGGTCTCACCATTCTGTGAAAGTTTTTAACTTGTGCTCCCCAGGGTTTCCTTTTCGCCGACCATGGAAAACCCATCCTGACGTTTGCCTAAAACCGTCAATTTGAGTATGAACAGTTATTTCCCATTCCATACTCAAACTAACGTCGTAAGGCCTCGACGCTGCCACCAAGAGATTTCCAACTGGAACTCTCACCTCGAGGGTCTGACCACATCGTCGGCGTAAGTGTGATTATCGAGTCTCCTCCCAAGGTATCTCTAGACGTGAGGGTCAAGTCCATGGCTTACCGAAAACTCTAGGTCTGGAACAAGATTTGTGAAAGCAAGGAATGATTCATATTGACGTCCGTTACTACAGCAGCTAGTAGTGGACATAGACTATCCCTTGAATCATTTCTAGAGCCATTGGGTCACACTCCTTGACCGCATGCAGCCGCACTCTTCCTCCGCCCTCCATCTCCCTGAGCCTGGTGGGAATAACTAAGGCGGGTGGTTGTACCATGTTAGGATGTACACCACCTCATGCTGCTCTCCTAGCTCCGCCTCTACGTCTGCTGCTTCCTAGAATCATCTTTCCTTTAAGCTTCCTATTCTTTAACATTTAACATGCTCGAGTCACTAAGACTGAAGCCGGTTTCCTGTTTCTTACTGCATTGTGCAGTCTTCATCCGCTCCTGGATGATCTGCACCTGCTTTGCCTATGATCTGAAAGAGCTGCTAAAATTTATCTTTTGCCAAAAAGAGAAACTCGGTCTCATCCCCTGGATGAACCATGCCCATTGCCTAATACAGTCAATCCTGACATGAATGATGCATTCATGCCATGGATGACGTCGTAAGGCCTCGACGTAACTACTATGAGATCCAACTGTCACTCTCGCCTCCAAGGGTCGAGTTACACTGTCGGCATCAGTGTGAGGTCACTGGGTCTCCTCTAGTAGAAATCTAGAAAGTGAGGGTCAAGTCAACAGTTTTAACCGGGACCACTCAGTATCAACCAAACAAAAGGACAGGAAAGCAAAAAAAGATAAGTGTCTTTTTAATATTGCAGCTCATAGTACAAAGACACGAATAAAAAATCAACATGGAACTATAAGTACAAGGGCCGTATCCACTAGTTCCGCTCCGGTCCACCTGCTCCCGGAGCTCTACTGCCTTGGTGGCTCCTCCAACACCTACGGATCAACTGTACGAGGAGTCAGACAGTCACGTGCCAGGTGACCCTTCCCACCGCATGAGTAACACTGTCTGTTTCTGGCACGCCTAGCTCTAACCCCACCTCAGGTGCCCCGCACCACCGGTCCTAAAACCCGAGATCGTCCAACTACTGGTCTGGTCCTCCTGGACTTCTGCATCATTTGTCTACTACCCACAGACGACTCGGCTACTGATCGAAAAACACGCGGCAAAGGCAGAAGCTCCTATACACACTCAGGGTGTAGAGCTACTGGCACAAACTCCACCCTGAAGAAGGTCTCGAAGTCTTCCCATGCGAAGGTCATCCCGTCGCAAAACTGAAACAAGTGGCTCCACCACCTGCCTGCTGCTGCCTGAAGGAGGCTGGCAGCAAAGATCACCATGAAGTCTGCTGGAATCCCCACTAGCCTAAAGACTCTAACCACAGCCTCCAGCCAATCCTCAGCCACCTAAGGGTCCATCTCTCCCCGGAACCTGGGTGGCCTTTGGCGCTGGAACTCGTGCAGCGCGCTCAAGCGACGTGCACCCTCTTCTGCTGGGGATGGTGGCATCGGTGGCCCAACAGGTAGTAGTACCGCTGGTGCCTCTGCTAGTGCCTCAACTAGAAAAGGGCCCGGTACTGAATCCTTATCGCTCGACAGGATGTCAGTACGCACATCCCTCTGGGCTCTAGCTGGTCGTCCGAGAAAAGGAATCCTGAAAGAAACAATGTTACACGGTCAAACGATTATACCTGGTGAGCTGACCTGGTTTGAGCTGACATTCAAAAACTTCTGGAAACACACACGCAATCAGTGTTTTCATGCACAAAGTCGGAAATCAGTTGTCAGGGTCCTGGTGTATGGATACGTCGGCCGCCCGCACCAACACTGGACTCCCTGAACTAAAAACCACACTCGGTACTCTTAACACTATTGCTTCATAGAAAGAAAATATCAGAGTTATAAGTTCTACGGTAGAACCTCCCTCTGATACCAATTTGTCATGACCCGTCCTCGGGGCCCATGCCGTGACTACCCCAAGCCCGCCTTCCATAAGCCAGGGGCTGGCGACTAGCACCAAAGGCGTAAATCCCGATAACTGGGAAGACATTTCCTTTATAAAAGAAAACAAGCACCACAGAATAAGCAAGCGGAAAAAGTAAACACTAAGTACAAGAGAAGTGCTGAAAAGTAAATTGGCCAGAATACAAACCCAAAAGAAAGTACAACTACAACTGAACGAATGTACAACAGAAAAAGGAAACAGCTGGAAGAAGGAAGTAGCTCCTGGGTCGTCCTCCTCGGGTCCTACCTGAAGGGTAGGTACAGATAGCGCAGCTCCTGGATCGTCCGCCACGGATCCTACCTGAAGGGTAGGTACAGATAGCCTCCTCAACGCTCTCACCCGACAACCACCTCCGTGTGTCGTCTCGCCGTGAAGTCCCCCTCCAAATACTGTCTTGTCATGTAGTCCACCTCCGGGTACTGACTTGTCGTGTAGTCCACCTCCGGGTACCGTCCAGTCCTCGAACACTCGGCCTCTGTCAGCACTGTCCGTCGTCTGCAACCAACACAACGAGGTGCGGGCATAGCCCGTGCAGGGGTGAGTATAACGATACTCAGTAGGGACCCCAAGACCCTAAAGGTCTCACTAAAACCAACAAGGATAACCACAAAGAAGATCTCAATAGATAACCTCTACTTAGGTATATTCCCATACATGTAACTAAGTTATCAAGTAACACATCTCAATCATGAGGTAACACAATGATTATGAAATAAACGGATAACCACTACCCAGGTATATGTCCATACATATACCTATGTTATCAAGTGACCCGTCTCGATCATGAGGTAAACACAAAGGTCAAAAGTCTCAGCTCAAACCAGGATTTTCATTATCGAAAACGTAACTGCTGAAGAGCTCTGTCTCTGGAGTGTACAGTGGTCCTGTCACGACTCCGAGGTACTGCTCACTAACCTAAGACAGATGAGGTACTCCTCCTGTAAAGTACCGTGGGTCAGCCACCCAGACACAGTAGTGCTTCCCGCCGAGGTATGTATAGCATCTCGTCTTTTTATAACATAACTTTCATTACATTACACGGAATTGAGGATCTTTAAGGTTTAGTGTCTTAGAAACAAGGAACATAATACATGAAACAAAAAAAACATTCCTATTAAACACTTGAAAGGCTTCTCCTCATGTTCACCCTAGGCTCATTACTGCATCTCATAACCTGGGGACATACATCAATAGGAATGGTGAGCAGAAGGCCCAGCAAGGGAAACAAGTGAAACATTTTACATATGAACTTGAGATACATCAATAAAGTCATGAAAAGAACTTTAAGGCATGAAAATGAAATCATGAGGCATATCATAATAAAAATAAAACTTTTTCATAACTTGAAGATGTGGCTACATCATTTAACATAGACAATCATGAACATATCACCAAGGTCCATCCCCAAGGTGTCATTTGAAAATTACCAAGTTTATTCACCAAGGTATCGTGAAAATTGTAATCTCTAGTGGTTACATCATTACCCAATGCATTGGAGAGAAATCAGGGCACACCCTTATATTTACCTTTATTATCATGTGATCCACATATATAATCATCAAACAATTCATAAATAACCCATATAGCATAAAATAAATGGGTTTCATTTCATAATCATAACGTTTTAAAAACTGCTTTAAAGACATGATCTTTACATCACTTTAAAACCCACAGAAAAGGAAGGTGGGTCTCATGTATGTAAATCACAGAATTTAAAATAGAACATTTTGGTATATATGTGAATACCAATTTAGAAGAAAGAGCTTTGAGTATTCACTTAATAATATAAAATAACTTTAGAAAAAGAGAGAGACATTTTGAGACAGAAATTCTTTAGCATAACGGCTATGTTACGAGGTTTTAAAAGACATTAAAAAGAGAGGTCAAATGGGTCAAACATTCATAAATGACACATAAAATAGTAGATGGACAGAATAAGAAGGATACATGATCATGGTAATGAAATTTCAAGGACATACCATTTGAAATGAAAAACATGGAAGGAAGACAAAAATTAGATTTCTCTTATGAAAGTTCGGCAGCCTAACGGCGTTACTTAAACTTCAACAAAAATGATTTGAAAAGATCAAATAGGGTCTCTCATCATGTGAACATAATATTTCAGTATGATATATATATAGATAATTCCCCAACATAACAAAAAGAAACTTGAAATAATTGACATGAAAGTAGAACTTCAAAACGAGAAGGGTGAAGAACCACTTAAAAATTCGGCAGCCTAACGACGCCACTTAAAACTTCAAAATAATGAATTGAAGAGATAAAATGGGGTATCTCATCATATGAACATAAGAGTCCAGTATGATAGATATAGAGATCATACCCCAACATAACAAAAAGTAACTTGAAAGAATTGACATGAAAGTAGAACTTCAAAACGAGAAGGGTGAAGAACCACTTAAAAATTCGGCAGCCTAACGGCGCCACTTAAAACTTCAAAATACTGAATTGAAGAGATCAAATGGGGTTTCTAATCATATGAACATAAGAGTCCAGTATGATAGATATAGAGATCATACCCCATCATAACAAAAATGAACTTGAAAGAATTGACATGAAAGTAGAACTTCAAAACGAGAAGGGTGAAGAACCACTTAAAAATTCGGTAGCCTAACGGCGCCACTTAAAACTTCAAAATACTGAATTGAAGAGATAAAATGGGGTCTCTCATCATATGAACATAAGATTCCTGTATGATAGATATAGAGATCATACCCCAACATAACAAAAAGGAATTTGAAAGAATTGACATGAAAGTAGAACTTCAAAACGAGAAGGGTGAAGAACCACTTAAAAATTCGGCTGCCTAACGGCGCCACTTAAAACTTCGAAATACTGAATTGAAGAGATAAAATGGGGTCTCTAATCATATGATCATAAAAGATAAGTATGATAAATTTAGATATCATATCCCAACATAATAAAAAGGAACTTGAAATACTTAAATGAAAATAGATCTTGAAAAATGAGAAGGGAGAAAGAATCTGTTACAAAACTTTTGGCATTCTAACAACGCCACTTAAAACTTCATAAAAAGAAATAATGAGAGAAAGAGGGGATATCTAATTATATGAACATGAAAAGGGAAGTAAGAGGAGTATAAAATAATTTCATCCAACATAAGAACATGGAGCATAAAAGGAATGACATAAAAGAGATTACTTGAAATGAAAGAGAGAGGTCGGATCCCTTACCTTAAAACGTAACTCTTAAAACTCAAAGGTTTGGACCTTGAGGGCTTGGGGGTACATTGGGAGGACTTCTTGGGAGGTAAGGAGATCAGAACTTCGTTGGGGGTGAGTGGGGAGTCGAATGGATGAGAGGATAGCTTGGTATTTATAGGGAAAGTGAGGGGACAAGGCATTAATGGCCAAAGGACACCTCATTAGTGGTTTTGGCAAAACCATGGGCTTTTCCATGGTATTTGCCCATGATATTGGCCACTTGGGACACCTCATACCTTATCTTACTATTCATAATTCGACCATATTGAATATATACTTAATACATCATTTAATGATGTCATTAAACACCCGTAACTTAAAAACTATATTTTCACTATTCATCGAAAATTCAACTTTCTCAGAATAATCCCAAAATTTCACCTTAACCAAATATCAATGCTCTGATTTCAAAAATGAAATCCATTTTATAAAAATAATTTTCTAAATATTTTTAATTTAATTTTTAAATAAAAACACTATTCATCAAAAAGTCTTTTTTTTAGAAAAATCTCCAAAAATTACCTTAACATAATATCGATGCTCTGAGTTCAAAAATAAAGTCCATTTTATAAAAATAATTTTCTAATTATTTTTAATTAAATTTTTAATTAAAAAACACTATTCACCTGAAAAAGACTAATACTTGACTAATAATTTATGAAACCGTTATTTACCCATTTTATTGAATCTCATTACTTAATCAAGGTGCCTAGCTTATTTTAATACTTTCTTTAAGTGAGATTACTAATCCATTTGGACACATTATTAATCCTAATCATAAAATCACTATTCATAATTTACTATTCATCAAAAATCAAGTTGATCTTATTAGACTCTAAATTTCGTACTGAACATAATTGTAGAAGACCATTTTTTCCAAATCATTACACATTTTTAATTATTTAAGGTTTACAAAAACATTTTTAAAATATACTTTTTTCTAAAATTCATCAAAAATATGCATACTATATTTATCTGGTCATTTGAAAATTCAAAAACTTCATCATAAGAAGAAATCCCAATTTTTATTTAAAACAAAGGATTACACAAGGCAGTTACGGTCTCCTTACATAGCCCCTTATCACACCAGCATAGGAGCTAAGTGTAAGGTGTGCTAAGGTGAGAGAATATGAGGGAGGCTCGGCCAACATCGCATGAGTAGTAATTTCTATCAGTTTGAACTTCTCGCGAAGGCGATCCCGTTCTAGCTTCACACGATGAAGTTCTGCTTGGGTTTGGTCCAGAGAAAAGCCTAGTGGTGCTACCTCCTTCCCATGTTCTGTTAGATGGGCTTCGATCGGTCCAAGACTACTGGGTGAGGCCATAGAATCTTCATTCTATATTAATTAACCAAGATTACTTGTATTTAGAGACAAATCAAAACGTTTAGTTTCCAGCGGTCATATTGACCAATGTTCATATAATAGTCAAAAACTAACGGTATCATTTTAATTATACTCATGTTATCAAATGAAACATTTTTGTTGAAAATAAAATAAAATAACACATAAAATTAGGAAACAAGATTTATTCAAAATTTCGGGTCGTTACAATCTCCCCCCCTTAAGAAATTTCCTCCTCACAATTTTTTAAAATTAGTTTTTGAAATTTCATTGAAAGTCCCACATCGGAAAAGGAGTCACTAAAACTATTACTTTAAAAGAAAGAAAGGGAAGTACGAAGGTCACCCGAGTTATCCCCCACTATGATTCCATGTAGGAAAACATGGACATGGAAGAAAAACAAAGGGTCAAGTTCTAAGGGAGAGTGATAGAGAACATGATTAGGAGAAAGTTAACCATAAGAAAATCCCAAACTTATGATGTGTGTAAATGGTCATTGATTACCTAGTAGGAAATGTAAACCAACAACATTTTTGTTTTACATTTCTTTTCATAATTTTGAGGAATTCATTTACTACATAGAACAAAAACATAAGAAAATATACCTACCTTAATGTAGAGTTTCATCCTTTAATAAGTTTCTACCAAAACTAATCTTTTCTCCAAATGATGAGCATTCAAAACTACTTGGTCTCATCAAAACATAGGAATCATATTCTAGAGAATCACATAATCCACAAAAGATTAACTATCTATTTATTCTATCTTTAAACATTATCCCAAAAACAGAAAGGGTAAGGTAAAACAACTCTTCAAAAAGAAAGAATCACATAGGAAGGGAAACTATTTTTAAATCTTCAAAGTTCCATGGTACTACCCAAAGATCATTATAGACCATCCCTTAAATAACGGTCCTTAAAATTCCTCAAAATAAACCAAACTAAGATTGAAACCCAAATACAAGAGGGATTTGATAACATAGTCTTCCAAAATAAACTTCATTGTTCATCTCCAAACAACGTCAACCACAACTAACATCTTATAACAAAAGTAGCTTACCTAAACATATTTTACCCAAGATAGGTTAATCATTTCCATAAGTAACCTAAATTACTATAAGTCCTCCTTAAATTCATTGATTCTTCAAAATATAAGTCAACCTTACTCCTCAATGAAAATACCGTAGTAATCTATTTACCTTGATCATATAGGGTCCTCAAAATAGTGAACGTCTTCCAAAATATTAATCATCTTTTAATCCCCTAATCATCTCTGTAGTATTAATACGAAAATCGTAGCATTTCCTATCACATTGGTTGTTGGGACATGTTCTTCCATTTCCCGCAATTAATTAAGAAAAGAAGCTATAATTAGGGGCTTAAAAACTTAGGCAATAATCATGAAAAGAAACTTAAAGCATATAAGGATAACTTATAGAAGAAAATTATACCCTAACTTGTGATCCCCTAGGTTTCCATCTAGGTTATCCATGATCATATATTCTTATGTGAACCTTTATTTAATTTTATCTTTGTTCCTTTAACAATGGTTCATACTAAGCTTATGAATTTACCAAAGCATATCCCCCGGGAGTGTCGTAACCAAGAGTGCAGCAAGGCCCGTTGTCGTGTACCAGTTCCCGTTCGAGTCTAGCTCAAAGCTGTGTTTTCGGGTTTTACCCCTATGTACATATGTGCCAGAGCCACCTCTACCTGCTCGTATCCAGACAGGGATGTATTTTCTTGGTAACCCCTTACTCAATATTCACCAAAATACCAGGAAGATTTCCTATATTTAAACTTTTCTATAGGGTTCTTCCTAGAGTTTTCATATCCTAATTTCAAAAAATAACTAAACCATCCTTTGATACCAACTATAGCATCCCGTCTTTTTATAACATAACTTTCATTCCATTACACGGAACTGAGGATCTTTAAGGTTTAGTGTCTTGGAAACAAGGAACATAAAACATGAAACAAAAAAAAACATTCTTCTTAAACACTTGAAAGGCTTCTACTCATGTTCACCCTAGGCTCATTACTGCATCTCATAACCTGGGGACATACATCAAAAGGAAGGGTGAGCAGAAGGCCCAACAAGGGAAACACGTGAAACATTTTACATATGAACTTGAGATACATCAATAAAGTCATGAAAAGAACTTTAAGGCATGAAAATGAAATCATGAGGCATATCATAATAAAAATAAAACTTTTTCATAACTTGAAGATGTGGCTACATAATTTAACATATAAAATCATGAACATATCACCAAGGTCCATCCCCAAGGTGTCATTTGAAAATTATCAAGGTTATTCACCAAGGTATCGTAAAAATTGTAATCTCTAGTGGTTACATCATTACCCAATGCATTGGAGCGCTATCAGGGCGCACCCTTAAATTTTCCTTTATTATCATGTGAGCCACATATATCATCATCAAAAATTTCATAAATAACCCATATAGCATAAAATAAATGGGTTTCATTTCATAATCATAACGTTTTAAAAACTGCTTTAAAGACATGATCTTTACATCACTTTAAAAGCCACAGAAAAGGAAGGTGGGTCTCATGTATGTAAATCCCAGAATTTAAAATAGAACATTTTGGTATATATGTGAATACCTCTTTAGAAGAAAGATCTTTTAGTATTCACTTAATAATATAAAAGAACTTTAGAAAAAGAGAGAGACATTTTGAGACAGAAATTCTGCAGCATAACGGCTATGTTACGAGGTTTTAAAAGACATTAAAAAGAGAGGTAAAATGGGTCTAACATTCATAAATGACCCATAAAATAGTATATGGACAGAATAAGAAGGATACATGATCATGTTAATGAAATTTCAAGGACATACCATTTGAAATGAAAAACATGGAAGGAAGACAAAAATTAGATTTCTCTTATGAAATTTCGGCAGCCTAACGACGTTACTTAAACTTCAACAAAAATGATTTGAAAAGATCAAATAGAGTCTCTCATCATGTGAACATAAGAGTTCAGTATGATATATATAGATATAATTCCCCAACATAACAAAAAGGAACTTGAAAGAATTGACATGAAAGTAGAACTTTAAAACGAGAAGGGTGAAGAACCACTTAAAAATTCGGCAGCCTAACGACGCCACTTAAAACTTCAAAATACTGAATTGAAGAGATCAAATGGGGTCTCTCATCATATGAACATAATATTCCAGTATGATAGATATAGAGATCATACCCCAACATAACAAAAAGTAACTTGAAAGAATTGACATGAAAGTAGAACTTCAGAACGAGAAGGGTGAAGAACCACTTAAAAATTTGGCAGCCTAACGGCGCCACTTAAAACTTCAAAATACTGAATTGAAGAGATCAAATGGGGTTTCTAATCATATGAACATAAGATTCCAGTATGATAGATATAGAGATAATACCCCAACATAACAAAAAGGAACTTGAAAGAATTGACATGAAAGTAGAACTTCAAAATGAGAAGGGTGAAGAACCACTTAAACATTCGGCAGCCTAACGACGCCACTTAAAACATCAAAATACTGAATTGAAGAGATAAAATGGGGACTCTCATCATATGAACATAAGAGTACAGTATGATAGATATATAGATCATACCCCAACATAACAAAAAGGAACTTGAAAGAATTGTCATGAAAGTAGAACTTCAAAACGAGAAGGGTGAAGAACCACATAAAAATTCGACAGCCTAACGACACCACTTTAAACTTCAAAATAATGAATTGAAGAGATCAAATTGGGTCTCTCATCATATGATCATAAAAGATCAGTATGATAAATTTAGAGATCATACCCAAACATAATAAAAAGGAACTTGAAATACTTTACATGAAAATAGATCTTGAAAAATGAGAAGGGAGAAAGAATCCGTTACAAAAATTTCGGCAGCCTAACGGCGCCACTTAAAACTTCATAAAACGAAATAATGAGAGAAAGAGGGGATCTCTCATTATATGAACATGAAAAGGGCTGTAAGAGGATTATAAAATAACATCCTCCAACATAATAACTTGGAGCATAAAAGGAATGACATAAAAGAGATTACTTGAAATTAAAGAGAGAGGTCAGATCCCTTATCTTAAAACGTAACTCGTAAAACTCAATGGTTTGGACCTTGAGGGCTTGGGGGCACCTTGGGAGGACTCCTTGGGAGGTAAGGAGATCCGAACTTCGTTGGGGGAGAGTGGGGAGTCGAATGGATGAGAGGATGGCTTGGTATTTATATGGAAAGTGAGGGGACAAGGCATTAATGGCCAAGGGACACCTCATTAGTGGTTTTGGAAAAACCATGGGCTTGCCCATGGTATTTGCCCATGGTATTGGCCACTTGGGACACCTCATACCTTATCTTACTATTCATAATTCGACCATATTGAATATATACTTAATACATCATTTAATGATGTCATTAAACACCCGTAACTTAAAAACTATATTTTCACTATTCATCGAAAATTCAACTTTCTCAGAATAATCCCAAAATTTTACCTTAACCAAATATCAATGCTCTGATTTCAAAAATGAAATCCATTTTATAAAAATAATTTTCTAAATATTTTTAATTTAATTTTTAAATAAAAACACTATTCATCGAAAATTCATTTTTTTCAGAAAAATCCCCAAAAATTACCTTAACATAATATCGATGCTCTGAGTTCAAAAATAAAGTCCATTTTATAAAAATAATTTTCTAATTATTTTTAATTAAATTTTTAATTAAAAACACTATTCACCTGAAAAAGACTAATACTTGACTAATAATTTATGAAACTGTTATTTACCCATTTTATTGAATCTCATTACTTAATCAAGGTGCCCAGCTTATTTTAATACTTTCTTTAAGTGAGATTACTAATCCATTTGGACACATTATTAATCCTAATCATAAAATCACTATTCATAATTTACTATTCATAAAAAATCAAGTTGATCTTATTAGAATCTAAATTTCGTACTGAATATAATTGTAGAAGACCATTTTTTCCAAATCATTACACATTTTTAATTATTTAAGGTTTACAAAAACATTTTTAAAATATACTTTTTTCTAAAATTAATCAAAAATATGCATACTATATTTATCTGGTCATTTGAAAATTCATAAACTTCATCATAAGAAGAAATCCCAATTTTTATTTAAAACAAAGGATTACACAAGGCAGTTACGGTCTCCTTACAAAGCCCCTTATCACACCAGCATAGGACCTAAGTGTAAGGTGTGCTAAGGTGAGAGAATCTGAGGGAGGCTCAGCCAACATCGCACGAGTAGTAATTTCTATCAGTTTGAACTTCTTGCGAAGGCGATCCCGTTCTAGCTTCACACGATGAAGTTCAAATTGGGTTTGGTCCAGAGCAAAGCCCAGTGGTGCTACCTCCTTGCCAAGTTCTGTTAGATGGGCTTCGATCGGTCCAAGACTACTGGGTGAGGCCATATAATCTTCTTTCTATATTAATTAACCAAGATTACTTGTATTTAGAGACAAATCAAAACGTTTACTTTCCAGCGGTCATATTGACCAATCTTCATATAACAGTCAAAAACCAACGGTATCATTTTAGTTATACTCATGTTATCAAATGAAACATTTTTGTTGAAAATAAAATAAAATAACACATAAAATTAGGAAACAAGATTTATTCAAAATTTCGGGTCGTTACAGTATGTCACCAAAACACAGTAGTGCACACCCCCTAGTAGCCTGCTGAGGTACTCTCCGGACGAGTACCACGGGTCTGCACTTTCACACAGGTAGTGCTCTGTCCCCCATGGGTCTACACCTCACAACGTAGTGCTCCGTCCACTGGGCTAGTCGACTCACTCCAAGTCGAGTCGGTCAAGCAGTCGACAGGTCTCAGCCAGCTACACGGTCTCCGTACTTCGTACATTCGTCTCTGGGAGGGTCCGCTCCACGAACTACTAGTCGATACTCCAAGTATCTCAAAGTCCCACGAAGAAGTATCTCAAGGACTGCCTCGTCATAGGGGTCTTAACGCAACAGATGGCGCGTCAATCGGACACCCGGTCTGTGAGTTATTAGCCTTTCCGTCCCAGGGGCCCGGTTGGTTTCGCATGCGAACCAACCCTGCCGTATCTCAACTGTACCCCGAAATCTCATAGGATATACTCATTGGGACCGTTTCTCAACGTGATCAACAACGCCGCTAACGGTTCGTCAAACAGACGTCCGGTCTAAAAGATATCAGCTTTTCCGTTCCAAGGGCCCGGTTGGATTTCAGGTGCAATCCAACTCGGACACTATCCAACAGCAACCAAAACTTGGGAGAAGTATTCCAAAAGTTTTGTCCCATCAAGAGGAAATCATCGATACAGACGGTGCGTCAATCGGACGCCCGGTCTGTGAGTTATTGGCTTTTTCGTTCCAGGGGCCCGGTTGGTTTCGTGAGCGAACCAACCCCACCGCACTCCGACGGCATCCAAACCTCGAGTGGAGTAAGCCAAAAGATCCGTCTCACTAAGAGGAATCCAACATAGTAGACGACACGTCAATCGGACGTCCGAAGCTCAAGTTACGAGCGTTTCCGCTCCGAGGGCCCGGTTGGTTTCGCGTACGAACCAACCCGGCCGAACCCAAAGTTCTCTGAAACCTTGAGTGTAATATACCGAAACGACCGTCTCGGTCCAAGGATCATATTTCCGCTGACGGTGCGTCAATCAGAGGTCTACAGTTCAAGATATGATCATTTGACCTAAAGTGGTCCGAAAACAGGGGTCTGGGCCCAGGCCGACACGGCCCGACCCCCCCTGGGTCGGCCAAACTGGGTCGACCCGACCCAGGTCCGACCCGGCTGGGCCCGGCCCATCCCGGCCCGGCTCGGTCCTACTCGGTCCGGCCCGACCGGCCGGCCGCGGCTCGGCCAGCGTGGCCGAGCCGATTCGCGGAGCGGGGTGCGCGACTCCCCCGCCCGCCGCTAATCGAGGCCGGCGGCGGATCCGCCGGCCGCCAACCCTTTGGCGGCGCGCCGCCGCTGCCTTCCGCGGACCACCGGACGCGCTCCGGTGGTCCGTTCCTCCTGCCGTCTTCGCCTATGGTCCCCCCGGGACCCCACCTTCACTGCGAAGGGATTCAAATGCCAAAACGGCCTGCTTTGTCGTCGCTCGTCAATCCGCATGTCAAATGAAAAGCGTCATCTTTGTAGTTTTCCAGCGCGACCCGATGGCGCCGCGCCCCTTCACCGCGGCCCGACTCCGACCGTGGTTCTTTGGTTTTCTTCAACGCGGCGCGATGACGTCGCGTTCTTAAACTTCCTTCCATGACGCGGCGCGACGGCGTCGCGTAATACTTACCATGTGATTCCCGCGTGGTGCGACGACACCTCGCCATTCCGTTCCATCCACAAAGAATCAAACATGAACATCGGAGGGGGGTTCGGCCGTGTTTGTGCGGCCCCCCCCTCTCGTTAAACGGTATCATCTAGTAGAAAATACACGATAATCGATAAACTAGATTCATGAACAGAAAATAAATAAATAAAATAATCCCCTACCTCGGTTCAGGAACGGTGTTCGTCAACGAGCCGCGGAAGACGAGCGTCGCGGAGGTCGGGCGTCGCGGGAAAAGAACGTCGACGTCGTGAAGCGAGGATTCGAAGTCGTTGACAGCGATTTCGTCGCGGAAAACCGTCATGGAAGAGACGACGCGGAAGAAGAACGTCGCGTCGCGGATACGGCGTTGCGGAAGAACCGTGTTCTTCGGCGGAGAAGTTCTTCGTTGAAGAACGGTGTTCTTCGCGTTCTTCGTCGAGGTTGAAGAAGAAGAAGACCGCTTCCCCAATCCTCTCAAGGTTGCAAAACTCTAACAATAATAAAATAAGACCAAGTCTTATTTTATTAACACAACCTAACCATTTGAATTTCAAGAATTTGAAAATTCAAAACCCACGTTTAACTCACTTAAGTTATTAACCTAAGATGTTATAAAATTAATGAGGTGATAAGTTAACAAAACTTAAATGGGGGGTTTAGAGGGGTTAGGAAAGTGAGGGGTTAAGAGGGTTAGGGAGTTTAAGGAATTTGAAAGGTGGGGGTTCGTGTGGGCCCCACCCTTTCAAATATCCACACATGGGAAGTTGGATGGATGTGGGCCCACCACCAACTTCCCATGGGAGAAGTTAACCACATAACATGAAATAAAATTGATTCAACAATTTTATTCACTTTTTTTAATTAATCCCCAAAAATTAACTTCTTCTCCCGCACAAACGCAACTACGGTAAAGGTTCCCTTAAGCAATTATCGGTGTTGTGAGTTCATCGGTGCCATCAGATTTCAATTCCGAGCACCGGTTCAAACGATAGGAAAACCCACACGTTCGTTCACTAAACGTACCTGAACCAAACTTCGGAAATTGATTCCGTGAACTCCGGGCCTCGGAATCAAGTGCCGTCAGAAACTGCGTTCTTGTAAAATTCCAAAGAAAATTAAGAAAAAATTTTCCTTGAAATTTCCGGGTCTTTACATAAACTATTAATGAATAATGATACAAAATTGTGAAATATGATGATGAAATTTGGCATCCAAAATACTCTCAAGAATACCATGAAAAAGGAATATAATGTATCCTTAGATAGTAAATAAAATAAAAAACTGATAAAAAAATCAAAGAATACAAAAAGGAGTACTACATTAAAAATGATCAACTATTTTTTTCTAAAAAAGGGGAAATACCATGGAAACATTCAAAAAATCCATGGATGGATGTGTTATGTAACACCCCAAGCTTCTACGGTACGCTTCTCTTTGAATAATGCAATAGTGTGTGTTGTACGCAACATCGAGTTATAACACACCACAACCAATCAAACTAGCCGTTATGAATAGTAATACCCCCCTTTTGAAATTTATAAATTTTATTTTTCAAAATGGGCTTCATTTTTGGATTCCGAATATCGAAATTAGCCTAAGGTAAATTTTTGTTATTTTTCGGAAAAACTTCATTTTTTTATGAATAGTGAAACCACTAGGTGGTAGTTAAAAAACTGATTTTTTCATAAAACTTAATTTTACCGCTTCTGTGAGTGGAATTTTGATAATCCGAGAGACATGGTTAATATCAAGGACTAAAATGTGGTTCATTGAGATGAAAATAATTTTTGGTGAATAGTAACTTTTTACTTTTATTTACCACGGTTAAAAGAAAATAGGGTAATTAAGGATAAAAATGATATTAATAATACCCTAACACATGTCCTAATTCTATTGGATAAGCTTAATTCGACCAAAAAAAACCTCAGGAATAAAATATTATCATTTAGGTCCACTTGGATTAGATTAGGACATTTATTATTATTTAATTCAAAGAAGAGTTAAAAGAGTTAAAATCAAGGTTTATTTACTAAATAATTTTTAATATAGGGTTATACATAAGATAAATTCGATTGTAAATATTCATTAGAAATATAAACATATTTCCTACATAATTATATTTTATTTATAATTTTTAAACATTAAATAATTTAATTTATTTATGACACAATGATGATGTAGTAATTACCATAATAGTGAAAAATTAGAATAATTGATATTATAAATACCCAAATAAATAAAATTTGAGACTTTTTATAAATACCAATAATTTTATAGGATAATATGACATGTTAGGATTGATTTAATTAACTTTTTTCTAAGTAATCATTCTGTTATGATTTTTAGAAAAATAAATTACTGAATAGTGTCAAAATTGACATAAAAGAGTTTTTAAAACAAATATTATATTATTACTTGATATTAAATTCCTAAATATCTAAGGTTCATCCAAGAGAATTTTATCATTATAGTTGTATCATTAATTGACCACTTTGGGGTCGCTTGGATGTATATAAGAGGTTTATTAACCATATAATATAAAAATACAAAGAGACATTGTAAAAGTTAGACTAATTAACTAAGAGTTAATACTTAAAGATAAGGTTAATATTTTAACCCAAACCTGTCTAAATATTATTGGTTGAGTGGTTTTTGACCTATCCCCACCTTAACCTTTAAATAATCCTCTTTGGAGCCATTATAAACCGAATATGAATTTATTATAAAATAATATTACTAACTTTTCCAAAGGTTCCCCTCACCCCTCTTATAAAAGGGCACTCCCCCTTCTCATTAATTTACACCTTCAAAGACATTTGGCTCGGCCAAACTCTGCCCAAATACTCTCTCAACTTACCTATATTCATCCTAGAGGCCTTAATTTAGTCCTAAAGCCAACCTAAGGAGCCCTTTTGATCAAATCAAAAGGAAGAACCCGAAGAAGAGGTAATGATTTCACCACCCTTTTCAATTTCCTATCTTCTTCCACTTCTTATTTCTTTGTTATTACCATTATAAAATAATAACTCCAGTATCTTATATATACTGTGATGCTATTATAAATATGTTACAATCATATTCAGTAATCTATCCATCCTTTGAATAACATGTCACTATACGTGCATACGTACGGCTTACCATCTCTACGTCGTGGGGTAATTGTTATTCAATAAATTATTATTTGGATGGGTATAATAATGATGTGTAATTCATGTAAATAATAAATATAACATGATAAAGATTATGTATATATGATACTCCATACAATTATATATTATTTTAATATCAAAAGAATGATATTGTTGCTCGTGCGTATGTACGGACTACCGTCTCCACGAACGCGATGAGATTCATTCCCCATCGTATCCATTCAAGTCTAATTCTCATTTGATGATTAATAATAGTATATAAGGACATAATATAATTCTGGATATGAATAAGATACAACCTATCCATAACAAAAATGTCTTATATAACAAAACATATAAAAGAAAATGAGTAAGTTAACACCCGAAACGACGATAATTCTAAAATATTATAACAAAGCAATGTTAAAAGATCATATATGATATCATATTAATATATATGATTCTTGTATAATTTAATAACAATTATTTCACCATTATACAGTATGTTAACCTACCCCAACCAAGGAAAAGTACAAGGTAAGGGTTTATTTCGCAATCTCTTCATTATCAGAGGTTGTTTATATGTAATAATCTACTGGGATCTCTTTATCAACCACATCCATGTTTGTTAAAAATGTTTTTCAAAACATTTTTACTATTTAAAAGAATATGAGTTAATTTCATTTATACCCTTTTTTGACTTTTTATAAGAGGTTTATAAAGGAATATTTCTGTCATTTTCCAAACAAGGTGCTTTTTAACCTTTTCGACAGAATTAGGTAAGAATGTTTTTTTAACTTATACGGAAGGTTCAGCTATTTTCTGCAGTTAAAAAATCACTGAATCTTCCCTTACAAGATTATAACAATATTTTCAATTAAAATGTTTTATTTTATAAATATATGACTCTTAAATTATTTCAAAATAGAAAGAGATATTTATTTAAAAAGAGTTTTGATTTCATCTATGTCAACATCCTTTGATGGATTTTACACTTATTTGAATTTGATTTATTATGATACAAAACATCTATATTTTATTGAAGTTTTTGTGATATGTTTGAATGTGGATATGTTTTTTTATACCATTCATGGTTTATGGATGAAGTATTTACATTTTGTATGCTATTTTTAATACGAATGTTTATGTTATGTTTAAACCTTTTCATATGGAAATGCATTGGACTTAATATGTGACGAGTGGAGCCCGCTATAGCTTCTCAATTCATCGGTAGGTCTCATGAGACAAACTAGTGTCTTGGCACAAGGCCTTGGCAAAATATTATTTTTAGTCTTGGCACGAGGCCTTGGCTATGTGGTTATGATAGTCTGGCATTATGCATTCTATCATTATGAAAGTGGTTATTGATATTGAATGTGATTATTGGATTAGTAGAATATCCATGTGAATAAGTAAATGGAATTATTTAATTTTATTTTTTCCATACTATGTTTAAGTTAATGTTTAAAAGGCTTTTGTTTTAGTTATACATTGCCTTAAATTTTTATTCTTATTTATGAAAGTTTCCGCCATATTGTTATCCTTACTGGGCATTTGAGCTTACCACTTTTCTATGATTAATTTTTTCTAGGATGTGAAGAATTAAATTATGAATGACCTGCAAGGATAGTATGAGGGGATAAGAGTGTAGACTATGGAGACTATGTTGTTTTAGTTTTCATTTTTATGATGTAATGTAAAACTTTATGAATATATCTAGTGTTTCCAAGGCTACTAAACTAATCGGTCTTTCGAGATTTGATCTTTTTTGTGATCATTCCAATGTTATGTAATAATTCACCGACTCTAGGTAACTAGGGTCGGGGCGTTACATGTTAAATCAAACAAGACAAAATACAATAAAAAATAAATCTAAACTAAAAATTGAAAGAACAACTTAATGAAGAATATTCTAATAAACAACATAGAATAACCTAAAAGGATTATAACATTTATTAATTATTTATGTAAATTTGTCCATTTGATTTTGGTGAAAGTAATAAAAATAAAAGGAAAAGAGAAGGTAATATCTATAAGGAAAGAAAAGATTTCATATGAAGAATAAATAGAATTTAATGATTGGTTTTCAAAGGAGGGTAACCTAGGATATTATGAGGTTCCATGTAATAGGAGTATGTAGTCTATACACAATTCAAATAATTATATCACAATCATTCCAGCCTAGGAAAAAATATTTAAGAGCATGTAAGTTGCACCAAGGAATGCTTGTTGCCTAATGGAACATATTAAAAGGGAGACCACACCGAAGGAAATAATAAAAGTATCTATGCTTTCAAATACTACCTATAGATTTATAAATTCATTCATGAAGAGTTCATTTGGACATCTGGCTAAAAAGGAACTATTTTCATGGATGTGAAGAAATTGTCATCCTTTTTTATATGACTAAGGTGAAAAAGAATTTCCACCGTATTCTCACATTATTTATATTGAATTTTTATGATTATATTGTAGATAAATAAAGGTGATGATTACTCTTAATAAAATAAATAAAAAAGGGATGCCAGTTGGAATAACTATTCCAAATCTAAATAAGGCTCCATATTGGAATGATCTATCATTTTATACATGTGGCATCATGGACATGTGTTAAGTAAGATCATACCTGATGTATATAAGGAATCTATCAAGTCTATAGAATAACATAAAATGATCAATCTTGGTGAAATATCAACATGATAGATATTGTGATTAATTTATGAAATAGATCCAACTTTATGAATAACTTTTGAGGTTTATGCTTTAGGGGGATACATGTCAAGAAATCTTGAGAAGCTACCAAAACCATTTAGTTTAAACAAATTTGTATTATAGAAAGTTCCTGGAATACTATAATTGAACGTATGCCTTGATACTATTTCATCATTGGTTTATAAAGAAAAAATTATGATATTAAGGGGTATAAACTTATTTAATAAATGAAACTAAAATGAAGAATATTGATGAGTTTTTGGGCCGGTCACAAAATATAAAACTTACTTTATTAACTTAAATCTTCTTTTACTTGTGTTTTAGGATGAGTGCATGAACTTAGGTTTTTATTCTAGAGAAAAAAGTTTATTCCTTAGTTTCACTTGATTTCAAAACAATCATATTTTAATAACCCCAGAACGAGTTACGGTAATTAGTTGTATGATTTTTTGTTCAATGTAAAACCTTGATATCTAAATAAAATCATCATGTTTGCTACACATATCATGGATTAAGTAGACTTAGAGTAGATGATTTAAGTAACATTTATTAAGTATATATTGATCCCATCCACTCTCATATTCTTTTTTATTGTTGTCAATTAAGGGGGATATAGAATAAAATGACAAATTAGAATGAGTTGAGGTACATCACATATTGTAAGATCTTTTTCTAGGAGGTATTTACATCAAATAAATATGGACATATTCTTGAACCCACTTTGTAGTTGTGTTATATTTTATTTCAATAAGGATCAAAGTAATTAAGAAAACTTTCAAGATATCAATATGGATGAAAAATAGTTAGAAGAAAATTGAGTTCCTAGGAAAGGTATTATTATGTACATAATGTTGTGAACATTATATGAGGTTTGAAGATTCTCTATGAGGATTAAATTATTTGAAATATTCAACCACCACCACCACCACCACCACTGATTCTATATAAAATAATTGAAAAAAACGTTCTACGATTAGGTTCAAGGATTTCCCTTCATATGAAAAGATCATTGGTGATGTGAGTTGTTGTCATTGTTCATATGGAAAATAATAGGGAAGTAGGAGGAATCTGCTAAGAGATAATTAGAACTAATTATTTGTGATGATTTTTGATAGGGTGTTACTTTTCATGGGATGTTATAAGGCTTTAAGTTATATATACAATATCTTGTAATTATTTGAATAGATATCCACTTTGTATAACCTTTAAATCTTTTATTGAAGGAGTTATTGAGTTGGATGAATGGAATATTTAATAGCTGAAGCTAAAGGGAATCTTTCCGATGAGTGAAAATCATGAAAGATACTATTATAAATTTCTAAGATCACTTTTATGATTTTTGTAGGTATTGGATAATCCTTGAGTTCTTCTGAAAAATTTCTAATATTATTTGAATAATATTGGAATTTTAGGGTTGGACCTAAAAAATGGAAATGTCTTTGATTGTATGATCTTTTATTTTCCCTTAAGAAATTATATATATTATGATCTGAAAATTTGAAAATACATGAGACACATATGATGTTTCCTTTATTTATATGATATTTTCTAGCTCGTATTATATCTCTAGAAGCATGTAAGATATTTGATACAATGTGAAATATTTTACTTATGTGTAATAATTTTTTTTACCCTTAAGATATCTTACCCACACATAAGATATTATGTGTATAAGATATTTGATATTGTATCCCATATGATTTTTTAGTTCTACATAAGGAATTTAATCTATAGGAATGATCTTTTGGTTTCTCATAAGACATTAACTCTGAGCATATGATATTATGTATGGATATAAGATATTTCATATCTATATATAATATCCATATTTATATGATATTGTGCATTTGAAAAAAGCTAATAAAATTATATTTTTAGAATTAAGTATTGTAATAAATTACGTAATAAATTAGACGATTCTTGTAACCAGTGATTAATAAATTAAACATCATGATTAGTTAAATGGTCAATACTCTTTCCAAGCATGAATAAGAATCCAATTGAGTAATAATATGGTGTTGAGATGATTTCCATGGCACAAAATAATATTATATGTCATAGTTAATGTGTTCATGCACTCATGGATAAGATATATGGTTGGATTAATAACATTAACTTCTCATTGAATTTAAATTTATAAGAAGATTTTTATATTTCAAATATTGTATGGGATTAAATAAGGAATATTATTTAAGAATATCAAAGAATAATGAGATTTAATTGAGGATATTTTATGAAATTTAATTCAATAAATTTTAGAAATTCAAAGATCCATATTCATGAGGGGTTTTGAAGATATACCTGAAGAATAATAAGAAAAATTATGATATTCTCAAGTATACTCTTCTTGAAAAAATATCTTGAAAATTTTAGGATGAAAATAATAAATAATAATGTTCCCATTCAAGACATGAAGTATTGAATCATGAAATTAATATTGACCTAGTTCTATTCCATGTGCACTAAAGAAGGAGTAGAAGGTGAACCAACTCTACATGAACTTGATTATTGAATGAAGTCAAAGGGAGAATAAGGTGTTCTAGTGATGGAGAAAGAGATTATTATAGGTGATAAAGAATAAGATAAATAAGAGATAAGAATATAACCTTGTATTTTATAGATCATATTCAGGTTGATAAATTGAGGGATTCATCATACATCCCTCATATACTGAAAAATTATGAGGAATATTTAGGTATCCCATTTGATTGTTGTAATTGAGGAAGAAGATTATAAATACTATCAAAGAGGGACACTAGGGTTCAATTGTCAATATAATTCATAAGGAGCAGGTCAGAACCTGTATTATATTATTATTTTAGAATTTTAAGTTGTTACTTTCATTGTAACTAGTTAGTTACATGATAATGCGTCAAAGTCCATACCCTTTATCATTCTTCTTTTGATAATAAGATGGAAGATATGTGTTCCATATAACAAAATAATATCACAATATATGTAGTCATACTGAAAAAGAATCATACCTCATCCATAATTCCTGAAATTCTCTTTTGTTTTTTTACTTTTCTGTATGTAAATAATAACCAAAGGAGAGATAGATAAAGAGATAAAGACAGATCCTCTAACTAAGTAAGTGAGGAGATGATATAGGGGTAAAAGTGAAAATTTGTTTAAAATTATATCAACACCAATTCACCTACCCTTAATGTTAGACACATCCCTATGTGATCCAAGAAGATATCATAATCATTATATAGTAGTCCCAATATAGATTTTTCTTTTACGTCAAAGGGGACCACAATGTGGGTATTTGGATACTTAATCTAGGAAAAAAATTCCTTCAATATTTAAAGAAAAAGAGTTCAATGAAAAGTTCAAATATCTATGATTATTATTTTTATTTAAAATATGTTTCCACATAATACTATGTCATCACTAGTATATTTATGTAATCTAAATTAAATTATTAAACTAGTTGTGAAGATAATGATATCTGCACCTATTGATGCTACCAATCTTGATGAAAAGATATGATGGAGATGGTTAAATTTATAAAATTCTAAAAGGTGAACAACATTTTGGAGGATAGAAAAAAACTAAAAGTGAAAAAGTAGAAAAAAGAAATATGGTTGAAAACAAAAATGAGAGTCATAGTGAAATAGTGTTAGTAAAAAATATTAAGAAAATAAGTCAAGCTAAAACAATCCAAGTTGGATAAAATTAATGTTTTCAACCAATTGACCCCAGAAGACCATTTTACTTATCTACATTAGGTATTGTATTTTAATTCACATGGAAATTGATATATATATATACATGTCATAATACCATTCATGCATTAAAGGTGACAATTTGGGAAGACATTATTGTAAAATTATGATATAATTTCTCTATTTTACTGGAAAATAAAATAATGAAATATTGATTTAATTTTTCTTATGTTAGGTATAGTTTATTTATATTAAAATATTATAGGAGGAAATTCATTCAAATGATAACTCTAAAGCCTCATAAATCATTTGAAATAATTATTATGAAACATCATCTTAGCGATATTTTTGGGAAAGAAAAAACCCATCCACCCATGATATATACCCATATCATAAACCAAAAAACCTAGGATTATTTTATTATCATTTGGGAGGAGGATTGATTTAAGATAAATTTTAATTGTTATTATTTTATTTAAAATTATGTGTATTTACCACTTTAATTTATAATTGTTAATTTATGAAACAAATGAAAAAGTGTAGAAAATAAAAAAATTACATCGAAACCACCACACCCCTACCTAATGAAAGAATGGGGTAATATTCACATGATTAAATTTTTTATATAATTTAAATATATTGTAAAAATTTTATGTGACATATGTAAATAAAATAATTCTTTTCCTTTTTTATATGTTTATCGATGAATCACATTCTAAAGACATTTCTATCCCATGTCATGTGATGTGGATGGAGTCTTGTGTAAATATAAAGGAAAATATAGTAGATCAAAACACATAGAAATTATACGAATCATTTGTAAGTATGATATAATAAAGTTTTTAATTCATTAAAATAGTATTTCATAATAATGACTACTTATTTTCTAATTTTCTTTATCTAGTTTAGACATGAAAATTTCCATACATTATACTCGATGAGAATATACATTTAATGGATTTGAATCATATAGAATAGTATAGTTGCATTAGAGGTGCATATTTTAGAGTGTTACCATGAGAATAATTTAGGGGGATACTAATGATAAAATGAAAATGATACAGGCATAGATAGATTATCTAATAGAAAATTTAGTTGGAAGGTTGATGTGATAAACCGGTTTATTATAAGGGATCTATAAAAAGAATCAACATAGTAGTAAACACAACATGAAGATCCACACCCCTTATATTTGAGGCATACCATTCCCCTAAAAGGCCCATCTTACTCCAGGAATCTATTCAATTATAAAATTTTTTATTAAATTTTGATTAAATAACTAGGGATATGTTTCTTTTACTAAAATTTTATTCTGTGAAATTGGTTATTATTTATATCTAACAACACATAATCTTCTCTTTATTATGAGTGTTATAGCATAAAATATCCCTGGTGATATTCTATATAATAAAAAACATTGAAAAGATCAAGTGATATTAGGGTTTTATGTAACTCATGATCCATTTACTGAGCTACATATTCCCCTTGATGATATTGACGTTCACAAAGTTAATATTTATATAGTAAATTTAATAGAATTTTAATTTAATCTTATAAATATATACTATGACGAGGTATATCCTTTTCAATTTATTTTAAATGAATAAACATTTACAATTAATGAATAAAGTTCTAAACTAAGGTAAGTTATCAGAGAAGGAGAAACAAAAGGGGAAACAAAAGGCTAAGTTAAGAAAATATACACGATCAAATAATAGATCAAAAAGGCCTTTAAATAGTACCTTTAGCCCCACTAATTTAACTACCACATTTATTAATGTTACTATTTTATGTTTATAAAACATTCGAGGATAAAAATATTTCACATATTGAATATGAAGAACAGATGTATAGAGAGTCCATTACTGACAAGATTGGTGTTGATAATGAAATTGAAATATTTAAACATGAATGGTTTGGAGCCTTATTTTTGATGTATACATGAGGTACATTTTCATGATTTATTTTTCTAATAATTGATAAAAAATGTTTATTATAGTTTAATACTATTCATATTTTTTATAACCATTTATATCACACCAATGTAAAGGGAAAACCTTACTAATTTTTTTTTAAATTCTCAGTCTTCATATCACTTATATATAATAAAGATCAATAAAAGAAATTTAAATTTTAGTAAGATCAAACTGAGTAGATAATTTTTTTGAAAATCTAATAACAGATGACATGTTCATCTTAAAACCTATATTTTAGTTGTAAAACTATATAATCTAATTGTATAAAATATATTTTCATCCTTTAAATTACTTATTCCTTTTTATTTTTAGGACTCAATGGATTCTCATTGTGATCAATTTAGAAACTCTAAATATATTTTATTGGTATCCAATTCATGGATATTCAATAAATTGTCCACACATGATACCCATTAAGAATTTATAATACACTACACTCAAAATGTTATAAATGAAATTCAAATTATATGTTATAAATTATGTTTGAAAAATAATTTTTTATAATAGGGTGATGTTTATTTATCATCAAAGTTGTGGTATGAGGAAAACCAATGCTCACAAGAAACCTATGGATTTCTACAACTCGATAAGTAGTAGGGTATATATAATAACATTTCACTATAAAAAAATTCATCAAATAATATTAATATTTATCTTATTGTTTCAATATTGTATGAAATTAAGTATTCACATTGATTATGGCTATTTTATTTATAAATCCATAAAACATACCATATTACATCCATAAAGTATCATCCCCTAATAGGTATTTTTTAATGCAAATAGAATTTAATATAAAATATTTAATAATTTATTTATATATACTTTTAAAGTGATAATAGAAAATTTGACAATCCATATAATAAAAATAGAAATTGGATTTGTTTTAGAATGAGTGGGAATACTACATGGTGAAAAAATGCATGCAGATATCAATATGAGGTGCTTACAAACCCATTTATGATTTTTATTCCATAAATATCATGAAAAGGTATTCTATATACTAATTATTAGGTTATTTTTATTATTATTTTAAGTTAGAGTTATGGATAGTGATCCTAGAATTGAACAGTTTATATATTTTTAAGGATAAGATATAATATATGGATTGTCATTTTGAAAAATGATTGTAAATTATTTTTTCAGATGTAAGATTTAGATCCAACATGTTATTTAAAAATTTGATCATTTTTTATATTCAATATCATTTATGAAATGTGATGTTTATATTAATGTATATGTCTCTAGAAGGATTCAAATTTGTTGGAAAAAATGGTGAAAGTATTTTTGGGTGATTGTGATCATAAAATTACATTGATATTGAAGGGTAAATTTTATAGGAATATTATTAGACCAAAAATTCTATATTATAGAGATTTTTTCCATTGATAGAACTTCTTGAACAAAAATATAAGGGTAGAATAAAAGGAAATGTTAATATAGATATATGGGCCACATAGGATTGATAATATTAGAAATGAATGTGTTCGAGAAATAATTGAAGTGGATCTGATTGATGATAAGTTGACTAAAAAGAGATTAAGATGGGTTCAACATGTTAGAAGAAGTATTAGGGATGAACCTGTTAATAAAAAAATATTAATGAGAAAATCACTTATTAAAAGGAATAAAGGTAGACCTAAAAGGAAACTTTATTTCAAAATATGCACTACATACTCAAAATTGTGAAAACATACATGGATTGAATTTATAATTAAGGGAAATGATATAGGATTAATTTATGTTGTTTATGAATCAAACACATGTTTTTATGACACACAGTTTGGTTGATATGATTAAAATTATTCATTTTATGTTTAAAAGTGACATTTTAATTTACAATGCATGTTACATACTGAAAACTGAAAAACATTTTTGGATTAGATTAATACTTTGAAAAAATGATTAGTAAAGAATTTTTATGTGTAAGATTTAACCAAAAATAAATCCAACACTTGGTGTGAGTGATATGACTAAAAGTTAATGTTTTATATTTAAAAGTAACATTTTAGTTAAAAATGTGCAACACATACTCAAAACCGAGAAAAGCACTCAGATTTTCTGGATTTTTTAGAAAAATATAAATTATTCATTTGTGATGAATAGGAATTAACAACACATTAATCTGAAATATTGTGTGGATGGTTTGATTGAAAGTGTGTTTTTATTGAAAAGTGTTATTTTAGTTTAAAATATGCATCACATACTGAAAATCAATAATGTTTGACAAATTTTTCTTGATACTTTATAAAAAATAATGATAATTAATTTATGATGTGTAAGAATTAATCTCATATCAATATGATATGAGGTGTGGATGATATGATTGAAAGTGAATATATTTAGTTTAAAAGTGTCATTTTAGTTTAAACGACACATCACTTGCTCAAAATCAAGCAAGAAAACATATATTTTATTGATACTTTAGGAAAAATATTAATAATTTATTTATGACATAAAAGAATTAATCTCAAATAATCAAAATAAAGTTTGAACATTATGATAAAATTGAGTTTTCTCATTTAAAATTGATATTTCTGATTAAAACAAGCATCACATTATCAAAATGGAGAAAACAGACTCATATTTTCATGATAATTTAGAATAATTACTGATTTTTTATTTGTAAATTGTACAACATAACAACATATAATTTTAATTTTAATTTATCAAAGATTATAGAAAATTATAATTATAAATTTCTTTAAAATGTTTTATATTCTATTACTAAAATAAGAATATTTTTATTGCATGCACATATTCATTTTGTACAAGGTTGGGTTGATCATTGGAGAAGGCCTCCTATGAGGGTTTTGTTTTTGTGTTGGTGGAAATTTTTATTATTTGATAGTGAATATAAATCAATATAATTGTATTATATTGAAATTATTTATTTTAATATTTTTATTAAAATGAAGAAATGCAAATATATTATCTATTATATACAATTATTAAATTTATTCAATTTAAATTGAATTTTTTGTTTTTAATTGATTGACGTATAGTATTATTTATATATCTTATATCACTATCCAATAAATATTTATTAATTTTATCAGTGTAAGGTGTAGTGATGATAAAGACCACCATTATCAATGTTAAAGATAACATTTATAAAAGGCATCCTTTATTTCTGCTAAATGTAGTGTTGAAAATAATTATCTTTATCAGGGATTTTTTAGCACTGATAAAAGAACTAGACATTTATCATAACTTGAAATATAATTTCTTTTTTAGTGATGAATAAAACACTATTTTTTATTTTCAATATAGCCACTTTATGGTTCAGTGGTAACCAAAAATGCCAGGAGGGATTTAAAACTAAATAGGATCCCAAATTCACAATTCAAAAAAAATCGGGAAAATGAAACCCAATGATAACTCGATCCTAGAATCATACATGCCAGCTCATGTAATGTCTCCTTACATCATACTCATGAGATCACCACCAACATCATCATCACCTTATCACCATTTGATCCGATAATAGGAAAATTATTTTCAAAATAACATTAATAGGAAAAATCTTTTAAACACCAGATACACTTCAAAAACCATTCAACCAGAGAACCATGAACCACACCACCTGATCATCATCCTTCACCACCATAAAATATAAATCCTACCGATTATTATACAAACCATTTATATAACCTTCCTTCAGAACCACCACCATATGAGACAATCACCTTTGAAAAAATCTGAAACAAACTAGATCCATCGTCAATGGTCTCTAGACTACAAACTGTCACCTTGACACTGCCTCAACATCACTCATGTCTACACTGGTTACAAGTCATAACATCATCTTCATCATTACAGACACAATCCTATTGTAAGATCCATTACCTCCATAAACCAAATTCCATAGAGTCTTCATTAGAATCACCATACGCCATCACAATGTACAACGAAACATAGTTATCACCTCACGTAACACCATTTTAAACTCAAACAACACATCATAAATCTTCCTTGACAACCACCACACCAGACCGACATGGGGATAAGTGATGGGACATGAAGCTAGGGTAGAGTTGAAGTGGATTAAGGCCTCCACATATATTCATAACCATCACCAAGAATGAGCCCAATGAAATATCATCAAACTCCAAACATCATCCCACAAAAAAATCCAACCGAAAAAAACTATAAAATTTAAACAAATAATTGAAATGAAAAATGGAACACATCACAAGGATTAAACTCCAAACCAGTAGATGAATAAAATAAAAAAGAAAATCATATGAATAACCCAACAACAATAAACAGTAAGAACTAAGACTGCTACTATCCCCTCCAACACCATCCCAAGTTCTCCCAAAACCCTCATCGAGCCAGATGAAAATGGGGTTGAGCACGATGGGTTCACAATGAATAGAATTGGATAAGAACACCATACACCATCACCAATTCCAACCCAAAATGTCTAAATAAATAGAACATAGACCCATAATGGAGGTATGATTCACATGGTTAGGCATAAAGAGGGGCAATGAGATGTGAAAAATATCCTCCCCAGCAAACAACACAAGTCGATAAAGGGGAAGGAGAAAATGATGTAGGGAATAGAAATTGAGCCCAAGAAAAGTGTGAAGCACCATTGATGTTTAATAGAACCAAAAAAACCCTAGGAGGAGGTGGAAGAATAAGGAGTATTGGGAGTACTGGGAGTACTGTGTGAATGTAGAGACATCCCTTTAGGTTTAGTGATCATTCATTTTTTAGTGCTGATAAATCCAAAATATCATGCTTATAAAAGGACTATCTATAGTTGTCACTAATGTAGATTTTAAAATTATTACAACTCAAAGTAGATTTATCAGAGATAGTAAAAACTCTCATAATTCAAACATTGATAAAGGATAGAAATATTTTATCATCATTTATAAAAGGAACCTTTACAAATTCTTTTTTTAGTGCTGATAAAAGCACTTAGAATAATTTTTTTAAAAAATTATATGAAAAATTCCATTAGGACCACCACACACACAACGCCAAGAGACCCTAAAAATGTTAAATCCCAAAACATTGGTCCTACCAAACACATGACCCAACCCCTTTAATATGAAGTTAATTTTAATAGGGCGGGATTCAGGCCCCCACCCAAAAAATTCTCAAAAAGCATCCTTAACACTAGTCCAAACATATTTTATCTTTATATAGAGACATATTTATCTATATAAATATTTATTTTATAATATATAATTATTTTAAATATATATATTAATAATTATTTAAATATATTAGAATACATATATAAATATATATTTGTTTATTAATATATTTACACACACACAGACACAAATTTAAATATAATCATCATATATTCGTTTGTATATGTATATATATATTCATCTATATTTATAAGAAAAATAAAATAGATAATTTTTTTTAATTAAAATTTATTAGAAATTTTTTATTTTAACATGGTTTATATATTTAAAAATTTGTTTTGCATGTAAATATATTAAAATATTTATTTATAGAACTAAATCATTATATGTAAATATATGAATATATATATAACATTATAATATGAAAATTGTAAATTTTAAATACCATAATATACGAAAATATTTAATCTCAAGTTATAAATTCATATTCCATTGAAAAAATACATGACGACCCACTTAAAAGAAGTTGAAATTCCATCAAATGTTAAAAAATTTGGATTTTCAAGCAAAAAACTTATCTTTAGAGGGATTATGAGATTTTATTACAAAAAAATAGTCAAAAAGTACTATTAATACCAAATATCACATTTCAATCTTCAATTTCACAACTTGTGAAGCCAAAACAGATACCCAAATCAAAATTATAGTAATTTGAAGTTTAAATCATCTTTTTAACTTATCTTAGGATATTAATTGATTTATTAATTTTTTCTATTACTAAACTATTATATTTATACCAACATATATATATTTTTATAAATTAAAATATCATATTTGATAATATATGAAGTATTTTTTATGAAGATTAACTTTTATCAGTTTAAAAAAAATGATGATGATTAACATTTATCAGTGCATGCTTTTAGCGCTGATAAGTGCCCTATCGATGTGCCACCTTTATCAGTGATTTTTAATAAGTACTGATGAAATATACCCTTTTATCAGTGATTGTTTAGTATCACTAATAATATCCATCCCTTTACCAGTGCTTCTTAATTAGAACTGATAAAGGTGGTATGATGGAGACTTTTATCAATAATTATTAAAAAATAATGATAAATGGGGACTTTTATTAGTGATTTTTAAGGTATGTTGATAAAAGATAACATTTTTTAAAAGTAATTCTATATTTGTGAGTGTTATGTGTAACTTAGATTCTTATTTTGATAAAAAGGATTGAAGTTTTAATCCACTTAATTTGGTTTTATTCATTGAACAAGAGAATTTTGTTAAATTAAGTTGTATTAGAGGATTTAACCATATTGAAATGAATTATATTGGATAGTATTTCAACCAATTAATTCAATGGATTTATGAATGAACATAATTAAATATATTAAAGGGAAATCAATTAAAAATTATTTAGTATTGATTATCACTTTAATAGTTTTTAATCATTTTAGATATCAGTAATGGTATATTTAATTGCCATATTTTAATGATTGGAATTGGATAGATAATTGGTAAACACATAAATTTTTAGGTAATGATATGGAAAATAATAGTGTTATTTAAATGAGAGGTGACTAGGGTTTTTCTCGACAGTTTGTTCACCAGGTGGCCACCTTGGCATAAATCTATATTCCTCGACATTCTGTCATGCCAGGATTCAATTTTAGGTTATTATCATTAGAAACTTTTTTATCTGAGGCTTCCATGATGAAGGGTCCTTGGATTATTATCTTCTATCTTTTCCTCTTCATGGCTCACAATGCTAGAATCCTAATAAGTCACGTTACTTAGATCTTTTAGAAGTGGGTTGATGGTCACCCTCAAAGTTATTTTAAATGAAAATTGAAAAATGGTCCAGAGTTAGAAGTATTTAGGAATGCGACCTAAAAACTATGAATCTTGTTTATTATTTCACTTTAACCAGAAAGAGTGATCTGGGTTCATGCTTCTTTCATGGCCTAAGTCGGAGGCAAGAACCCTGTTCATGAATCTTCATATTTTTGTATATTTTTCTGGTTATTTATTTATTTTTTGATGTTTTGAAATATATATATATATATATAAATATATGAGTTAATAAAATAATTAATAATATGAATAAATAATAATATAATTAATATAATTAGTAATAATAAATATTTAACCAATTAAAATAATTAATAAATAAAATGACTAAAGTAAATAAAATCCAAAAATTAAAATTAATTAATAAACAAATTAGTTAAGTACTTAGTAATTAATAATACAATTAATAAATGATAATATAAATAATTATAATAAAGTTATTAATATATTTATTAAATTATAATATAATTAATATTTATTATAATTAGTAATTAATAATAATATAGTCAATAATACAGATTAATAATATAGTTAACTTAATTAACAAATAATAATTACCGATATTAGTAATTATCTAAACAATTGAAATAATTAATAATGAAAATAAAACATAATAATATTGTTAACAGTAATAATTATCAAATGAAATTAATTAATAATTGTATATTTATTTATTATATTATTTATTATAATCAAAAATTATATTAATAATTACATGATAAATTATAATTATTAACTATTAAGTATGTTGGTAATTAATATTATTAAGTATTAATTATTATTCATATTTATTAATTCAATTAATTAATTACTAATTATAGCAATTTCTATGTTAATTGTTAATAAATTTGATAGATTATTAGTTTTTAATTATCTTAATTGATTACCAAATCAATTATCAATTATTTTTTTAAATAATAATTTTATTATTTTATTAATTAGTATTATTAATAATATTAATAATTAATAATTATATTAATTAATTAATTATAAAATGAAGTTTTTTAAATAACGTATATGAAAAAATTCAACAAATATATAATATATATTGAATTCAAAATTTAGGAATGGGAAATGTATCACAACTATCTACATCTCTATCTCTGATTCTCTTTTGTGCCACAACCTTATGTATATATAGTGCATCCACACTGTGCCTATCAATGTTTTTTCTTTGGCGTATGCTACTACTATGTAGCATCTGCCTCTACATCATCCTGTGTGACTGGTGGTAAATATGAAGTCCCCCATTCATACCATGTCCTACTTTGAAGGAAAATGAATCTTGGCTAGAACTCTTTCCCTCACAGAAGAATAATGTTATTGAATAAAACCTTCTCCCAAGTGGGAAGAAGATAGATGTCATTCCATGAGTATCTGACAACAAGGGAAAGATGGATAATAAAATATATTCCAGTCAGTAGCTATCAAAATAGTATAATTTTATAAAGTAAGGGAATAAGAAGTAGAATTACTAACACAAGCATCTTGAACCTCTGTAATCATAAAATATTAAACAATTATTAAAAGTGAAAATGCTACATATTTATTTAGAGATGTATCAGGAGGACTATGAGAAGGATGTGTCTCTTCCATAGTAGGATGAGTAGGAGCATCTATATGATCATGTTGGGAATACTACCACTATGCCATATCATTATATAGAACATCTAAATGAGGCTCATCACCATATGACACATCGACACGGGGAACAACATCATGCGACACATCAAAGAAATAATCCTGATAAATCTCATCCATGTGACAATGTAAAACTTACACTGATCTGTGAAAATATACATAGTTAAATGTGAATCCCATAATGGGATTATAAATTTTTAGGAGGTTTGCGATAAAATCATAAAACTTAAAAAATTATTCAATTAATTAAATTTAGTAAATAACTATTAAAAAGGGGGAAGAGTTATTAACAAATTAGGAGAGCCTCACCCTAATTGTGTATGATATAACAATGACCTCATACAACCTAAGGGCTCATTATAAAGATACCATGATATATGAATGAACACCAAATTTATAAAACAATATACTGTATCAACATATGGTTTTTAGTATAAGTGAATTGATGCAAAAACTATAATGACATGTATATAGGGATACCTTAGTGTTGTTAAATAGCCACAATCACAGTACCTATTTTTTAGTAAGACCACCAGTACTTGAAAAATATTTCATATGAGTGAGTCATAACATTATATTACCTAAAATTGACTCCATTATTGATCTAATCTTCAAACAAGAAATGACGACTCATCCTATAAAATATTATCATTTCCTCTTTGGAAGTTATGATTAATGTGTATCCCCTAAAAAATCCCCTGATAATCATGCTAGGAGAATTACAAAAATGTACTTTTCACATATATAAAATGACTCATGTACTAAGACTATGATTGGTAGTTTATGAACAAAATTAAATACCCTATTTATGTACACCATAATATTAGTGGTTACATGAACATATGTCCTTCCACCATCTTTTGACAATGCACCCTTATCCTTCCAAATATATATCATATAATCATAAAATTACTAATTACTAATTCAAATTACTTCCATTAACTCATTGAATTTTATTTTTTCAATTTGTACACAAAAACATGTCAAAATGAATGTAATTAAAAAGGAAAACAATTAATTTAATGGGTTTAATTTGAAGGAAGCATATCCAAATTTATGACCACCTTATTTATTGATTTATTTGAAAATTATTATATACATCACTAGTAATATGTCTTATGAAATATCTATTAAATCCTTAAGTTCTCTCTATGAAAATATATCACAATTAACAACCTCTATAATCACTTGATGATGATCAAATATTGAGCACACTCCCTATATTATCATAACATGGGTGCGTATATAGGCCAAGAACCATGTCCCTAATTCAAAGTTCTCTATTTAATTAATGGATATTTAAAGTGTGTTAGGAACATGATTACCATCTTCTGTGTCATAAATGAGTAGTATACTTGTATACTTTCCATAAATGAAAGTTTTATCCAACTGAATGAACCATTTTTAATAAGGAAATTTGGAAATACATGACCTAAATTAACATAATAGACTATGAAACTCCCCCTTCATTTGGCGAACCCAATTAACTTGGGGGACATATTCAACAATGTCAAGATGATAAATGAATTGATTATTGAAAGGCAAAAATACCATTGTCTATAGAAAAACCATTTATGATTCATCCTCATCAGAATACAATTTTTCAATTTCCTTTTTATTTTCAATTGAATACTTGTTATACAATATATTGTATTTGAACAAATTTTGTATTCATTCCTGGATGAGAGGCCAAAATATCCTAAAAAATTTGTATTTTCTTAAAAATAATAGTCAGTATTAATTTTTCATCTAATAAATAATGATCATGTGACAAGATTGGGTGTACAAAAGTATACTGGCCTTCGAATATAGATATATTCCAATACATAGATGTTATATCAGAGATTTTATACATGAGAAATTTGTTGGAAATAAACAAAAAATTGGGATATAAAAATTTAAAATATCTATAATTTATAGGAATAATTTTGGGTATATGTAATTCTTAATCGCATATATATCTTTAATTCATAGGTAGCTGTTTTGGTATATGGATGCATTAATCCCAATCTATAATAAGTTACTATCATATTTTATGATGGTAATATGGCATATGATATCACATTCCTGCATCAATTCCTCATCTTCCAATAAGTTCCTTCAGTTATGATTTAGTGATATTGATTAATTAAATATCTAAACATGTATAATCATTTGATTATTTTAAATGGTTATAAATATTAATCAACAGTATGTATCATGCGATAAAATTCATGAGGAGGAAGATGATGATCTAGTGTTTTTACTCTCTTCTTATAATAATGTGAGTATAAAAAAGGGATAGGATCCCTCCCATTGAGTTAAATCTTGATGAATTCAACCAAAATCACAAAATCTATTATGATGTTTATTTTATGATTGAAAATACCATGGAGTATTTGGATTTAGTGTTCAAAATCTTCATGGTTTTTCTCATTTTTTAGTAAATAAAACTAACACATTATAATGAATATATTATATATCATAGTTTTAACTCTTAATATTTCTATATTTTACAAATTAATGGCCCTTATATAAGATTTTATGATGCTCATTCATCACGTATGATTTCTACCATACCCATATTTTTGTATGAGTTACAACACATTTCTTAAATATCCTCTAACAAACTTATAATTTCATAAAAAACCATCCATATCAAACATGGATAAGTTTTTTCACTTTGTTTCATATCTTCATGAACCATCACAAAAACTTACATAAAAAAGAAACTAATGAATTGCACGCCTTTTCCATAATTTAAGGTCCTCTAGATAAACATAAAATTTCATATACAGAGAACTCATAGAAGTTTCAATATTCTTATATATCAATAGTTGAAAAAATATCTAACATAATACATAATATTCTTCTATTTTTGGATTTTCATGTTTTGAGGTAGAAAAAAAAGTTTTGTATGACATCACTTAGCTAAACCTTCATCACTAATTTAATTCTTGAATCACATCAGCATCTTAAAACCTTTATCCATGTGATATTCATCAATGTATCCATAAAATTCAACCTCAACAATTTATGGATAATTTCTCAAACTTTTTTCCTTATACATATTCATAAAATATAATAGAAATAGAGAACTATTGAACATAAATAAAACATTATTCTAAAGTAGGTTTGACAATCCCCCTTTGTATTTTGTGTAAATACTATCCATCACTTCCCCTATTGAAAATAAAATCCAACGTGAATAACTGAAATATTTGAAATCAATATTATTAAATTAAAGAGACATGAATTACTTAAATATAAATATAATTGATCTTGATCAGTGTAGAAAACCATATTAATCAACTCAAGCATCAATGTTGTCCTTAATAAAATAATTCTAGAAATTCAAATTAAGTAAACTCAGTTATAAGACCATATAAAATAGATTTCACAACCAATTTTCTCTATGCTAGGAAGTGGGATTTACTCCCATTTTCAACCTAAAATTCATAAAATCATTAGTTTTTAGTGTCTTAGTGACGATATCACAGTCCCATTCCTTGGATGAAACAAATTCCATATTTAGGACAACTTCAACCATTATTTATTCAAAAATCAGTATTTAATATCAATGTATTTAGATATTGAAAATTATATTGGTTTCTTCTATAGGTTTATGAAATTTTTAATTTTGTATCCAATTATTAGAGGATATTAAAATTCAACATTTAGATCTTCAATCCATGCCTTCATTCACATCATTTGAGTAGCGTTTTATAATGAAACCACATATTCACCTTTGAATAAATCAAGGTAACTGATGATTTCTTCTTTGAATCCCTTGAAACACAAATTCTACAAATGAAAAACTCTCCACCTAATGTGGACTTACAAACATCCACTACACAATCCTAGTTATCATACATAAACCCATTTAGATCCATCTCACAATCATTTTTGTACATTAGACAATAATTGAATATATTTAAAATATCTATCAATATTTTTAATGGGAAAAGATGTTATAATTTAGGATTAGATTAATATTTAAAACAAATAGTAACTATTTAAACCATATGTATCTTGAAGGCTATTAAATAGAAAATACTTTTAATTAATTTTCATAATTCACTCTCATTAACAGTTTTCCCTCCATCTTCCTTGATCAATTTTGTGCCCACTTAAATCCGTGTAGAAGCTCCTCATGATTCCTATAAACCAAACCTATTTACAATATCCTTATAATTTTTTATTGAGAGATAAAAATGAAACCAGTATCTTGGGTAAACTATAAACCCAAGAAAATCATCATCTCTCTTAGAATAGACGTTTCAAATTTCTCCTTCATGTGAATTGATAATTCTTCACACAATATTTTCACATTTTTAAAAAAGATAATGTCATCAACATACAAAATAAAAATGATTGATATAGTGTTGTTATTATTTATATATAAATGTATGCACACCTTCCCTTTCTCAAAATACATGCTTCTTAAATATTCATCAAACATAAAATACCTTTCTCTTTGAGCCGAGTTCAAACCCAAAAAATACTTCTTTAGATTTCACACCTTTGTTCCATGTATTACCATTATAAATCCCTTGGGTTGTTCGATTCACACTTCTTCATCTACATATAAATTCATAAATACAAATTTTACAACAATTTAAATAACTTAAAATAATATATATATAGTAATAATAAAAAAATCATGATGGTTTCTTGTCAGGAAACCAGAGAAAATGTTTTATCAAAGTCAACTCCTTAAATTTGTGAATACCCCTTGCATACCAACCTAATTTTTTTCAGAGAAACTTTCCCATATTATCCATATAATTTTTGAATACCTAATTTGATCTAATAACATTTTTCTATACAATATTGGGGAAAAGTTCCCATTTTTAACCTTTTTTATTTGATCGAATTATTCATTAATTGCCTGGATCCATTATTCACGATCAAATGCTTCTAAAATTGATTGAGATTTAATCTTTGAAAAAAATATAACTAGTTTCCATAATCCATATTCTTATTTTATCCCCCTAATTCAGATATCCAATAATATTTTCAACATTATCATGCTTACTCAGTTTATAATTTAATCTTTTGGATTTATAATCCCCACCATCATCACTGGAGTAATCATAATCTTCATCTTTAGATTAATTATATGTGTTTTCTACAGTTTCTCCAATAGGTTCGTAAATGAAAATATAATCCTCATCATTTATAAATATTAAGTTTTCAATATTTTATTCATTTTCAACAATAATAATATTATCAATATCTATAATCTTCTTAGACAAGTTATGGTAGAATTTGTATGAGATTCCATTTGCTTCATAACCAAAGAATTTTACTTCTTATTTCTCATCAAACATTCCTCCATTTTCACAATTATATTGACTAGGAATGGGTTCCCAAACAAAATTAAGGGTTTTACATTTGTTTTCATCCTGAAACACAATTTATAAGAAGTCATATTAGTGTTTGTTTTCTCAAAATACATATTTTCTAAATTATTCCAACAATATCAATTGTATATAGCCAAAAATATATTGTAGTGTCATAGTTTACAAGAATTATTATACCCATACCTAAATAACATCCATCCTTACTCTAAGATATCCCATTATAATATAGATTATATATAGAACTAAGATAAAGCCTAATACCATTTTTATCATGATATTTAGATAACTATTTGTTGGAATATTTGACACCATTATCCGATCTTAATCTCTTCAAGGATATATTTTTGTTTTCTCATTCTAAAATTAATCTAAAACTCTTGAATCTTTCCAAGGATATAGATTTGAGAGACATGAACGTGATTCCAAAAATTCATATGAATTCATCCATGAAATCGATATTATAAAATTATCTACTTTTTGTATTCATTGTAACAGGTCCGAAAACAATAGAGTAGATTATTTATAGAGGTTTTATATTTGGAAATTCACCTCTATTGAAAATTTTGTTAGAAATTTTTCCTTTCAGAAAATTATTAAAAACATTATCAGTGCCTTTTTTCAAAAATTGGGATATTTCTCATAGAATATTCCTTGATATGTTTTCTCATGTTATTTTAGAAAATTTGGAGAGATTTTCTATTTTCTTTTTACATGATCAGGAAATAATTTTTCCCAACTTCTCTAACTTGAAATAGGTTACTTGGGGTTCTTAAAAAATTTGTTATAAATACCCCATATTTCAATATATTTAATTAAAACCCATTTTTAATAAATATATATTCATTTAAAACATCAAAAAGATATTATACACTCAATATATTATGCTATATTATATTAAAAAAATAAGAAGCTTTTAGGGTTAATTTTATTTTTACCAATATTTATCACTCAAAATACTTTGATATTTTCTGAACTATCATTATCCAATGTGAAAAATCATCTTTAATATAATTCAATGTTTTTTAAAATTTTAAAATAACATATAATGTGAGATGAACGACCATAATGTATGATATAGGGCTTCTTAGATTTACATTATTTTAAAGAAACTTCAACCACACTTTCCTTTTCACTATTATTGATTTGATTTTAATCATTTATAAATTTTTAAAAAATATTTATCCTTTTCATAATATAATTAAAACATTTATTTGAGGTTTTACCTTCTTTATCACACCCCCACATCCCAACTTCTTACTCAAAAACTATTCTTAACTTCAATTTTCTTCTTATGCTATTGATGCTTTTATCAAGATCTAATTTTTGGTTTTAATCATTCCCTTTATTATTTATACATTCATAGTCATAGTAAAGACATGTTATATCAATACTTATATTACTTATGACCAAATACACCAAAAACTAATAATAATTTTGGAACATCATGCAACAACACTAATTCCAGTAGCCCATAGTCTATGGTTACTTTATTACATTGACACTAGATATAAGAAATCACATCCTAAAGGACCGAATAGATTAGTAGTATTGGTAAAATATATACATACTTTAATTTTCACATTAAAAATGAAAAGATGAAATAAAACATAGTATTTTTTTGAGTACACAATTATTACATTTAGTATATCCCTACTTATCAATCATAATACACTTCTTAGAACCCTAGAGAAAAGAAACATAAGAAAGGGGTGAGGTCTAATTCTTAGTAAGGGTAAGAATATAATAGAATATATCATGAATAAAATAATTATCAATATGGAATGTTAAATAACTAAAAACACATGAAATTTAATCAATAAACTAATAATTAAATTAATCCAGAGATATTATCATTGTGAAAATATCATGGATAATAATAACCAAATTCTTAATGAATGAAAGGCTTAATCATAATAATTTTTTCAAGGACATGATACCTGTACCATCATTACACTTCATAAGATGGTTTAACACTATAGGTAGAAACCCATTTAATTTGGACAATTAATTTGTCTCATGAGACCTACTAATAAATTAAGGGGATATATAATTCTAGGCCCCACCCATAACTGTAGGTCCAAATCATTACTCATATATCAAATGATCAATTTAATTCATAAATCAGTATTCCTTATAAAAAAATATCCATATTGAGTAAAGGATACATATTTATAAATATTTCCCTAATTAATCAAATACATATCAATGTAAACACCACCTATAAAATGGTAAATGGTTTAGGAAATAATCATATCCATTATATAAGAAAATGGAAATTTAAGAGAAATGAAATATCCAATGATTAAAAGTTAGTAAATGATTCAAAGGATGGTATCGTGAAAACATATACCCAGTCGTGAATAAGTAAAATAAAGGGATATTTTAATTTATTACTTAATTTAAAATAAAAAGATCATTAATGTTTTTTTATGAAAATATATTGTTAACATTTTATATTCCCTTTTAAAGAAACAATGTACAAGTATGAAAAAAAACATTTTATTAGAAAATAACCTTGTAAACATGTAAAGGAAGCTTTATGTAAGAATTTTTTTTATATGAGGTATAAATAATTGTATTTTTGGTTTTAATCCTTGTATTTTAACTAATATTAGTTCTTAGTGATTCTATGGTAGAAACAAGGCTGTCTAGTGCTTTTTCAGATCTCAAAACCCTGACCAGTGGAAGAAATAGTTGTCCCTTATGGTTAGTAGAAATCATCAATCAAAGTTTTAGTGGTTTCTCCTAATATTGTAAGGAATATCAGTGAGAATAAGAGTCTTCATGGTTTTACCTAATCATGTGACCCAAGTTGCAGGCCCATGAAAGATATATGTAGTTTTTAATAGAACCATATATCACAGTTTGCGCACAATTTCCCAAACTGTGTGCATGAATCATGAGGGTTCCTTCATTGTGTTTTACATAAAGTATGGTAGGCACATGGTTTTAAAAAATCTGCATCCAACCACGTGAACTGGTTTTAAAGGGGTAAAATTATTGTTTTTCCCTTAATTTCTTATAATTTCAACACCTTCTCTAATTTCATCCTCCAATGGATATGAGGCCTCCTCTTCCTCCCATTTTATCTCCCAAGCCTCCAACACATAGGATTTTATCCTGTTTCATCACTTAGAATGTAATTTGACTTATGATCATACCTTTGGATTCCTCTTGGTATGTGATTGAAAACATAGGATCGTTTCACCATTCTTCTTTATATCATCGATGAAATATCAATGCATGATCATATGACCTATTTTTAGGGAGTTCATCTGTTCATCCATTTTCTTTTGATCCTTGATAAACTAAGGGATGATACTAGATTAGGAGAGTACTAATCGAATAAGGTAGGTGGTATATTACTTTTCCTGTCATGTCATTTATAAATTTCTACCATTGTACACACATGAGTTTCACTAGACGATGCTTTTAAAATTCATCTACCTTAATTATAATTGTTTGACTTGTGTTATAAAGTCTTAACTATATATGTTCTTCATGAAGATGTCTATTGATATCTCAAAATCATCCATATAATTCGGTAGTATACCATTTTATACCTTTTTCCATTTTTTATATTATTTGAGAGACCATTCGAGTATGTTTAACTTCTACCTCATAAAGTAAGTGTTCAATCATAGTTAAATGAATATTTATATTTTTAAATGGAAAGTATACTTATAGATATCACCAAGATTAGTTAAATATTAATTAAATTGACATTGTTTTCATTTCTTCAACACCTTTTCATGTTTAATGAAAGGTATTAAATTAACCTAATGAATGATTATAAATTAAATTGATATTGGTTGCATGTCCTTATATCACCTTATCATGCTTAATGAAAGGTAATGGAATGAACTTATTAAATTATTATTTTTAATGAGTGTTAAATGGCCTATGATTATATATGATATAAATGGAATGAGTACATGGTTCTAATTTCTTTGGACCTTTTCATCTTTATAATAATGGTTAAACTTGAACTGGTCTTTGATTCTTGAGGGAATTATTTAAACACTCAGAGGATGACATTCTGATTCTTTGAGTCAATTTTTGTGGGAGATAACCACCACAAAATTTGGTCGTTGTATTATTTCGTGAATCCATCAGTGATATACTGATAATTCAATTGACATCTATTTCAGGTATTATAATTACTTGGATACATTCCTTGGATTCACCTTGATGTTTTCATACATACATCACCATGGATTCACCCAATTTGGGCTAGTCATGATTAGCACAAGATTACTATGGATGAACTCTATTGACTATGTTAGAATCATTTATATTTTAATGGCTTGGGAATTCCCCTTGTATTACACTCTGAACCCTTATAGCCAAACTTTATGTGATACCATTATGAGTTGGATCAACCCCAGAGGTCAAGGATTCCTTGGATACACCTTGGGTACTCTATTATTATTATTACTTTTATGGAACTACTAATACCTATTATACAAGATCTACTTATTATAATCTGAATATTAAATCTAATAAATAAATAATTACATGTTCTAAGACATTAACATCTAAGGATGAAACAGGTATGAGTTATTATCTAATAATTTATTTACTTTATATAACTACACAATATCCAGTTTATATAAATAAAATATATTTTTATAGACTTTTTTTGTGTTGGCCTATTGATATTTATCTCATACTCTATCTAGGACACCCTTGGTACCCAAGAAAATTATATGATCGTAGGTTTGGACAAGGGGAAATAACTTTTTAGGAAAACTAACTTGTATGATTTAGGAAAAATCTTCGTATTAGATGATCAGGATAGTGTACGAGATAGTGAGATAGTTTTACTCCTTTTTGATTCTTTTGTATATCATATACCATACTAAATTTTTGTTTCCATATATGTTTTTGACTTTTTTAGATACATGAGTTACATCATCATCTTTTGTATATGATATAGTTTACAACTCTTGAGTTGATTCTTTATTACACGAATGATCATGATCATTGCCCCTTATAGTCTTATATATTCATTATTATATTGATTCTTCTATTTATCTATATATTATCTTCATTGTACTCCACTTTTATATGAGTTAATAGTCTCCCCAAGGACACACCATAGGACCTCACTGCTAGTGAGTAGCCTCTGGAATATGAGGAGAAACATTTGAGGCCATGTGGCCTACCAGGTATGGGGAAGCTTTGGGGGGTACTCGGGTCAGTATGTCACAAAGTGGTATCAGAGGTATTTATTTTACTTTCTTATTATATGGTAAATTTATACTGTAGATTAGGAACATGTAAGAACTTTGTTATAAGCTGATCCTTGGTGTAGTTAACCAATGTTTGGGGTAAATAAAAAGTTTCATATGAATGGAAAATTGTTCTTTTGTTTTTATCATATTATAGTTGATATTATTTCACTGTTGGGTGATGCACATGAATTGTGATAATTTTTATGCTTTATGTTTTTTACCCTAACCTGGTACATCAAGGATCATTTTTTACATGCATCATTATAGGAACCTTGGATTCACAATCCATGCATATGCCATTCCATATAGGTTCAATTTACCACTTTCATTTCCTACATTGCCTATGATTTATGATTGAGACATTGTTTTTATATAATACCATGATAGAAATTTCTTCTATATGAAAAGGAGAATAGTCCATTAAAATTCCAACATCAATCTAAATAGTGTATTTTTTCTATATAAATTGATGGTGGAATCTTAAATAGCCAATTTTAACCCATGTAAGTTATGTAACCTTAGTTACAGGGGCTGGAATTTGGCTACAATCTCATGACTAAAAATTTCAATTTATAAGTTGTATGGGGCCTTATAGATTAGAAATGGAAATTAATCAAAATAGAGCCATCATATTTTACCCATACATTCTAGGACTGAATGTAAGGGGGTTGATTATAATTATAAAGGTGTCAATTTAAATTTATAAAGAATATGGGCCATTATAAAATGGGAATCAAAATACATTAAATCAAACCATATTCTATTTATAAAACCACACACAAACTTAAATTTTAATTATTTACTAATAAATGAAATGGTTTCCATTAAAAGAAGAGGCAAGTGAAATTGACCCTCCATATAATAGATCACATATAAATCATTCTTGAACACTTACCAATACATGGTGTTTTCATTGGGTAGTTGGGTTAGAATTTTGGGTAGTGAACCCCTTTCATATCTCTACTTCTATTAGTAATCGTATCTATGTTTATTCTTGTTCTTAGGTATGTTCTTGGCATTTGTAGATCTATAAAACAATGATGTTGTCGAGTCATGCACCAGGAGGGCAATGAAAACTATTCCCTATAGATGGGGGACCTAATCTAATATTCTTACCACCAGAAGTTCCACTTATGGAACCACCTACTGTACCCTCACTGGGCACTAAATCTCATATTTGAGAATGTTTTCTGTGTTTCGTATAGTCTATACATGGTGCTTTATGACCTGCACCTAGGATATCTGAATAGGATCATGAGTTACATAGCAAAATCATACCATATTCTCAGGGGATGGAGGTCCCCATGATACTATATCTTGGCTAGAGGCCATTCTATGTATCTTCAAGAATCTAGAGATGCCTACAAAGAGGAGGGTCAATCTCTCCACATACATGCTATGTGATTTCGCCAAGTGATGGTGGGATATGATTACCTTATCTTGTCTTCATCAAGGAATGGTCCGGGAGGACTTCCAAACCACCTTCTATGATTACCTATTCCCTCATATACTGAGATATAATCGATCCATATAGTTCCTTCACCTGGTGTAGGGTGATATTTCTATTATTAAATGTTCAATGTGTTTCACTAATTTTAAACATTTTGCATCGAATCTTATCAATGATGAGTTATCACAAGAAATATTTTTCAAGGATGGGATCAAGTATTTCATAAAATCATAGGTTAATGTATTTTTCGTATCGAGATTTTATGAGATTGTGAATCATGATCCTATCATTAGTAACAACTTGAGAGAAGATGATAGTACTGGGCACAAAGTTTCAGTGCTGAGATAAGGTGGTAGCTCTTATGGTAGCAGGAAGCGTAGCCTTAAGGTATCTCTTCAGAGTTGTGGCAGCCAAAGTATCTAATATAGAAGCTATTTTGTAAAACTTTGTGGAGATGGTAGTGTAATGTGAATCCTCAGTGGGATAAAAACATGCTTGAGTGCCATATTTGTGGCTAGATTGTTCATATAAAAAGATTTTTAGACCATTTTTTCCTATTTTCAGTGGAAGAGGACCCACACCAGCTCCACCTTAAGAAGTAAGATTAGTTACGCCATGTTATGAAGGAATATAGAGTATCACTAGTAGAACATGACAAAGAGGAGGTTATGGATGAGGTAGTCATACATATGATTATTAGCACCAACAGAGTGGACCTGCTCAGGGCAATCAATCTATAGCTTAGAGACATAGATCATGCTAGTTTACTACATCACAGTTGGCACCCAAGGGTCATAGTGTAGGGATATATACTATATGAGGAAATATTATAGTATCCTCTACTATCATATATTCATTATTCACTATATTTTTTACACACTCCTTTATCTATTTATCGATCGTGGAAACTATCAGGATGGAAATTTAGTACTTTTTTGGGGTGATGACCCTTGAAACACCGTTGGGTGTTTATTAAGAGGGTATATTCCAATTGAAGGATTACCCCTTGAGGTAGGATGTTTTTTCTTATGGGATCTCTTTATCCTCATGATTACATGCTTCGATATCATTCTTGGGATGAAATGTTTGGCCCTCTATCATGACTATGTGAACTGCTATCATCATCGGGTATTGTTTATATCACTAGAGGGTGATAGTTATCTTCACAAGGGGGTGGTATATCTATTCTAGTAGAGATGGACTAGATTATCATTAGTTCGGTGGAGTGATAGATTGCATTTATATCTTTTTCTTGGATGATTGGATAGTGCATCTGACATATTTTCCTCTATTAGTAGATTATTTCAAGGATATCATTCCTAATAAATTTTCTAGATTACCTCCAAAGATAGAGGTAGGGTTTATGATTGATCTTGTTCCATGAATATCTTGAGTGTCTATTCAACCATATAGGATGGAACCTACTTAGCTCTAGGATCTCGTATTTATAATCTAAGGGTTTTATCTAACCCATCACTTCATCTCGGGGTTCACTCATGATCATAACCAAGAAGGAAGATGAGATCATTAGGATTTTCATTGATTAATAATGGTTGAACCAGCTTATAGTTAAAAATAGTATCCATTTCCTTGAATACATAATCTATTTGACTAGCTTCGACGAGCTTTAGTGTTCTCAATGATAATCCTAAGATCGAGCTATCATCATGTAGGAGTCAGGACTTTAGACATACAATGTCAAATTTTTCCAAGTCGGTACAATTTATATTAGTATCTGGTTATTCAGTTAGGTATTACGAATACACTAACCATTTTCATGGACTTTATGAATAGGGTTTTACACCCTTATATGGATTCCTTTGTTGTGTTTTTTTGGATGAAATCTTGGTGCATTCTCACAGTCAAAGTGACCATGCTAAAAATCTGGATATCATTTTGAATACATTGAGAGACCATTAGTTATATGCTAAACTCAGGAAGTGTTAATTCAAGATTGAAAATTTTCACTTCTTAGGTCATATTATATCAGAATCTGGAGTATCCATTAAACAATATTAGGTGAGTGATTTTGTTTCCTGGTAGAATCTCAAGGAACATGTTTGATATAAAATGTTTCTTGGGTTTGGATGGATATTATAGGAATTTCATAAAGGAATTATCATGCCTTCATACACCTCTTACTGGTTTGAATAAGAAGGGTGTGAAGTTATTGTTTTCTGAATCATGCAAGAAGGCATTTTAGGAGCTAAAATGAAGGATTAATTTAGTGCCAATTCTAATTCCACTAGATCCTAGAAAATATTATAAATTTTTCTATGATGCATCAAGAATTAGTATGAGTGAATTCTTAATAAAAAATGATTTATTAATTGTTTATGGGTCTCTCCATTTCATAACTCATAATCATAATTACCCAATTCACAACCTCAGTCTTGTAGTAGTTGTTCATGCCTTGCATTACTGGAGGCATTATCTGATGGGTGAGAACATTATGGAGTGTACATATCACAATAACATAAAATATATATTTAAAAATAATGAATTTAATATCATATAGTGAATATGTTTTTAATACCTTCAGTATTTTGACATTGATCTTTCCTATACGCTTTGAAAAGGAAAAATAGTAGTTGATGTGCTAAGCCAGAAAACTCAAGAAAAATACATTCAGGAAGATAGTGACTTATTGAAATTGATGGAACTTATTTATGATATGTATATGATGTTTAAATAATGTCATGATCAAAATTTTCTTTAAGCCTTGGAAGTTACCTCTTCACTCCTTGATAGGGTGAAGAGAAGGCAGATTTCATACTAGATGGTCTAGTTCAATGGGAAATAATTTTAGGTGAGGACCCACCTCCCGATTGATATATCAAGGGATATTTCAACCTAAATATACATGGGAATATCTGGGTTCATACATACATGATAAAGGAGATGATGCATGAATCACATTCTAATCAGTGGGAAGTGTACACAAGTATCTCCAAGATATATTGTGATATACATCGGCAATATTGGTGTCCTGTGATGAAACATTAGATAATAGGTTTTACCACTATGTGTTCCACCTATCAGTAGAATAAGGTAGAGCACCAATGGCCTAATCTACTGTTAAATCCATTTCCAGTATTATAATGGAAATGGGATTATTTCATAATGTATTTTTTGGTTGTATTACTGAGGTCACCTTGAGGTAGTGATGCAGTTTAGGTAGTCACAGATCAACTGATGAAGGTAGCCCACTACCATCTAGTCTGAGAGACTTTCTTAGTTGATGAGATTTGAAGAATATATGTATGTGAGATCATAAAATGTACACAAGGTCCCTTATAATATCATTTCAGACATGGAATATCATTTCACATCGAGGTTCTAGAAATAGTTATAGAAATATTTGGGAATATAGGTGTTTCTGAGCATATATTTTCACCATCATATAGATATCCATTCAGAACAGACTATATAGGTGATAGAGGAGATTATCCAATCACACATCCTTGATTTTAGAGGTTCTTGGGAGAAGTTTATCCCTATCATTAAGTTTTCCTTCAATAATATTTTTCAGGAAATAATTCAGATGGATCCCAATGAGGCCTTGATTGGTAGGTTATTCTGTATACTCCTATGATTTTTTGAGGCAGGAGAGGAAATTCTACAAGGTCCTCGTCTCATGTAAGATACTTTGGAGTATGTTAAGATTATAAAAAAATGTATGTATACTACTCAATATAGAAAGAAATATAATACCAATCACCATCAATGACCTATGTTGTTTGAGGTTAGAGATCATATTTTCTTATGGTTACCGCCTAGAATTGGTCATAGATGGATACAGAGTCAAGGGAAGTTGTTTATGGATTATATTTAATTATTTTAGATCTTGGAGAGAGTAGGGTTGGTAGATTATTGGTTTTTATTACCTTAGAGATACAATTCCATGTGATATGTCTTCCATGTTTCACAGCTTCAACATTACCATGCATACTCGTCTTAGACTTTTGATCCTAAGTATGTTGAGTTGGATTCCAATACTTCTTTTTAGTATTATCCTATACACATCATTAAACAGAGAAATAATCCCCTCTAAGGTCATTCTATCCCTTTGGGGTAGGTTTTATGGAATCACGATCATTTATAGGATGGCACTTGGGAGGGAGAGGCTGATGTATGTGCTTAGTGGATGGTGTTTTTATCAAATTGGGTTTTACCACCCTTGTAAATGAAACTCGAGGAGAAGTTTCTTTATATGGGGAATACAATAGGAACCTAGTTTTTCTATAAGGTATGGATCATTTTATTTTCTATTTAAATCCATAGTTTTGATCTAATATGAATGCCTAGTAAGACTATAGAGGAAATTAGGGTGTATAGGGCTTGTTCAGAGCCTGTAATGCCAGTTGGTGGAAGAAACAACTAGTCCACATGGTTAGTAGAAACCATGAATCCTAGTCTACATAGTTTGTATTAACTATAAAAGAAATTTTATTTTGTAGAAGAAGTTTCATTGTTCTCCCTAACTATGCATCCAAGGCCAAACAGTCGCACAAAATCGCTATAATTTTTAACAGAACCATATAGTATAGTTTTCGAACGGTTTCCCAAACTATGTGCATGAACTATGAAAGTCCCCTACTTATTATGTTCATGATGCATGGTTGGTATACAGTTTGGAAAACCATGTGGACAAACCATGTGACCCACTTTTAAATGGATAAAATTACTGTTTCCCCTTAATTTCTTATAACTTTAATCCCTTCTCTTATTTCCTCCTCCAGTGGATAGGAGGCCTTCTGTTCCTCCTATTTTAGCACCAAAGCCTCCATCACCTAGGATTTTCTCATGTTTAATCATAAAAACTCTAATTTAACTTCCAATAACCTCGTTGGATTCTTATTAGTAGGTGCTTCACTCCTTAGGATCATTTCATTGTTCTTCTTTCTATCAATAATAGTATTTTGGAGAAATATCATTTTCCCTATTTTCATGGTGTTCTTCTGTTATTACATTTTCTTATAATCTAAGAAAAATTAAGGGATGATACTAGATAAGGAGGTACTACTAACATAAGGTAGGTGATCTATAATGTTTCCCTAAAAGTCTCGTTGTTCATAAATATCCATCATTGCGTGCATGCATGTTTCACCAGGCCATGTTTCTAAAATTCATCTGCCTTAATTATAATTGCTTATGTTTTAAAGTAATAATTTTACATGTTTTTTTATGTTTATAGAGTTTTATAATTTAACACTATCAAACCAATTATAGTTCATACCATGTTATTCCATTACCCCTTTTTAATATTATTGGAGACACTGTTTGGGTGTTTTTAACTTGGCCTTGATAATGTAAGTGTTCCATCATAATTAAATAAATCATTAAATTTTTTAATGAAAAGTATATTTATAGATATAAATTGTTATAATTAAATATTAATTTAATTGAAATTGTTTATATGTCATAAACACCTTGTCATTTTTAATGAAAGTTATAGAACGAACCTAAATAATGATTATAAATTGATTTGATATCAGTTGCATGTCTTTATTTCACATTGTTATGCTTAATGAAAGGTGGTGGAATGAACCTATTAAAAGATTATTTGGAATGAGTATCATATGGAATATGATTAAATATTATAGAAATTTAATTATTATAAAGTTCATTTTTTTGAACTTTTCAACTTTATATACAGGGTTATACTTGAGCAAGCCTTGGATCCTGAGGGGATTCCTTGAGCACCCAGAGGACACAATTTTGAATCATTGAACCAAATTACATGGGAGATACCCACCAAAGAATATTTTAATTGTATTATTATGAGAATATAACAATTATTTACCGAATATTTGCTCAAAATCACTTATGAATATTATAATTCCTTAGATACCCACTATGGATTCAGCTTGATGTCTTCGGACATGCATCGCCATGGATTCAACCCATTGGGACCAGTCATTCTTTGCTCGAGATTACTATAGATGAGGTACATGGACTTAGTTAAACTCAAGTATGGTGGAATTAATTGGTTTCACCCCTTTGATTACACTCAAATCACTTATATCCAGACTGCATGTGATACTATTATGAGTTCCCTCGACCCCTAAGGTTATGAATGCCTTGGAAACACCTTGGATCCTATGTTATTATTAATTCTTTTTAGGGAAATTATAATACCTATTATACACAATATACTTATTATAAAATAAATATTAAATTGAATAAATAAATTATAACATGTTTTGAGATGATACCAGCTGAGGCTGAAGTAGTTACGAGTTATTATTTTCTCATTGATTTACTTTATATAAATGATCACTATTCAGTTTATATACACATACTAGATTTGTGTAGACAACATTATTGCTCTCATAATAATATTTTTCTCATACCCTATCTGGGATTCTGTTGGTACCTTCGCATATTATATGATCATAGGTGTTGTTAAGGGGAGGATTTCCTCTATGGACCTTGACCTACAAGCTTTAGGATGCAATTTGGTAGTAAATGATTGAGACAATTTTTGGAATGCTGGGATAATTTTTTACCTTTTGGACCCTTTTATATATCATGTATTATACTTTATACATACTTCAATGTATGCATGTTTTCCCTTTTATAGAGACATTACATTACATCATCATCTTTTGTATATGATATAGTTTACAGATCAAAATTTTATAATTTATTACATGGTTTTTCATCATCATTTCCACTACCAGTATTATTTATTCATTATTATAATATTTCCACTATTTATCCATATATTATATCCTATTTTATTTACTCTAACATGAGGGAATAGTCTCCCTATGGGCACACCCTAGTCCCTCGCTACTAGTCTGCATCCTCTGGCATACGAGGATAAGCACTTAAGGCCATGTGGTTTACTAGGTATAGGGAACCCTTCTATAACACCCAATTTGGGATGTCACACTTCATATAATTAAGGTGTCATAGTGGTAGAAAAATCCACCCATTCCTCATAAGTTAAAAAAATGTTCCTTCAGTATTTTTTTCCAAAAAGTCATAAAGTTCCTAATTTGGATAAAATGAAAAGATCCCTTTCAAACTATTTTGTAAAAAGTCAAACATGGGTAAAAATGACATTAAAATGATTTATGAGAATAGAAAAAAAATTTGAAAACATTTTTTGAGAACATAGATATAGAAGAAAAATACACCCAATCAAAAGAGAAATAAGATGAGTTTTTCCTTTAAACATTTTATTGTTTGATTCATGTTACAAAAAGAGGAAAAGTTGGAAGATGGTATAGAAAATATTTTGAATATTAATCATGAAATTAACTTTAATCATAATTAATAAATATATATTCATATTAATTAAATAATATATGAAATCTATACAACACAAAAAAGTAAATAGGTTCATAATACCAAATATGTCTCAATAGAGTAGAAATTGAGATGAAATCCTTTACCTCACATTTGAATTGCCTCATAAGTGTTTTTGACCTCATGTATCATAAATATAGATTTATTATAAATATATTACAGAACAATACTGATATATATCATAAAATATATGATTTAATTATAATATTTTATCAGCTTTTTATTATCAATTCACTGTTAAAATCACTATTTCGAGTGGTAACTATGTTTTTCTTATATGTTTTGATTTGATAGTTCAAGTAATTATAATTTTATCATAGTTACATCATATCAACAATATTATTTACAGTTTTAATATCATATATATTAAATATTTATATATTTATATATTTACATTCATCCATAATGATAGAAATAGAAAAATTAATTATATCATTCATGAAGATTGCAAGTTGTACGTACAGAGAGACACTGTTTCATATTTCAATGGATGAAATGAAAAAATAGTAAAGAATAAATAACCATTCCAGAATTATTATTATTTAATATATATATATAATATATTAATTAGTTCTATATTAATAAAAATACTAGTAATGTGGTGATAAAAAATGAATTACGCCTCTATGTGGAGATGGTAAGCCATACACATGCATGAGTGATTTTTTCCTTTTTATAGGATGGATATAACAAGAAATATGGTTCTTCAATAATAATAACAATAAAATATTTTTATATTTATTATAATGGATTTATTATTTTAGTATGGGTACAAAATATGATGATGAATTATAAGAATAAATAAACTTGAAAGAGTCAGTAAAGACGATCGCCACTTATTCGATGGATATCTTTTAGATCTCATTTTAAGGGATCGAGGGATATTATTTTGGAAAGAACACAACCCAAATAAATTATATAAGGGGTTTTAAAAGATTAATGAGAATATTTTGGTCTGGATATATGGCTCAATGTGGTGTGAATAATTGATGGAGGATGCACCCTTTTATAATTGATGTGAGGGGAACTTTTGGAATTTCTCAAAAGATTAAAATATATTAAGACTATTCTGGAGACAAATTATACCAAATGGACTATAAATGCATATGAGATGAAATTTTAGACCATATATTATCCCATTTAAACTTATTTAATATTTTTATGGTTTTGAAATAATTTAATAAAATATTAATCCCATAAAATTTCATTATTTCAAAATTTGATACTATTCATTAATTTGACTTTAAGAACATTAAGAAAACATAAAAAGTTAATTTTTTTATTATATTATATAAATCTCATTTTAATATATATAATTAGTTTATCACCTAAAATATCTCAAATTTAGTTAATTTTAATATTTTAAATATCAATTATTTGATTATTACATTAATTAAATAATTATTGCGTCAGTGTTGTGCAAGCATTTAAGATTATAATTTAACCATGAAAAATTTAAAAGCAATTATAATAATGAAGATAAATTTTTTTATTTGAAAAGAATATTTATAGTCTAATATATACTTTGGATAACCCCATATTCAACATATTATAATTATTAAAAACAAGAGTGTGACATCTTTGACTTTTTTTTGAAATAAAATACTATAATGGTCATAATCTTAGTAAAATGGAAATTGTAACACCCCGAGCTTCCACGATACGCCTCTCTTTCAATAATGCAATAGCTTGCATTGTACGCAAGTTCGAGTTCTAAAACACCGCGACTAATCAAAGTAGCCGTTATGAATAGTAATAACCACCTTTTAAAATTATAGAAATTTTATATTTCAAAATGGACTTCATTTTTGTATTCGTAATATCGAAATTATCCTATGTTGAATTTTGGGTATTTTTCTGAGAACTTCTAATTTTTTATGAACAGTGAAAATTACTTAAAAACAACTTTTTTAATCAAAATAATTTATAGTGATAAATTATAGTATTTAGTGGTTTTAAAGTATAATTAGAATATATTTTTACCATTTTATCCAATGGTGGTCATTAGAATTAATTTAACATTGAAATTGGACATAAACAATTGCCAATCTTTTGATATAAATTGTTTCTTAAAAACATGCTATTTGTTGTGACAGCGGGAATTAATTATAAAATTAATTAATGCAACTTATATGTTTGGAATTTTTTAAAATAGACATCATTTTTGAATTCGGAATATCAATTATAGCTTAGGGTGAAATTTTGGCATTGTTTTGAAAAACTTCAATTTTTGATGAATAGTGAAACCACTAAGTGGTAATTAAATAACTGATTTTTCGTTTAAATGAAAAATTACCACTTCTATGATTTGATTTTCAAAAATCCGACATACATGGTTGTCATTAATAAGTAAAATGTTGTTCAATGAGATTAAAATAATTTTTTTGTGAATAGTAACTTTTAAGTTCTTAATCGCGATTAGAGGTAATTAGTGTAGTTTAAGGTACAAATAATGTTATAATAATATGAGATGAGCATGAAACTTTTCCTACTCATATTGTATGAGTAATGGCCGACCAGGAAAACCCATGGGTCAACTTGGGGACCCCATGGAGCCACTTTAGTTGGAAAATGACATTAATATATATTTATTTAATGTTAAAATTAAATTGACACAAACATGAGTTGTTTTACTAAAACAGTTTTTAAGTGGGGTTACAAAAGTCCAAATTTTGATTATAAATATTCATTAGAAATCTAAAAAGATTTCCTACATCATAGTATTTTTTTTATAATTTTTAGACATTAAATAAATTAAATTATTTATGACATCATGATGATGCAGCGATGACCTCATTATTTAACGATTTAAATAAAATGAGAAGATAATGCAAAATCCAAGGCTTACACTTGTCCAAAGACTATTGGATGAGGAGATTTAGAAACCTTATCACCTTAGCCTCTAATTATATAAGTGTGGGACCTTTATAATCCGAAAATCATTGTGAAATAATGTAACATTTCAATCTTTCCAAAAGTGCCCCTCCTCTCCTCTTATAAAAGGCCCCCACCTCTATCACCTTATTCACACTTTCAAGCCTTTTGGTTCGGCCAACCTCTGCCCAAATACTCTCCCAACATTTCTCCCTTCATCCTAGAAGCTTTAATTTAGTCAGAAAGCCATCCTAAGGAGTCCTTTTGATCAAATCAAAAGGAAGAACCCAAGAAGAGGTAACATTTTCATCACCCTCTTTCATGTTTCTTTCTTCTTCCACTCCCTCTTTGTCTATTATTTCAATTATAAAATTATAACTCCAGTATCTTCTATATACTGTGATGTTATTATAAATATGGAACAACCATATTCAGTATTCTACCCATCATTTGAATGACATGTCACCATATGTGCGTACGTACGGCTTACCGTCTCCACGTCGTGGTGTAATTGTTATTCAATATATTATTATTTAGATGGGTATAATAATGATATGTAATTTATGTAAATAATAAATATAACATGATAATGATTCTGTATATATGATATACTATCCAATTATATATTATTTTAATATCAAAATAATGATATTGTCGCTCGTGCGTACGTACGGACTACCCTCTCCACGAACGCGATGAGATTCATTCTCCGTCGTATCCATTCAAGTATAATTATTATTTGATAATTTAAAAATAATGTTTAAGGACATGATATCATTCTGGATATGAATAAGATACAACCTATCCATGAAAAACATGACTTACGTAACAAAACATATAAGAAAACGAGTAAGTTAACACTCGAAACAACGATAAATCTAAGATATTGTTAACAAAGCAGTGTTAAAAGATCATATATGATATCATATGAATGTATATGATTCTCGTATAATTTAATAACAATTATTTCACCATTATACAGGAGGTTAACCTACCCCAACCAAGGAAAAGTACAAGGTAAGGGTTTACTTCACAACCTCTTCATTATCCAAGGTTGTTTATACATAATTATCTACTGGGACCTCGTTATCATCCACATCCATGTTTCTTCAAAATGTATTTCAAAACATTTTTATTATTTACAAGAATATGGGTTAAAGTCATTTATACCCTTTTTGACTTTTTATAAGAGGAATCTTTCCGTCGTTTTCAAAACAAGGTCCTTTTTAACCTTTTCGACAAAATTGAGGTAAGAATGTTTTTTAACTTATACGGCGGGTGCAGTTATTTTCCTCCATTATAAAATCTTCAAAGCTTTACTTACAAGATTATAAGAATATTTTCAAGAAATTGTTTTGTGTGGCTCTTAAACGATTTCAAAAATAGAAAGAGATATTTCTCTAAAAAGTGTTTTGATTTCATCTATGTCAACATCCTTTGATGGATTTTACGCTTATTTGAAGTTGATTTATTATAATACAAAACTTCTATATTGTATTGAAGGTTTTTGTGATATGTTTGACTGTGGATGTGCTATTTTATACCATTCATAGTTTATGGTGAAATTATTGACATTTCGTATGCTAGTTTTAATACGAGTGTTTATGTTATGTTTAAACCTTTTCATATGGGAATGCATTGGACTTAATATGTGACGGGTGGAGCCCGCTATAGCTCCTCGATGCATCGGTAGGTCTCATGAGACAAACTAGTGTCTTGGCACAAGGCCTTGACAAAATCTTATTTGTAGTCTTGGCACGAGGCCTTGGCTATGTGGTTATGATAGTCTGGCATTATGCATTCCAACATTATGAAAGTGGTTAGTGATTTTGCATGTGATTATTCGATAATAGAATATCCATGTGAATAAGTAAATGGCATTATTTCATTTTACTTTTTCCATATTATGTTGATATTCAAGTTTAAAAGGCTTTTGTTTTAGTTATACATTGCCTTAAATGTTTATTCTTATTTATGAAAGTTTCCGCTATATTGTTATCCTTACTGGGCATTTGAGATCACCCCTTTTCTATGTTTTATTTTTTCCCAGGAAGTGAAGAAGTAAATTATGAATGACCTGCAGGGATATTATGAGGGGATAATAGTGTGGACTGTGGAGACATTATGTTGTTGTAGTATTTTTTCATTTTATGATGTAATGTAAAACTTATGAATGTATCTAGTATTTCCAAGGCTACTAAACTAATCGGTCTTTCGAAACTTGATCTTTTGTGATCATGCCAATGTTACGAAGTAATGCACCGGCTCTGGGTAGCTGGGGTCGGGGCGTTACAGTTGGTATCAAAGGAAGTATAGTACTAACCTTGGAAGCTAGATTTAGATAAACTCTGATTAGAGCACATAGCCCAAAGATAGACTTTGAGGATTGGTATTGAAGAACTTCCTAGAATTTTGTTATTGTAGAGATTTTGTGAGTTTTCCGAGCAATACATCCCTGTCTGGATATGAGCAGGTAGAGGTGGCTCTGGCACAGATGTACCTAGGGGTAAAACCCGAAAACACCGCTTTGAGATAGACTCAAACGGGAACTGGTGCACAACAACGGGCCTTGCTGCACTCTTGGTTACGACACTCCCGGGGGATATGCTTAGGATAATTCTCGTTTTCTTTACAAACCACTATGAACAGTTATGAGTATATACTTCCTCAAAGAAAACCTTTTTATGATTATGGATTATATCCATAAATAGTTCAATTTATGTTAAGTATTTTATAAGTATGGAATTATGTATTTTGATTCATAAACTAATCTAGTTTATGCCATTGTATAGAAATGGCGCCCAGTAGAAGGAATGTGAACTCCAGCAGTACGTATGATCCAAAGAGTAAGAAGGATCATATCTTTCACGGTATTAAGCCAACATTTCGAAGGGAAATAGTCTCCCATGTGTTCTCAACATATGAAGAAATAGTATCATGTGTTAATAAGATAAGTAAAGAATTCTCTGAGTCCTATGGCTTTGAAGCGAAGCAAGAGACAAAAGGGATGGAAGAGAGAATGATGGATAAAGGGATGAGGGGAAAGAAGAATTTTCCAATATGCGGTAATTGTTGGAAGAAACATCATGGAACTTGCCTAAAGGGAATGAGAGTTTGTTATAAGTGTAGAGAAAAAGGAAACAAAGTGCGTGACTGCAAGGGTAAGAAAATGGTTTCAAATGTACAATGCTTCTTCTGCAAGGATTGGGGACACTACACAAACCAATGTACAAATCATCAGAGTATGCCCCAAATGATGTTATTGGATAATAATCAAGTTATGATACTACCACAGATGAGGAGTAATGATTAGAGTTCTTATGTTGTTATTAAATAATTTTGTAATTTGAGTGTTGTATCAATGATGTACTGGTTATAATAATTATGGAGTATATAAGGATTATACTGCAGTACTATTTCATCAAGGACTTGAGATTGTGTGGAACCAAGAAAAGTGACTCCACAGTAGGTTAAATTTTTGGAAAATATATGGTTGAGAGAAAGATAGACCATAATATGGTTCTGATACTGAGATTGTGATTTTGGAATAAGACGTGATTTATTTGGATAAATTATATTGGATATACTTAACTTCCTTGAAATTGATTGATGTTTTGTATACATTTTCAGATAGAAGGAGTATATCTAGTATTCTATAAGGAATAAGGGATCATGGTAATTCATTATGTTTAAAAAGAATACATGATGAAGGTGTTCACATGTTATTACATGGGAAAAAGGATCTTCATTATGTTTACCTTCCTTGTAAAATTTGGACTGTGAGTTGGACAGAAGTATTTTGGATAACTATAAAGGTTGGAATAGATTAAGTTGATCTTTGGATAGTATTGTTTAAGGTTAAAGCATTTTTGAATATTATTTTTGGAATATTATAATACTATAGTTTTAGGAAAAGGACAACCTGCAGGGTGGGGCATAACCCGTCGCGTTGGACAAAGATGCAGGAATCGAACCCACAACCATAGTGCGACAAGCCTTTATTTCCTACCACTAGCCTACAGGAAGTCCCTGGTTATTACAAAATAATTTTACTAATCTAAATGGTATGTGTTAACATTTGGATCCTTATACAATTAGGATAAGTATAATATTTTTGAGTTCTATTATATTTTTGAGTGAAAGATGAGTTGAAGGTTGAAACTCTAATTGTCAAGCATAAATATATATATACCTATCTCTTATTCAATGAATAAATTAATTCTTAAACATTAGTAAAGGGACATTAAAACAAAAAAATGTGTTATCCTAATACCTTATGTCTTGTTGAACTGATGATATTTTAAATCAACATAGATTGAAGGCTTTGAGGCCCTCAATTTGAAAGTTGATTGTGATTGATGACCTCAATCACTCCATACAAATATTTACGTTTTTCCTCCAATTATATGTCTCTAATTGCCACCAATGTTCTCCTAATCGAGATCATAATTGGGTGGTGACTTTTTCATTTCCCTTTCCCTCTTATTAAGGCTAAATTTTATTAATCCTATTTCCGATGTGGGTTTTCCTCAAAGGTAATTTCTCTTTTCAACCTTTTATTTTCAAAGAAAAATTTCAAATTGTGAGGACGCAATTTATTGAAGGAGGGGAGAATGTAACACCCCGAGCTTCCATGATACACCTCTCTTTCAATAATGCAATAGCTTGCATTGTACGCAAGTTCGAGTTCTAAAACACCGCGACTAATCAAAGTAGCCATTATGAATAGTAATAACCACCTTTTAAAATTATAGAAATTTTATATTTCAAAATGGACTTCATTTTTGTATTCGTAATATCGAAATTAGCCTATGTTGAATTTTTGGTATTTTTCTGAGAGCTTCTAATTTTTTATGAATAGTGAAAATTACTTAAAAACAACTTTTTTAATCAAAATAATTTATAGTGATAAATTATAGTATTTAGTGGTTTTAAAGTATAATTAGAATATATTTTTACCATTTTATCCAATGTTGGTCATTAGAATTAATTTAACATTGAAATTGGACATAAACAATTGCCAATCTTTTGATATAAATTGTTTCTTAAAAACACGCTATTTGTTGTGACAGCAGGATTTAATTATAAAATTAATTAATGCAACTTATATGTTTGGAATTTTGTAAAATAGACATAATTTTTGAATTCGGAATATCAATTATAGATTAGGGTGAAATTTTGGCATTGTTCTGAAAAACTTCAATTTTTGATGAATAGTGAAACCACTAAGTGGTAGTTAAATAACTGATTTTTCGTTTAAATGAAATATTACCACTTCTGTGATTTGATTTTCAAAAATACGACATACATGGTTGTCATTAAGAAGTAAAATGTGGTTCAATGAGATTAAAATAATTTTTTGGTGAATAGTAACTTTTAAGTTCTTAATCGCGATTAGAGGTAATTAGTGTAGTTTAAGGTACAAATAATGTTATAATAATATGAGATGAGCATGACACTTGTCCTACTCATATTGGATGAGTAATGGCCGACCAATAAAACCCATGGGTCAACTTGGGGACCCCATGGAGCCACTTTAGTTGGAAAATGACATTAATATATATTTATTTAATGTTAAAATTAAATTGACACAAACATGAGTTGTTTTACTAAAACAGTTTTTAAGTGGAGTTACACAAGTCCAAATTTTGATTATAAATATTCATTAGAAAGCTAAAACGATTTCCTACATCATAGTTTTCTTTTATAATTTTTAGACATTAAATAAATTAAATTATTTATGACATCATGATGATGCAGCGATGACCTCATTATTTAACGATTTAAATAAAATGAGAAGATAATGCAAAATCCAAGGCTTACACTTGTCCAAAGACTATTAGATGAGGATATTTCGAAACCTTATCACCTTATCCTAGAATTATATAAGTGTGGGACCTTTAGAATCTGAAAAGCATTGTGAAATAATGTAACATTTCAATCTTTCCAAAAGTGCCCCTCCTCTCCTCTTATAAAAGGCCCCCACCTCTATCACCTTATTCACACTTTCAAGCCTTTTGGTTCGGCCAACCTCTGCCCAAATACTATCCCAACATTTCTACCTTAATCCTAGAATCTTTACTTTAGTCAGAAAGCCATCCTAACGAGTCCTTTTGATCAAATCAAAAGGAAGAACCCGAAGAAGAGGTAACATTTTCATCACCCTCTTTCATGTTTCTTTCTTCTTCCACTCCCTCTTTGTCTATTATTTCAATTCTAAAATTATAACTCCAGTATCTTCTATATACTGTGATGTTATTATAAATATGGAACAACCATATTCAGTATTATACCCATCATTTGAATGACATGTCACCATACGTGCGTACGTACGGCTTACCGTCTCCACGTCGTGGTGTAATTGTTATTCAATATATTATTATTTAGATGGGTATAATAATGATATGTAATTCATGTAAATAATAAATATAACATGATAATGATTCTGTATATATGATATAATATCCAATTATATATTATTTTAATATCAAAATAATGATATTGTCGCTCGTGCGTACGTACGGACTACCATCTCCACGAACGCGATGAGATTCATTCTCCGTCGTATCCATTCAAGTATAATTATCATTTGATAATTTAAAAATAATGTTTAAGGACATGATATCATTTTGGATATGAATAAGATACAACCTATCCATGAAAAACATGACTTACGTAACAAAACATATAAGAAAACGAGTAAGTTAACACCCGAAACAACGATAAATCTAAGATATTGTTAACAAAGCAATGTTAAAAGATCATATATGATATCATATGAATGTATATGATTCTCGTATAATTTAATAACAATTATTTCACCATTATACAGGAGGTTAACCTACCCCAACCAAGGAAAAGTACAAGGTAAGGGTTTACTTCACAACCTCTTCATTATCCAAGGTTGTTTATACATAATTATCTACTGGGACCTCGTTATCATCCACATCCATGTTTCTTCAAAATGTATTTCAAAACATTTTTATTATTTACAAGAATATGGGTTAAAGTCATTTATACCCTTTTTGACTTTTTATAAGAGGAATCTTTCCGTCGTTTTCAAAACAAGGTCCTTTTTAACCTTTTCGACAGAATTGAGGTAAGAATGTTTTTTTAACTTATACGGCGGGTGCAGTTATTTTCCGCCGTTATAAAATCTTCAAAGCTTTTCTTACAAGATTATAAGAATATTTTCAAGAAAATGTTTTGTATGGATCTTAAACGATTTCAAAAATAAAAAGATATATTTCTCTAAAAAGTGTTTTGATTTCATCTATGTCAACATCCTTTGATGGATTTTACGCTTATTTGAAGTTGATTTATTATAATACAAAACTTCTATATTGTATTGAAGGTTTTTGTGATATGTTTGACTGTGGATGTGCTATTTTATATCATTCATAGTTTATAGTGAAATTATTGACATTTCGTATGCTAGTTTTAATACGAGTGTTTATGTTATGTTTAAACCTTTTCATATGGGAATGCATTGGACTTAATATGTGACGGGTGGAGCCCGCTATAGCTCCTCGATGCATCGGTAGGTCTCATGAGACAAACTAGTGTCTTGGAACAAGGCCTTGACAAAATCTTATTTGTAGTCTTGGCACGAGGCCTTGGCTATGTGGTTATGATAGTCTGGCATTATGCATTCCAACATTATGAAAGTGGTTAGTGATTTTGCATGTGATTATTCGATAATAGAATATCCATGTGAATGAGTAAATGGCGTTATTTCATTTTACTTTTGCCATATTATGTTGATATTCAAGTTTAAAAGGCTTTTGTTTTAGTTATACATTGCCTTAAATGTTTATTCTTATTTATTAAATTTTCCGCTATATTGTTATCCTTACTGGGCATTTGAGCTCACCCCTTTTCTATGTTTTATTTTTTCCCAGGAAGTGAAGAAGTAAATTATGAATGACCTGTAGGGATATTATGAGGGGATAATAGTGTGGACTGTGGAGACATTATGTTGTTGTAGTATTTTTTCATTTTATGATGTAATGTAAAACTTATGAATGTATCTAGTATTTCCAAGGCTACTAAACTAATCGGTCTTTCGAGACTTGATCTTTTGTGATCATGCCAATGTTACAAAGTAATGCACCGGCTCTGGGTAGCTGGGGTCGGGGCGTTACAGAAATAAAATTATATATAACCAAATATTGGATGATTATTGATGACATGTACTTATAAAATAAGATTAATTTAACTTTTAAGGTCATTTTATAGTCCTTAACATTTTATTTTTTTACCAAAATTACCCGATTTACCTTTACCGTGGTAATAAACTTACTATATTCACTATTCATTTTGAATAAAATTAGTAGAGTAATATTTTAAAAATTATGATCCACTAATTCAAAATATGGAATCCATTTTTGAATATTCAACTCATATAATTAGAAGAATTTAATTGAAAATTAATCCTGCAAAATGCAATAAAAAAAGTGTCTTGAAAAATGTGTTTTAAAGCCTAAAAATGTACTTAGATCTAAATAATTTTTAAGGATGATTAAAATGAAATTAACTATATCATATATAAATTAATACTACTGAAGTTACATTGATATAAAATTAAAATCATAAACATAATTTTTATTATAAATAATATTATAGTTTTATAAAAATTGGTATTTTCACTATTCACTAGAAATCAATCTTTTTAGAAAAATTCTAAAAAATTACCCTAAGATAATTTTAATATGATGATACAAAAAATGATATTATTTTTTATAAAATAATATTTATATACATTATATAAATTCATTATAATACTTACTCATAAAATTCTAGAAAACTTTAAGATATCATATTTTTGAAGAATAAAATGACTACTCAAAATAAATTGATTGTTCACAATGAATAAATTAATAAATTAAAAATGGGTAGTACAATTATATATTTTATAACATGGTTAATACAATTAATTATCAATAATATAAGGGCTAGGTTATATTTATCACTTTTAAATAATAGTATTTCATTATTCATTTATGTTGGGTGTTACATATATTGTACGCTATCGAATATAGTGTTTTTTAAAATATAGGGGTGTTACACATAATTATTTGATAAAACTTATACTAATATATGGGTAATTTTATACCTATATTATCATTACTAAATTTATTTTATCCCCTTTAACCCTTTATTGGGAGTCTTTCTTGAACCATTGAGACTGGCACCAAATCACTTCCCAATTTATTATATTTATAGATTTGAGCATATTTTTCCCTTTTATCAGATATTTTAATCACTATATAATGATTCTAAAAACTGGATTCCTTTTATCTGTGTATTTTGTGAGTAAGATATTTAATAATTTTTTCCTCATCATGTAATTCATTCTATACACTAGAGGTACGTAAATATTATATCTTAGAATTTTCATATGCTCTCACATTTTTCTTATTGAAGTAAATTATAGATTCCTCCACGTGTTTTGTCATTTTATCCATCCCCATTATTAATTTAACAGTATATATACCCCCAATAATAATTATTTAAGTCATATCATCAATGATTTTGTGTTTCTATGTATTCTAAAGCTGTAACTTCTCAATTTCCTTGATGAGGCCCTATTTCTATATTTTGTTTTGTTTTTCAGAGTTTTTATTGAGATTAAAATTTTATTCTCTAAGTATTATAATCTCCTTGAATTAAAATTTAATACCCATCATCATACTCTGATTCCCTAAACCCACACACCTAAATCTGATTATTATAAATATATTCTCTACATATTATATTTTAAATGAATATAAGAGACCAAATTTTAAATAACAATAATGAAAATATTAGCAAAAAATATTGAGTCACAAACATTTGAAGAAATTTTTTGGTTTAGAATTTTATAGAGTTAAGAGAAGATTTTAACTAATAGGGCCCACATAATTCTCATCATATGAAAATTTTTTCTACCATATAATAAATTACTTAGTCCATAATAAGTCTTAAAAATCTCCCAAAAAATATTCACGCATGCTCTTTTATTCTCGAAATATCATGTGTAATATTTTTATTCAGAACTGAGGGAAATGGAAACTTAATATGGGTAATATCAAATGCATAATAAGTGAAAATATATATTATAAGATATCATGGAATTAATTATATGGAAGGAATAAATAAGAGTAAAATAGTTCTATATAACTGAACACATGATCTTGAAATAAATCCATGAATGGTGTAATGACCTACTAATTCCCATTGCCTTGAGAGTACAACGAGTCATTACTAAGCCTTAAGTGACATCCCCAAGATGCAAAAGGGTGGAAATAAATTCCAAAAGTTTTAAAAGTATGTGGGGAATGATTTACCCTTTAAATTTTAAAACCAATAACCCGACAAACCATCCACAAATATGTCACTATATGATGCATGAGATAAACTAGGGAATTTCAAATCATTCTAATTAAAACAACCAACCAAAGTATGCTAAAACTGAAGACAAACCAATATCAAAGTAAATAGTGGAAAGACAAAGAATAAACTCTAATACCATAATAAGACACCATTCTCCAGAAACTCCATGCTCCAACATCACCAAGTAGTCCAAAGTATCCTGACATGGGGATAAAGAAGTGTGATACTTTACCTTTTCCAAATTTCCAGAAGTTAGCATCTGCAAAAGCACCAATGTTCCAAAGCATGGGTGAGTATAAAACTCTGTTGGTTTTCCCAATGACTTCCCTTCTCACTCCACTAGGATATAATGGTTAGCACATTACATAAAACATTTTATATAAAATAATTCTACAAAACAATTTATAATAAAATATAAAAAAGTTCCAAAAACCATTTACAACCAAGTGAAAAAAATAATAAATAAAACAAATTTCTAGAAAGTTATTTTTCCAAAAAATGACTAATCAAGGATTAAAAAACAATTCTTAATATAACTTTGACATATACATTCCATAGTTTACAACACACCTACACATGAATGCTTTGTTCTACAGTTTCAAACTCATGATCGGTCTCTCATCCAATTACCTTGTATCCCAATGACACACACCCCTGATCCAGGGTCACACACCTTGTACCCTAATGTTACATGTCCCTTATTCAGGGGAACACCAAACATGAATGGATACCACATATATATTCCAAAACCATTCAAATGAACCACTTCAAACCATTTCAATAAAACAATACTTTTATTGAAAACCAAAAATCAAACCAATTCCAAACAGTAATTCATTTCAATAAAACACCCACTTTTATTGAAAAAATCAAATAAAGTTTCTGTGCCACAATTTCAAAAAATACCCATTTTTAAAATCTCTATTTTAAATTTTAGAACAAAAGCACTTTATTCAAATTCCCAATTTTCCAGATTTCCCCAATTTCCCAAACCCTCACAAATAAGGGTTTCAAACAATTTCTAAATAGATAAATCACAAAAAATTCAACAAAATATATTCAATTTGAAAGCATTACCATTAGTTATACTAAGTGGGGTCAAGAGGTAAGCCACCTACCTGAAAGGTTTTGAAGAAACATGACAACGAACAAAGAACACTTAAGAAAACTGGGTCGATTCCTCTCAGAACCTCCTTAGATCTCTTCTCCTAGAAATATCAAGACTGAATCTCAACATATTTGGTATCCACACACATATATGTACCCATAATGGGTGTATATCTGCGAAAAAAGAGAGTGTATAATTAGATCTAAGTATATATAAGAAACCGATCAAGAACGATGAAGAACAATCACGTACCTCAAGAATCGGGGTTCGGAACACCGAGGGAAGCTTTCAGATCGACTCAAAATCACTTGGGAGATGTTCTTATACCTTTAAGGAAGATAAATCCTGATTTATGGCCTCTTAAGAGAAAGAAAGAGTAGCTTAGAAGAAAAAATGTGTGAGATCCACTTTTTTAGGATCTCATTTAAACAATGTTCATGGTTAGTTTACATGGTTAATAAAAACCATGATCAAACAATGCGTTAGACACTATCTAGTAAGACCCTCACATGTCCTCCTCACAAAGTCCCCCTAACTAAGTGCACATTATGCCGAAAATATCTACCTCTAATATACTTCTGCGCACGATTTCTACTAGAATTTCCACACTGTTTGGATAAACGGTGTGCATCTTTTTCACATCTCCTTTTATCCCCAAAAATTAGTTAAAGATCACCAAAATTTTCCAACTTTCCCTCTTATACCTTATATCCATAAAAACACAAAGGAAGGGTTTCATACTAGAAACCGAGGTACTACATTCTCCCCAGCATCTGTCTTTCCATCCCTGGATAGTAGAAAACCATTGCTACTCTGAAAGAGTTCTGGCCATCGCTCTTTCATTTCCTTCTCACATTCACAAGTCTCATCTTGAATATGACCATGATTCCATAAAACCCACACAAAACTGATGATTTTTCGACACAATACTTTCTCTTGCCTATCCAAAATCCATATTGGGATATGTATCAATGAAGCATCTAGCTCTAGGTCAACATGATCCCATCTGATCACATGGTAAGGATCATGATGATACTTTTTCAACTGAGATACGTGGAAGACATTATGCACCGACCTGAACCATGTTGGTAATTTGAACTGATATTCCACCTCTCTGACCTATTCCGGTATCTCGAAAGGGACAATGTATCTAGGAGATAACTTTATCTTCTTCCCGAAACAACGATGTTCAAGTCTTGGAGATATCCTCAAGAAGAAATGATCACCCACAATGAACGAAAACGGTCTTTGATGGTGATATTCATATGATTTTTTATGACTCTAAGCCATCTCCATCCACTTTCTAATCAATTGGATATTCTCCATTGTTTCTTGGAAAAGTCTTGGCCCAAAAAATGAAGTCTCACCAATTTTCTCCCAACATAGTAGAGAATGAAAAGGATGCCCATACAATGCTTCTTATAGAGCCATATGTATCGAGGCATGATAGCGATTATTATATGAGAACTACACTAAGGGTAATTGATCCTCCCATGATCCACCAAAATCCATTACTCAAGCCCTTATAATTTCTTCCAATTTATGTATCATTCGTTCAGATTACCCATCCATCTGAGGATGATACGCCGTTCTCATATTCAACTGAGTGCCAATAGATTTCTATAAGGATTTCAAAAAATGATACGTCAACCATGGATCTCTGTCCAACATGATTGAAACTAGTATGCCATGTTTCTTTACCACTTATTGGATATTCATTCTTGAAAAATCTTCCACCATGTGAGTTTCATGAATTAAACTGAAATGGGTTGACTTAGTAAGTTGATCCACTATCACCCATATGGAATCGTGTTTAGGAACCATTATTTAGAGATCTATAACAAAATCCATCTATATCTTCTCCCATTTCCACACCAAGATAGGTAAATACTGAAACATACCTACTAGTCTCTGATGCTCTGCCTTAACTTACTGACAAGTTATGCACTTAGAAACAAACTCGGCCACCTGCCTTTCCATTCCTCTCCACCAAAACTGTGCCTTCAATGCCTTATACATCTTCTATGTGCCTGTATTTACAACCCATATTTAATAGTGGTAAGCATAAAGGATTTGTTCCTAAAAATCCATAGGTACCACTATCCGATCTCTAAAACACAAAACTGAACTTCCATTAACTTTCAAACCTTTAATGGTCTCCCCACCATTGAGTTTTGAACTCTTAAAAAGACATTCTGCATTAGATGTTTGTGCCTCTTTGACCATCTTTACCAAATCAAGAACAAGATTAGCTAAAAAGAAACCCAAAAATCACCTTGGTCTTCACATTCTACATGCATGTCGTCCAGGACCAACATAAACAACCATTAATCTGAATATTGTTTCGCTAACTGAGCATATGATTTTCTACTCAATGCATCTCTTACGGAATTCCCTTTTCCTGGTGTATACATCAAGTCAAAGTCAAACATCTGGATATACTACATCCAACTCCTTTTCTATAGATTCAAATCCCATTGTTAGATAATATGTTTCAAGATTTTATGATCCATAAACATAGTGAATTTCTCACCAAAGAGACAATGTCTCCATGTTTTCAGAGCATGGATGACTGCACCTAACTCATAATCATGTGTTGGGTAATTCTTCTCATGCACCCTCAACTGCCTTGAACCATATGCAACCACATGGTCTCATTTCACGAGAACACAACCCAACCTTAATCTTGAAGCATTATAGTACACCACATACCTCCATCCTGATTTTGGAAAAATCAATATTGGTAATGTTGTAAGATGAACTTTCAGTTCCTGGAAATACATTTGGCATTCCTCTATCCATTGAAAAGGAGAATTATTCTTTGTTATATCTATCATTGGTTAATATAGTCTTGAGAAATCATGTACAAAGCATCGTTAGTAACCATATATACCAAGAAAACATCATATCTTGAAGAAATTATTTCATGGATTCCACGAGATAAAAGCTTCTATATTTCCAGGATCAACAGAAACACATTTTTTTGAAATAACATGGCCCAGAAAATGTACTTCCTATATCCAGATATCACACTTTGATAATATGGCATAAAAATGGTGATATCACAAAATTTGTAACACTATTTCTAGGTGTTCCTCATAGTAAGACATTATTTTGAATACACTAAGATGTCATCCAAAAACACCACAAAAAAAGAATCTAGGTATTTCTAAAATATCTGATTCATCAAAGCCATAACGTCCGTTGATGCATTCATCAGACTGAAAGTCATGAATACATATTTTGTAGTCACCATATCTGTTTATCAAAGTCGTCTTTGGTATATCTTCTTTCCTAAATCACAATTGGTGATATCCTTATTGCAATTAAATCATAGAGAACCACTGTGCTCCCCTAAATTGATCAAACAGGTCATCGATTCATGGAAGTTGATACATGTTCTTTATCTTAACTTGGTGCAACTTATTATAATCAACACACAGCTAAATAGTTCCATATTATTTATTCACAATCAAGATCGGTGTTGTCCACAGAGATATACTTGGCTGAATGAAACCCTTGATTTCCAGCTCCTCCAACTACACTTTCAATTCATGTAACATTGTTGGTTCCAACCTATAAGACAAAATGGAAATAGGACTGGTCCTCGGAAGGAGATCAATCATAAAATCCACTTACCTTATAGGTGGTAACCCTGAGAAGTTCTCAAGAAATAAATATAGAAATTGATCCACAACTACTAGAAAATTGACATCCTCGATCTCTTCCATGGATTCCAAAGAAAATTCCTCCAACTGGTAAGAGGTTGTTCCCACTGTTGATGCCAACAAGCTCATTTCACCTTTCTTTACTACCCTCTATCCTCTGAAGAGATGCTCGACACTATCCTCAATTGTGAAACTGAACGTTATACTATAACAGTCAATGTGAGACTTGAATGTTTTCAACCAATCCATACCAAGGATTACATCATATATATCTATGTTCAAGATAAAGAAGTCCAATTTCATCTCAGCTCTATCAAAACTTATAGCACATGTTTTACACACAATGTCTTGACATTCTCTTTCCCTGACATGAGTTTGTAGTTCTAAAATAGAAGGAATCATTTCCAAATTTAAACATAGAAAATCAACAGAACAAGATTCAATGAAAGAATTTGATTCACTAGTATCGAAGATTACTTTCACAAGGGTAACATTAAAAATAATTATACCTCTCACCATAGATGGTCCAGCCCGATCATCAAAAATCATCTTCTCAATTCCATATAATTGCTTCGTCGCTGAATTTTTCTCATTGTTTCCATGAAGAGATTGCTCTGGTTGAGGATTCATGGTATTTCTAGAATCACCATGTCTATATCTACTCTGTAGATGAGACTAATTCTCCCATCCTCACCTTGTTGATGAATACGATTCTTACGATGCCTGAGAAGTGTCTTGAGCACCAAACCATGGATCCCTACGACAATATCACCAAAGATTCCCCATCTTCTTGCAGTTATGGCATGATCTAGGTTGTACCGTACACTCGTTATTCATATGTTCAAATGATATACATTGAAAACAACCTACTTCTCTCTTGGGTTGTGGAAGAAGGTTCACTGATCCAGCCGTCTGATTCTGATTTTCACTACCACCTTGGAAATAGGTGTCCCTTTTTTGTTTTATCCTAGAATTTGAGTTCCCAAAATTCCCTATAGGTATCATCTTTCCTCCTCCTATAGTTTTAGAGATATCACGTTCAACCACAATCACTATATTCCCCATCTCTGTATAATAAATAATACAGAGCACCACAATATTTGATTGAATTTTCTACCTTATCCTCGATTCAATGATGAGTACCTTAAAGGATGTACTTTCCGCAACTTCTTGTTGAAAACGCACATAATTCATGAATTTAGCTTCATATTCTCTGTGAGAGAGATTATCTTTCTTCAAGATAAATAAGTTCATCATTTTATGGATTTTGAACATATGAGGATAGAATTGTTTATTAAACAATTCCTCAAAATCCCCCCAAGTACGACCTTCATCCAATTTTGCCTGCACCACTAAATCCCACCCTTGGCGTGCAAGATCATCGAGCCTATAAGTTAACATCTTGATATTGAGCTCTAATGGTGTGATGATGAAATCTAAGATACAATTCTTCCTACTCAGCCACACCTCCTATTTTTGGGGTCCAACATCACCTTGGAAGTTAGGTGAATTGTGCTTCATGAACTCGATGGTATGATCCACATGCCATGGATTATTCCCTTAGTTTCTTGTATCCACAACTTGAAAAGCTTGGACAATACTCTAAACTAGCTCTTGGTTCACCCTTGGTTTAGGTGCAACCAAATTCTCCGTAGCTTCTTTGGGATGGTTTTGATGACACCTACCAAGTTCCATTTTCTAAAACAAAAACAAATTCCATTAATCTCACTCCCTAGAAACTTATGGCTTAGAATTTCAAACTCTATCACATAAACTATCACAACATTGTTTTTAAAAAACAGTATTTTTCCATGTTAAACCATTTTTGAAAACATTCAAATTTGTTTTGGAAAAATAAACCATTTTCAAAATACCATAAGAATTTACCTTTTCAAAATCATTCATTTGAAAAAAAAAATTTATAACTTTTCAAAAATCATCACCTTTTCACAACATTAGTCATTGCCGTAAATTATGAATGCACTCCTAGTGGGAATTTATTCATCTAAAATGAATGTCATGCTCATCTCATTGCCTAAACCCATAACAATGAGGCTTCAAAATCCTATAAGTGTCTCCATATAGTTATGTACCCAACTTCCAGATAACTTGAAGTTCGGCATAAATAGGTTAGCTACGTCCTTTTATGCTATACATTTCAAGTCCCAACAATCCAAATCCTTTAAAAAAATCCAACCCAAGGAATTGAATATAAGGAATTCTAAATCCAAGTCCAAGAACATTGATGAATTCTTCTTAGAAAAGGACTGAAGAAGATGATACCATTTTTACCACAAAGGACCAGACTGATACCATTTGTAATGACCCACAAATTCCCATTTTCTTGAGAGTATAATGAGTCATTTCTGGGTCCTAAGTGACATACCCAGGACACCAAATGATGGAAATAAATTCCAAATGGTTTCAAAGTAAGTGGGGAACGATTTACCCTATAATGTCTAAAAACAATGCATGAGATAAACTAAGGCATTTCAAATCATTCTATTTAAAAAAACTAACCAAATTATACTACAGTGGAAGAAAAACCAATAATAAAGTAAAAAATGAAAAGAGAACGAATAAACTCCCAAATCCCAACAAGTTTCCATGCTCCAACATCATCGAGTAGTCCAAAGTATCACTACATTGTACTAAAGAAGTGTGATAATTTACCATTTCCCATGTCCTGGAAGGTAGCATCTGAAAAAGATCCAAAGTGCCAAAGAAGGGATGAGTATAAAATTCGGTTGGTTTTCCCAATGAATTCCCTTCTTAGGCCACTAGGATAGAATGGTTAGAACATTATATAAAACCGTTTATATAAAATAATTCTAAAAAATATTTCATAATGAAATATAAACAAGTTTGAACAACCATTTACAACCAAGTGAAAACAAAACAAAATAAAACCAATTTCCAAGAAGTTATTTTTCTAGAAAACAACTAATCAAGGATTAAAAACCAATTCTTAATATAATTTTGGAATACCCATTCCATAGTTCACAACACACCAGCACATGCATGCTTCGTTTGACAGTTCCATATTCATGAGAATTCTCTCATCCAATTACCTTATGTATGAATGAAACATGCCCCCAATATAGGGTCATGCACCTTGTACCCCAATGTTACAAATAAATTATTCATGGGATCATCAAACATGAACACACACCACACATATATTCCATAACCATTCAAATAAAACACTTCAAACCATTTAAAAAAATTGAACTTTTATTGAAATCCAAAGAGAAAACCAATTTTAGAAAACCATTTCATTTCAATAAAACATCCCCTTTTATTGAAAAAATAAAATAAATTCTTCTGGAACCATTTCAGAGAATCCTTATTTTAAAATCTCTATTTTAAAATTTAGAACATAAGAACTTTATTCAAATAACCAATTTTCCAAATTTCCCCAATTTTCCAAACCATCACAATAAAGGGTTTCCAAAAAATGATAAATAACCAAATCAAAACCAATTAAACACAATATATTTAATTTGAAAGAATTCCCATCATTTCTACTAAGTGGAGTCAAGAGAGAATCCACCTACCTCAAATGTTTTGATGAAAATTGACAACAAATGAAGAGTGCTTAAGAAAACCGAGTCGATTATTCACGGAACCTCATTAGATCTCTTCTGATAGAAATATCAAGAACAAATATCAACTTATTTGGAATCCAAACTCATATTGATCTACCCATAATGCATTTAGATATGAGAAACCAAGAACATAGGATAGGTAGATCTAAATAGATCTAAGAAACTGATCAAGAATGATGAAGAATGATCACATACCTATAGAATATGGTTTTGAAACACCAAGGGAAGACTTCATATTGACTCTAAATTGATTAGGATAGGTTATTATACCTTTAAGGAAGAGAAATACCATGTTATAGCTGATTTGGAGAAAAAACCAACTTAGAGGTAAAAACACGTGAGATCCTCTTTTTTAAGATCTCATTTAAACCATGTGCACGGTTAGTTTACACAATTAGTCAAACAGTGCACAAACCGTGCATTTGATACCACCTAGGAAGACCCTCTCACAACCTCCTCGCATAGTCTACTTAACCATGCACACACTGTGTCGAAGCTCACTACCTCAAATATGCTCTTATGCATAGTTTCTACAAGGATTTCCACACGGTTTGGATAAGATGTGCACAGCCCATGCCCCTCTCTTTTTATCCATAAAACTTAGTGAAAGATCACCAAACTCTCCCAAATTTTTCTATTATACCTTATATCCATAAAAAAACAATAATGGGGTTACGTACTAGAAACTAGGGATACTATAGATGACATAAAAATATAATCAATCATAAGGATAATAATAATTTGTACCTTGGTAATGAAATTAATAATTACTGATTTCTAATTACGCACCCTAATCCAATACATCATGATCTTAGACATCATGATATTACATCAAGACCCCAAGTCTAGGAAATATTTTATTCTGGGTAGAAATACACCAAAATACCCAATCTAGTTTTTCTCATGACACTTATCAAGGAATCAAGCGACTATCTGTAATAACCTGGTTTTTCATATTGGGTATGGATCCATTAAATTTTTGTTAAACCCTCATTATGGTTATATTTTTGGATTATACCCAGGAACAGTTCTTTAAGTATGGTTCGTTTGTTTGTTGGAGTAATGGAGTAGAAGGATGGAGGTTAGCTTCAAGAAAAATACATGACATGAATTGGTCTGGCTATACCAAGTTCACCATATGAATTAATTTTTCCTATAGGGTTAAAAACTAAATCATTATATGATGTGAAAAATATAAACGTCATGTAAAAGAAATGGGTTAATAAGGGGAAGAACCCCTTTCTTTTCCTCACTAATTCCCTCTCATTTCTCTTTCAAAATAGAGCTCCTCTTATTGGAGCTTCTCCCATAGTCTAACCTAGGCCGTGATCTCATTCTTCCATTAGACCTCTGATCAATTCACCGTTGATAATTGGTCTTGGTGACCCTTATAATTTATAATACTCAATAATTGAATCCCATACTACTTTATTAGACTATAGTGACTAAACATGGGTGGATGTGCTATGCCTTAGGTCCTAGATAGCAGTACATTTGTAAATATATGGTTATAAACATAATTATGTATATATTGCATATACATACATACATATACACTTATACGTATATTCTCATAATGAAATATGTTCAGAGGTTTTCTCGGCAAGAGATAAAGTTGGTAGTTTCATCCTAGTGTCCTTTAGGAAATAGAGCCCACCCTTTACAATTTATATTAATTCCATACCATTATTACATTTGTACACTTCTCATATTATATGTACTAACTGGATAATTCGTTACACTATTGGTGGTGTCCTACTGATTATATATAACACCCTATTAGTTCTTCTATTTGGTACCTAGATTGACTTCATGGGTGTAAGTAGGGATAGGGGCATGCGCCTGATCATCGATGCTTGATTTGATTATAGTATTGGAGCGGGGGAGAAAAAACAATCTATGGCTCGTGATGCTATCTGGAGATAATATTTTAGTCATTTTTTCTGTTTTTATACCTTCACATATGTTTTACTACTACCATATTTTCTTATTGATTCTTGTTTAGAGGCATGACATTACATCATTTTTATATGGTATTCAATATTTCTATAGATGACTACTTTATCTGGATGATTTATCTTCTACTGGTAGTTGATATTATGATTCGACCTTTTATCTGTTTATTACACCACTTTTTTACTCTAATAATGGGGGTATAGTCTCCCCATTGTACCATATTAAACCCTTGCTTCTAGTTGGAAAACTCTAGCATACATGGAAGCTTTCTTGAGGTCATGTGATCGACTAGTTTCAATTAATTATGAGTGAGCCGGGTCTGGGATGATACAAAGTGCTATCATAGGTTTATTTTAACTACCTTACTCTTTTGGGATGGTAAAAATGATAAAAGGTTGAGTCACGATATGGTAATGAGACTGTGGTTGGGATAAGTTTACCAATGTATAGAGAAAATTCAAATTACAAGGGATTGGAATTTTTATTTTAGATTTTGCTTATTACAATTTATTTGATTCCATTTGTGGGTGACACACATGATATGTGATGTTTTCTATTAAGATTGTTGAGAATAACATTTTACCCTTGGCTTGGTATGGTAATTATGTATTGGGTTATGAATCATTGTAGGAACATAGATATTCACATGTCATGCATTATGACATGCCATACAGGTGCATATCATTTCTTTTATTTCCTATGATTACTATGAGTACCATGACTGGTTTATATATATATATATGGTTTCATGCTAACATACTTTAAGGGGAATGAGAAACTTAATTTTTTACTTGAAGTGACTGCGTCAAAATAACAGTGTTTTCCTTCAAAGCTTGATGTTGACACATTATGTAGTCAATTAATGTTACATTGAGTCATGGACCATTGGTTTCATGGGCTAGAAAATGTTTATATTTGGGATTAAATGGACACCATATATAAATTTTAAAGTGTATGGCCCTTTAAAAATTGAATTTGGTGATCTATAGAATTAAAACCATTAAAAATATTTCTATATATATAAATAAGAACTTAAATTAATTTAAATTATGAAATTAAATGGTCACAATTAAATGGGGATTCCAATTGAAACCAAAAGATAATTTCCTCTATTAATTGAAATTGACTCTATATATATCTCGAATCCTGACTTATTACGAAGAACATGACCCTAATCCAACCTCATTAGTGGTTAGTAGGAAGTGTCTATTTCATTATTATGATTTTTATGTATACCATACTTGAATTTAGGATTAGGAAGAGGGGTGAAAATTTTATATAAAAGGATCTATATATATTCTATTATTTTACCTATGTATTATGCCATTACAAAATTCTATATGATGAGGATGATTGGATTTTTTAGAGTTATTCCACCATGAAATCCTCAAGTCATGAACTAGGAGGGTGGTGACGATCATTATCTAGAGGTGGTGGGCCCTAATCCACCATTGTTACCTCCAGTAGTGACACCCAAGGCACCTCCTTTTATATCTGACTTTGGAACTAATTCCTAGTTTCAAGAGGTATTTATATTTCTTATACATACCATACATAGATCCCAAAAACCTTCCCATACTATAGAAAATTTGACATAAGAATTCTAGCAGTAACATCTACCCATGTTTTATGGGGATGGAATTCCTCTAGCTACTAATTCATGGATAAAGGTTATGCTGACTATCTTTAAGCACCTTGAGACACCTCTTGTGGGGAGAGTGAATCTTAATATGTATATGTTTCATGATTTTCCATGTGATGGTGGGATATTATTACATAGGTAGATCATCACCGGGGTATAGATTAGGATGGTTTTTAGATAGTATTCTATGAATTTAGCATTCCTCATGTGATGAGAGAGGTCCAGTATAGAGAGTTTATGCATCTACAACAGGGAACTATGTCTGTGATGGAATATTTTCTCAGTTTATAGAGCTCCAAATATTTTCCATGAGTATTTACATTGAAGAGTTTATAACAGTGAACCATTTTGAGGATATTCTCACACATACCATTTGATCTTAGGTAAATGTATTTTGGTTGACCACTATTTTTGAAATAGTAAACTAAACTCACATAACTACGAGGAACCTGAGGGAAGATGATGGTGTGGGCTATGGTGGATTAGAACTGAGATAGGGAAGTGGTTCAAATAGTGTATGGAAACATTTATTTGGGACTATGCATGGGATCAGTGGAAAGTAGATGACACCTGCTTATAGTAACATATTTTTTGACAAATGTGTAAAGCTAGAGAATAAGATGAACCAGTATCCCTGAGACCCCAATGATTATTAATGATTTGGAAGGATGGGGTATCTTCATTTTTTTAAAAGACCATACCATCTGTGCCTAGTGAGAGAGTATCTATATTAGCTTCACCTTCAGGTAAAGGATTACTATCACCTCTATAGGTAGGTGGCAAGAGTGTTACCGACCATTTAGGTAGAGGAGGTGGTTTTGACTGAGGCAACCAAGATTTAGATGTACAACACAATCCAGGTAGACCTACTTAGGGAAATTGATTTATATCTTAGGGATATTGAATAGGTGATATCTATGAAGTTCATCCTTTTCCAAAGGAATAGGGCATCAATACATCTAGAGTTTGAGAAATTATTCTTGTAGCCTTTAATTTTTGTTCTACCTTATTCAACATGGGTTCTTCACATTCATTCATATCAGAGGTTGTTGTGGATGGTATTAGACTTGAAATCCAATTCTTTGGAGTGTTGATAACTCTTTATACTCATTTGGGTATATGTTTAGAGAGTTTAAACCAGTTTAAGGAGTTATCCCTTAAGGTAGGTAGATATATTTTCTTATGGTACATCTACAGCCTCTAGATGATGGGATTTGATTTCATTCTCTAAATATACTGGATTGTCCCCTATCATGATTATGTAGATTTATATCTCCACATGGAATATTTTACATCACTAGAGGGAGGTATTTATATACTTAAGGGTGAATGGGATGTCCAAGAAAGTCGATCTGGACCAGAGCATCGTGGACTCAGCAGAGTGATAGTCCAAATTTCCATCCTTTATATTGATAATCAGAAAATATATTTAGATGAATTCCCTCCTATCATAGATAGTTTGAGATATGTATTTCCTGATTATTTTTTTTGCAATACCTTATGATATATTAGTATAATTTACTATCAATCTAGTGCTAGGAAATACCCCAGTATCCATTCTTCTTTATAGGACTACTAATACTAATTTCTAGGAGCCTAAGAGGTAGCTAGATGACTTGGAGTTCTTGGATTTTATATGAACCAACACTTCACCATGAGGTTCACATATCCTTTTCACTATGAATGAGGATGAAACCCTATGAATTTTTATGGATTATCATTGATTGAACAAGATTATTGTTAATAATTGATATCCACTAGGTCACATTGATGACCTCTTCAACCATCTTTATGTAGCAAGGCCTTTCTCCAAGATCAATTTGAGGTAAGGATACCATCAGGTAGGAGTTAAACCATCAAAAAGATCTCATACAACATTTCATAGTAGGCATGTTCTTTATGAGTATCTTATTATGCTTTCCGTTCTTAAGACCATGCCATCTATTTTCATGGATTTGATGAATCTATTTTTTCACCCATATCTAAATTTATTTGTGGAAATATTCATGAATGATATATTAATGTTGTATCATACTTGTAATCACCATGTAAATCCTATTGATATCATTTTTAATACAGTGATTGAGGAATATCTAGATTCTAATATCACTAAATAAAACTTTTGTATGGACAAGGTTCATTTTTTTGGATCACATTATCTCAAATAAAAGACTATTAGTTGACCTAGAGAAGGTGAGATTTGTTTTTTCTTGGAAAAAAACCAATAATAATTTTGACATAAAAATTTTCTTGGGTCGGGATAACTATTATATGTTCTTTATACACGAATTATCACACCTTTAATAAAATATCATCGATTTAAATAATAATGGTGTGATGTTTTGTTGGTCTGTAGCATGTGAGAATGCATTTCAAAGGATGAGTGGAATAATGACTTTAGAACCGATCCTAATTATTCCAGATCTGGGAAAAATCTATAAAGTTTTTTTCTATGCATTAAGTATTGGACTGAGATCCATTTTAATTTAGACGAATTGAGTTGTTTAATACGAGTTTCATCAGATAAGGAACCATGATAGGAATTACCCGATGCACGATCTCATGTGAGTTTCTATTGTTCATGCCTTGTGTTGTTGGAAGCATTAATTGATGGTATAGAGGTCTGTGGTGTTTAAGGACCACAAGATCCGTGAATATATCTTTACATAACATTACTTGATCATAATACAGAGAATTTGGGTTGTATACCTTTATTCCTTTGATATTGAGATTGCCAATTTTCATGGTAAGTCCTATAAAGTTTCAAATAATTTGAGAAGGAAAAATCAAACACAATATATTTTGGAATCCAATGATGAATGGAGGTTGATTAATCTTCTCTATGGGATATATTTTGAGGTTCAGGAGAGTCATGATTGACCTTTCATTATGGTCTTAGTGGTGACTTCATCTCTTCTGGATAGAGTGATGAAGAGGTAGTTCTTTGACCCTATGGGCTGAGTCCTAAGGTAGAGAGTTTCAGGTGGAGATCAACCATTGGGTTATTCCATCAATGGAGATGAGATACTTCTTTTTCATGGTCATGTATGGGTGCTTATAAACATAATAGTGGAAGTATTTTGATAATCTCATGATTTCAGTGGGTTGTACAACCAGGGATTCTAAGATGTATAAAGACATGCACTACCTATATTGGTGGATGGGGATGAAACATCAATTCATAGGTTTTATCTCAAGGTGTTCCACCTATAAGAAGGTTAAGGAAGATAACCAACAAGCCTTTAGATTTTCATATCCCTTACTAGTCCTAGAATGGAAATGTAATGATGTCGCTGTAGATTTTGTGATAGGTTTCCCAAGTTCACCATGAGGTAGCATTGTAGTTTGGGTAGTTGTGGACATGATGACAAAAGGACTCCAACTTTATTACTATCAGGGATACCTTCTTAGTGTAATATCTTGGGAGAATTTATGTTCATGAGATTATATGCCTACATGGGATCCCTCATACCATTATTTCTGATAGGGACACTCATTTTATGCCGAGGTTCTAGTAGGGGTTACTAAGTATTCTTGGTACATAGGTGTTTTTGAGAACAACCTTTCACCCACACACTAATGACTGATCAGAATGGATGATATAGGTGCAAGAGGACATGATTCAAGTGTGTTTACTTGATTTTTTGGGGTTATTGGGAGAAACATATTACTCATCTTGAGTTTTCCTATGATAAAAACTTCCACGGTGAAATTCAGATGGCTCCTTATGAGGCTCTATACGATAGTCTATACTGTTCACCTCTGGATGGTTAGAGGTAAGAGAGGAAGTTATACTATGACCAGATCTTATTTAAGAGACTTTGGAGTAGGTACAAATTATTAGGAAGAATATGGTCATGACTTACTCCAAATACAAATATTATGTTGATCTCTATCATCGACCTCTGGAGTTTGAGGTCGGGGATCATGTTTGCATGCATGTCACTCCTAGACTGGGGAATAGATGAACTTGTATATGAGGCAAGATATCACCTTGGAATGTTAGTACTTTATAGATAATAGAGAGAGTTAGGATGATATACTATCATATAACTCTTTATCAGAGGTACTAATCCATGAATGACATCTTCCATATATCACAGCTTCACTGATACCATGTCGACCTAACTCATGATTTTTATCATGAGGATGTTGAATTGGAGGTTGATACGTATTTTGATAAGTATCTCATTTTTATCATTGATTAGAGAATGGGGGCCCTCTAAGAAATGTCTATCCCTATATTACTTATGCTATGGAAGAATAGTGGTGAACAAGACAATATTTAGGGGAGAGAGGCTGACATACATGCTCAGTGTCTGGAGTTGTTCTCATAAGAAAATTTACCACCACTAGAATGGAAACTATGGGATGAGTGTTCTAGTGTGGAAAAACTATGAGAAATTGGTTTTTAATATCAATTATGGATTCTTCAAATTTTGGTTAAACCCTCATTGAGGTTTTATTTTTGTCTAAGACCCAAGAACTATACCTTAGGGATGTTTATTCATTATTGGAATGAAGGGAGCATAAGGATGGAGTTCGACTATAAGACAAATACATGATGTTAATTGGACTAGCTAGACCAAGTTCACAATATATTTTTTTCCTAGAGGGAAAAAACCTGATCATTATAAGACATCTAAAATATACACATGGTGTAAATTTCATGGTTTTTTAAGGGGAAACCACTTTATTTTCCTCACTTATCCCCTCCCATTTCACTTACATAGTAGAGCTCATTCCGTTAGAGCTAATCCCATGACTTGACCTAGGATATGATCTTGTTTTTTGGCCTAACCTATAATCATTCCACCGTTCATCCTATTGTAAGCACACTGGTAAGAAATTCTATCCACTACTTCTTTTCACGGGTTGTCTCATCGTCTTTTTAACAATTTTGGTACGAGATCATATGCAATATTTTTAGGCCAGTTATATATATTTTAAACTTCTTATGTTATTGGAAAAATCCAAAGATGATAATGGGTGATTGTTCCTATAACACCATAAGGTAGGTGGTCTAGTAATTATCCCTCAAGTCTTGTTACTTTATATTATGTGTCTTGATGTCACATGTAATATTTTCCATGTGTTTCCTTAAAAATACACTTTACCCTTGTTTATATTGATCACCTAGATAAAAAATACTTAGAATATCCTTATTATTGTTTGGATTGGTCCCTATAAACTCTTTCCACCACATAATGTGTGCATATGAAATTTTACCAAGGATATTATAAATTCTTATGTGACCAAACAAACTTCTATATGGTGTTGGATTGACTCCTAAATGTAATAACTAAAGTTAATCAAATGGAGAGTGAGTGGTATGGCCAAGTCACATGTTTAAATAGATGCAATGGTCAAAACCTTCTTAATGTATAATTTTAACTAATTATAGATCCTATTTGACTACTCATACTAATGATAATAATTCATGGAATCCTTTATTCTTATGATATTTGTGAATGGATTCCCTTATACTTATGATACTCGGGAAATGAGTCTCTTATACTTATGATCTCAAGAATTTCCTTTCTTATACTTGTGATAATTTTTCATGTATTCCATTATAATTTTGATACTTGATCATGGAATCCCATATGCTTGTGATACATAGGCACGATATCCCTTTTAATTTTGATACATGGTCATAGAGTCCCTTATATTTGTGATACACAGGCATGGTGTCCCTTATACTTGTGATACCTAGGAATGGTGTCCCTTATACTTGTGATACATGATCATGGTGTCCCTTATACTTGTAATAATTGGAAATGATACCCCATATACCTGTGATACTTGGGAATGGTGACCCATATGACTTATGATACTTGGGAATGGTTTCCCTTACTATTTTATGATACTCTAGTGACAAGACATGGATGCTTGAGTTATGAATCGGGTCTTGACTTGGACAATATATGTAAATATAGGGATATAAATTTCATTACATATATAGTTTACATATATACATACATACATATACAATTATATGTATATTTTCCTGATTACTTATATGAAATGGTTTTCCTGACATGGGCCGAATTAGGTAGTGATGTCCTTGAGGAACAAGATTTGACCCTTTACAGTTTACATTACTGCTTTACCACTATTATATCTATACACTAATCATAATATATTCACTAACTGGATACTTCTAGATAATTTTGGTGGTGGACTACTGTGTATATTTCACACCTTATTCAGTATTCTTTTTGGTATTCAGAAAGACTTCATGGATGTAAGTAGGGACATGGGAAATCACCCGACTGTTGATTCTTGATTTGATTATGGCATGGGAGTTGGGGAGAGCATGAATGAGCTATGGATAATGATTATATATGGAGATATGATTTTGGTATTTTTGGTTATTTTGATATACCTATACATATGTGTTCCTAAAACCATGTTTTAATATTCATTTTGGTTTAGAGGCATGATATTATATCATTTTGTATATAGTATTTGATATTTTTACTCATGATTATTTATTTTATTAGGATGATTTATCTTTTTCTAGTAGTTGATATTATAATTCAACCTTTTATACATTTATTAAAAAAAATGTTACGATGATCCTGGGGGTATAATATCTCCACTATATCACAGTAGACCATTTTTTCTAGTCGGTAGCCTTTGGCATATGGGGAGGCACGCTTGAGGCTATGTGACTGACTAGTTTCAGTTACTTCTTAATGGAATGACTCCAGAAAATTACACTACCAATGTTGAGACCCAAAAATTTCTAATTAATTGCAATTAATTTTTAAAATGATAAAATGGATATAAAATATATAAATAACATTACTTAGTAGTCAATAAAAATCCTTATTGGAATAAAAATAATAGATATTTTCAACAAACACCATATGAAGTGATGCTATATGGTAAATTAAATAATTTACCTAATAAGTATATGTATTACTATCAAGGATAATTTTATTTAAACTATATAATGAAAATTTGGGTATTCATAGAGGAAAGGAATTATAAGAAAAATCTTGCAGATAAAAGAGGATGATTTAACAAGAAATAGGAAATGATAGATTTATAAATTCTTGATCCCTAAGAAGAAAATAATATGATAGTATTCAAAAATTAATCCATTTTCTATATATACACCACAAAAAGGAAACAAGGGTGAATATGAATCACATATCAATGAAACAAAATTAGGATGAAAACACCCTTACGCCAATGATAACATTAAAATAAAAAGAACATGAGCTGAATACGATTAAATTAAAATATAATGAAATAAAATATATTAATTATAACTAATTTAAATAGGGTATTGAGTTCACCACAGAATAAAATATGAAGCATAATATCAAACATGTCTCCGGAAATAGGAATTCAGACCAAGAAAACCCTTTCAGGTAACATAATATTTGAGGTAAGAATATTTGATAATGAGGTTATAAGGAATAATTATAGAACCCTATAGAATAATTAGGAAAAAATACTGAGTATTCATTAGGTAAAATAAAAAAATATTAAAATAATATATTTCAATATGAAACTTTACAACTCAATAAAATAAAATATATTTATCACAAACCCTTACAACCATAGAAACATTAGAGTTAAAAACCTTTGAAAGAAATGATTTCCAATGAAACATAAAATATCCTAGAAAATTATAGGATCATCATAAAAAAATAAAAGGGGAAGTATATACACCATTCCAAAGAAAAAATGGTTGATAATGAGTAATATGTCACAAGGGGTGAAAATTTGAGATAAAAAACCCCTACATGTAACATAATATTTGAAGAAATAATTACATAAAAATGAGGTTATAAGAAGTAATTTTAAAACCAAAAAAATAAAATGATGAAAAATAAAAATTATTCATTAGGTAGAATACGTCAAACTTAGAACAATAGAGTTAAATAATAAATTTTGTAACTCAATGGAAAAAATTAATTTAGCACAAACCATCACCTTAATTCTCAATTTCCACTAAATTACTTAAATATATTTTATAAAAATATTATTATCCTAATTATATATTTAATAAAATTCATCATATATATATATATAAGATTTTTTAAACTTCATTTATAATTATTCTCCACATGCATATTAGTTAGTTATTATCAATTTTCAATACATGGTTTGAGTAATATTGATTGTTTTGAACTAGTTTTGTAATATCATTATTTTTATTCAATATTATCCCAAATTTCATCCTTAAAATATCATAAAATTTACCACAATTTATGTTTATAATTATTTATAATGTTATTATTTCATTCTAATAGATTGTTTTATGATCCATAAAGATAAAACTGATGATGATCATGTTTCATTTATTTTTATTAACGGATAATGGTATCTCGATTAATGAGTTCAATATTAATGTTTCCATTAAAGAACCAGTATAAAATATTTATTTTATTAGTATTATCATATATTATTAGTAATTATTTTCATATAACCATTCATAATATTATTTTATATCATTGTTCAAGTAGGTCGTTAGATAGACCCAAACATGAACATACCATTATTAATGAATGATTATGATTATGAAAGTGACTTATTTTAGGCATAATATAATTATATCAGAAGAATAAGTATCATATTTAGATAATTTAAAGGTGTTTAATTATATTTTAATAATTTTTAATAATAAAAAATTATATGAAAAACAAGATATGTTACTTTATGGAGGTGGCAGTCCACACAATTTATGGTTAACATTTTCATTTCACAAAGAATGTGACAAAAAGAAGGTGGATTATAATTTTTCAATTAATAATTATAATAATATTATATATATTAATTTAATTATTCAATTTCCACTAATAATTTTTTGATAGAGGCGGTGGTACAAAAATAGAAGTCTTCGCTTTGTTGAGGTGGTTGTCTGCAAACACATGAATGGTAGTTTCATTTTTATTAATAGAAAAGAGGAAAGGTGGTTAATGATAATTAAATTAGTATAATAGAATTTATTATACAAGAAATAATTAATTCAATTTATTTTAATTATAAAATTATAATTGAAAAACTAATATAGAAAATAAAATAAGTTTGGAAAAATCAGTGGTCATATTTAATTCTTTACATTTACTTGAAAAAGTCTTTGAAAATAGAGGTCTAAAAATAATTTATTATAACAAGAGGCTCAAGGAAAAGGAATATGTTTATAAAATAAGGATAATGGGTAGATTTTAAATATGAAACCTGATTCTTTGATTGGTTTGAAGGGGTCGTGGGAGTCCCCTTTTATAAGTTGTGAGAATGACATTATTGTAAATATTCCAACTTAATATAAAGAGAGCACAATTTTAACAAGTATATATGAAAAAAATGAATAATTATGGACTTTTGGATGATATAAGGTTAATAATAAATTAATAATTCATTTTTCATGAATGTTTTAAACATGTTTTAAAGTCCTTTACACTTATATTTTTCTCTTTTACTATTTATGTTTTTATCGTGGTAACTTGTTTTTTCCTAAGAATATAAATTTTCATAACAAAAAATAAAATGGAACTTGTTGAATAATTTTTAAATAATAATTCCCAATGTGAAATAATTTTTATCATATAAATTTTATATTTCTTAGAAAACTAACATTAGCACATGTAACACGTAAAAAGATATTTTTTTTGAAAAAATGTATTTTATGATTAAAATTTATGTACAAGGTAAAATTATAAATGTGTTTGATTTTCGTGATATAAATTGGTTTATTATGAAATAAATAATATTTATTTACATTTAAAATAAATACAAAACCAAATTTTACCAAAATAATATTTAATTAAAAGATAATACAAAAAATAGATTTTATTGGAAAATATTTATTAAGTTCATAAAATGTAAAAAAAGGTTTTATAAATCCATAATAATATTTAAATGTATATTTTTAACCCTTAAATAATAATTTTATCAATTAAAAGGTTTTATAAACTTCTAGGTCTTGATTATCAAATGATAAATTCATAAAATTTACAGTTTTGGTAAAAGTTGAATTTCTTCTATATTCAGCTAAAAATAAACTATTAAAAATATAAAATATACATATTAAGAAAATATTGATATGATGAATCTAAAAATTAATTTATTTCATCACATCAATATTAAAAAATTTGATAATTTTAACGTTTAAATAAAAAAAATATAAAATATTTACAATTATTTCATTAAAAAATAACTTTTTTAAAAATATTACCCATTATTATTCTTATTTGATATCATATTCTAATAAAATTTGTTTTAATATATTATTCATATAAATAAAATATTTTTACCATAATATTCTTAGTTTCTTAAAAAACACACATAAAAAACAAATTTTTAGAAATGTTACATTTTAAAGCATAAACCAATCTTATTAATTATGTCGATACACTAATTTAATTTATCAATTCACTAGAATTAATAATGACATATGTTTCTATTTTTAGATATATTTCATAATTCAATTACATATATTTTTACCCACTAATTTTATGTCTATATTTTAACGGTTGTATACTATTTTGTGGTTCATTGTGGTTCAGTTTTGTATGCATTACATGCTATCAAAAATATTATGTCTTAAAGAAATATATAATTTAGAATATCATGGTGTTACACATATTATATTGCTGTATGATATGTTTATTTTATAGCATACTCTCTATTTATCTGTGAGTTGACTTATAATGAGTTGTATTATTCTTTTTATTATACGATGAGAACTCTTGAGAAGCTTTTATGGAAGCATAATCATCATTAATGTTTGGTTAAGGAATCAATATCATATCCTTATTTTAAAAATCACTATATAATTTAATTTGAATTTATTTAATTTTAACTTTTGGTTTTAGTTTTCCTTGGAGTTACTGATGAAAATCGAGAAACCTTAAAACTAAAGAATCTAGCCTAAGATAGAACTTTTATGAATCCTTTGATCTAATGATTCCTGACAGACTAATTTTACTGGATGTTTGAGAATTTTAATGGCATTGATTTATGTCATTAGAAGATGAATAACATTATTGAATCCATCAAAAGAAAATAGTTGATGATTCAAATTTTGTTCTAATAGTACTCAATGTCATCAAAATCCAACCATTAGAGAAGAATCTTTAAAAAAAGTCATAACATTGTGGAATAAAAAAAGATGTTATGAGAATATTTTAAAGATAAAAACATCCTAAAGTTAGTAGTAACTTATTTTCTTGAGTTATTTTACTTTATTTTACTTTCAGAGTGTTTATACTTAGATCATATATTTTTTAGGATCTAATTATAAGTGATATAAGTTTTCTTATTATAATTTCTATTCACTACTGGAAATCAGATCTTTCCCAACACTTATATACACCCTTTCCCAACGGTTCTCCCAAACCGTTGGGAAAGGGGGGGGGGGGGGGGTCATTCCCAACGGTTCTCCCAAATCGTTGGGAAAGGGGGGTCTTTCCCAACGGTTTGGGAGAACCGTTGGGAAAGACCCCCCCTTTCCCAACGGTTTGGGAGAACCGTTGGGAAAACTCAGCCCAAAATCCAGCATTCGCCCCTGGAAATTATCACTTATCCCAACGGTTTTGAGAACCGTTGGGATAGCTTCTTTGATTTCTTCTAGGTCTACTACCCGAGAACATTATATAAATATAAATTTTAAATAATTATGATAATATATATATATATATTTATGAAGTTATGTTTATAAAAGTTATGTTAGGTTAGTGGTTAAGGAGTTTAATTATAAACGGGGGGTTGTGGGATCAAATCCCACCACATGTTTTTTTTGAAATACATATACCAACGGTTTTATAACCGTTGGAATAGATTTTCATATTACATATACCAATGGTTTTGAAAACCGTTGGTATATGTCTATACCAACGGTTTTGGGAAAACCGTTCGTATAGACCTATCCCAACGGCTTACTTCGCAACGATTCTCCAAACCGTTGGTATAGGCTATACCAATGGTTTGGAGGCCTATACCAATGGTTCCAAACCGTTGGTATAGGTTAGTATTCTACTAGTGATTGTTTCAAACCAGAGTGTTGAGGATATTTTGATGTATGGAAGTGGGATATTGTATGTTTTTGTGATCGTGGGATTCCATAAGGAAGACATATCTACTACTAATCAGTTTAATCTATGGATGCTAGTGTCTAATAAAGATCAACTTCAAATAGGTCTACAACCAAGGGATTATATTTCTAAGAAGATAGAGAACCATCAGATATGTTTATAATCCATGGATTTCTTGGTCGGATGTAGGATAACTTGGACTGGGTCTATGATCACCCATACACTTTGGATTAAAAGTGAAGTTTTACAATAGCCTTCGAATTTGTAAATAAATTTTTAACAAACAGTGAATGTTTTTTTAAATTCTTATTTATTTAGGGAATTTTTTATTTCTTCTATGTTTATATCATTAATTTCGATAGTTATATTTATCTTCCATTTAATCATTTAATACCTTGATTTTTGGGTTGATTATAAATTCATAAATCAGAATAGATTACACTAGAGGTGTCTAAAAAATATCATTATCGAACCCCAAACATTTATTACTCTCATTATTCTTATTTATATTCACATTATTCAGTGGATATTTTCCTTACAATTCTCTGCATTTTGATTATTCAAAAATCCAATTCTTCAATTCTCAAGTATCTTCAGTATTCAAGACTAATTAAAAAATTATTGCATATTTATTGTTTTTTATTTTCTTTAATACTTGGATTTTAATTCGTCATTATATTTAGAAATATCATAGATTCATCTTTCAATTCTTCACAAAATCTTCGAGTATCAAATTCCACATATTATTTTTGATATGCAGTGATTCAGTTGCAGTTGTGACTCCGTCTATTATAGTAAAATGTTCTCTTATAGAATATTTTATTCTTCAAGGACATTGGAATAAAAATATATTCACTATTAAATATAATTTTAAATAATAGAAAAGCTTTGTATTGATATTCTTCACAGATAGCTTCTTGACATGGTAATATTTTTCACATTGTGGAACAAAATCATCTTCATTAATTCTATAGGAAACACTTATAGAATCATGATTTTATCATGATATTTAAATAATTTTTGAATATAATAACGTCATAATAATTATGATATTTAATAAATTAATCATTTAATATGATTAAAATTAACCTTATAATACTTAGTGCATGTTTTTTCATTTATTAATTTTCCGGAATCAATACTTTATCATATGATTGAATGATCCCTATGTTTCTAAATGATTCCCCAAACTTTATTATGATTATACTAGTAATCAATTTTTAAGGGAGAATGACCCCTATGAAATAAAATCACCCCTACAGAGTTACCATGGCCCTTATAGAATCCTAGTGACCTTTATGAAATATCATAAACCATATACAATCCTAGTGAACCCTATGGATCTCAAAAATGGGTCACTACATTTTCAAATTTTTAATCTACATATTACCTCTATGGAATTTTTAAATGACCCATATGGAGTTTCAAATTACTCCTACACAATATAAAATGACCTATATTCAACATAATGGGCATCCACTACTTTTCTCAAAAAGTTCTTCATCTGTGAACCCTATAAAAATTCATGTCACCCCTTTAGAAACTAGGTTTACTCATGAAGTTTTACATTTATTTAGTATACATTACCATAATAGGGATAAATTAACCTCAAATATTTCTCATGGATTTTCACTTTTATATTTACATCAAATCATGAAGATTTCATAACTTATCTATATTGGCACAGAACCCCTTACAAAATTCTCAAACACTTCAAATTGTTTAAGAACCACTTAAAATAAAATTTAATCAATACCACAATCTATTCCAATGATTATGAAATGTATAGATATTCGTTATAATATTTAAATAATCTTATACTATCACAAATTCAATTATAAAACTTCATACAAGTGAACTTTTATCAAAATAATGATCAATATTTATAATAACCACAAGGATAGATATTTTTAGTTTTTTATCACAACTTCTCTATAATTTATAATATTCAGTTGTAATGAATACTCCATGGAACTCTTATTTTCATTATCTATTCTATAATTTGTTATTTGAATGAAGTACCATGTATTAGCTTCTCTAAACCATATATTATAGCTAAATATTATTTATGTAATATAAATGTTGGAAGAATCTCAAACACTCTTTCAACCTTTACCACATGTTAATGGATTAAAAATATTATCCAATAGAACCATGAAACTATATTCTATTACTTTTCCACATAAAAATATATGGCATAAACTCACGTCTAAGTTCAAAGGAGTGTCTCTAATCCTCATGTATTCATCACAAATTGGAATCTTTCTTGGTAAATACATACATATTCTTATCTATTCTTCATGAATACAAATTGATATCATGCATATATACCATGATGTTGACTGACACTTACTGAATATAAATACAAAAAAATATATTGTGGGTTAAAACACACACACACACACATATTATGTATTTAAAATTTTTAATTAATATTTTATAATAAGTAAGTGATATTATTATTATTATTATTACCAACACAACTACTATTCACCTAGTATGTGCATGTGTGTTTTTTTATTTCTCCCTTTCACTACCCAATGAAATAAAATTTATTCTTACTATTGATTATAATATGTAAAAAAGGTAATGATATTCATTTTTTTCCAAAACTGTAGACGCACCCTACTAGTAGGTGCGTACATTCATCTTAGTAGAATAGAATCCCACCCAATGCAACTCAAAGCCCGACTAGGACAAAATTGAATAACATTGGACATGAACGGGTTAGTATTGAGTCCAAGGGTTAGTTAGGATACTATATTTTTTCCTATATTGACCCAAAATCGTATCCCAATAGCTTTCCCTATAGAAAAAGATCCATCTTGAGATTAACTAAAAATTACCAAAAAAAACATATAGGTGGGGAGATTTGAACATATTACCATTTTCTTCAAGGGATTCTCCTAGACCAATTGGTATAGTAATTATGACTATTATATTTTTAAGATATTTATAAATATATCTATATTTTTAAAAAAATTGAAAAAATATTATAATGATAGATGTTTTTCTAAAAAAATTATTTATTTTTTTACATTGAAATTAATGGCTCAATCATCCCATGACCATGGCCTAACCAAGAAACCTAACATAACCCAAAGAACTAGGAAATTATAGGTCCAAGATTGAGATAAGATACCTAAAAATTTAGACAAACCTGAATGGTACCTCTTGTCACGACCTAGACTGACTGGGCCATTTTGACACCGTGTCCAATGAGGGTATCCTTGTGTAGCATGACTAGGGGGGAAGATGATCACTAAGATACCTAATATTTATTCCCTCCTGTTGAATCTCCATGCTTCCTTCTATTCTTGATGCTTGAAGACTGTAAACACTAATATTTCAAGGTATTCATGTTTCTTCCTATTTGATTTTTTAGTTCTTCAAATTAGGGATTTTGGGTCATACATCACCAAAATAATAGTGAAATATTGTCATGGCATAGGGATTATTCCATATTTTTCTTAAGAATACCTAAGGGAGTTTATCACACTATTTTAATCTCCATTTCATTGTTTGTTTCCCCATTTTATTTCCCCCTTTATATATTTATAAAATATTAGAATTTTTTCAAGATTTTTTTGGGATGAATTTAGGGGCTATTTGGATCATTCATTTTAAAAAATTAATTAATTTAGTGTTAGGTATATTTCATAGGTGGTATTATATGGTCCATGTTAAGATATGTACTTTAATAGTGGAATTTAAATTTTTTGAACTTAATTAACTATGATATTTGGATTATTAATTTTTGTATGTTAATTTAGGACCATTAAATGTTAATAATGATTTTTGAAGGATGGTTTTGATAGGTGGAATGAACTTTCCCCAACATTATAATTAGGTTATGGTTAAAGTGTATCTAACACTAATTTACACTAACTTTATAATGTTATAAAGTCTATTTTTAGAAATATGAAATAAAATATTCCATTGATTAATATATATATATATATAAATGTTTTTTCATTGGAAGGTTATGTCAGTTTAGTAATTATTCTATAATTTTTATTTTCCTTGAGTTACCTATAAATTGGATCACATATTAAATGATTTATAATTACCTAAATGGCCTAAAGGACTTTATTTTTCATTCATTTTTCATAACGACCCTTTTAAGGGTTAAAGGGGAACCCACACATGGATTGTAGGTTTCTTGACATTACAGAACCTGAAGGTCTTAAAGGAATTCATCTCAGACAATGACTACTTGAAACTACCCCTCCCTATTGTCTGCATCGTGATCAACACTACACCTTGGCATGACTGGTCGACTAGTTGTCCTATGTAGGGACGCACAACCTTGGAACCAATAGAAAAGTCATAGCCTCTCATTCTTAAAATTATGATTAGCTCTGCTATGGTGAATGCACCTATTTTGAATCCACTTCTAGGGCCATGTTCCTTGTAAGTCACTCTGGTACATGTACAATTCATGTGGCCTGAAGGCCTTGAGCTTCCCTGAAGGACTAGAGGTAGACCAAAATCCTTGTGGTGATCCGAAAGCCTTACTGTCATGAAGGTATTGGGTGGAATGAAGGCCTTGAAGGACCTAAGGACCAAACCGCTGTCCCGAAGGCCCAAATAGGTGAATAGTTCCAACTGATATAGTACCGAACAATACCTTCTATAGTAACTTCTATAGTGCCTACTATAATACCTACTATAGTACTATTATAGTAACCTAAAAAATGACTCCACCTGAATTTGATACCATGTCTTTTGGATGCACATAAGGAGTCCTCACCAACCAGGTTAAGGCTCATGTGTGATTTCTTATAGATTCTTCATAAATCTTGGAAAATTATTTAATTGGTAATTTCCATATTTAGGTATGATAATGTTCTTTAGTAGGTTGAATTACATCATTTTTTTCTTCATATAATAAATTAAGAAATGAAATATATATCATTACTTTATTAATAAGTTCGAAATGACCTGATTTATGTTTAAACTCAATAGTAATGTTTGTAAGTAGATATGAGTTTGCAGAAGGAAAGGGTTTGTCCCTTGTTTAGATTGTTTTATTTGGTGTTCCTTGTTTGGATATAAAATCTAATTTTCTTTTATGATATTTTCAAAAAATTATTCCATGTTTAGAATATCTAATTATAATGGCACATACCATGCCATATTTAGAATTCTTAATTATAATGACACATATTAATCCATGTTTCTAATTTAAAATTATAAAGAAACCTTTTATAACATGGTTGGAATATTAATCCACAATTCCTCTAAATATTCAATATTTGTAATTCTGGATTATAATGAAAACCATTATTAAACATTTATAATTACTAACTTGCATGAATCCTATTAGTAATTTTAATGAAATTTTTGGCTACAATGAAATCCATTATTCCACATTTGGAATTCCCAACCCGAATGAAAAAAATTATACTATTTTTATAATTTTTGACTATAATGAAACCCATTATTCCACGTTTGGAATTCCCAACTAGAGGGAAGAATATTATGTTGTTTTTTGGCATTCCCAATTCTAACAACACCCATAATTCCATGTTTGTCATTCCCAACTAGAATGGGGATTATTAGGCCAATTTTGTTTTACCCAACTATATTGAGAACTATTATTCCATGTTTGGAATATTTGACCATAATATTACATATTATTCCATGTTTATAATTCCATAAATGAATAATTGAAAAGTGATTGTGCTATATCAGTTTATTTGGATTGATGAATATAAATTCTAGAATAATTCTTACCCACACCTTATGCCTTGATTGTTTTAATAAATATTTACCTTAGTAAATGTTTCTTGGTAGTTTCTTATTCTATGGGTTATTCCTTTTTTGTATTTCTATTTATCATGAATGATTATTAGTGATGTCATGTTTAATGCATTGTTTGGAATGCCATTATCAAGAATTGATTATCATTATTCAATGTATTATACATGAAAACCTAGATTTAATACATTTTAATTCATGATTTATTACATAAAGATACTCCTAATACAATTCCAAATGATTGTGAGGAATGGTGTCTTTGGGTAATTAGATACATAGAACAAGAACATGAAACATGAGTTTAATAATGCTATTTTTAAACTCCAAAACATTCCCTTATATTCCACTAATCTTCTAATTATTCATGAGATAACATAGGGATATACATTAGAAAGGGGTGAGATATAATGACCAGTAAGGGAATAATCAAAAAATAAAATTATTAAAGTAATAAATACAAGTCAAGAGGCATATCAATGTGATAGAAAAGAGGTGATAATCATAAACCTGAAAATAAAATCATAATATAAGATGATGACATCAAAGAAACATAGGAATGTAGAATCAACATAAAACATTACATAATAATAATAAGTCAAGGATAAAAACTGAGACACAATATTATAGTTCTATTAGGATAAAATCCCACACACCATAAAAGGAATATCATGGGACAAAAATATTTCCCAATGCATTGTAGGGATATATAATTCTGGTCCCTCTTGTCACATTCATTTGATTTATATGCATTTGTGTGGAACATAGATCACACAAACTAAGAATGTATTTCATCAATTTTAATCCCATGATTAAGGATTATAGGTTATATACATGGAATCCCCCAATTAATAAAGGATAGATACATCAAGTTGAATACCCTTGAGTATAAATGGGGATGTGTATTCACAAAACATTAGTTTTCCATAGAAAATCATGGGATAATTTCAACAACATATCTATCATATTTAAAGGTTCATATAATGGATTAATGAGGAGGAAATGTGTTATATAATTACATAGGAATCATAATTATACTAAAAGGGATGTGTAAAAAAATACTACAACATGAATAATTGGAAATAAAAGGGATTATTACAAATAAAGTACTTGAAATAAAGGAAGAGGAGAGTGTCCTTTGCTTGATAGATCACTTCTAAAAGCCTGTGAGGAGATTCATAAGAGATTGGTCGCACCATGGGAGGGATTCATAAATGGATATACAGTGTAAATTCATGATAAATGGGTTTTTAGTGGAGAGAAGCTGAAGGATAAGTGGGTATTTATAGAAAAATAGATGCGAATTCATTATTAATTCCCAAAGTTAGGTTTTGGACTCTATATGATAAAATAATAAAAACAACAAACCTTATCATGGTTTCTAAAAAATATTATTGGTTGTCAATATTTCATAAGGAAAAGAACACAAAATATTAAAATAATACCATTAATTACATGGAAGTGATTCTTTTTCATAAAGAGTTGTTTTTATAACCTTAAAATATAATATTGGTTTTGGGGGATTCGTTAATGATTTTTAAAATTAATCAAATAACATCAAAAATAAATTATTTTAGATCATAAATATATTATGGGTCGTGTATTAAATTTATAGTATATTTTTATATCACTTTTGGCCTATTATTATGTCAGTATATGTAACATAATGGTTCCAAAAGCTACCCAGAGGTGCCCCGTACCCATTTTGTCACATGACCTCAAACACATTTCCCCAAACGCCAAAGGTTGCCGATGAGAAGTGAGGGATTTCGGTGTGATAGTGGGGAAACTATTCCCTCATTGGCAGAGTAACGTAGTGGAAATAAATAGATAACTATAGAAAAAGCTATAATAATACCATACAATAAGAAACAACGGAAAAAAGAAGAAATAAACAAATGAAGCACATATATAAATGATGCATGGTATGTATGTCTAGGAAATAATCCTAAAAAGTCACAACTATGGAATACAGTAATAAAACCAAATACATAGAAAACAAAGTAAACAACTCCTCAGCATCGTAAGCCTCAGCTTGGTCCCATGATCTCCAGCTCCATAGTAATCAAGTACCTGAAGTAGAAGGGCGCTTACCCTTATCTTGACCTACAACAATATAATCTTTTTGGGCCCAAAAGAATGACCTAAACAGGGTGTGAGACAAATCATAGTAGGAAAACACCCAAATATATCATCCTAATAGTCAGGGAATATATGTGATATGAAACAAGAAAATGAAGCAATAAACAAGGAAGTACTCAAAAGTAAACAGTCCTACAGTTACATTAACAAAAAATTACTTTTATCAATTTAACCAACCAAAAAACAATTACAAACAACCCTCTGGAAACGTTATCACAACCTATCCCATCTGGTTTAGCTAAAAACTCAAGTAACCCTCTAGGTAGTTCTCACAGCCTAACCCCTCTAGTTCAAAATAAATGAGAAGATATAACAAAGACTCTTTGAAGAAGCACTCACCGTCAATTCACCCTATATTCATGTGTAATCAAGGAATATCTGAGGAATCCTTCACCATCAATTCCCCCTATAGTATTTTAATGGTAAACTACAAACACTCTGAGTAAGAACTCAAAGTCAATTCCTCCTGTGGTCTCGTAACATAACTATAGACACTCTGAGGAAGAACTCAACATCAATCCCTCCTATGGTCTCGTAGTGAGATAATTATAACAGTCACTACGGGAATGAACTCAAGGTCAATTTCCCCCATGGTCTCCCTACACTAGGTTCCTGAAACCCTGTGTAAAGCAATCATGCAAAAATGATAATCAACATCCAAAGTAAACCTCAAAGTACTACTTGGCTAAATTATATAAAAGGCATGGCACATCATATCATATAAATAATCACTCCACCCTATCAATACTATGAACGAAAAACTAAATCCTAATAGGAAAGGCTAGACCAAATGGCCAAAATCAAACCAGAATGGAAAAAACAACCACAGCATGGCTATTAAACCTAAACACAATAAAAACCCTATTCAACATGAAAGGCAAAACGAGCATTAACAGGGTAAAAAACCATAAACACGTAGTACCCCAAAAAAGGGTATTGGGAACTTTTGCACATATAACTCAATGAATAACTATATAAAGGTACAAACCACCTACCTCAGTGTTGTAAAAATTATATAAATGATCTTCAGGCCTTGAATGTCCCTAGAATGACGTATATCTACAAAAATATCAAAAAAGTTCAACTGAGAACATCACGTGAAAGAGGATAAATCAGGGAATGAGGCTCTAGAAGAAGGAATAGATTACCATGGAGATTCCAATGCAATTGAAGGAAGTCGATCCAGAGAACAGATGAGGATTCAGGGGCTCAGAGACGATTCGTGGCCTATGGTCGGTCCTGGACGATATGAAAGGAGAAGAAGGGTGTTGTGTCGATTAGACGTGACCCCGGTCTATTTAATGAAATAAAAAGAAAGTACACGACGTGTCTTTTAAAAGTACATGATGTGTACTTGCCTTTACCGAGTGATACTTTAGGCGGTCTCCAGGTCAACCCAAATGGCCATATGTTCGGCCATTACATGGCTTGTACATGGCTACCAGTGGAAACCAAGTACACGACATGTACTCCTGAAATTTCCAAAAACTCCTCTTTTTCATAAAAAAACTAGAAAACAAGATTTATACCTCAAAAAAGACCCAGGTTCTTAAAAACTTCACCCCTTAAAGAAATTCTTCCTCTAATTTCTCTAGTAAGGAGGCGTAGAAGAAGAATCCTCAAAAATCTCTGGACACTGCGATCGTACATCGGTCTCTCTCTACCATGTCTCGTCATGTACTCGCCCGTGCTGCCATAGTACTCGTACTAGAAGAACAAACCAACCATGAAGAACCTTCGCCCTGTGATCAAAAATCCAGATAAGATGCTCTTAGAATGATGAATCCATATCTATTTAAACCTCTTCAGGTTGAAAAACATGAGACGGGTCTGAGAAGTAATGTCAGGGCTTAGAAATGTGATCATGCATATCCTGATAGATCTAAGGTAACTACAACAGATAGGCAACCAGCCTGAACCCTTACAAAACCTCAAATAGCCCGAAGTATCTCGGTGAAAGCTTTCCCTTTCCCCTAATAATATTGTGTCCCATCCTTGGTGTGACACTTATAAGAACTTGATCTCTGACCTCGAACTCTAGAGGTCATCTCCATTGATCAGAAAAATACTTCTGTCGTAACTGTGCAGTACCCATCCTCTACCGAATCAACTCCACCTACTCCTTGGTCTCCTAAACAAGACGAGGCCCCACCATAGCTTCCTCTCCTGCCTCCAGCTTACATATGGGTGATTGACATGGCTTACCATACAAAGCCTCATAAGTCACCATGTGAATAGTTTCTTGGAAAAGATTATTATAGGAAAATCAACAAGAGGTATGTGTTTCTCCCAAGAACCTCAAAAGTCTAGGATGCATGCTCGAAGCATGTCATCCAACACCTGAATTGTACGTTGGGGCTGCCCATCTGTATGGGAGTGGTAAGATGTACTCCGAAGTACCAGTATACCCAAAGCCTTCTGTAATCCCTGCCATACCCAAGAAGTAAAACGATTGTCCCTGTCTAAAACAATGGAGTGTGGAACTCCATTTAAACGTACAATCTATCAGATGTACAACCTCCCCAGCTCATCAACACTGAAGGTCGCCTTGATTGGTAAGAAGTGAGAGAACTTCGTGAGTCTATCAATGAAAACCCAAACTGCATCATTACCTTGAGGTGACCTCGACAAACCTGTCACGAAGTCCATCACGACATCGTTCCACTTCCACTCGGGAATGGGTAACTGCTTTAAAAGCCCTACTGGTCGCTGTTGCTCCACCTTTACCTGCTGACACTACAACAAAAATAGGGTTTAGCGGCGGTTTTGTGGCGGCGGTTCCCGAAACCTCCGCTAAACGTTTTCCGTGAAAGGTTTCGCGACGTTTTTTAATAAACCGCCACGAAAGATAGTTTTTTTTAAAAAACCGTGACCCTTTTCCCCACCCCTATCGCGTTTACCCCCACAAACCCTCGTCCCTCTTCCCCGATCCCCCCCGGCCCCCACGCCCCCCCGCGCCCTCCAGCGAACCCCGCACCCCCCTCGACCCCCGGCGACCCCCGCGCCCCCCGCGCCCCCCGCGCCCTCCGGTGACCCCTGCACCCCCCGCGGCCTCCGGCGACCCCCGCAACCTCCGGCGACCCCCGCAACCCCCGAAGCCCCCCGTGACCCCCTTCTATTTTGGTAAATTTTAGTTATTTCTTGGTTTGGTAGTGTTGTGTGATATGGTTTCGATGGTTTCATAAATAATTTGTGTTATCAATCAATCCATTGTGGTTTTCCCTCATTCCTTTTCTATTTGAAGAATATCTGCTTGTTTCCAATTTATGTTGTCGAAGGATCTTAGGTTCCTTATGCTTATAAGGTAGGTGTATCTATACAAGTGGTTCTAATTTAAAATTTCCTTATATTATTATTAATTTCGTTGGCTTGTTTCATGAAATTGATGGATTTAAATGGATTTTATAGAAAATATATATGTTTTTAAAGAGGTCTTTCTTCAAAAATGGTTTTTCTCACGAAACGTGGTTGACTAAATTCTTTAAAGGGTGGATTTGTTTTTAAAATGGGTTTTCAAGCTTGAAGTAGAAAGGATCTATTATTAAAATTGTATTATTATATGTGATCATGGTTTCTAAAAAGATTTTGAAAAACTTGGAACATTAGGTGTCCTTGGATGCATCAGAAATATACTTCTCACTCTTTTTTTATGTAATTCCACAATAGGTTTTATGACACTTTTTTGTGTGTAATTCCACTATAGGTTATATTAGTTTAATCCACCTTAATCTTGGATTGGGGATTCTCTTTCATGTCTAGAACGTAAACCCATAGTTTGGATCCCAAATGGTGGGTTTTTTCATTGGTGATTTGTTTATCACATGATGGTATTTTCATGGTTACTTGCTCACACAGTTATATTATAGTGTATCTATGGTTGGGTTTTTCTATGACTACCCGATTTCTTTTATTCTTAACATATTCCTAGATTTTTTGTATATGGGTTTTTTATGAAAATTGAAGGATTATTTTAAAAAATTGTTTTATTTTATGAAAAATATATGTAAACTGGATTTATTTTAAAGATAGAGATATTGAATTTTTTATATTAGAACTTGTAATATCTATTTTTGTTTACTATCTTTGTATAAAGATGGTTTGGTGGTGATAGATGGTCACATAGGGAGATGATAGTATTGTCTATTTTATCTTTATAGTTTGGCCTATTTAGATTGAATTTTTTATACTAATAGATGTTTATCTTTATTTTTTATTTTAATTTGGTTTCATAACATTATTTTCTAAAACAAGATACTACTTTCATGTCTCTTTATTACACATCTCCATGTATAAGACCCTCTTGGGAGACTTGCCTAGTTTTCCCTAGTTAGTTCATTATAAATTGATATCAAAAGGAATATTGAGGCTAGAATGTTACGACACTTCATAGTTTTGGTTTAGTGTCATTGGTAGACTAGATTTAGTAGCACTAAAATTTAGTGAATATGTGTGCGATGGTGCCTAGACATCTCACCTCCATGTATGAATTCATGTTACTATGGGTGGTTAGTTATTTTTGAAAATATTGTCACTTGGTCTTTGTGGTAGATTGAATAAACTAGATTTGGTGTCTATTTAAAAAAAACCATTACTTTCTTATGTTTTATATTTCATTAATAGAATTCATAAATTCATAAAATTATTATTATTTTAAATCATTAATATGGATTATGGAAGTTGTTCTATGGTTTAGGAATTTTCTCATGACTAAAGTGGTTTTCATCTTGTATTTGTTAGACAATTCGTACTAGAAGAGGTCTTATGAATCTAAGTGATGGATTTGTGAGACAGGTTTAATAGGATAATCCCTTAGTGGTATCTTCTTTAGTGGAAGTTATAATATGCACTATTCATACTTTGGTTATGAAGGTATTAAAAACCCAAGTGGAGTAGTGGATCATGACTCATAATTTACTAACAAGAATCCACCTATCTTTCATGGTGATAATGGAATCTAGAAATATGAGGAGAGAATTGAGTAGATTGGTAGGAGATTTAAAATTCTAAAGATTCCCAAAGAATCTAAGGGGTGGGGGTCAACATATATTCTTGATGGATTGGGAAGGAAATGGTGAGACTCAGTTGTGCATGCTATATTTCATGAGGATCTTACATGGTAATCCTTCAAGAAAATATATAAACTATAGTTTTATCCTAAAATGTTACATGTGGAAAATAACTGATACTTTCTAACATTATAAAAATGGGAATGTATTGTTATAGTGTATTTCACTAACTTTTCTAGGTTGGTGCATTTCAAAGTGGATATTATTACCAATTTTTACATGAAATCTCTAAGGTTTGATATTGTGCCATGTTTCTCCTAAGAAACCTGAGTGTGACATGGATTTATATTTATAGTGACATTTAATTTTGATATACATGCACACTATTGTTTGTTTTATATTTGTGTACTAGATTATGCATTAGAAACCATTAGTGGTGGCCTACTTAATTTACCACACACCTTATTCAGTACATGGATTGGTACCCAGATAGTCTTATTTGTCATAGGAAATACGACTTTGATATGGTTGGTTGTGTATGAAACCATTGAGAAACATCATTACTCTTGGAGGACATCTAAGGTCAAGCCTAAACAATCACATAATGTATCAGGTTTAAAATGCATTATGATCAGTTTCGATCACACATCAATGGGGTGTTGTTTGAGGCAACATAAATGTGTGATCGATAGTGTTATAAATACCGACTGGTATCCCATTTCTAGATATGGAAAATAAAATAAAACATTTAATTGAGATGACCAAGCATGTGAGTACATGAGATGTTTAGGAAAGTTGTAGTATTTTTTGTGAGGGTGTGGAAGTAATCTGAGTGGACCAATGTATCTCATTAATGTAGTGGGGATAGAAATTGTTTGAGGCAACATAAATGTGTGATTGACAATGTTATGATAATTGTGTATCCCAATATTCTTACTGCTCCTCAATGAGGTGTTCACACTGTCTCCTAAGGACCAGACTTGTTTGGTTTGTCTGGGCATGCTAAGTAAGTGGTAAATGTGATCAATGAATCATCTTTATTATATTATGCATATTTTATGATCAATTGGTCATATTTATTATATTATGATTCTACAATCTTACACTATTGTATATTTTGTGTAGGCACATTGTGATATACATGGATAAAAGATGGATCACATTACCGAGGAACACACCTCAGTATGTTAAGGGTTTGAATGAGTTTTTAGATTTTGCGATTTCTAATCGATCCGTTAAAGGGAGAATAATATGTCCATGTCCTAAATGTAAATTTATAACATGGTTTAAGAGAGATGAAGTTTATGAACATTTAATACTGAAGCAATTCCCTGGTCAATATTTGTGTTGGAATTGGCATGGATAATCGAACAATACAGAAAGATTGAGCACTGATGTTAATCCACAGAATGAGGTCCCATGTTCGTCGACAATGGAAAATGAAATGCAAAACCTCATAAATGATGCATTCGGCACTGCAAGACACCACTATCAGCATCAAAACATATCAGAACAACCAGAAGAGTGTGCTACAAATTGCAACGTGACAAGTGATGTTTTTGAGACTGTAACACAAGTAGATCAAGATTGGAACATATCATTGGATCCTCCTCTTGATTTTGTAGATCCAAATGTAACGGAAAACTTCACTGATAAAGAGAATTATGTGTTTGTTTTATTGGTTAGATGATCTATGGTAATAGGCTCTTTGATGTTTCTGTTGTAAATTCAGCATTGGGAATTTGACTCATTAGAGTGTTGCATGTCCAAACAGGGGGTGAGAGGCTGGTCATTTGACCGATGACATGAAGCTCCATAGATCTCAAAACCCTATCTCTCGTGCGTTTGTTTTGCAAGACTACTTTGCAGGACCTCATCACAAGAACCATACAAGAGACCTAATCATGTGATTATGTCACTTGACCTCTTTGTGTGATCAACTTGTCTAAATATCTAACTTAATCAATCCATGAACTAATCAATGGTAATTTATTAGAAATTTGATGCACACCCTTGTCTAAATATCTCACTTAATTCCGGACATGATATTCAAATTCATTATGTGTAATAATAAATGGCTGAGGATACATGAAATTCATGGGAATTTTGAAATATGGGAATTCATGTCATGAATTGGATACACAATGTGAATTATCCGAGTTCAATATTTTAAATGAGTTTTTATTAGATTTTTTCTCTAGTATTTAATACATAATACCCAACTATCATTCTGAGTGAATACTAGGTGTCTTGAGGAAAAAATATATCCCAATTCATCCTTTATTTGATTCATGGGATATGGTGGATTCCTCTTGGCGATCCATGGCGTGTTCTCCTATTTTTATATTTATTTCATTATGTACCTATTTTGGAGATCCAATATAGAGGTGGTATTTTTCATTGGTGCGTGAATGTGCATGCATTTCTACAACCCCTTGTTTAGGTGTAGTTTCATGCATGGTTTCCATGTGTGGTTGTGGTTTTTGAGTTTATTTTTCTTCATCCTATAGTGAAGAGTTAGAAGTGACTGCTTCCATGTGGTAGAGGATACCCATTCTCAATATACTATATTATATGTGTGGTATAATCAAGTTCTTTCTCTCTTTCAAGTAAATATTAAGGGTTTTTTAATAATAAAATAATTTATGAAAAATATAAATTTATGATAATGGGTAATTTTCTCATGCCTTACTGCATTATTATATGTTTTTGAGATATCTATGCATGATTACATCCAATTCCAAATATAAGTACTATTGGGACCCTGTTTGTAATATAGTTGTAATGTTTTGAGGACACTTTCAATGTTGTAATGTAATTTCTCCCTGAATAAAAATAAAAGGAATATATTTTTGGATAGTAATTGGTGTCCCATTGATGTATTTTTTTGTGTGGGGATAACCACGATTAGTAAAAATTATATGTGATAATTCCCATGAATATTCATTGAAGCCGTTATCTATGATTTTGTGGATAATTCATCTTATTATGTTTCTCTATATGGTTTAGGAAGTTGTATGATGATGTTATTGACTAGATTGGTTGTGTAGTACAAGGGGATGTGATTCTTTGGTCGATTTTCATGTATGTAATTTTGGTAGTAGTGAAATGTGCTATGAAGAGGTTGTGGTACATGGTTATGGGGTCATGGATGTTGTGTAGTGGTTGTAGAATAATGTTTTTGTAGCAGATTCGTTGATTTGGTATGTGGTGATAGAGTTTCATGATGGTTTTAAGGAGTATTTGATTTTGTGATATGGGTTGGGCAATGTGGTGTGGAAACAATGGTGGATGTGTGGTGTTGTGGTGATAGTTTTGTGAGTTGAATTAGTTGTAGCATGGAGTGGATATGTCAGTTTCTCAGTTATCCATGAGATGAACTATGTTGATAATGTAAATGATCTAGGTTAGTAAATAAAAAATATTTATTGGAAATAGATATGTTATAAATTAATCAAATGAAAATGTAAAGTGTTATGTGAATTGTAATGGATAAAAAATAAAGGTGGTGAAACATGTATGTGGAAAGTGGAATGTTGTGTTAATAGTGTTGTGATTGTCTTGGGTGATTAAAATAGTGATTTCATTGGTTGGGATTATTGATTTGTGTTATGGTGTGGTGATCTAATAAGCTCAAGTGTAGTTTATGTGGACACATAGGTTTGGTATTGTGGGATATCTATATACCATGGATGTTTCTATTATTTTATACACCAAGCATAATTTATATAAAATTACCACTACTCAAAGGTTTATAGTTTTAGGTATTTTCACCAATAAATATGATGGTGGTGAAATTTAGGCATGGGTTCACACACATCCTCTCACTTCATTCAGAATTAGTGACACATGTTGGTGTTGGAGAATTCATAGAAAAGATGTCATGTCCATGGTGCCTTCCGGTGGGAATTGATCTATTAGACCCAATTTCTATGAGTGATAAGTTATGTGTTTCTATGTGATATATTGTGGGGTAATTGATGGTAGGAGTAGGGGACAATGATTATGTCCATCACATTCATGATACCTTAAGACTCTTGTTCTAGTTTGGATGCCATTTGACAGAATATGTGTTCGTGGGTGGGAAGAGATGTTAGGTGGTAGTGTATTTGTCTACAAGTATGATTTATTGTGAAGTGATGGACTATGTGTCTACTGGTGGTATGTGATGTGATGTGATGGCCTAGGTGACTGTTGTTGGGATGTTGTGCGATGTGATAACCCATTTGTATACGGGAAGGATTTGATGTGATGTGACGTGGTTTGTTTGGATGGGATGGGAGAATTGATAATTAGATATAAGGTTGTGAGAGTGGAAAAGTAACGTCTAATCTATAGTGGGGTTACATTAATTTTTTGTTGAACACAGTTCCATATGATAATATTGGATCAATTATTTGATGAGTAATCCATGGTGTACAAAGGATTATTTAGATGAAATGTTTGGGGTTATATGGTTTATTCTATTTGATGGCTAGCACATTAACACACCATTTTCACCTAAAATTGAAGACTTCATTAAGACCTAGATGATTATATCTTTTTTTTCTCGCACTACATATATATTATAGTTTTCAGGATACAAGAATAACTTTCGAGACTAAACTGGACATTAACAATTCAAATAGTATTCATGTTACTTAACTGGATTTCAATTATCATTTGGAACATTGCAATACTTTTATGGAATCAAATATTTTCAATTTTTATCATCTGTAAACTATAAGTATAAATCCATGTGACCCCCAATCTCTTGTTTCATTTGATTTTATCTTAGGTTTCATTCTAAATCCATAATTTTAGGTATTTTGTATGCTTTAGGTATTCTTATTGAATTGGATAAAATTTTTCATCAAAATTAAATGAAAGGGTGTTTATGAATATTGCGTAGGTGGTGCATAAATTTTGTCCTTATTATATATATGTTATATGTGTTGTTTGGTTTGTTTTCCAGGGTAGTGGTGGAGTATAAACAGAAATAATTTTTTTTTCCGGGTCAGCATTTCGCGGCGGTTTTAACCGCCACTAATGCTTTACCACTTATACATTTAGAGGCGGTTTAAACCGCTGCTAAATGTATTCGGAAGACTGTTTAGCGGTGATTAAAACCGCCAAAAAATCACGTCGGAAATTGTGGCGGTTTTAACCACCACTAAGAATGCGACTGGAACGCCTGAGTTTCACGGCGATTATAGCCGCCTCTAATTAAATAGCCCTTAAAACCGCCACTAAATTTACCAAAAACCACCGCGAAATGAGGTACTACGACGCTTTTGTTTGATCGCTGTAGAATGCATACAACCGCCGCTAATAGATTGCAGACGCCAAGTTTAGCGGCTGTTTCTGTAAACCGCCACCAAACCATATAGCGGCGGTTTAAACCGCCGCTATATAGAAAAAAACCGCCGGTAAGAGGCGGTTTTCCTGTAGTGTGATAGGTGGAACACCTCATGAAAAAACCAGAAACATCTCCTTTCATACCTGACCACTAATACTGATGGTGCGGATATCGATACATCTTGGTGACACCAGGATGAATTTCCCAAAATGAGGAATGAAAGTCCTAAATCAGCTCCCTGCATATGTCTGCTGTCACCCACACACGCCCATGAAAACAACAGATCTCATCCTTTCCCAATGTCCATCCAGGAATAGGGTCCTCTCCTAACACACTCTCCAGTAGGACTAGGCCTTCAGAATATGATAGCTTCCTCATTCGCACTCGATCGAGTCGAGTAGAGGTAACAACCACAGAAAAAAGAAACATCTACCCCTGTCTGTCATGCACCTCAAAATAAATCTAAGAGAACATATCCATAAGCATCCACTCACTCATGGCCTCCTGATCTTCTAGTATCTGAGTTATTTATCTCAATGCATCATCCACTGTATTATCTTTCCCTGACATGTAAAAAAATTCAAAGTCAAAGGACTGAAGGTACTCAAACCACCTTCGCTGTGTCAGATTTAGATGGCGATGAGTGAAGATATACTTGAGACTTTTGTGGTCAGTGAAAAACACAAAATTATCTCCGATAAGATAATGTCTCCAATAGCATAAATCCTGAACAACTACATCCAACTCGAGATCATGCATCAGGTAGTTCCTCTCAGGTAGCCTCAACTCCTGAGACCTGTACGCAACAAATCCTTCCCCCTGTATAAGCATAGCTCCCAGACTGATAACTGATGCATCAAAATACGCAGTATATATCTTTCCCAGGTCTAGAAATACTTGTATCGGTGCTGAATTAAACCTCCCATTCAGCTATTGAAAGGCTGACTCGCAGGAATCTGACCACAAGTAAATCACACCCTTCTTAGTCGGGCCCGTTAGTGGCACTGCTAAGTGTGAGAATTCCATTATGAAACGTCTGTAGTAACAAGCCAACCCTAGAAAACTCTACACCTCAAAGAAGTTATTTGGTTGCTCCCAGGAAACTACTTCTCTCAATTTCTCTAGGTTTATTGATACTCCTATCTCATAGATAATATGACCCATGAAGTGAATCTGGTCCATCCAAAAGTGTCATTTTGACAGATTAGCATATAACTAATTCTCTATAACTGTATTCAAAAGGATATCAAGATGTGTGGCATGGTCATGTCGAGTGTGAGAGTACACCAAGATATCATCCCCAATGACCACCAAAAAATAATCCAGGTATAGATGGAACACTCGGTTCATTAGTCCCATGAAAAAAAACAGGTGTATTCATGAGACCGAATGGCATAACCACATACTCGTATAGACTATACCTGCTCCGAAAGGCTGTAAGAAGTATATCATATGGTCTAATTTGTAACTGATGTTAACTGGATCTCAATTAAATCATTGAGAACACTTGGGATCCTCAAAGATGATCAAAGATATCATCAATACATGGAAAGGGATATCGTTTCTTGACTGTAAACTAGTTCAACTTATGATAATCCACATAAAGTCAAAGGTTACCATCTGTCATTTTCACAAATAGGATAGGAGAACCCCAAGGAGAAGTACTGGGTCAAATGAAACCCTTTTCCTACAATTCTTCAACTACTTATTGAGCTCCTGTAACTCTGGTGTAGCTATCTTATATGGAGGAATAGACACCGGTTCCACTTCTGGCACATGATCAATAGAAAATTCCACCTCTCTCTTTGGATGAAAACATGAAATGTCCTTCAGAAAGACATCCCAAAAACAATATACCACTAGAGGAAAGTTTAACTATGAAGTCCCATGGTCATCGAGATATTGACTAGAAATCTAGGATGTAACTCCTCCCAACCCATGATGCTCGAGTCCCGCTCTGCTTGCTTGGACATCCCATTCAACCTTATGAAGAAATGATCTTCCATATGGTGATGTGAAACTAAACCTGCGACGATAGCAGTTAACAACATCATGGAAGGGAACTAACCACCCCATTCTGATAATGACATCATAACCTGTCATATCTAGGATATAAAGGTCCCATAAGAAGTTAAACCCACCAACCTCTAGAGGGAACTCATTGAAATGATGTACACTTGCCGTTCTAGTCCTCAATAGAGTGTCTAGAGTCAAGATATCAGTAGAAGAAAAGACATAGAGCCCAGGGCTCTCCACAACAGAAAAAGATATAAAGCTATGGGAAGCACCTGTGTCGAAAAGCATAGAAGCTAAAACTGAGGCAACTAGGAATGTACCTCAAACTATAAAGGTTTTGGGATCCCGCTCTTATTGGGTCTTCTCCACCACAAACTATTGACCCGCACCGCGGACATGTGAAGATGGATGATATCTCTGAGCTGATCCACCATATGGATTCCAAAAACCCATGCGTCTGACCACCGTGTCCACGAACTCCACCTCATCCTAAATGGCTGGATGAAATCCAGTTCTCAAACTGATGAGAAATTGGTGGTGCTGCTCCTGAACATGGAGTCATTGAAGAACCCCTGTCACCCACTACTGGTGAGAAGAACTGATAGAAGCACTGAAGATGACCCATCTTGCTGCAAGATCGACACTCCACGGGGTCTCTCAGGAAATGTGGCCTGATATGTATGACCTTCCTTCACTGGTAGCATACCAAATGGATACCTGAAGGTTCATCCCGTATACTCATATTTCCACACGTAGACTCCCTACGTCACTTCCTACTATCAACAGGTAAATTACCAACTCTAGATACTGAACTGCCCTGGCCCACAGCTCTCAAATCCCTTAGGTTGTGCTCCGTGATCAATGCCTGGTAGACTATAGATGTGATGGAAGTCAATCAAAATATGTTCCCCTAAGCCCAAATTTCTTAGCTGAGACCATCCTCAAACATCCTTGCTAGGAATAACTCATCTCCACATAAAAAGGGTGTAAAGAGCTACAAATCTATGAAGTGAGAAGAATACTCCATAACTGAAAGAGTACCCTTCTCCAAAGTCATGAACTCTCGGGCTCCATCGGCCCTCAAAGTGTCCTGATTGAAGTAATCATAGAAGGTATGCTGATACTTATCTTAATCCATACCCTACTGAAATACTGCTTATGAAACCACATTCCACCATCTCATGGAGGAATCACAAAGCATATAAGTAGCGATCTTCACCCTCCTCTATGGATGCATCTCCAGATGCTCGAATATATAAAGCATGGATTCTAAACATGACTCTACATACTGGGGTCATCCTTCCCCTGTGAAGGTGGCTGGATTCTACTACTGGAAAACCCGCGTCAATTCTGCCATTGACGGGGTAGGATGCAGTGCTCCCTGGAAGGTATACATGAATCTCATAAAGCCCTCTTGGAACTATGTGTCAGCACCTATGTCTGGAACGACAGCTGGTGCCTAGATTGACACTATAGAAAGATTCTCTGGTAGTCCCTGATCAGCCATGTCTATTGTCTGATCACTACCCTGTAATAAGAGAACAACCGGAGGACGTCTCAGTGGCATGACTTTTCAAGGTCAAGTGGACACCTTAGATCATGATTATTAAGGACATAAACTTAGAAGTGTATGAAAGGAATAAGAGAAATAAAGCATTAAAAGTTTTCTAAACATGGATACACGATGTGTACATAACCTACATGACGTGTTCCCTTAATCCTACACATGGGCGTGTACTTTTTCCAAACCAGGTCATGTAACACCCCATATACATAGCGTGTTGTCCTAACACACCATGTGTACTTGAATACTCTTCCCCATAACGAATTCCATTACATGTATAAGAAACAAAGTTCTCCTAGAACAATACTACATGGCATGTTTGCACCAGAAACAATATATAATAGAAGAACTTCACCGACCCGTGTTGTTAGTCACACATACGGTTACATGGATCACTCTACACGGCGTGTTCCAGATGGACATAGTGTGTACTAGAAGTTTTCCACTTCCTCATGTTGTTTGATACAGGGATGAATACAAGGGTTATACTACACAGAGAGTTCAATCTTGACATGGCGTGTATAACCAAAGTTTTATCCATCTGTTCCATTAGTCACATGGGTTGACACATGGTCTACACAACACGATGTGTACATCTAGTACAAAATGTGTCCCACCAAATATTTCCCAACCCCATGTCTCTTCCCACAAACCCATTGAAATGGGTAAAGACTACATGACCTATACATAAGTACACAACATGTACTAAAGAAAATAGTTCCTTCCCAAATAGAAGGACACATGGCATGTATTCATCATTACGCTCCATGTATTCTAGGTTTTTCCGAATAGTAAGCCTCAAAAACAAACCAGAAACCCTAGGAAAACACTGAAACAACATTAAAGTTCCATATTCCGATTTGTGAGGGCCCATACACCACATGAATCAAAGCTTGGAATCTTATAAATGTTATATAGAATCATAACAAAGCAGTGATCCACCAAATTCCAATCCATGAGGAACCATAACACCTCTAGAACCAAAGTTTGGTGTTCATTCAAGAAAAACCATATTCAAACAATACCCTATCAAACATCAGGTATTATATCAAGGAATCTATCACAACATCATGAATATTTTGCACAATATCTATTACAACAACATGCAATTGGTAATGCAACCTAAATGGCATGGAAAGGATGCATGATATGTGATTTCTTGAAAGTTCCTATATGATGCATGAGATGGAATACCCTCATCTAATCAGGTTGTAAAAGAAATAGAACCTCAATAATATCAACAATAACAAAACAAAACATGTGAATCACCCAAAGATGAAATCAAATCAACTATAATAATTCAAAAACTAGAAAAATTTCAATAATGATGTAAATTGGATTTTACCTGTACACGGGTTAACTACTCCCAGGAACATCTCATTCCCAAGTACATATTTCCTTCCTATCTCTGGATATAGGCTCTAAATAGTTAGTCAAGAATAAAAGAACACCTATTATACCACTTTGTAACATCCCGGTTCCGGAAGCCGCCCAAAGGTGACCCGTACCTGGTTGGTCACATGGCCTCAATTGCATCTCCCAAATGCCAGAGGTTGCCGACTAGCAGCGAAAACCTAGGGTGTGATAGTGGGGAAACTATGACCTCATTGGAAGAGTAACACAACAGAAATAAATAGATAAAAATAGCGGATGTAGTAATAATACCATACAACAATAAACAATAGAAGACTGAAGAAATAAACAACTGAAGCACACATATAAATGTTTCATGATACCTATGTTTATAAAATCATCTAAACAAGTCACAATGCTGGAATGTAGTACTAAACCCAAATATAGAGAAAACAAAGTAAATAAATCCTTAGAATCACAAGCCTCAGCTTCGTACAATGCTCTCCAACTCCACTGCAATCATGTACCAGAAGTAGAAGGGGTCTTTGCCTTATCTAGAACTGCAATAATATAATCTGTTTGGGCCCAAAATCATTACCAAAAAGGGTGTGATACAAATCCTAGTAGGAAACCACACAAAGACATGTGCCTAAAATTCAGTGAATATATATGGCAGGAAATAAAAAAATGAATAAATAAACAAGGAAGTACATTAAAGTAAATAGTCCTACAGTTTCATTTACAAACATTTAATTTTAAAAATTTAACGAACCAAAAAAAAATATAAGAAACCCTCTGGAAAAGTTCTCACAACCTATCCCCTCTGGTTCTGCTAGAAACTCATGTAACCCTCTTGATAGTTCTCACAGCCTAACCCCTCTGGTTCAAAAAAAAGAGAAGATATAACAAAGACTCTCTGAGGAAGAACTAACCATCAATCCCCCCTATAGCCATGTGTAACCAAAAACTCTCTGAGGAAGCACTCACCATAAATTCCCCCAATAGTCTTTTAATGGTAAAATATAGACACTCTGAGGAAGAACTCAATGTCAATTCCTCCTGTGGTCTTGTAATGTAACTATTAAAACTCTAAGGGAGCACTTAATGTCAACCCCCCTATGGTCTCGCAATGTGATAATTATAACAGACACTCTGGGAAATCCCTCAACATCAATTTCCCCTATGGTATCACAAAACCAAGTTCTCATAACCTTGTGTAAAGAAATTGTGCACAAATGATAATCAGCAGCAAAAATAAACCTCAATGTACTACTTGGATAAATTATCTACAAGGTATGGCACACCGTAACAGATAAACAATCACTCTATCCTAACAACACTAGGAATGGAACACAAAAGCCTAATAGGCAAGTCTAGACCAAATGGAAAAAATCAAACAATCATGGGAAAACACATCCATTATATGGAAATTAACCCTAAACACAATCAAACAACCCCTATTCAACATGAAAGACAAAAAAGACTTTAATATGGTTAAAAACCATAAACATGCAATACCCCAAACAAGGGTATTGTGAAATTTTGCACATATAACTCAAAGACTAATTTCTCAAAGGCAGAAACCACCTACCTCAGCATTGTATGGATGATATACCTGAACCTCGGGCCTTTAATTGCCCTATAACAATGTAGATCTACAAAAAAATCAAAGAAGTTAAAATGATAATATCTCGTGAAATAGGAGAAATCAGGGAATGAGGCTATAGAATAAAGAAGAGATTACCACAGTGATTCCAATGCAATCGATGACAGTCGATTCCGAGAATGAACGAGGAGTTGGGTGCTCGGATAAGATTCGTGGCCTACGGTTGCTCCTGGATGAAATGGATGGAGAAGAAGTGTGTTCTGTCGATTAGACGTGACCCTACTCTGTTTAATTAAATAAAAATAAAGTACATGGTGTGCCATTTAAAAGTACACATCATGTACTTGCCTTTACCAAGCCCCGCTTTAGGTGCTCTCCAGGTTACCCCACCCGGCCATGTGTTCAGTCATTACATGGCCAACACACGACTACCCACAGCTACCGAGGACATGGAGTGTACTTATATGTACATGTTGTGTACTCCTAAAATTTCATGACACTCCTCTATTTCTAGAAAACGCAAGAAAACAAGATTCATACCTAAAAAGAAGATCCATATTCTTACAAACTTACCCCGTTAAATAAATTCGTCTCATAATTTCCCTATCAAGGTGGTGTAGGAGAAGAATCCTCAAACAGATCCGGCCACTGCGATCGTACATCCGCCTCCCTCTCCCAAGTCTCGTCCTATACTATCCCATTCTGCCATAACACTCATACTAGAGGAACAGACCTGCCACAAGAACCATTGAACTATGATCAACAATCCAGATAGGATGCTCCTCGAATGATGTTTCCACCTCTAGATCATCCTCTTCGGGTTGTAAAACATGAGACGGGCCTGAGAAGTAATGTTGTAGCTAAGAAACGGGAAAGACATCATGCATAGCTCGGTACTTTTGAGGTAACTGCAACTGATAAGGAATTGGCCTGACTCTTTCCAAAACCCCAAATGGCCCAATGTATCTTGGTGAATTCTTGCCCTGTCTCATAATACTCATGTGTCCCAACCTTGGTGTGACACTTAGAATAACCTGATCTCTGACCTCGAAATCTATAGGTCATCTCTATCAATCGACATTAGTCTTTTTACATGACTATGTAGTATCCATCCTCTTTTGAATCAACTCCACCTGCTCCGTGGTTTCCTGAACAAGATGAGGTCCCAACATAGATACCTCTACTGCCTCTAGAAAACATAAGTTTGATCGGCATGACCTACTATACAAATCCTTATAAGGTTCCATATGAATAGTTTCTTGAAAACTATTATTGTAGGAGAAATCCACAACAGGTAGGTGTTTATACCAAGATCCTCAAAATTCTAGGACGAATATTCGAACCATGTTCTCTGGCATCTAAATTTTACACTCAAACATTCCATCTATTTTGGGGTGGTAAGCTATACTCAGAAGTACCTATGTACCCAAAGACTTAAATAATCCCTTCCAGAACCGAGAAGTAAACCGAGCATCCCTTTCTGAAATAATGGAGTGTGGAACTCCATGTAAAAGTACAATATCATGGATGTACAACCTCCTCATATCATCAACACTGAAGGTCTCCTTGATCGGTAAGAAGTGAGATATCTTCGTGAGTCTATCAATGACAACCCAAACTGCATCATTCCCTCAAGGCGACATCGGAAAACCTATCACGAAGTCCATCACAACATTGTTCCACTTACACTCCGGTATGGGCAACTGCTGTAAAATCCGTGCTTGTCACTGATGCTCCTCCTTCACCTGTAGACAAGTGGAACACCTCAGGAAATATCTAAAAATATCTCCCTTCATACATAGACACCAATACTAACGGACCAGATCTCGATACATCTTGGTGAAACCAGGATCAACTTCCCAAACTAAAGAATGAAAGTACCACATTATCTCCTCGCATATGTCTGATGGAACCCACATGTGCCCATGAAAAAGAAAGATCTCATCCTTGCCTACTGTCCGTCCAGGAATAGGGTCCTCTCATGGCACATTCTCCCATATGACTAGGCCATCAGAATCTGATAGCTGCCTCATTCACACTCGATCGAGTAGAGTAGAGGTAACAACCACATAAGAAAGAAAAGTCTTCCCCTGTCTGTCATGCACATCCAAATGTATCCTAGAGAATATAGCCATAAGCTTCCACTCAATACTGGCCTCCTTAACTAATTGTATCTGAGTTATTCTGCTCAACGCATCAGCCACTGCGTTGCCTTTCCCAGGCATGTATGGAAGTTCAATGTCAAAGAACTGAAGATAATCGACCCACCTTTGTTGTCTCATATTTAGATCATGCTGAGTGAAGATATAATTCAGACTTTTGTGGTCGGTGAAAATCACAAAATGTTATCCTAGAAGATAATGTCTCCAAAAACATAACAAATGAACAACTGCAGCCAAATCGAGATCGTGCGTCGGGTAGTTCCTCTCATGTGGCCTCAACTGACCAGATCCGTATGCAACAAATCCTTCCCTCGGAATAAGCATAGCTCCCAACCCAATTCCTGATGCATCACAATACACAGTATAGCTCTTTCCTAGCTCTGTAAATAATAGTATTAGTGCTGAAGTCAACCTTCCTTTCAACTCCTGAAAGGCTTACTCGCAAGAATGTGACAACAAGTACATTGCACCCTTTATAGTCAGGCCCGTCAGTGGCACTGCTGAGTGTGAGAAGTTTTGTATGAAACATCTATAGTAACCATCCAGCCCTAGAAAACTCTACACCTCAAAGACGTTCTTTAGCTGATCACAGGAATCTACTGCTCTCACTTTCTCTTTGTCTACCAATACTCCAGTCTCTCAGAGAACATGACCCAAGAAGTGAATCTGGTCCATCTAAAAGTGACATTTTGAGATCTTAGCATATAACAGATGCTCTCTAAATGTACACAAAATGATCTCAAGATGTGTGTCATGGTCGTGTTGAGTGTGAGAGTACACAAAGATTTTGTCCCTGAATACCACCACGAAAGAATCCAAGTATGGATGGAACACTTGGTTTATCAGTGGCATGAAAATTGCAGGCACGTTCCTGAGACTAAAAGACATGACCATATACTCATATAAACAATACCTTCTCTAAAAGGATGTAAGAGGTATATTAGATGGTCTAACGTGCAACTGATGATAATCATATCTCAATTAAATCTTTGAGAACACCAGGGCTCCTCGAAGATGATCAAATAGAGCATCAATCCTTGGAAAGGGATTTTGATTCTTGATAGTCAACTGGTTCAACTTCTGATAATCCACAAAAAGTTGAAGGGTACCATCTGCCTTTTTCACAAACATGACATGTGAACCCCAAGGAGAAGTTCCGGGTCAGATGAAACCCTTTGCCTACAAATCGTCCAACTGTTTCTTGAGGACATGTAACTCTGATGTATCCATCCTATAAGGAGGAATGGACACGAGTGCCGCTCCTAGAACAATCTCAATAGAAAAGTACACCTCTCACTCTGAAGGAAAACCTGAAAAGTCTTATATAAAGACATCCCTAAAACAATCAAACACTAGAGGAAAGTCCAATTGTGAAGTCCCATGGTCATCTAGATATAAACTAGAAATCTGGGCTTCAAATCCACCCATCCCATGACACTTAGGTCCCGATCTGCTCGCCTGGACATCCCATTCGCCCTTATGAAGAAACGATCTGACCTCTAGTGATGTAAAACTCACCCTACGACAATAGTAGTTGATAAAAACCTAAAATTTAACTAACTAGTCCATTCCAAGAATGACATCATAACCTATCATCTCTAGGACATAAAGGTCCCATAAAAAGTGACACCCACCAACCTCAAGAGGGAACTCCTTACACTGATGTACACTAGCCATTCTAGTCCCTAACGGAGTGTTTAGAGTTAAGATATCAACATAAGAAAAGATACAGAGCCTAAGTCTATCCGCAAAAGCAATAGATATAATGCTATAGGAAGCCCCTATATCGAAAAGCACATAAGCTAAAACTGAGGAAACTAGGATCATACCTCGAACTGTAGAGGGTTTGGGATCCTACTCATGTGGGGTCTAATCCACCAAAAAATCTTGACCTGCACCGCGGACCTGTAAAGTTGACTAAAATCCCTGAGCTAATACACCCTGTGTCTGCCACAAACCACGAATCTCACTTCTTTGTCCATGACCTCCACCTCGGCCAAAATGGCCTGAAGAACTCCAGTTCCCAGACTGATGAGAAACTTGTGGTGCTGATCCTAAACATGGAGCCATAGAAGAACCCCTATCACCCACTGTTGGTGAGAATAACTGACAAAAGAGATGAATATGACTCATCTTTCTCTAAGATCGTCGCCCCACTAAGTCTCTCAGAAAATGTAGCCTGGTATGCCTGTCCTTCCCGCACTGGTTGCATACCACCTGGCTACCTGAAGGTGCATCGCGCCTACTTAGATCTCCACGAGTAGAATCCCTGGGAATTTCCTACTATCAACTGGATAAGTACCGACTCTGGATGCTGAACCACAACTCTAGAATTCCTCAGTTTGTGCTCTATGATCAGCATTTGGTTGACTATAGAAGTGATGGAAGTCAATATGAAGATGTTCACCTGAGCCTAAATTTCTTGTCTGAGACCATCCTCAGACATCCTCGTTAGGAATAACTCATCTCCCCATAAAAATGGTGTAAATAACTATATATCTATGAAGCGAGAAGAATACTCCATAACTAATAGAGTACCATGCTCTAGACTCATGAACTCTCGAGCTCAATCGACCCTCAAAGTCTTCAAATAGAATTAATCGTAGAAGGTACACTGAAACTCATCCCAAGACATACCCTACTTGCATCCTTCCTGTGAAACCACATCCCAACGTATATTGGAATAATCCCTAAGAATATAAGATGAGATCTTCACCCTCTTCTCTGGAGGCGTCTCTAGATGATCGAAGATAGAAATCATGGTTTCGAACCATTACTCAACATCCTAAGGTACTCCTTCCTCTGTTAAGGTGGTAGGATGCTACTGCTGGAAAACCCACTTCAATTCTTCCATTGAAGGGGTAGGATGAGGTGCTCCTGATAAGGTTTTCATGAACCTATTAAAGCCATATCAGAACTGTGCATCAACACTGGTGTCCGGAACGACAACCGGTGCCAAGACAAGCACTACAAGAGGATTCACTGGTAGTCCCTGATCAGCCTTTTCCGGTGTCTGATCACTACCCTGTAACTGGTAAACAATCGGAGGAAGTCTCCGTGGCATGACTCTGCAAGGTCAAGCACCCACCTTAGATCAGGATTATCAAGGACTAAAACATAGAATTGTATGAAGGGAACATGCGAAAGAAAGAATTCAAATTTTTTTAAACATGGATACACGGTGTGTATATCACCAACACGGCGTGTTCCCTTAAGACTTCACATGGGCGTGTACTTTTGCCAACCCTGGTCTTGTAACACCCCATACACACGACGTGTTGTCCTAACACACAACATATAATTGAATCCTCTTCCCCTACCCAAGTTACCTTGCATGACTAAGCCACACGGTTCTCCTAGAACAATACTACACAAAGTATTTGTTCTAGACATGGCGTGTACTAGATGAACTTCACCAACCCGTGTTGTTAGTCACACGACCGGTTACACAGCTCACTCTACACAGAGTGTTCCATATGGACATAGTGTGTACTAGAAGGATTCCACATCCCCGTGTTGTTCGATACATATCCAGATAGAAGGGTTATACTACATTGCGTGTTAAAGCTTGAAACGATGTGTATAACCTATGTTTTCTCCATTTGTGTCATTAGTCACACGGGTGGACACATGGTCTACACAACATGACGTGTAAATCCGGTACACGACATGTCCCACCAAAGATTTCTCTATTTCGTGTCACTACCCACACAACCATTGACATAGTTAGAGACTATACGACGTGTACATATGTTCACGACATGTACTTAATAAAAACTGTTCCTTCCTAAATAGAAGGACACATGGCATGTGTTCATCATTACACACAGTATATTCTGGGCTTTTTCTGGACATTAAGCCTCACAAACTACTCTAGAACCCCATAATAACACTCAAACAACATTAAAGTTCCAAATTCTGATCCGTGAGGGCCCATACTCCCCATGAATCAAATATTGGAATCTTATACATGTTATATATAAACCTAACAAAGCAATGATCCACCACATTATGATCCATGAAGGCTCATAACACCACAAGAACCAATGTTTGATGTTCATTCATGAAAAACCATATACAAACAATACCCTATCAAACAACATGTATTCTATTAAGGCATCTATCACAACATCAGGCATATTTATCACAACATCTATCACAACAACATGCAAATAGTAATGCACCCTAAATGGAATGACAATGATGCATGACATGTGATTCATAGCAAGTGCCTATACGACAAATGTGATGGAATAACCTCATATCATATGGTTGAAATAGAAATAAAACCTCAATAATATCAACAATAACAGCACAAAACATGTGAATCAACCAACTGTGAAATCAAATCAACTATAATAATTTCAAAACTAGAAAAATTGCAATAACAAGGTAAATTGGCATTTCCCTATACACGGGTTAGCTACTCCCGAGCATAGGTCATTAACAAGTACCTATTTCTTTCCTATCCATGGATATAGGCTCCAAATAATATGTCGAGAAGAAAAGAACACCTTTGATACCACATTGTAATGTCTCAGTTCTAGAAGCCGCATAGAGGTACCCCGTACCCGGTTGGTCACATGGCCTCAAGAACATTTTCCCAAATGCCAGAGGCTTCTAAATAGGAACGAGGGCCTTGGGTGTGACAATTGGGAAACTATTCCCTCCTTGATAGAGTACCACAACTGAAATAAATAGATAACAATAGTGTAATAAGTAATTATACCATAAAACTATAAACAACATAAGCACATATATAAATGATGCATGATATATATGTCTAGGATTGAAGCCAAATAATTCACAATACTGGAATACAATACTAATCCCAAATGCAGAGAAAAAAAAGTAAACAACTCCTTAGCATCGGAAGCCTCATATTGGTCCCATGCTCTCCAGCTCTATAGGAATCATGTACCTGATGTAGAAGGGTGCTTGAGTTTATCTAGACCTACAACAATATAATTTTTTTGGGCCCAAAAGCATGACCCAAATAGGATGTGAGATAAATCCCAGTAGGCAACCACCCAAAGATATGTGTCTAATAGTCAGTGAACATATATGGTAGGTAATAATAAAATGAAGAAATAAACAAAGAAGTACACAAAAGTAAACAGTACTACAGTTTCATTTACAAACATTTACTTTTAAAAATTTTACCAACCAAAAAAAATTCAAGAAACACTTTGGAAAAGTTCTCAAAACCTATCCCCTCTGGTTCAACTACAAACTAAAGTAACCCTCTTGGTAGTTCTCATAGCCTAACCCCTCTGGTTCAAAATAAAAGAGAAGATATAACAAAGACTCTCTGAGGAAGCACTACCCGTCAATTCCCCCTATAGTCATGTGTAATAAAATACTCTCTGAGGAAGCACTAACTGTCAATTCCCCCTATAGTATTTTAATGGTAATCTACAGACACTCTGATGAAGCACTCAACATCAATTCCTCCTTTGTTCTAGTATCGTAACTATAGACACTCTGAGGGAGAACTCAATGTCAATCCCCCTATGGTATTGTAGCGTGATAATTATAACAGACACTCTGGGAATGCCCTCAACTTTAATTTCACCTATGGTCTCACTACCGAAGGTTCCCACAAAGTCGTGTAATGAAATCGTGCAAAAACTATAATAAACAGCCAAATTTAACCTCAATGTACTACTTGGCTAAATTCACTACAAGGCATGGGGAAACATATCAGATAAACAATCACTCCATCCTAAAAACACTAGGAATGGAAAACCAAACCCCAATATTCAAGGATAGACCAAATGGAAAAAATCAAACAAACATGGGAAAAAACATCCATTGCATTGAAATTTACCCTAAACACAATCAAACAACCCCTATTCAACATGCAAGGCATAATAGGCATTAACAGGGTTAAAAACCATAAACACGCAATACCCCAAACAAGGGTATTAGGAACCATTGCACATATAACTTAAATACTAACTACAGAAAGGCATAAACCACTTACCTTGGCATTGTACGAACGATATACGTGAACCTCATTCCTTGAATCACCCTTTAATGATGTAGATATAAAAAAAAGAAAAAGAAATTCAACTGAGAATATCTCTGGAAAGAGGATAAATCAGTGAACGAGGCTCTAGAAGAAGGAAGAGCCTACTATGGCTATTCTAACACAATCAATGGTGGTCGATTTAGAGAATGGTGAGGAGTCAGGAATAAGAAAAGATTCGCGGCCTACGGCCACTCCTAGATGAGACAGATGGAGAAGAAGAGCATTCTGTCAATTAGAAGTGGCCCAAGTCTATTCAATGAAATAAAAAGAAAATACAAGGCATGTCTTTTAAATGTACATGGCGTGTACTTTCCTTTACAGATTGCCTCTTTAGGTGGTCTCAAGGTCGCCCCACACGACCATGTGTTCGGCTGTTACACGACCAACACATGGATACCCACAACAACCGAGTACACGACATGTACATATAAGTACACTATGTATAATCCTGAAATTTTCAAAAACTCATTTTTTCTTGAAAACACCAGAAAAAAAGATTCATACTTGGAAAGAATATCCGGGTTCGTATAGTATACATACTGTATATTGATACCATATTTAATTTTTACAAAAAAAAATTAGGTGTCTCAGAAAATTATGAAAAATTAACCATTCTATAATATCATCATTGTAATTTCAAAAAAATGATATTTATTTTATCAAAATAACTATCTAACTATGAGAATTTACACTTTTAAATCAAAATCCCCATTTATTGAAAAATTCTGGTTTTTAGAAAAATAATAGTTTTCTGACTAATTTAATGATTATATTGGAATTCATTAAATTATATTATAAATTTTATATAAATAAATATTATTTAATAATAATCATATATATAAATAACATTTATATAAAAATTATTGAATTCATCGAATGCGTGTTTTAATTAAAACCATTTATTTTTCAAAAATACTATTTTTGTTTCTTTGTATCAAAATATAATTTTTATCATCTCATATATAATTATATATAAATTAATAATAAAAAGGGGTCAATATAATAATTAATTTTCTAAAAAGGAAAAAAAAAACTAATACTACTAGGGTCTAGATACATAACCCCTTATTACACCAACATATTACTTAATGGTAAGGTGTGTGATGGTGGTACATTCTTGGGGTGGGTTGATGAACACAGTTTGGGCAGTGATCTTGATAAGCATGAACTTATCCAATATAAAATTTCATTCAGGTTTTATTTGATGAATTTTAAATTGAGATTTGTCAAAGGTAAATCCCTATGATTCCATCTCCCAGAGAATATCTAATAAATGGTATTCATAGAGTCTAATTATACTGAATGAGGCCATCACTTATTTAATTGTATCCATTAGACTTCATCATAACCCTTAATATATACTAATATTAACGATCAATGTACAATGAATATATTATTAATGGTTACAATGCTTAATATCCCATTAAATTCAATAGGATATATTTTATAACTTTTTAAAATAATAATCAAAATACAATGAATGTGTTTTCTTTGACTACATTACTTAATAACTAATTTATTCATTTAGAAGGGAATATAATTTATTAAATTTTGGGTCATTAAATTCTTCCCCCTTTAGAAATTTCACCCTCAAAATTTCATTTTTAACACTAGAACAAATAAGGGCACTTTTGTTTCATCACCTCTTATATTTCCCTTGTGTCCTCCTCAAACTTGTGGTTTCTCCACAACACTTTGGCTAGGAAAATTTTAGAATTTTGTAGAATTCTTTCTCTATGATTTAATATCTTCACTACCCACTCCTTGTATGAAATACAATTCTCTAATGATATCACCTATAGATTATTCGTATGTGAGGGGTCCATAATGTACTTACTCAAGAGGGATACTTAGAACATATCATGTACTTGAGATAGGTTTGGTGGGAGTACTAGTTGATAGGGAATAACTCTGATTTGATCAAGGATATCAAAGGGGATGATATATCTTTGAATAATCTTTACCTTATTTACAAACCTCATTAATTTTATCTATAAAAATCTACGAACACCACTAAAAAATAGCCCTTTAATAGTTCTAAAATTGGCCTTTGTTTTTTCAAAAAAATAACTGACTACTAGAGCATGATTAAAGCCCTAGGATTTTATCAGTGATAGAAAATAACTGATATAGGGTTCCTTTATCCCTGATAAAAAAGACTGGATGAAAGGAACACTTAACAATTCATTTAGAAGTGCTAATAAACATCCCATTAATTAGTTCTTTAATTTAGTGATATTAATGGGAGATTTTATAGTGTGATGGTAAATTTACAACACAGTACATCACTTGAAATGGTTGATCTCAAGTTAAAATACTGATTATAAATGAAATAAATTCTATAACACAAATAAATGAAAAAAACACTATGTTATATACATTTAAAACATTGGTTTCTACAATTACATGAGTAAGTGCAAATTATTATAAACATTCAAAAACATCAATGCTTCTTTTTATTTGACCCCTGAACCCGAATCATTATTTTTCGAAACAAACCACCCCATATTGAGAAAAATAATGCTCCTATATAAGAAAAAAATTATTATTTTAATAATATTATAAATAATTAAATAAATCATAATGTTTTAACTTTAAACTAAACATTGAGTCATAACAGGAACATTGTGTATCAGATTGAGTTGCTGTTGATTCTTGCATATCACAAAATTTCTTATTCCTCATCAAGAATTATATTTGTGAAAATTAATTAAATAATTATAAGATAAAAATGATAAGGAAATTAATTAAGTAATATAATATAGAATGAAGCGAAAAAAATATTGTCTTGCCTGCTTGGTTTTGGTGATGTGATGCGCGTTTTAAACTAAAATGACACTTAAATATTGAAAATGCATGCATGGATTCATATTGGTCACCCCATACATCATATTAAGGTTAAGATGATTCATAAATGTCCCAAATGACTTATGGATAATTTTACTAAAGTATAAAAACAATATGAATGTGTTTTCTTGGTTTTGAGTATGTCACTTTTGTTCTTTTACTAAAAATGTCATTTTAAATTGGAAACACACACCTCGAGTTGTAATAGTCACATCATGTGTTAGTTTTATTTAAGACGGATTACTACACATAAAAAATGACCTATTAAAATTTTTACTAAATTATCCAGACAATATGATAATGTTTTCTTTGTTTTCAATGAGTGATACTTTTTGAACTAAAATGGTAATTTTAAATTCATAATAGGAACTTTGAGCCATACTCAGCACACTGTGTATCTTATTGAGGTGATGTTTATTTATATACATTAAAAATTACTTGTGGATAATTTTAATAAAGTATAAAAATAATCTAAATGATTTTTCTTGGTTTTGAGTATGTCAGTTGTCTTTTTTACTGAAATTAATGTCAATTTTAAATAAAAAGACATACTTGGAGTCATACCAATCACATTGTGCATAGAAATTAGGTTAGGATAATTCTTATATGTCAAAAATAACTTATGGAAATTTTTCCTAAAGTATCAAAATAATCTGAATAATTTTTTTTGGTTTTGAGTATGTCAATTTTTCTTACTAAAATGTTATTTTAAGATGGAAACATGCACTTTGAATCATAAAAATGACATCATTTGTCAATTTCATATAGGAATAATTTTTATATATAAAAAATGAACTATGAATAATTTTCCAAAAGTATCAATACAATTTTTTCGTGTTTTATATGTTTTTAGTGGCTGAAGATGTTTGATTTGAAATGTCCATTTTAAACTAAAAATGAAAAATTTGAGTCATATAGAGAAAATCCTATATTAGATTAAAGTGGCGATTATTCTTAAATGTTAAAAATGGCTTATAAATTATTTTCATAAATTATTAAAATAATCCAAATACGTTTTCTCAGATTTGAGTATGAAAATTTTCTTTTTTACTAAAATAAATGCCAATTTTAAATAAAAAGACACACTTTGAGTCATATTGGTCACACTATGCATAATATTTAGGTGATCATGATTAATAAATGTAAAAAATTACATATATATTGTTTTCAAAAAGTATAAAAACAATCCTAATGAGTTTTATTAGTTTTGAGTCTGTCACTTGTGTTTTTTACTAAGATGTCATTTTAAATTGGAAACACACATTTTGAATCATGACCATCACATATTGTATTTATTTAATGTGAGAAGAATTACAACATATCATAAATGAATTATGAGTCATTTTTATAAATTATCATGACAATATATATATGTTTACTCTGTTTTTAGCAAGTGACATTTTTTAAAATTAAATATCAATTTTTAACTGATAAAGGACACTTTGAGTCATACAGGGCACATAATGTATCATATTGAGGTGATAATGAATCATATACATAAAAAATGAATTATGGATCATTTTAATAAATTATAAAAAAAATAAAAATGTGTTTTCTTGGGTTTTGAGCATGTCACTTGTGTTTTCTTCTCAAAGTAATACCAATTTTTAATAAAAAGACACACATTGAGTCATACCGGTCACAACGTGCATCATATTTAGGTGAGTCTTATTCATAAATTTCAAAAATTACTTATTGTTCTTTTTTGTAAAGTATTATCACTATAGAAATGCATTAGATATTTTTTTTTGCATTCTACTTTTTTTTATTTTGAAAATATCATTTTAAATTGAAAATATGCACTTTGAGTGATACTAGACACATCATGTGTTGGTTTTACATGAGATGTATTCATACAAATCATAAATTACTTATGAATAATGTTACTAAATTATCAATAAAATAGTAGATTTTTTTCTTGGTTTATAGTGAGTGACACTTTTTGGAATAATATGTCGATTTTAAACTAATAACGAACCCTTTGAGTCATACTGGGAACATCATGTATCATATTGAGTTGAGGTTGATTCATAAAATTAAAAAATGACTTATTAATCACTATAATAATTTATAAAACAATTTTAATGTGTTTTCTTTGTGTTGAGTTTGTCTGTTGTCTTTTTTACTACAATTAATGCCTATTTTAAAGAGAAAGACACACATGTAGTTATACCGGTTACACCATTCATAATATATAAGTGAGGTTGATTCCTATATAAAAAAATATCTTATGGACAATTTTTCTAAAGTATAAAAACAATATGAATACATTTTCTCATTTTTGATTGTGTTACTTGTCTTTTTTATGAAATTGTCTTTTTAAAATTAAAACAAACACTTGGATTTATAATGATTAGATCATGTGTTGGTTTGAAATGATACTAATACCTACACATAAAAAATGACTTATAAATCATTATACTAAATTATCAAGACAATATGAGCATGTTTGATAATTTTTTAGTGATCAAAACTTTTTGAACTAAAATATCAATTTTAAACTAATAATTGAAAATTTGAGTCACACTAGGAACATCATGTATCATATTGAGTTTCAGATGATTACTACTTGTGAAAAATGACTTATGGATCTTTTTATAAATTATAAAAACAATATGATTATGTTTAATGGGTTTTGAGTGTACCAGTTGTCTTTTTTTCTAAAATTAATGTCAATTTTAAATAAAAAGACACATTTTGAGTCAAAATAGTCACACTGTGCATCAGAATGAGGTAAGGGTGATTCCTACATGTTTAGAAAGATTTATAGATCATTTAAAAAATGTATCAAAATAATATGAATGATTGTTCTTAGTTTTCAGTATGTCACTTGTTTTTTTTACAAAAATGTCATTCTAAACTAGAAACAAGAACATTTAGTTATATTGGTCGCATCGTGTGTTGGATTGAAGTGATAATAATTTCTACAAGTAAAAAACAACATAAAAATAGTTTTAAAAAATTATTAAGAAAATATAATTTTATTTTATTTGTTTTTAATGAGTATAACATGTTTAGAAATAAATATCAATTTTAAAATGATAATGGACACTTTAAGTCTTTATGGGAACAATGTGAATTAGATTATGGTGAAGATTATTCCTATACATCACAAATTACTCATGGATAATTTTACTAAAGTATCAGAATAATATGAATGTGTTTTTTCTCAGTTTTGAGTATGTTAGTTGGATTTTTAACTAAAAATAATGTCAATTTAAAATAAAAACACACAATTGATGTCATACCCACCACACTGTGAGTCAGATTGAGGTGAGCCTTATTCCTACACATAAAAAACGAAATATGGATTTTTTTTCATAATGTATCAAAACAATGTTAATGTTTTTTATTGGTTTTGAGTATGTGATGTTTGTTTTGAATTAAAATATAAATTATAAACTAAAAATATACTATTATAGTCATACTGATCACACCATGTATTATATTCTGGTGTGTATGGTTGAGTATGTGATATGTGTTTTGATTTCAAATATCTTCAAAAGTCCAAAAAAGATAGAACATGATCCATTCTAATGGAAGATAAAACCTCATGCTGCATCAAACAATTCACGTTTCAGCCAAAATGGGGTTTCCTCTTCCATTAGAATGGAACATGTTCTTTATTTTATGTATTTTTATAGATATTTGGAAGAAAAAAATGACTTCCAAAAAGTTACTTGAAAAAACTAAATAAGAATTAGATAAAAATTATAAGTAAATTAACTTACAAATAATAAATAAAATGATGAAAAAATTAATTAAATAAGTAGTAGGACTTAACCTTTTCATTATGGTTGTCTTCATTATTGACCCATTTCTTTATTTTCATTATCTCAATTACATCCTGAAGGTCCAATCCTTCAAGAGCATGAGCATCTTTGAACAAACCAACCCAACTTGATCCAAACAATCCACCTATATAGGAAATGAATTCTTATTTTACTAATGATATAAAGAAATCAATTAAACATAAATATGAAACAATAAATTCCTAGTCCCATTGTTATAAACTATGATTCCAAACAATAAAATTTTTTATTCACCCACTATGCATACATATCAGATATTTTATAATCTCAATACCAATAACATGATATATTTAACCACTTTACAATAACATAAAATTCTCATATTAGAAAACATTCCCATAAAATCTTTTATCATTTTCGGTTGGTTTAAAAAATATATATAAATAATTTCCCTCTTATTTTATACAAAACACTATAATTACACACTATATATTATTGTGTTATACTACACATTAGTGTATCCATTTATTTATTCCTAGAAAACATTAACCATTAGTGTAAACCTGTTAGTATTCATTGACTGAAGTAAAATAAATTATTACATTTGAGTTTATATAAAACATAATAAAATAAATATTTAACTTTCACCATAATAGAGATTAAAAACTCCCTGATAAACAATTTACCTTATTTTAAAAAAAAATATCGATGTGACCTATTATGTGTTTTTAGAAGACACTAAAATCCATTATAAATTGCTTACACCTTTTTGATAGTATTAAACATCACTATGTATCTTTATATCATTCAAATAAAACAAAAAATTGGTCATCCAATAAGTATTATTGGATTGTTCTATAGATTAGTAAATCCTTTTCAATATTCTAGGTGATTATAAACTCTAACATAACATTGTCATTATTTGTTCATCAAGATGAGAACATTTCTATTTTCATACATTTTTTTATTGAGAATGATAATGAGTTTTTTTATTAAAGATCTTGTAAATATGGATACTTTTTTATTATTAATGTGAACATTCATATTATTGATGAATCAGGGGAATTTTTTTTGATGGAGATCCGACGAAAAAATATCTATATACATAATAATGATAGGTTAAAAACCGCTACTCATGTAAGGATTGTGATATTCTATGTGATATTATAGTGGGATGATTTAATTTCACATCATGTGAATTAGAAAAAATTAGTTTTAGTCAATCCATTTATCTAATGTAAACTTATTGTGTTACTTGTATATATTTCCCAATCATTTGTGATAATATATCATGCATCTAATCTACGATCTAATAGACCAAATAATTCCACACCCACCAAAGTGAAACCACTACATTGTTCATTTCTTTTAAATTAACCACCACCAATAATGGAACCATAGATAGGGAATTATTCAAGTTTAATTCTAAAAATGATAAAGAAATTATCTAATATAAGTGGATAAAATGATATAAAAATTAACTAAATAGGTAGTAGAAATCCACATCTTCCTGATGCCTATATACAATTTGAAACCATGTTTTCAGCTCGTTTATAAAAAAATTGATTTTATACGTTATACTTATCCTTTAAAACTAGATAAAAAATAATATATAATGTCATGACACATCCCCCAGGGCCCATGTCATGACATACCCCAAGCCCACCTCCCGAAGGACAAGGGTTGGAGACTAGGGCCGAAGGCATCAAACTGAAAGTGGGAGGCATTTTACTAAGTAATTTTATTCACTCACACACCCAACCACATCACAAAAACTAAAAGGGGAATACAGGTATACTAAAACAAGTGATGAGTACAAGTACAACTAAAAAAAAGTGGGACAAAATAAAAACAAAAAAAACTGAAAAATATCAAAGTGAAAAAGGAATCAGGTATCCATTTGCTGAACACCCCACCTGATGGTAAGATTATTGTAGATACTGGAATCCAAAGTAGTACTTCATGTCCACCTGATCTTACTGGTCCCCTCTAACTCCTAGGCCACCAATTACTCCGTCAAAACATCTGTTGTCTGCACAAGACACAACATGTGCGGGTGAAGCTCGTGCATGGGTGAGTAACACATTACTTAGTTGGGGACCCCAGTCCACTAAGGAAAAATACAAAAAATTAAACCACAATTAAAATCCACAAGGTAAGTACAAATCACACGAAGTACAATCTAAAGCATAGTATGAAGGTTCATCAGCTATAATGACAAATTTTTCGTACTGTTGAGGGACTCATACCTGATGAAACAATGCTCGTCTGTTAGGAAAATAAGGATCCACATTGTTGCTGCTCATCTACCAGGCCACTAAGGGTCCACACAACTAATGATTAAGACATCAGTCATACCTCAACCACCACGAAGTCCCACATAGAATAACCCAAAGGTCTGTATAATCATAAGGGTTCCAATGCAATAGACGGCGCGTCAAACAGACACTCGATTTTCATGTTATTATTGTTTTAGTAAACAAAGGCCAATTGCATCAAGGCCCAGTCTGACCCAGTCAGACTGACCCAAAAAACCCAGCCTGGGGGTCCCACATACCCCAGTTTAATTTAACTAATTCGACCTGGCTTGGCTCAGGTCTAGGTCGGTTCAGTCCTACATGAATAGTGGGCCAGGTCAAATGGCCCTCGCTGGAATCGGCCCGGTTTGGACGAGGGTCCAGCCTGTCAGGTCGCCCAGTGACCTTGTCTCATCTGGCTCAGCCCGAAGGCCGTGGTTCCTGCCTGTCGGCACAGGTCCATCCTATCGGCGCAGGTTTGGCCTTGTGGTCCCACGTCCGGCTCGTTGGGCATAGGTCTGGGTCGCTGGGCACAGGTCGAGCCCACAGGTGCGGGATCCAGCCCACTGGTGCCGGTCTGGCCTGTAGAGAGCTGCATCCAGAACCTCTTTCCCTGTGGGTCGTCTACATGGTTGTTCCCTAGCTGCGGTCGGTTGACCGTAGCTCCTCCGCATGCGACGCGGTGGGGCACCATGTCATCTTTCCCCCAGCTCCGAGGCCGACGACCCCTTCTACAACACCGTGGACAAAGGTTGTGACCTCGTCCTTGTGGGATAGCCACCGATGAGGCTGTCCAGGATGCCACAGTGTACTAATGCGGTGCACCTCCCTCTGACGTCAGCTTGCTGGTAGGGTCTTTGGAGGACCACCAGACACACTCTGGTAGTCCGTTCTCCATGCCACATGTTCCTACGAACTCCAAGGGATGTCACCTTCCCTATAATGGCCTCAATTTATACTTTTCATCCACATGATAATTCTGTCATGAAGAACACCCTAGCGGAGGGGATCAGGCCTTGTTCGTGTTGGCCCGTTCCCTTCACGTTACAAGTTTAAAGACATGGGGAGGCATGGGGATTGATATTTTTCCAACAGAAGTCTAATCCAGATTTGGAATCCCAAGAAGAGATATCCCCCACAAGAACGCACGATCCAAGGATCAACCTATTTCTGGGTTGATCCGAGTTCATTGTTTAGAAAAATAATGAAGAAAAAATTCAAAATAAAACCAAACCCTACCTCATTGATGTTCGTTGTCATATAGATTCATCCTTGAGGTTATAATAGGTCGATGGTGTTTGTCATTCTTCAAGGTACTTCAAAGTCAAGGATATCACTCTGGCATTAGTCATTCTTCGTTTGGGAGAAAATATGTCAGAGAATCCTCATAATTTAATCCTCGCTCCACCAACGCATCAAACTATTAAAAAGAAAACATGCCGCATCGTTTTGGTTATGTTGTGACATCGTGTTGTTACGTTATTTCATTTATGAAACAGAATCGCTGTTACATGTCTTTAAAGAATTGTTAAAATATTTGTTAATGATCCATTAATGATATCTATTAATGCATCTCATCTCTGCCTAGTCGCTCCACTGTAATGTGACAATGTCGTCGATCATCTGTATGAAAAGAAATAAAATAACTTTTTATGTTATTTTATTATTTTTATCGAAAAGTACAAAATTTAACATTTCCATTTGGTCCTTATCGTCTGAAGTTAAGTTCTTTGTAGGAGAATCCCGGTGTTTTGAGTTCAATGATGCCCTCAAATTTTTGATCCAAGAAACGGTACAAAAGTGAGACAAACCCACTTGCACATTTAATGAACGTACCTTAAAAATGTTCAAAATTACGTCTTGGGCTCACTGGGCATTGGAATCATATGCCATCAGAGCGTGTAGTCCCAAAATTATTCTATATAATTAAAAACAATTATATGGAAGTTACGATACATTACATATAATAATTCTGATACTAAGGCTTCATACCCCAAATTGTTTTTAATGTCACAGACCATACTTGATCACAAACATAGTAGGTAATCACCTAAACTTGTTGTTACAAAACATTCTAAAACCATTTACACTGGCCAATCATCCATAAAAAAATTAATTATTATTTTGGGTAAGAACTTTTTTTGAAAATCTAGGTATTACTGAGAAAATATTGAAAAAAATGATTAATAAATATTTTTAATGAAACTGTAATTATCGTTGGAAATTATCTGTTCAGAGATACTAAGCTTTTCATGGTTTCTGATCTCTCTCATAAATTTTAAAATATAATACCCATAATAATTTCTATTATCCTTCTTCAGACAATGTAAAACCATTTACCAAAATAAGTAAATTGATTTGAAATAAATTTTAATAATTAAATATTTCTATATATACCTTAATCTGTTTCCATTTGAAGTAATTCACAATATTTTTTATCTTCAGTCACTTAATTCATGCCATGACCTAGCCTATATTTTCTTATCACCCTATCATCCAAATAATTCTTTTAAAAACAAAGATAGGAAAATAAAATTCATATTTTATCTATAAAATTGTAATTTTAGTGTATTAAAAATTCACAGTACACATCATGTGTGGTCAATTTTATTGGATATCAATGCATTCAATCCAAAAAATAATATTTGGTGTATCCATATTGAGTGTGATCAGCATACAGTGCTTCCTAAATTAAAATAAGTAATAATAAAAATAAAAATATTTTATTTAGATTTTAGACTTTTAACCATGAATTGTAGGCATAAAAATAATAATCTTCTATATGTTATTTTCTTATAGAAAAAATTGTATACATCATATTTATTCTAATAAATTTATTCCCTCTATAATTTTTTTATGTAGAACTGATATAGGGATCAATGAATCAATGTTTTGATTCATACGGTTTTCCATTTATATAGTAGTAATAAAAACTACTATAGAAAATATGAATATTTATTAACATTAATGAACATATTAGAGTACTATTTTGATAGATGTATTATGAAAATGAACCTTATGTGTGTATTAACAATTGAGGCTCACAACTATTAAAACTCGAGAATCTCATTTATATTCACTAGAACAACTACATCTATAATAAAAGTTCCAAATATTTCTTATTCATATGGAATATAAAATGAATTTTCATCTTTAAATGTGGTCTTTTCATGATGTTTTAATGATAATAAATTTTGATGTGGAGATGGTGGGGAGAAGGTACTCCCAGAAGGTCCTTTTGATTTCTTAGTTTATTCAGTATATATATTTGATCTCACCATCCATTTCCCCATAGATTTATCTTTCTGTAATTCCATACCTCACTTCATACATTTCTCATAAACTATTATTGGGTTTTTATAATAATGTTTTTAAATACATACGTCATGTATCTTTATAAGATTATAATTCCATATTATGAAAGTTCCAATAGCATCACTGACCATTGTAATATCCAGATCATCAAGTGGGACATGAAAATCAGTGGTCGTCTCTTAAGATACCTCAATACCTACTCTATTGTGATATTTTGGGATTTATTTATTTTTATCTTATTTTCGGGGATACTATAAACCATACCCCTTGGAATAAGGTGATGTGTGGGTGTTTAAAGATAAAAATCACATACAACATTACCCTGCAGAATTATAGTAATATAAAGTTATAGGAAGTTGTTTGATTCACATTCAGGAGAAAGATTAATGAAAAAATTGATTAACTCGGGTAAAGTATGAGTTTGAGGGGAATGACTAGCCTCAAAGTTAGTGGGGTTTATTTGGTTCTTCATGTACAGATCTTTGTTCCAGCATTGGTTTTATTTTATCCTTTCTCATATATTGGTCAGCCAAAATAGAGAGAACAATAATATCTTTCAAATCATCTATTTATTACTGAAATCCTTTCATTTTCTTTTATGTATCTTCTTGTGGTTTTATCTTCTCTAAAGTTGTTTTAGAGACACTCTAAAACCAACTCCTTTAACACGACCATATTGTTCCGACCACTTCATATCTATTGCAAGTTTTTTTTATTCCGGTATGGTTCCTTTTGAATATTGTGTCTAAAATGAAAAAAACATTTGAACATAATTAGATATTTTTATGTAATAATGTTTTAAATAATAAAAAATGTCTAGTATTTCATACATAAACATGTTTCCCATACTGGTTTTGTGTTTTAATCAACTACTTTACCCTTCATATTTATGCGAGCCTCCCCCCATAACACATCAAATGGGTTGGAAGTGGATTTGGATTTTTATTCATCATTATTAATATAAAAAAGGAATATATATTATTTCATATCACATAATGTTTTATTATTTATTTAAATTACTTACCAACTTCTTTTCTAGTGAGGTGTACTACTTCCTTTCTTTTCAATAGGGGTACATTGGTTTTCTTACATGCTCTTTATTTTCCGCACACTTTTGGTATTTCATAAATTAATTTTTTTTCAATAAAAATGAATAAAATAAATAATTTAAAATAATATATTATCAACTACAATTCACTTTAAATGAATTCTCATCACACTGATAGATGAAAACATTCCATGTTTCCTACTCTATAATGTGTTCATAACTAATTGGTGGGTGGGGATTTACTTTACCCTCAGCATCCCTAAGATTCAACTTGTTAAGAAGATTATGAAAGCCTCTATAGAATTTTCTAGAGTCCATTAAGTCATATTTTTTATGGAAATATTCTAAAATAAATGAAATCTAAAGGTTTTCTTTAATTACATGCAGTAAGTGTCAAAAAAATCTATACCAATCAACACATTCATTCTCATTGTGATCCCAACATAACTAACAAACATTGAATTATTGGGGTCAACATGTTAGACATGTTGATTCCATCCAACCAAAAATTTCATACCCATAACTTTGGGATTGATAATTTTATTCCACATTGTGATACTATATCCTTCTTGTTTTTTAAATCAACATGATATTGATCCTATAATAGTTTTATAGTTGCAGCATCAACAATATATTCTTCCCCAGTATTGGTAACATCATCATGTAGAGATGAAATTGTATGTATGATTAGTCTAGAATTTAATTTAGATTATGTTAATATCTTAGAGAACAAATAATATTATGAGGAAAATCATAGTATATTAATAGAAATTAACCTTCTAATTTTACTCTTTTTTTAATGGTTTAAGGGATTTGGATCCTCTATTGAGAATCGAAATCCCATATTTGTGGTCCGCTCTAATATACAATACATTTTATACATTGGGAACTCCATAAAATGATTATTATCTCCCAATGAAATGGTCACCCTTGATTAAATTTTCATCTAACTCTACTGTTATTTTTTACTCCAGCAGGACAGTCGACCAATTATTTTTTGCTGGATATGAGACATAAAACACTTACACTACTTGTGATTCCATTATGAATGGATCATATTTTTCACCTTCAACTCTTTAATTCACCTTCATGAAGCCTATTTCATCAACTTTAAATGTACTCCTATTATCAACCCATTACTAATGGAAAATCAGCACTTGAAATGTTGTATAATATAAATCATAAATCTTTTTGATAATTACAAAATATGACATATTCTCATAAATTATATTTCTATCAATGGAACCAGATACATGAATCAAATACACCACAAGTGTAACTCCCCTATTTTTCATCATACTACAATCAATAGGTTCATTTATATAGAATATATATCCATTGATTAAAAAACCAGTGTAAGATATCACATTTTCATTTTTTCCACTGGCTTGAAATAAAATTCATTTGAAATTGAATTTTTATTTTCATATAACTCCTTATAAATTTGATCTTGGAACTATTCTATAATCTTTGGATTATGTATATTTGATATTCGTCTATTAGAACATGATGGATTCAAATATCTATGAATTTATTTGTGGGATTAAATATATGGATCAACATATTCACTATTATTTAAAATGTAAAGGTGTGTATACTCCCACTCTACGATGATAATTGTTACAAAATATATTCCAAAAACCCCTTTTCCCATAAGGAGTCCACTATGATGAGTGTTTGGGAAACCGAAGGGGTAAACATCTGATAGGTAATCGATATAGAATTCAACAGGTTCTTTAAAAATAAATCATTCTTCAATAGAACCTTCTAGAAAACTTTGATTCTTGATATACCATTTAAAAATCATCATATACATTCAATGGGTTACATGCATTTGTAATGGAAAAAACCACATATCTGAACTTCTATAACCAATTGAACCATCAGGAAGACTATTATATCATTGAGTGATGGTGGGAATAACATATATAATTCACATAATATAACTTCAAACTCCTTATTTAGGATTGAAAACTTCCCAGGTCTATAACATTACTACATGTGGCTTTGAAAAATAAGAAGAGTCTGGTTAATTAGTGTCATATATTTGTAATCAGAATAAAACATAAATCAATAAGAATAATGAATTTAATTAAAAGCTTAAAACCATGTGATTTTTTTCAATGTAACTTTAAATTAGTCATTCACACGAAATTATTGATATTTGATGAATACAATTATGGAAATTTTACACCATTATGTTAAATAAAAAATTGTATTTTTTCCTGTCTGGATAGATTGTAAGCTATTGGAGAAAGAAAATTCTATCCTTTACCTTTCACTGGTTCCAAATATTTCCCAATCCCCATTTCAATAACGTCCATCCTAGCCTTGATGACATATTTCTTATAGGAACATTCTATATTGTTCAAAAAACACTATAAAATACTTTTTTCATCATGAATGACATAAATTAAATTTATGATATATAAAAATTTCAATATGGTAATTCAAATAAAATTGATCTCTTTTTACAACCTAGTTTTGTATGGTTTATTAAAAATGGTTTATAAAAACAGTTCTAATATATATTACTTTATCAAATAATTGATCACCCATAAGTGGATATGGTGTTATGATTTTCATAATATTCCCATAAAATGTTGTCGCTCAAGATCAGTGTTTATGTCATAGAGATAAAAATTACTGATGTACTAAAAAAATTCTTTTAGTAATGTTTCAACCAAAATGAGTGTGTGAGTTTTTCACAAATGGGAAACCCCAACATTCTTTTAATGATATAGCCAGAAAAATTTCCATAACTAGGAATGTCATTTATTTTCCTGTACAAAATAGACCTCAATGTGGATTTTTTACTTCTATGATCATTATACATTGTAACAGTTTTATCCCACATAAATTTCATATCTCTAGTGAATGGATCCAAATTGACATCAATATCATTACTGGGTTGGTTTTTTTATAGATATAAGGAAAGACAATGTAATTTATTTGTGATTCATGAATAACTATGGAGGAAAGTTATAATTTTCCAAAATTATGAACCATGTAGAGTGAGTACTAGTATCTGCACCAAAAGGATTTATCCAATCAATAGATAAAGTAAGATAAAATTTTATCAGCTCATTTCTAAATTCCAGATACTCGTAATCAATTTTATTTTACTAAGGATAATCTTTTAGATTAACTAGGTTTCCTTATTTAATTCTTGTTTATACATTCCATGTCAATTGTCTTAAAGTTTCCTAACATCAATATAATATTATAAACCATATAATGACAGTAATGTAACGTATATATTTTGATTTAATTGATTCATTTTTCTTATATCGATCCATGACACACTTAGAGAATTTTATGAGTTATTCATGGTCCCTAAAAAAGAGTATGAAATCATTTGTAAAATCATTATTTTTTTATTGATGATTCCCATTAAACAAATAATTCATTTAGCATCATATTTTCAACATGGTTGTTCATTTTACTATGGTAGAAGTTCATTTGGGAGACAAAGTAGTTCTATAATACCAGCGTCCCTCCATCCACCGCCATCCTTCAAATTATAAAACATTGATACAGCTGAAAATTTTATATGTTTAGAATAATCAGTATACAATGGTCTCTTATCATAACTATTTAAAATCTCAAACAAATTTGGAAAATCACAAAGTTCATATTCAATTGACATTTTAATCTCTTCCATGTGATCTCCATCATCATTTACACTAGTATTCATATCAAATAACCCATAAACCACAATATCATACAAATAAGTGTATACATTCAACTTTTTCCCATGTTTACTCCAAAATTTACATCTCTGATCTATTTCATAACAAATAAATGTTCCTAAACTCTTCCAAACAATTTTTTTCTTGAATAAAAACAATGTAAACAAATAAAAAGGACTTGAGAAGGGTCATATGCATGCTTTATTACAAAATCAATGAACTATTTAACCCCATATTCATACACTTTTGTAATATTATTAACGTTCAATCATTTTCTATTCATATCCATCCTATTTGGTTCATAAAATATTCATTTTGTACTAAAAAATAAATACACATAAGATATTCATTATTAAAGGTGAAAGTTACAGAGAATTATAATAAGGTAAACCAAAAATTTGATTACTTCAAATAAATTTAGTATATTTTTAAGGAAATGGGAAATTCTATTTTAGAAAATAAATAATCTACTATAGAGGTGTTATCCTCGGAATTCATCCATAATGTTTGCAAGTATCAGGTATGGGATGAATACTTCTTAGAGTAGTTTGAGTAATATATGTGCATGTCTAGAAGAGATGAGGGATGAGACTCAAGTAGTAGAATGAAATAATAAATTTTTGGGTGATGAAGCTGATGAGGATGACACTGGTCTCTTTAAATTAAAATGGTCTTCATCTTGGAGTTGGTGAAGCATTGGATATCATTTATTAATTAGTTACCCAAAGGTGAAAAGTTTCCTAAGAACACAATGGTTTGACATATGAGATGATCAAAAAATGCATCTTCATAGTTCCCTTACTCTATTATAGCCTTTTTCCAATTCTTAATTGTTCGATATATATGATCACCATGGATTGAGTATACAAGAACCACTATATATTGAATAGAAAAATTATTTCACCAAGACTATAATGCACTCTCCTAGTGTAAATAGATGCATGATTTCATAGTCCCACTTATTTCAAACACTATAGAGTGTTTCCAAGCTAGTATAAAAGGAATAAACCATAGAAATATTCTTCCATAGAATGAATGAATGGATAAGAGGATAAATTACAAAAAAAATTTGGTCATGGAAAGATATTAATTAATAAGAACATAATGATATTATGACTATTAATGTTTTCCAAATTCCATATTGAAACAAATCGCTTTACAAAATACTCTTCAAGATACCAATTTTCTTTTAAATTACCATATATTAATTTAAAATTTCAAATAACATATCAAAACCACTTTAAAAATTCAAATAGATAATTTTTAAATTTTTAGAACTCCCCTTGAAATATATTTTTTTAATTCCACATGAAAATAGACCAATGTTTTAAATAAAAGGGGATATATACCCCCTTTTTTATAAAAACAGTATAACAAAGTGATGTTTTTAAAAATAATATTAAAAAATAACAATAAATTAAAATTTTAAAATTGTTTTCAATAATATATCTACAATTTTAAATGCTTAAAATGTTATAGGTTCACTTTTAAATCATTTCACGAGTTTCAAAACATGGAATCCATTTTAGTTAATTTTGAGGGTGGACCTCACTTTTTTCATTTCAAAAAAACACTTTAACATTTTAAAACAATTTTCCTTTTACAAAATAAAAATTTAAAATAGGAATGACCATAAAAATTATAAGTAGTTCACCACCCACTCTAAAGAATAGAATGATTATAAAATGTTTCATAAACATTTTATAGAGAAAACATGAATTATTTTTTTAGAATACAATATTAAATTAATAATTTAAATCCTAAAATGATTTTCTTGGACTACCAACAAAAATTATGAGGTTCCCATGGGAGTATTTCAGAATTCAATCAAGGGACTATTCATTTACTTAAAATAAATTTCATTAAATATTAGACAAGAATCCACAAATCAAATATTACACATGCCATGAAATTTATTGATGAATCTACATCAATAATGTTTTAAAAATATTCATGACAAAGAAAACTACTTTAAAAAATATCATGAGTTTTTAAATGGAGTTCGTCTATGATATCAAACTTAGGATTGATTTAAATTTATCTATGTGTGATTCAAATTAGAGGTTATCTAGTACCAAAGGTGAGTAAACGATAATGTATTTTGTTTTTGTTTGGAAAGGAACCAAACACTAATTTACCATAAGTTTCTAGTTTGAACTTTATTGTGGGTTTTTATAAGATCATGTAATGATTTAAGTTATTTAAGAATTGTGATAGAGAGATGAGATAGCCCAACAAGAGTTGAAATTGAGCATTTTAGGTGAAAAATTATCCAAAGGAGGACCAAATAATGTTTTTTCATGAGATTGGGTGTGGTGAGATGGAAACAACAACCCAAAAATTGTTCACATTATATATTTATTCTTGGTTTATTGTGAAAATTTTGTTAAACATGTTTACTTGTTTTAAATTTATTTATTCTATGAAATTCAATTTATGACTTGTGTTATTTAATTATTTAAATTCTTTAAATTATGTAAGTTCCCGATTAGTTATTCTATAAGACCCAAATCATTTTAAGATCTACAAAATAATGTAATTATTATAAGTTTGGTTTCTATTACCTCACTTTATTTTAATAAATTAACCAAAATATTTACATGTCTTAGATCTTTGTTCAATAAAGGAAATTACTATTTGGTACATATTTATATTACGATATCATGAGTAATTTTATTAAACCTGAATTTATTTTTAGTTAATAAGTTTAAATGGTAATAATATACTTAGTTAATTTTTCTCTTTTATAAATTGTCTTGAATTAAAAATAAATTCATTTAATTTCACTATAACATAAATGAATTACAAGTCAATGAACTATACTTAAACCTGATTTAGTGACTACAGTAGTGATGAGATAATGGCTGGGTTGATTAAGTGGTAATGAATGATTTTTTATGATTACACAATAAGTATCATCAAATTATTTAATTTTTTAAACTGAACCAAAAACTTTTTAACAACTAAATGTGTCTGTTTTCTTAAAGAATTATGTATGGACTTGGTTTTATTTAAATAACTTTAATAAAAGTTTGTTTTCATGAAAAAACAATATTAGGTATTTTCATTCCTTAAAAAGTTATACCAAATCATAATTTTACATTACTAACGGTACATGTGATTCCATTAGTGAAAGAACCATTGTATCAATCTATAAAAGTTGGGATTTATTTCACCCTTTAGTAACATTAACCAAGAGTTGTAAATGTTTTTGAGTAGCCACCACTGTGTGTCTATACATTAGGAATCCATGGATATAATATAAATAGTAAAAAATAAGTAATAAGAAGAAATAATTTAGAAGAAAAATAACTATAAACTCACTTGTTATAAATAAAATTAGAGTAGCATATAATTAGGTCTCTTTGTAAAGGAAAATAAAATTCAAACAGAGAAGATTTAAAAAATTTCCAATAAAAGAACATCCCAAAATAAACCAACAACTTAGCCACAACTCAAGAATATCTATGTGACCCATGGCCACTTACCAGCACCAAAATGTCCACAAATGGACTACATGAAGGACATCAAAATTGACATCATAACCTCAGAACATATATTAAAACATAAAAGCTATATATAACCATATGGGTGTGTATGTAGGGTGTGATCTAAACAAGCCTAGTAAGATTTCACAAAAGAGTCAATTAAATTTCATTTATAAAACCTATCACAAAAATAGTCTAAACAAAATTTTAAAAAAATTCTAAAAAGGAATGTATAAAGGAATGAAATATCATACATTTATATATTTTAAAAATCTTAAGGTAAAATATTTTTGGAAATTAAAATACAACCATGATTAAGATCAATAAATTTATCCTCATGTAGATAAAAAAATAATTTAAAATCAATATTTCAAAAATAAATTTTTAACAACCAATGGATGGAATTATACATTTAAAAGTGAAAGCACTTTAAAATATTAACAATTTAGAGATCAGAGATTATAAAAGTAAATAAAAAACAATTTTTTTTCATTTAAAACATTTCTAGAAACAATTTTTATAATAAAAAAATTAAACTTAACCATAAATTAAAGTAGGAATATAGATCGAATGAGATCAATTAAAACAATTATGTATAATAATAGTAAAATAAAAAAATTCTGCAACATGTCCATGAAATTTAAAAAGGGATGACAATAATATGTGTATTAGAGATATATAAGATAATATTATCAAATGAAAAATTGTCAAGGGAATCTCACTGGATCCTAAGGTGTGCCAATATTAAACATATACTAGTAGAATCAACAACCCAAGGTTTCCCATTAATAACCATACCATCAAAAAAGAAATAAGGTTATCACATCTCTAACACTACAAGTGAAGAAATATGGAGGATTCTATAAGAGATCTCTTCTATGTTGGTCATGTGAAATAGGGTGTATAAGGGACCCAAATTGAGTTAAATTGAGTTGAAGAAATCAGCAAGAGGCTATTGAAGAAGTAGGGAAAGCAGCACACAAGCAATCTAATGTGAAATCCAAAAAAAGAAATCAACGAGTGAGGATGAGGTGAAAATAACATACCTTGGAATATATCCTTGATTCATTTAAGAGAACATAGATGAGGTGTGCCGATAATAGGGGAGTTCAAATAAATCTTGAAAATCTTGAATAAATCATTCAGAGTTATGGTTTGTTTAAATAGATTGGAGAGAACGTTCTCAGCAATTCTAAAAAAAGCACTAATAATGATACCTTTTATCAGCAATAAAAATTTAGCACTAACAAAGGATATATAATTATAATTATAAATAAATTTTTTAAATTGAATTTATATAATTATATATTTATTTATTATAAATTTATAATTATTTAGATATTTTATTATTTATTTATAATTATATAAATAATTTATTTAAAAAAATTATATTTATATAAATAATTATAAATATATAATTTTATAAATATAGTAAACATACATTTACAAATATATTTTTAAATATATTAATAATTATTTATTTATAATTATAAATATATTTCTATAATTATATATTTATATAATTATTTATATATTTAATAAATATAAAAATATATATATAAATATAGGAAATATATATATAATAAATATTTTCATTATTTAAATATATTAATTACAATTTTATAATTAATTAAATATATAATTATTTATTTTAAAAAATTTATATATTTATGTCATTATATATAAATATTTAATTAATAAATATAAATATAAATATAAATATATATATATATATATGAATACTGTAAATATATTCATTATTTAAATAAATATATTATAATTTTATATTTACTTAAATATATATAATTATTTATTTATAATTATATAATTAATGTTTTAAAAAATAATATTCATTTATTAATAATTATTAATATATAAATTTATAAATATTATAAATAAACAATTACAAATATATGAATTTATAAATATTTATTTATATATATATTTTTAACATTATTAATGAATATATAATCTGAAATGCTTTCATGTTAAAAATGAGTGAAATTAAATAATTAAAAATTAGTACACTTATGAAAATATTGAATAAAGTGATAAGTTTTATTAATTAAATACAAATTATTAAAAAAATATGGATATATAATGAAATAAAGATTAATACATGTTAAAAATAGTAAAATATAGTAAATAAAGAAATATAAATAAATATTAAAAAATGATTAAATCCCAAAAAAATAAAATAAATTTTTTAAAAATAGAAAATATTCAAAATGAATTAAAAATAACTTACTTTAATAATATTAAAAATAAATAAACAAAATTTACTGATTAAGAACATTATATATTAAATGTATCATGTTATATGGATATTATAAAATGTATACTAAAATTTGAATAAGTTATATAAGTATTAGGTGTATTTGTTTCTATATAAGATTTCATCAATAACGTAAATATTTGTGTGTGTATGTTGTATATAAAATGTATTAATTAGGTATATGTGTGTTTGAAATCAATGTAACACTTTATTTATATATGTTCAATTGAAAAATCAAACATCATTCACTCATGACCATAACTTGATGTAATTAGCCTTTATTTTAAACTAATATTAATTTTTAATTATAAACCATTCTTCACTAAATATATAACTTATTTCACATAATAATATATATATTTTATTTTATAAATCATATTTTAGGAAATATTATTTACATTGATATATATAAATTGAAATATATATGAATATATTTCTATATTAATTATATTAATTATTAATTATGTATAAAAACCATTAAAAATTAATAAGACATTAAAATTATTTAAATTATTACATTTTATTCATATTGAATAATTATATTTAATATATATTATTTACTACTATATATAATTAATATATAAATATTAATCATATTAATTATTATTAATAATTTTTTCATTAATATATTTTTAATAATTTTTTAATTTATTCAATTTTAATTTTTTGTTTAATTATAACAATTTAATCATTTTTATTTTTTTATCTAATCATTACAATTTATTCATTTTATATATCTATATTTAATATATACTATTTATTAATTTTCATAATATATGTATGTATATTAAATTTATTTCTTTTTAACAATAATTATTTAAATAATAAAATATTTAATGTTTTTCTTAATTTACTCATTTTTAAATTTTATTTGTTTAATTATATCATTTTATTAATTTTTTCATATATATATATATTTAATATATAATATTTATTAATATTTATAAATTAAATATATGTATATTAAAAGTTTCATTTTTATCAATAATTATTTAATTAATAATTATTTTAATATTTTTTTATATTACCCATTTTTAATTTTTAATTTTCTAATTATTTCATTTTATTCAGGTCCTTAATTAGCATTAAAAGGTTCTGATGAAGGATACACTTTATTATTGCTGAAAATAGAGTGTTGATAAAGGGTACTCTTTTTCAACGCTGAAAATAAGGTGCTAATAAATGTTACATTTTTTCAGTGCAAAAAAACTGATAAAACTTATCCATTATAAGTACTAAAAAAGTTGTGATAAAGGATACATTTTATGAGTTCTTTAGAACTGATAAAAGATACCCTTTATCAGTGCTTTTTTTAAGACTAATAAAGGGTATATTTATCAGTTCTTTTTTCAAGTACTGATAAAGGCTAGCACTGTGAAAAGCCTATTTTGTAGTAGTGGAAGAAAAACATAATCTCCAACCATAAACTTCAGGTCTCGTTGATGTTTGTATGCATATATTTTTTTTGAATTGTTTTAATTGTCATATGATGTTGAATGGTTGAATATTCACTATCATCTATTGGATAAGATCTAGTCCCATAAGCTTCTTCTCTCCAATTTTATCCAACATGTTGGAGTTTGATAGCTCTTCCCATACATAGCCTCATTAAGTGCCATTTGAAGTCTTGAATAGAAACAGTTTTCATATGAACAATCTACTTGGTGCAGGTACTAATCCCAATATACATGTAAATTCATTGAAAAAGATCTCTACATATCCTATAGAGTTTGGATGGTTCTGTAAAACTAATTGTATTTCTTTGGGTGATAAACAGTAATGAAACATAGATCTGCATCCAATTCATACTGAAGGATTCTCTGGAACCTCAAGGTAATCCTTAGATCTTGATCAGGTACAATGGATAGTGGCACTTCATGTAGTCTTATAACTTCTTTTATGTATATTTTTGAAATTTTTTCATGAGATATGTACTTCTTGATAACAATGAGAAGCACTGAATTCATATGAAGATCAACTAACACCGAGATGGTGTTATTTCCTTTAGATTCCCTGGGGATTCCTATGCTAAAATTCATGGGGTATGTTTCCCATTTTTATACCGGCATGAGAAATTTTTTCATCACACCCTTAAACTTCTGTCATTTAGCCTTGGCTTATTGGCATACCAAGAATTGAGATACAAAATATTCAATCTACATCTTCATGTTTTCCCACCAAATGTTTTGCTTCAAATATCTATGCATCTTAGTGATTCCTAGATGAATAGAAAAATACGAGATATGAACAACATCCCAAAGATCCCTTTTCAGTTCTGGTTTTGGGGGAAAATATATCCAAGTTCCAAACTTTCCATCTTTATAAAAGTTAAAATCAAGAATATTCATTACATTTCACTATAGATCATTCTTATCTTTTTGGGACTCTTTGGCCCCCTCAACAATGGATGGTTGAGTAGTTGTTTGATAATGGTAGGATGGAGATCCTTTTATTATTCGCATGTCCATATTTTCCATGTCAAAGAATATTGGATCCATTTCAATCCTCATCATTGAGAAGGTTACAAGATCCATTATACTTAGTTCATCTTCCACTTTGTATGCATTCTCAGAATGGAAATGGATAGAACAGTCATAATCCTTGATCAAATATGATCACCTTCATTGGTTTATATTGAGATCCTTTTTTGTAAATATACACTTGAGGATTTTATGATCTGTTTATATGTCACACTTTTATCTATTGAGATAATCACACCAAATCTTCAATGTGAAGATTACTGTGGCCAATTCTATATCATGGGTTTGGTAGACTTTCTCAAAGATATTTAATTTGTGAGAGGCATGTACTATCACATTTTCATCTTGTATGATCATAAAACCCAATCCTTTTTTGATTCATCACTTAACATGATAACTACTTCCCCAAGGGTGGGTAATGCGAGTAAAGGTGCAGTGCTCAGCCCCTTCTTTGACTCTTTAAATATCTTCTCACTATACTGTGTTATCATGGTAAGTGTGATTCAAAATCGAGATTAGTTTCGCAAAAATCAATTATAGTACCCAAATAATCCAAGTAAACTATGGTTCTATGTAATATATGTAGGTCATGACCATCCTTTAATTTCCTCTATTTTTAAAGGATCCACAAATATCCATTTTTTGGTGATAAATTCCACTAGAATATTACCTTTTCCATCAGAAATTCACATTTACTTCACTTCACATATTATTTTTTTCTTTTCATAAGGCCTTCAGTACAACATTAAAATGCTCATTTTTCTCCTCCTTGATTTTTAGTAGATAAGAATATACTCTATATGGTCTACCATAAATATTTCAAGGTATTCCCTAATGAATCCATTTATTAAGTTCATGCAGAAAACTGGAGAAATAGTGAGTCTAAATTGAATCACTCTAAACTCATGTTACCCATACCATGAATGAAAAATAGTCTTAGGGATATTCTCCTTCCTCACCATTACTTTTTAATATACCAACCAATGATCCACCTTATATTAGTACTGGGATCAACATATCTGATCAAACAAGTTATCCATTCATGATGAAGGATACTTGTTCTTTATCTTGATATTTTTTAGCTCATGATAGTCAATGTAGAGGCTCATTGACCCATACTTATTCTTGATGAAAAGGACTGGTTCAATCCATGGTTAAGCCTTGGGAATATAAACCCTTCATCTAGTTTCTCCTATATTTTCTTATTTAGCTCTTTATGTTCAAACATGACCATTCTATATAAAGTGTTGGTTATTGGACAATCAATGTGTATAATTTTGATTTAGAACTCAATCGATCAGGTAAGTGGAAGACCAATAAATGTTTTGGGAAGCACGTCAATGCATTCCCTTATAATGGGCATGTCATCAAGGATGATCTTCTCATATGTATCAATCATTTGAGTTAGATATGATTACTCATATGGAAATAATATCCTTGATTTAGATGATGAATCAAAAAAAGATTCATCCTCTGATATGAAATTTTATAGAATAGGAGGGAAATTTTTGATATAGAAGGTTATATCCTTCTGTTGGTAATTTATATTTTCTCTATAAAAGTAATTCCAATCCATTCACAGAATATCATAATATTATTTTTAAGGGAGTATCACAGGGTTTTCTAGGAATTTCAGCCTGAAATATGAATTGGGGATAAGTTATATACTTGGGATACAATAATTTTCCCATTTTAAATTTTCACTAATAGCTCTACTTCCATGTTTTGTGGTGGTTCTTGGATAGTTCTACATAACTTGTGTGATATGATAGGATTCCTAAAACATGAATTAAATAGTATATTTTTTATCCTTGAATGAATAAATAGTGTACCTACCCCCACATAATTTTCAGGATAAACCTTAGTAGTTTTTATGGAATAAGATCACTCAATATCTCTATGCCTTATAGGTTATTATAATTGGTTATCATTGGTACCCTTCAGATTAATGAATTGATTTTCATAGTGTCCTTGTTCTTTTTATTTGAAACATTAGACAACGGGTTGATGGTTGACTAGAACATTACTTTATTCTATCACATTGGTGGGTTTTTTCCATTGGTATTCGATAGATTTGCGTGCTTCCTTCTTATACCTGAAGCATTTCCTATCCCCTTTATAAAATTTTTGGGATGCTTATTCGCACACTTTTGAAATGTGGTATATTGAACTTTCTTCACACAATGATATTTCTCCATTGCTCCCTAAAAATTGATATCCATTCTCCTCTTCCTATCTTTAGACCCATAAGACCCTTGTGATTTTATATTCTCTATTTTAACTTTGAGGGAAAATCAGACAATTTCCTCATAGCTTTCAAAGTCTCTAATCAATAAATCTATTAATATATTTGTCTATAGCCCCCTAAACAACATTTTAACATTAATTTTAGGGTGAATAAAAGTTCTGGAGGCATATCATGCATGTCCTCTGAAGTTTTCCTCATATACCCTAATAGATTATATTGTTCTTTTTCCCGAGCCCAAGGAAATACGTCTCTATTTTTAGAATGCGAGTGTAAGGAAAATATTTTTCAAAAAACATTTTCCTAAATTCATTCCACTCTGTCACTTTAATTTTTTCTTTGAGATTTATATTTTTGATCAAAAACAAGAATTTTCTATCTTCTCCTTCTATATGATAAACAACCATCATGTTATTTTCTTTCACAGAGCATTGAATGATGGAGAAGATATTTTCAATGAAGTCGATCCATTATTCAATGATAAATGGATTGGTAGATCCATTGAAATTCAGATATATTTTTTGTGTAAAGGTCATAATTAACACTTTTTATTTATTTGGGGGATGTGGGGTTTCTCTATGAATATTGTTTTTGGTTAAAACTTGAGTTAATTTAGTAAATGTTTTCATGAAGTTCTTTAATCCTACTCCCATTGGGTTGAGGATCTCATTTGCGTTGTAATCACATTGGTTGTTGACTTAGTTCCTCTCGTTTCCATCCACTGACCAAAATTAATGTAAAATTTGTTATGAGAATGAACTATTAAAAACATAAAATGGGAACTATAAAAATTTAAGGGATAATTAAAAAATTACATTCATTATTTATCCTATGAATTTTAAGGTTTCAATCTACGTTTTCCATGGTCTATATCATAACATAATATTTCATAGGAATTTTTGTTCCCTTCATAATGATTCACAAGGTTCTTGTGAATTTACCAAATAATATCCACCAAAAGTATTAAAAACAAGTGTAAAATAAGGAATCTTTATCATGAACAATGTTATGATAAAGTTAATACCCAATGTACCTTTTTGAGGTTATTACCCCTAGGTACAGATGTTCTAGAACCACATAAACCCATAGTATTCTGACAAAGATTTTGTTTCTTGGAAACCAATTACTCTATAATTTACCATATGCTAGGGATTTTTTTTATGTTTTGTATTATCCCTATGGATATCAGTAAATTTTTCTAATCCCAATCCCCCAACATAACTATATCTTTCTCTGATACCAACTATGAAAACCCAATGGTTTAATACACCTTAATTCATTATTTATTATATAAAGATACTTTTAATATAATCCCAAAAGGCCATGAGGCCTAAATTATTTGGGTATTTATATACATAAAAGAATAACATGAAACATGGTTATAACAACATTATTTTAAGACTCGAAAAATGCCCCTATATTTCATCAATCCTCTAGCACTTCATGAAATAACTTAGGGATATACAAAAGAAATTAGTGAGCTATAAATCCCAGTAAGGGAATAATAAAAATATAACATGATGAATGAAATACACGAGATTCAAGGCTAATATCAAGGTGACATAAATGGGTTTATAATCGTAAACATGAACATTGAATCATGATATAAGATGATAACATTAGGTAAACATAGGAATGTTACAACAACATAAAACATGACATGATAAGCATAAGTGAGAGATAAATGATGAAAAATAATATCATACTATTCTTAAGATAACCTCCCATTCACTATTTGTGGAATATCATTAGGTAAAAACATTTCCCAATGCATTGGAGTGAACAATAATTCTGGACCCACCCGTCACATTAATATCATGTAGATTCATTTGTGGGCCACATAGATCATACAATATAAGAAAATATCTCAACACTTTTAATCCCATGATTAAGGAGAGAGGGTTACATACATGGAAATACCCAATAAATGATATATAGGTCCATATATGTGAATAAAATTGAGTATAAATGGGGATGTGTATTCACAATACAAAAACACATTAAAATATTAACAATTGGAAATCAAAATGTCTCAATACAAAGAAAATATATAAAATAAAGGATGGGGAGCGAGTCCGTTATTTGAGAGGTTTCTTGTAAAATCAAGAGAGGATATTATTAAGAGTTTGGGAACAACATTAGAGGGATTTAGAGAGATATATGAATAAAAAATTCATACTTAATGGGTTTTTAGTAGAGAGGAGTAGGATGTTGCGTGGGTATTTAGAAAAAGAGAGGGAAATTGTTTATTAATTTCTAAATTTAGGTTTTGGACTTTATTTGATAAAATAATCAAAAAAAAATCCTTACCATGGATTTTGCCCATTTTTTCTTCCAAATAGGGTTGGTTTTAAATATTTTATATGTAATATAACTGAAAAAATTAAATAATTCCATTTGTGATGTTGAAGTGAGTCATTTTAATAAATAATTGATTTTAAAACCTTAAAATATAATATAGGTTTTGGGGGATTAATTAAGGGTTTATAAATTAATAACATATCATAAACAAAATAAATTTTTAAAGGGGAAATATTTTTTGGTATATGAATTCCATTTATAGTATTTATTACATAACTTTTGTTCAATTATGATTTTATAACACATACCATATATTTGTGTTGTATTTAATTTTTATTAGTATTTTTTACTATCTTGGAAAATTATGAAAAATTCACCATTATATTATTTAAAATATGATGTTTCCAAAAAAAATATTTATGTTATAAAAATAATTATATAAATATGATAATTTAGAATTTTAAATCAAAATCCTCATTTATTTAAAAATACCAGTTTTTATGACAATAATAGTCTTCAGTCCCTTGTAATGATTATATTTGAATTTATTAAATTATATTATCATTTTTATATAAATAAATATAATTTTAAAAAATATTTTATCAAAATTAAATTTATTTAAAATTATTGAGTTTATATAAAAAGTGTTTTAATTGAAGCTGTATATTTTCCAAAAATACAACTTTGGATTCATTGTGTCAAAATATAATAGTCATAAACTCATATATAAATTTATATATGAAGTAATACTAAAAAATTGATATTTTTATCATTAATTTATTAAAAAAGAAAACTTAAAAATGTATACTAATAGGTTCTAGATACATAACCCCTTTTTACACTAGTATACACCCTAAGGGTAAGGTGTGTGATGGTGGTACTACCATTATGTATTTTGGAGAACCTAGTTTGATCCTTGATCTTGATAATATTGAAATTATTCCATAAATGATTTATTTCAGGTTTCAGTATTTGAATTCAGTTCGTGATTTGTTAAGGGAAAATCCTAGTGATGCCATCTCTCTTTGAATATTTGTTAAATGGGATTCATAGGGTATGATCCTACTGGAGAATTCTATCACTTATTTAGTATGTTTCAATTGGACATGATCATTAACATTACTATATACTAATATTAATGGTCATCATACAAAAGTTATATTATTAATGGTTATGATTCCTAATGGTCATTTAAATATAATAGGATGTATTATATTACAGTCTAAAATAGCAACTGTAATATAGTGTATATGGTTTCTATAACTACAATACTTAATAAAAAATTTATTCATTTATAATGGATGTTCATTTATAAAAGTTCATATCGTTACATTATACCTTGTTTTTTATGCAACTAGTTGGTATAAATTGATGATTATTCAATGTATTATATTTTTTAGTTTGTTACTAGAGTATAATAATTACAACCTTTGTGAATAAGAAAGGGGTTCTTGGAACTTGATAATTTTTATATCCTTAGTTAGTAAGACAGTGGTTATTTTAACTTAATCATAATTCCTTTCTTAGTATGTAAAATGGGGGTATTTTGGCACTCCATCATTATTCTCTCCTAAGTGAAGATGAATGGGGTGCTTTGATCCTTGATTAGTTTTATAGTTTCACTACTGGTGCATATATTTCCACTAGTGTCTAGGCTTCTCTACTCAAAATTTCAAGCTATGATTAATATAGGCATACATTGGTTTATCCCTCTCGATATAAGGTGTTATTCATTATGGTTAATTTTTTTATTTACCTACTTCTTAGTTGTTGTTATGTTTGATTGTTTTCCATCTAAAATATTTTTATATTATATATGTAAATTATTTGACATATTCTAATTCATGAACATGATTATTCACCCTGTGGGTTAAGACACTATGGGTTCCCTTCCATGTCTATGTGATGACCCCATTCATGCACACTTAGGCGGACATGAAAATTTATTTATTATCATTTTTTATAATATGTAAGATGATATTTGTTGGTTTTTTATATATTAAATGTATTTTTGGGTCGCTAAGAATAATTTGGTACTATAAAATGTGTTAGAGTGATGGAAGCATGATTTGTATAAAGGGGTTGTAAAGTCCCGTAAAATTCAAGAGAAATTTTTTCTTAATTTTAGTTGGGATTTTACAAGAACGCAGTTTCTGACGGCACCTGATTCTGAGGCACGGTGTGCCTAGAATCAATTTTCGAATTTTAGCTCGGGTACGTTCAGTAAACGAACGTGCGGGTTTTCCTAACTTTTGAACCGGTGCTCGGAATCGAAATCTGAGGGCACCGATGAAACCGCAACACCAATAATTGCTTAAGAACACCTTTTCCAGAGTTGCGTTTGCTCGGGTGAGGTTAATAATTAAATGGGTTAACTAAAGAATAAAATAAAATGTTGTGCTACAAATTTTATTTCTATTCTAGGTAGTTTAAACCTAAGCTTGGTGGTTGGAGTGGGACCCACTTATATCCTAACTCCACTAGGTAGGATATTAGTGAAGTGGGGCCCACACGAGCCCCACCCTTTCAATTTCCTCAAACCCCCACTAATTGTGTAACACACCCGCACCCCCCTTTAATGAAAAGCCAACTCTCTTAATTAATTAATTGATTATGTTATTCAATGTAATTAATTCCGGAATTCATTTCAAATTTCAAATTGAATGTTGGATTGTGTGTGTTAATTAAATAAGACAATGTTTTATTTCATTAAGGGTTAGTATCGTTGTGCGAGAAGGATTGGGAGATGATTTGCTCAAAGCCTTCGAATCTTCATCTTCTTTGTTGGAGAACGTGAAGAATGACGAAGAACGCCGGCCTCTGACAGAAGAAAACGAAGAACGCTAGTTCCCCAGAGATCGACGACGCGAAGCCGTGTACTGCGACGCCAAAGATTCTCTTCTCTGTGACATTGACGACATTTATGGAACCTTGTTCCACGACGAATATTTTCCATGACGAACCTTCGTTCGACGACGCCTTGAGGTAGGGGTTAATTGTTATTGCCTGTGAATTATTTCTTTTCCGTTCATCGACTTCTATTTAGGCTGCCTGTTATCGTAATAACGGGAGGTGGTCGGACTGCACGAACACGGCCGGCCCTCCTCCCCCTTCGATGATTATACATATTGCGGTACGAGCGAAGGCAGCGTGGTGGAACGACACCGTGTGGAAACAATGAATAACGGGCGAAGAAGCACGACACTTTTGAGGTCAAATAAAGTCACGGCGCCGTCGCGCCACGCCGGAGAACCACGAAGAGGCCGCGGCTGGAGCGGAGCGGCGGTTGAGGGGCGCGACGCCATCGCGCAGTGCCGGTCGGACAATGCCACAGTGGAGCAAGGCGGGGCGGCCGAAACCGCCGTCCATCGGCACCTCGGAGGGGCGGGAGCGCGGCGGTCCCGTGGCGGCAGCATCGTCCGGCCGGGCTGGGATGGCCGTTTCAGAGGATAGACCGGCGGTCGTAGCCCCCGGCTAGCAAGGAGTGGCCCCGCTGTGGGGGCCGCAGTTTCAATCAATGGGGACAGCCGCCCCCCCTTCCTGCAACGGATCGGCCAGCACCGAGCTGGCCGTGCGGGGCGCACCGCGCCTGGCCACCCGGCCGCCCAGGCCGTGCTGGGCCACGCCGGTTGGGCCGGGCCGCGCCCACTGGGCCGGTCCGCACCCACCAAGTCGGGCCGCGCCCTAATGGGCTAGACCCAGACCCAGTTCGGGTCGACCCGGTTCGGGCTGACCCAGGGGGGTCTCGGGCTGGGTTGGTCCGGGCCCAAAACCCCCTAAAACCGGATGGGTTCGTTCTTTTTCCCATATCTTAGGCTACAGACCTCCAATCGACGCAACATAAAATGAGATGTGATACTTAGATCGAGACGGTCGTTTCGGTCTATTACATTCATGGTTTCAGAGAACTTTGGGTACAACCGGGTTGGTTCGAGCACGAAACCAACCGGGCCCTCGAAGCGGAAACACTTATAACATGAGCTTCGGACATCCGATTGACTTGCCATCGACTTTGTTGGATTCCTCTTAGTGAGACGGACCTTTTTTCTTACTCTGCTCGATTTTTGGATGTAGTTGGAGTGTGGTCGGGTTGGTTTTGACTTAAAAACCAACCGGGCCCCTGTACGAAAAAGCCAATAACTCTCAGACCGGGCGTCCGATTGACGCGCTGTCTCTCGCGTTGTGTTCCTTTTAACTAGACGGAAATTTGGGATACATAAACTCTATAATACATGTCAGTTCATGTATCGACCTCTTGGCTCGTGGAGCGGACCCTCCCAGAAATGAGCACGTTGTGTGCGGGAACCCTAGAGATGGTTGCGACTACGACGATGATGATGACTACACTGAAATCCTCTGTGAGTTCGGCAGTGAAGACGACTGAACAGAAATACTCCATGGGTTCGGCAGTGATGAAGACCGTACTAAAATCCTCTGTGGGTTCGACAACAATGAAGACTTTACTGAAATCCTCCATGGGTTCGGCAGCGATGAAGACCGTACTGAAATCCTTCGTGGGTTCGATGAAAATGAAGACTACACTGAAATCCTCCGTGGGTTTGGCAGCGATAAGACCGTACTAAAATATTCTATGGGTTCGATGGCAATGAAGACTGCACTGAAATCCTCCGTGGGTTCGGCAGTGATGAAGAATGTACTAAAATCCTCCTTGGGTTCGATGGCAATGAAGACTGAACTGAAATCCTCTGTGGGCTCAGCAGCGATGAAGACCATACTGAAATCCTCCATGGGTTCGACGATGATGACTACTGTTTTTGTATCCTACATGGGTCTGGCAGTGTTTGACTCTGTTCTTGCTATCATACGTTGGTCTGGCAGAGTAGATGGTCTGTATCATATTTGGGTCTGATAGCTTAGCTCGTTTAGTATCCTACGTGGGTCCCATCTTAGATGAATCAGTGGCTATATCTCAACATCTCTATCACCTTACAGAGAAGTATACCTGTGTGAGCTGAGTCTTGAATTTCAATCATTATCTTTGATAAGATTGACTTTCTTTCCTATGTGGATTGGGTTGTGTTATCCTGTGTGGATTGGGTTGTACTCTTGTGTGGTCATGATCGAATTTGGGCTCGGATGTTGGAGACGAACTGGAATTGATGACTTAGGTATATGTATGGGCATATACCTAAGTAGTGTTAGATGTTACTTCGTGATTGTATCATTCCTTTGTGGATTATCCTTTTTGGATTCTAGGAGACCATCAGGGGTCTCGAGGTCCCTACTGAGTAGCGTATACTCACCCCTGCACGGGCTATGCCCGCACTACGTTGTGTTGGATGTTGATGACAGAAAACACTGATCGTGGTTGAGGCTTGTGGAGCAAGTCAGTACCTGGAGGTGGACCACTGGGAGGGACGTACACGGAGCGGATGGATGGACCGAGGAACTGAGGATGCTATCTGTACCCACACTTCATGTGGGACCTCCAGTGGACGGCTCGATGTTGCTGCTTTACTTTCAGTTTCTTTACTTTCTTTCCAGTTGTACTTACTTTCAGTTTGGGTTTGTATTCTGGCCCACTTACTTTTCCGCACTAAATTTTTACCCAATTTTACTTAGTGTTTACTTCTTCTTACTTACTCTGTGGTGTTTATTTACTTTATAAAGGAAATTCCTTCCCCTTTTTTCGGTATTTACACCTTGGTGCTAGTCGCCATCCCCTGGCCTACGGGAGGCGGGCTTGGGGTAGTCACGGATCGGGTCCCAAGGATGGGTCGTGACAAATTGGTATTAGATGAGTTCGGTTCTACCGCAGAACTCAGGACTCTGATCTTCCTTCTATGTGAAGCAATAGTGTTAAGGGTATTGAGTGTGGTTGTCAGTATAGGGAGTCCAGTGTTGGTGCGGCGGCCGATGTATCCGTACACCAGGACCCTGACTTCTGATTTCCAACTCAATGCATGGAAACATTGATTGCATGTGTGTTTCAAAAGTTTAATTTGTGATTAATTTGTGTCAATTCACTAGGTATACTGTTTGACCGTGGCGCACCTGTTTTTTTTTTCAGGATGGCCCCTTGAAGGCAGCCAGCTAGGGTTCCAAGTTTTGTGCGAGCTGATAGCCCAACGAGCAACAAGGCCTCGGTGTAGGGCCCTTTTTTAGCGGAGGCACCGACGGTACCACTACCCGCCGAGACATCGATGCCACCAGCCACAACCGCTGAGAGTTCACGTCACCTTAGTGCACTGTATGAGTTTCATCATCAGAGACCGCCCAGGTTCTGTGGGGAGACGGACCCTCAGGTAGCCGAGGATTGGCTGGAGGCTGTGGTTCGAGTTTCAGGTTAGTGGGGACACCAGCTGACCTCATGGTAATCGTTTCAGTGATCCTCCTGCACGCGGCAGCAGGCAGATGGTGGAGCTTGATGCTCTAGATGCACGATGAGGCATCTCTCTTATGGATGGACTTTGAGAGCCTCTTTCGCTCGGAGTTCATCCCATCCACCCTCCGTGCGGTGCGAATCCAGGAGCTTATACAGCTGTGGCATGGAAGCATGACGGTCGCCCAGTACTCGGAGAGATTTACTGATCTCTCGCGCTATTCGACGAACATGGTATGAGACCCATTCTTATAGGCTAGGACCTTCGAGCAGGGACTGAGGCATGAGATCAGGGCATCAATCATCTCCCTCAGCATTCTGACACAGGCAGGAGTACTGGAGCGAGCCCTTCTCATAAAGAGATTTCTTACTGAGCCTACACCAGTAGTGAGACCTACCGTATGGTAGCACGTAGCGGAGTGTTCTGTAGCCGGCAGTAGACATATGTCGTAGAGGTCCAAGCGGACCAGTCCATCAGGCGGACAACCACAAGATACTGGCTCAGACGTGCGGGACACACGCAGTAGAACCAGTCTTATGAGTGGTAGACAATGTTATGCATGCGGTAGGCAGGGCCCCATGGCTCGTGACTGCCCGACCCGCCATGTATTGGGGAAGCAGATGGCTAAGGGACCACCCAAGCAGAGGCAAAGTTTCGACCATGGCGGTCCGCAGGGAGCAGGCAGATGAGGCCGAGGAGCTGGCCGAGCGACAGGTGGTGGATGGCGTTTTGAGGCTCTACCACCACCACCACCACCACCAGGAGGTCCACCCCGACCATAGGGGAGAGCACAACTTCAGGCAGCTGAAGCTTATGATCATGGAGCTACGGAAGTGGGTGTACAAGTGCGGGACTAGTTCCAGGCATGGATGCATTTTCCCATAATGCCTATAGCTTCGTTGTTTGTGTTTCTTTGTGTCCTTGTACTTTGAGTTGCAGTAATAAAATACACTTGCAATAGTGACGTTTTCTTTCTTGTCTTTTGTATGTTAATACTAAGAGGTTTTGATTAAAAACTGTTGACTTGACCCTCACATACGAGATTCCTACTGGAGGAGACCCAGTGACCACACACTAATGCCAACAGTGTGACTCAACCCTTGGAGGCGAGAGTAACGGTTTGATCACTTGGTAGCAGCGTCGAGGCCTTACGACGTCATCCATGGAATGAATTAATTGATCATGATGGGATTCACTGTATTAGGCAAGGAATGTGGTTCATCCAGGGGATGAGACTGGATTTATCTTTTCAGAAAAGGAGAAATTGTTGCAGCTTTGAAGAATGTTAAGGAAGAAGGGGAAACCCTTTGTGTGGTCAGAGAGATGTCAGCTGAGCTTCCAGGAGCTGAGACAGAGATTGACCAGCGCACCTATCTTGAGGATACCAGAGGAGGGAGTAGGGTACGTAGTCTACTGCGATGCATCAGGGACTGGACTTGGATGTGTCCTGATGTAGGAGCGGCAGTGATCACCTATGGATCACGTCAGTTGAGGCAGCATGATTAGAACTACGCTACCCAGGACTTGGAGTTAGCAGCAGTGGTCTTCGCTCTAAAGATGAGGCGACACTACCTTATGGGAAAGTGCATTACAGTCTACTCTGACCACCAGAGTCTCAGGTACATCTTCTCGTAGAAGGACCTAAATATGAGACAGTGGTGATGGCTCGAGTTCCTACAGGATTATGACATTGAGATAGTCTATACTTGGTCTCGCTTGTCGATGATTGAAGTTATATGTGTCCTAAATTAATTACTTGTTCTTAGAACATTAGTATAGCATAAGTTCGGGGTCGATCCACAGGGAACCGTGGCGTGCATGAATTCAATTGAGTTATTACTTAATTAGGTGAAGTATTCATAATTTAGAATCTATTGGGTTGATTTTGCGTTTTAATTGAAACTAAATTGATTTACTTTGAATAAATGGATACAGTTTGAAAGAAAACAATGGGTAAATTTAAAAGAGTTTTAAAACGGGAAGAAAAGATGTGTAAGGGCTGTGGTGATTAAGGAGGTCTTATGCAGATTGTTTAAATGGCTGTGTTTTTCATAATAATTCAATCATTCTGGATTTCATTTTGTTACTAGATTTCCATGGTTCAGTTCCTCTTGTTTGGAATTAGAGCAGTTGACTCCTTGGTCCGGTAGTCAGTGTTCTTAATTCTTTACTAAGTTCAGTCCATTATTTGAATCAGTGAAATCCTTCCAATGGTCATGGATGTTTTGACCATTACTTTTATTTTGTATCACTGAGAATTCTTCCCTTGGTCCGGCTCATAATTCTCAGTTATATTTAACAGTAGATTAAGAAGAGTAAGATGAATTACAACGATAAAACACAACTATATAAAAAAACATACAAATTACGATCCCTTCATCCATATCCCCAACACAAGGGGTTTAGTTACACATAGATAGTGGAGTAGAAACGACACACGTGATACCTGACGGATTCATCGTGTAAGCGTAGAGGTAGGGTGTCAGAAGGTGGAATAGTTGAACTATGTCACCATGGTGGCTCGGGAATGGTAGAAACATAGCTTCTTCTCTCATCCAATGGTTTCGAACTCCCAAATCCATTGGACAAGGCCTCTTTTTATAGAAAAATAAAGTACACGGTGTGTATACAAAGTACATGATGTGTACTTTTTGTCAACGCGATTTGGCGCCAATTTCTCCGCTGGAAGGTGGCCTAACACGCCGTCTTTGACTGTTGAACATGGTGCCGCCCTGTGGTTGCATGTACACAGCATGTAGAGCCACCATACATGGCATGTAGTATCATATGTTTGGTCGCCAACCCCTTCTAGAATAGGAGACACGACATGTAGAAATCCAAACACGCCGTGTCTCCTTCAACGGCCACATGGGCGTGTGGACTTTTCTCAGCAATCACTGCTTCTAGAAAGTAGTACACGTCATGTAACACCACCTCACACATCGCGTATCTTCTGCCTGGTGACATGGGCGTGTACTCCATCCTTTGGTCCGTTTCCCTGTCTGGATGTACACGGCGTGTATAAAAGTACACGCCGTGTAGTTTCAAAATTTTCACAGGTTTCCCTTGATTCGTGTATTTATCCATAAAGCTCTTGAAAGTAAACAGAATCACCAAAATCAAAGTGTATGTTCATAAAACAATAGATATTTTTTTAAAACATGTTTTTATCTTCAATTATATATATGGAAATGTATACACAAATTGGGTGCATCCAATTCCCCCACACTTAGTCTTTTGCTTGCCCTCAAGAAAAATCTCAACATCTAATTAAGAGAGCCTATACTTTAAAAGGAAGGCATTTAATTAATCAAATGTATAACTGATAAAGTTATTGAGGAAAAATTATAAAAGGAACAAACAAATTCAATTCATAAGATATTAAAATCATGCCTCATATATAATGCAATTAACTACTCTCATCCTCTTTCAACACATTTTCCAACCTTTCAAAAATAAGCATGCCACTTGATGATTTACCTTACCAGTTAAAATCACACTCCACACTCAAGATGTTTTTAATCAAAGTTATGCTCAATCTAAGGTATATACACTCTATCCATAGGTTTTCAAGATATCTTGTTCTCTAATTCAGAAAAATTGAATTACAAAAATCATGAGGGATTTATCAATAAGGTTCAGATGTCTCTGTGGCTAAGGGTTGGTAGGTTCAGATGTGAAAATAAATTCTGAGTCTTGAGATTGGAAGGCTAATTCCTTTAAACAACATTGCATGATATTCAAAGTAAAAATAACTGAAAATTAATCCTTCACAAGAACAATCAAATGCTTTTGTAATCGTCACCATCTTCTTTAGGCAAGTCGGGTTCATGGGCAAATAAGAATAAGATCCCCTTGTTGTTTGTTTGTTTTCTTTTCAATTACAACAAAATACAAGGGAAACACTTATGACTAAAATGAGTAGATGTTTGGAACCCATTCTTCCCCAAATAATCAAGAGGCACTCCTCCACACTTTATTTCATGGATGTACATAAAAAATATTTCATGTGTTTCCATATCCTTCTTTAAATATCAAATGAATAATCATGAAAGGTTTAAAAAGAAATAGGGTAGGAAGGGAATTATGCTTGTAAGGTGCCTCCCTATAAAGGTTTTTCATGGATTATATGGGCGTAATAAAGATTAAATTTAGGGTAGGTCTCAAGATAAAGGGGTGAAAATAATCTAGTGCCTCAATCATGTTAAAGTAATTCAAAAATTTCTTCATGTGTCGAAGAGAAAAACTTGAAAATTCTGGTAGTGATGCATATCCTAAGAATCTCTCAAGAAAGGGGGTATTAGAAAAGAAATACGAAAAAGGGTTTAGAATACCTCTTAGGAGTGGAAAAATAATAAAGGGACAATCATGTCATGACATGCATATAAATGATTAGCATAATCAATGTAATTTAATCAAGGATGAAAAGTTGTAGTTGAAACTATATCATCAATCATTTTAAAATACTTAAAAACTAAAATAAGCATGTAACCATTCCAAAAGTTTCTACTGATAACTCTAGAATTTATAAGAATGATTAACCAAAATTTCTTTAACTTTTCAAATATATAATATAATAATGATGTCTCCTAGATTAGTTTAAGGGAAAATACTAAGGTGAAAGAGAGAGATGCTCCCCCACACTGAATAAGGCACATGGCCCACCAAGTGAAATACTAAGGTAAAGGGTGGGAAATGGGGTGATATGGGGGAAAACGAGGGAAAGTAGTGGAATATGTAAATCAAAAAGGATGAAAATAAAAAAGGAAAAATACTCCCCTCGTGAAAAGTGATTCCCAAGGTGATCCATGCTCGTACCTGTGACTATCGAGAAAAAGTAAAATGGAAAACATGCATAACATCACACCATAGAAAATGACAAAAGAGATATATAAGATAAAGAAAAATGTCACTATCATGGGGTCACCTTAGGGGATGGAACATCGAGTACAGAATCAGCCGGTAGAGATGGCACTGGAGGCGTGGAAGCACGAGGCTATGACTCTGCATCGGGAAGGGAAGCTGAAGAAGTAGGAGCCGCAGGTGCTAGACTCGGGATCGGAAGCTCAGCAGCAGGCCTGAGCCCGGTTAAAGTGGCAGTAACAAATCTCACTATAGTCATCAGAACGGAATCTATGGCTTGTGCAGGAGATGGTGGTGGAGAAGTAGCAGAAGGGCCAAGAACGGAGGCAGAGGCTAGCAGATGATGCAGTGGAACACCAAGATGATGAGCAATATGCACCAACAGATGCTCCATCCGGTCCTGGAGGCCATCCAGATGAATCAAATGGTGTGTAATGGTGTCCTAGAAGCTGATGATATGAACTAACTTCTGCTCCATCATGGCTAGGCGGAGGGAAAGAGTCGGATCGACCGAGGGTGCGGGGTAGGTGGGATGGGGGATGGGACAGAAGAAGGAAGGGTAGAAGAAGTGGGGTTAGTAGGAGGTGGGTGAGGTTGAGAAGATAGAGGGGGTGGGGAAGGTGGAGCGGGGTCAACAGCTGGGGCAGGGGGGTTAGCAAGTGGTGGGGCTCGAGCCTGAGCTAGGATGTAGGCACCCCTACTTCCGGACCAATCCCATGCGAATGAGCATGAGAAAGTCCATCCGCTAGGGTGAACCTGACAAGTCATGAGGTAAAGAGGGATCGAATAGCCCCGAGGGGTGGGCAAGACAGGTGGTGTAAAACCCACCATTCAGGTTGCCCTGATGGCTGGTAAACATGGAGTGAAAATAGGAGGCGGCAAGATAGGGGAGGTCCAGGAAGTCGTGCCGGATGACATAGGTAAGAAGCTCCATGTCACGGCCGGTCACGACCCCCATATCCTCATAGCGGGGAAAAAGGATGGCGCTGAAGCACCGGTGGGTGGAGCGAAGGATAGGGTCGGCTATAAGAGTGCTCTTTTGGGAAGTGGGGGAGTACCGGTGGTCAGGCCTATCGATCTCCCGCCACATGGCAATAAGGTCAGAGCGCTCGGGTTGGGTCAAGTCAGAAACGGGGGTGGTGTGATAGGATGGGGGTAGAAGCCGCACCCTCGGCCAAACTCAGTCATGGTAAGAGAGAAACGCCGGACGCCTATCCAGAATTGAACTACGGGTACCGCATCGCTAGGTGCCTCTCGGTACTCCGCTTCATCGAACTCAAAGGAGGCCGCAAACTCCAAAAATAAATCACGGAACATAGGAGTGCTGACCTAGAAAATATCGAGGAGTGCGGTGTGTCCGAGAAGCACCTCCTACTCCCCCCAAATACCGAGCCACTGCGGAACAGTGCAGTCAAGGTACCGGCAATTCAATGGTATCAGCCGATTAGAGAAGCGTCAGAATCTATCATATGTGAGGTCAGTGACCGGGATTACCATGCAGGTATAGGGAGCACCTGCAGGTCCCGGCCCAGGTGCCGGTGCAGTAGCAACGTCTAGCTCTGGAGGTGGATCTGCCGAAGTAGAAGGTGGCTCGATGGAATGTGTGCTCGAAGAGGGACCAACTGCTGAGGATGATAGTACAAGGAAAGTGGCAGCTGGTGTAGCATAAGTAGGCCCGACCTCATATGAGGGAGTGAGTGGCGGCAGAATGGCCAATGGAGGGAGTTCAAAGACCGGAGCGTCGGGGTCCGGCTACGTAGGTGGTCGGAGTAGGATCCGACGACACCTGGGCCTCTCGCCCTTAGTGGCAGAGGCTAGCCGCTTCCCGCAGGAAGGATCTTGATATGCCATATCCTGAAATAGAAAGAAAAAGAAAACAAAACAAAAGAAAAAGAAAAAGGAAGAAAATAAAACAATGAAAATGTGAGAAAACTGGAAAATAAAAGTACACTGCGTGTACTCCAGAGTACATGGAGTATAGTCAGAATATAGAGTATCCCGTGTTCTCTGGATAGACACACCGAGGGTGGAAATAAACCATTTAATAGTACACGGCCTGTACCGAACATACACGCCATGTTCACTCAAAGTGCAGGTGGGCGTGTAATATAAATGAAACGACCATGTTGTTATCAGTTCAATGAAAAAAATACACGCCATGTAGGTATAGGCCACGACGTGTACTGCACATGAAGAACATGGCTGTGTTGAGGGTGAGACATGGCCGACTAAACATCTAACAGACACAGCGTGTACCAAACACACACGCCGTGTGTAGGATCATGGGGTGAGAGGCCAAGCAGAAGAGAGACACGGGCCAACTACAGATATAAAGGACACGACGTGTACCGAACATACACGCCTTGTTCTGAAACATGGGGTGACATGCCGTGTAGAGGGGAGACACGGAGGGACCAAGGAAAATAGTCTACATGGTGTGTACCAAACATACACACCGTGTATATGCAAAGTTTCGAAATATTTTGGGTGTGGCCATGTACAGAAGTAAACGGTGTGTGTTCTTAATTTCGTGGTCGTGTAGCGCTGGAAGCCGAACGGTCGACCGATCTGATAAACACCCTAAACAAGTCTAAAAATCGAAATAGAGGTTTCAGAATGACATACCTTGACCGAGGATCACAATGTGAGAAGAATCAGAACTTGAAACGCCCTAAATCGATGGATCTGGAAAAAGGGGGTTCGGATGGCGTTCGGGAGAAGAAACGAGAAGAACAGAGAAAAATGGGGTGGTCGTGTGACACGACCTCAAGTCGGGTGGCCCACAGCTTATATAGCCGTGGTACAGGGCGTGTATGTTTGGTACACTCCGTGTATCCCGATTTTTTTTAATAAATAAATATAATTATTATAGTAAACTATATAATAATTATTATTAATAATTAACATAAAATAGATATATCTACAAATTCTATTATACATAAACCTATACACGACGTATATCGGGAAATACATGTCATGTATTTTAAAATGATAATAAGAGTAGTACAACCTTTGGTCCGGTGCTTGGGGAGGGATTCGAACCGGCGATCGGCCGTTCCAAACGGACGCCCTCAACCACTGGAGCAAAGGTTGTTCTGCTGTTCATATTTATTTTATATATATATTTATTCTATATGGCCTATACACATAGAAAGAAAGAAAATCATGGCGTGTGGTTTTTATTTAGGAAAGGATGGGGGTGAAGCGGTGAGATTAGCGCGATTCGAAACCGGGTCTTTTGTACATGGTGCTGAGACTTTTCCAATCTGCCAACTCCACCCACATGTAATTTCTTATTTTAAAAATGTTTTAATGTATATTTAAAAAATCATGGCGCACACGGCGTCTATCGGAGTACACGTCATGTGGTTTTATTAAAAGAATAAATGATGGAAATGGGACAGTTGCCTGGATTCGAACCCGGGTCTTTTGAAACCGGATTATGATTCTAGCCAACCGGTCCATCCCCACCATGGGTTTTATTAAACACATTTATATATATATATATATATATATATTTGGAAAATTCCACACACGTCGTGTAATTAAATGGAGTAACCCCGTGTCGAAGGTAGGTCAGGAGGATTCAAACCGAGGACGGCTCGAATAAACTCCAGTGACTTTGCCATCGGTACTGGCATCATCCCTGGTTATTTATTTGGTATTCTAGAGATTTATACTCTTAAGATTATAAATTTAAAAGAATTATTACATGCCGTGTATATAAGTGGGACACGGCGTGTAACCTCGGGGTTGCCTCCCAGGAAGCGCCTTTGTTTTAGGTCGTTGGCTCGACCTTCTTACCTTGCTTCCCTGATATTTACTATGGATAATGGTCCCAATAGTGGCTGCCCTGGCCATCTAGGAGTTGTAAGTTATCTAGCTCTTCTTCAACATGAATGTCTAGAATGTTGACGTTATCAGAAATATATGAACATACTAGATCATCCACCAGAAGATCGTCCATAGTAGTTTTTGCAGAACAATCTTCATGATCGGACAGTGATGCCTGCTTGATGGCTTTGAGAACATTCTAGGAGACTCTCTCGTATCCTACCCAGAGAATAAGTTCTCCTTGGTGCACATCAATGAGCGCCTTCCTCTTGGAAAGGAAAGGTCTTCCCGAAATAAGTGGTGCCTCTAGATCCTCACCCATGTCGGGGATGATGAAATCAGCCAGAAGGATCAGCCTACCCACCTTGACCAGTACGTCCTCCAGTAGTCCCATCAGGTGTTTGATGGATCGATCAACAAGTTGAAGGGCTACGTGGGTAGGCTTGAGCTCGTTGAGTCACAAGTTCTGGAAAACTCCAAGGGGCTTGAGGTTCACGCTGGCCCCTATGTCGCAGAGCGCCTTCCCAAACTCGCAGGATCCAATAGTACAAGGAATGGTGAAACTACCTGGATCATGGAGTTTGGGAAGAATGGAATGTTGAACCACCGCGGAGCACTCCTCCATTAGTGAAATAACACCCAAATCCTCCATATTCCTCTTATTCAAGAGGATTTCCTTCATGAATTTGGTGTAGGTGGGCATCTGAGTTAGGGCCTCTGCAAATTGGATGTTGATATGTAGCTTCTTGAACACATCCATGAATTTTCTGAACTGGTGGTCCAGCTTCATCTGCTTCAATATTTTTGGAAAGGGTAACGTAGGTTTGAATGGTTGGACTACCTCCTTTTCTTTATTTTGTAAAGGCTCCTTCTGTGGGATTTTGGATGAGGAGGGGTCGATATTGGTACATTTTTTATCAACAGTGGGTGTGGGTGCACCTTGCTGTGCTGATTGGTTCTGTTGGAGCTCTTTTCCACTCTGGAGTATGATAGCATTCGCCTCCTCCCTTGGGTTCTTTTCGGTGTTCCCCGGAAGTGTACCGGGCTGTCTCCTTGAAAGTTGGTTTGCTAGCTGGCCAATCTAATTCTCCAAGCCTCGAATCAAAGCTTCCTGATTCTGGAACCGAGTTTCATTAGTAGATATGAATTTATTCATCAGATCCTCTAACCTTGAATTGTTCTCCTACTGCGGTGGTTGTTGAGACGGTGGAGGAGGTGGCTTCCGTGGCTGCTGTGGATGAGGGTTTTGATACCCTTGTTGCTGATAAGGACCCTGCTGGGGTTGTTGCGACCTTTGGTATTGGTTCTGGAATGGAGGTTGGTTGTAGCTGGTCGGTCGCTGGGGTGGAGGATTTTTCTGTTTTTGACCCCAGCCTGTGTTCAATTGATCTCTCCATGACGGGTTCTGGTACTGCTAGTACTGGTTGGGCCCTCAAGTTTGGGAAACATCACTCACCTCGCTCATCGAATGGCGTCCAGTCGAACCAGGGCATTCTCCCATGATGTGGTTATCACCACAGTCACCACATGATGGATGGTTCGCCGCAGGAACTTGAGATGATCCTTTGAGGTTCAATGCGTTGATTTTCTTGGACACAACGTCCAATTTAGCAGCTAACATGGTGGTAGCATCAATTTTGTGTATACCTTGCTTTTGATTCCCCCGCTCAGAGTGCCACTGAAAGCTGTTGGCTAACATGTCTTCCAGTAGTTCGAATAGTTCTTCGGGGGATTTCCGCATCACCGTACCTCTAGCAGAAGCATCCACCATGGACTTGGTATTCGTGGTAAGTCCTCCGTAGAAGGTCTGGACTTGAATCCAGAGTGGGAGTCTGTGATGGGGGAATTTTCGTAACATCTCTTTGAAGCGTTACAAGGACTCGTACAACGACTCAAAGTCGTGCTGCTGGAAGTTATGGATCTCATTCCGGAGTGTCACCATCTTGGATGGTGGAAATTACTTGGACAGGAACGCCTGGGCTAGCTCCTCCCAGGTGAGGATAGATCGTTGTGGCAGCCCCTTGATCCAGTCCTTCACCTTGTCCCATAGAGAAAAGGGGAATAGGTGAAGATGGATGGCATCCTCGGACACCCCATGGTACCGAAAGGTGTCTCACATCTCCAGAAAGTTGGAGAGATTGGGGTTCGGGTCATCGCTGGCCAGGCCTCTAAATTGGACTGTGTTCTGGATCAGCTGCATGATATCAGGCTTGATCTCGAAGTGTTGGGCCTGGACCGGAGGACGAACGATGCCCGTATCAGCTCTGTGAATCGATGGAAGTCCGTACTCCATAAGGGTACGTCTTGGAGGTTGTTGTTGATGGGGTGGATCTTGCATGAACTTCTCCTGAGAGGAAAAGTATGGCCATGGGAAGAGTTGCTGCAGCGGCCGTTGGTAATCCCTTGGGAGGAATTGCATGAAGGCTCCAAGAGGTTGCTCTGGTAGACCAGCAGCGGGAGGCTGATGATCCTGGTACTGATGCTCAGTCGCAGCATCTATGGCTGGTGATCCCTCTTCCTTGTTCGCCATGGGTTGTGGTTGATGGTTGTGAGTTTCTGTCCGTGTACTCCGACGATAAATCAAGTTCCGTTCAATTTCTGGGTCAAGCGGAACTAATTCTGAAGACTCGGTGCTTCTGGAGCGTGTAAAACGTCTAAACATACATTTTAAGCTCTGCACAACACACAAACGTAAACCAGGCATAAAAGGGAAAAAACAAAAGAGAAAAATTGAAATGGGATTAGAAAAGAAATTTTTTATATTTTTTTATTTTTATTTTCACTTAAATCAATTATTAAAAAAATTAAAATCTTAGCACTAAAACCAAACGTATTCCCCGGTAGCGGCGACAAAATTTGGTCTCACTTGTCGTTGACTGAAGTTATATGCGTCCCAAATTAATTACCAATTCTTAGAACTTTAGTATAGCATAAGTTTGGGGTTGATCCACAGAGAACCGTGGCATACTTGAATTCAATTGAGTTAATTCTTAATTAGGTGAAGTATGCAGAATTTAGAATCAATTGGGTTAATTTTGGGATTTGATTGAAACTAAATTGATTTACTTTAAAGAAAAGGATATAGTTTTAAAGAAAACAACAGTTAAATTTAAAGAGTTTTAAAACGGGAAGAAAAGACGTGTCGGGGTTGTGGTGATTAATGATGTCTTATGCGGATTGTTTAAATGGTTGTGTTGTTCATAATAATTCAATCATTCTAGATTACATTTTGTTACAAGATTTCCTTGGTATGGTTCCTCTTGTTTAGAATTAGAGCAGTTGACTCCTTGGTCCGGTAGTCAGTGCTCTTAATTCTTTATTAAGTTCAGTCCATTTTTGAATCGGTGAAATCCTTCCAATGGTCATGGATTTTTTCACTGTTACTTTTCTTTTGTATCGTTGAGAATTCTTCCCTTGGTCCGGCTCAGAATTCTCAGTTATATTTTACAGTAGATTAAGAAGAGTAAGATGAATTACAACGATAAAACACAACTATATAAAAAAACATAAAAATTATGATCCCTTCATCCACATCCCCAACACGAGGGGTTTAGTTACACATAGAAAGTGGAGGAGAAACAACACACATGATACCTGATGGATTCATCGTGTAAGCGTTGAGGTAGGGTGTCGGAAGGTGGAATAGTAGAACTATGGCACCACGGTGGCTCGGGAATGGTAGAAACATATCTTCTTCCCTCCTACAATGATTTCCAACTCCCAAATCCATAGGCCAAGGCCTCTTTTTATAGAAAAATAAAGTACACGGCGTGTATAGAAAGTACACGCCGTGTACTTTTCATCAATGCGCTTCAGTGCCAATTTCTCCGCTGGCAGGTGGCCTAACATGCCGTCTTTGACTGTAGAACACGGTGCCTCCTGGTGGTTGGGTGTACATGGTGTGTAGCGCCACCATACACGGTGTGTAGTATCATAGGTTTGGTCGCCATCACCTTCTAGAATAGCAGACATGGCGTGTAGAAATTAAAACACGCCATGTCTCCTTGAACGACCACATGGGCGTGTGGACTTTTCTCAGCAATCACGGCTTCTAGAAAGTAGTACACGATGTGTAACAACACCTCACACAGCGTGTATCGTTTTCCTGGTGACATGGGCGTGTACTCCCTCCTTTAGTCCGTGTCCCTGTTTGGATGTACACAACGTGTATAAAAGTACACGCCGTGTAGTTTCAAAATTTTCACAGGCTTCCCTTGATTCGTGTATTTAGCCAGAAAGCTCCTGAAAGTAAACAGAATCACCAAAATCAAAGAGTAAGTTCATAAAAAAACAGATATTTATTGAAAACATGTTTTTATCTTCAATTATATATATGGAAATGTATACACAAATTGGGTTCATCAATACTCCTGGAAAGGGGAATGTAGTAGCCGATGCCCTCAGTAGGAGGACGGGCATTCAGCTACTCAGTGAGGCGACGGAGCAGCTAGCCGCTTTGTAGATATCCATAATGGATAGAGATGGAGCAGCCTTTCTTCAGTCACTCACAGTCACTCCACCACTATTGCAGTGGGTTAGAGAGGCATAGAGTGGGGACGTTGACTGTGAGAAGCGGCGTGCGCAGATATCCTCAGGACAGGCACCTGATAGATTCTCTGTAGGAGGAGAGTTCATCGTCCTTTTCAGAGGATGTACCATGGAACCAATTTCTTTATAGGAGGAGGTGCTAATAGATTTTCACATTTCCCCTTTAGCGGTACATCCAGAAGTGGAAAATATGTACCAGGATCTCAGACGACAGCATTGGTGGCCGGGTATAAAGAAGGTTGTGGAAGAGTTCATTTCTCGATGCCTCACCTGCCAGAAGGTGAAGGCAGAGCACCAGGTACCAGCAGGCTTGGTATATCCCTTGGAGGTCCCTGAGTGGAAGTTGGATGGGATATCTATGGACTTCGTGACTGGACTTCCACGTACTTCCAGAGGTCACGACTCCATTTGAGTGATTGTCGACCGACTCACCAAGTCTGCTCACTTCTTACCCATCAGAGAGCATGGCTCAGTGGAGAGCATAGGATGCCTCTACATTCAGGAGATCATACGACTTCATGGTGTGCCATCATCTATCATCTCCGATTTAGATGCTCTCTTTACTTACCGGGTTTGGAAGGGGATGCATGAGGCATTCGGGACGCAGCTATGTCTGAGCACCGCCATTCACCCCCAAACGGCTGGTCAGATGGAGAGGACCATTCAGACTCTCGAGGAAATGCTCCGTTCATGTGTCATCGACTTTGGTTTCAGTTGGGAGGACCACCTACGCTTGGTGGAGTTCGCGTACAACAACAGCTACCACTCCACCATCGGGATGGCACCATACGAGGCATTGTACGACCGACCATGCAGATCACCTCTGTGCTGGACAGACCCAGGGGAGTCAGCACTTGTGGGACCAGAGATAGTCCAGGCCATGGCAGAGAAGGTCTAGGTCATCCAGGAGTGGATGAGGATAGCTCAGAGCCGACAGAAGTCTTATGCTGATAGGAGGTGGAGGCCACTAGAGTTCGAGGATGGTGACCACATCTTCATGAGGGTCTCATATCGACATGGATTACGGAGATTTCTCCGCGGCAGCAAGTTATCTCCACTCTTCATCAGACCATTCTTGGTCATCAGTAGGATATGCAAGGTGGCTTATCGCAGGGATCTACTACCTCAGTTGATTTGGGTGCATGACGTCTTCCACGTATCTCAGATGAGGAGATACGTGCATGACCCGATGCATATCATTGACGATGGGGCGACTTTTGCGGAGGTCCCGGTGGAGATCGAGGATTGATAGGAGCGGGTCCTATGTGGACGGTCGATACCTCTAGTGTTCATTAGATGTCAGCATGGGAACCTCCAGGAGAGAACTTGGGAGCCGGAGGCTCAGATTCGTGCTCAGTATCCACATTTGTTCCCCTAGTTTTTGATGTATCTTTACGGGGACGTAAATCCCTGAGGTGGGATTAATGTAAAGACCCATAAAAATCAAGGGAAAGTTTTTCTTAATTTTCTTTGGGATTTTACAAGAACGCAGTTTCTGACAGCACCTGATTCTGAGGCCCGGTGTGCCCGAAATCAATTTCCGAAGTTTAGCTCGGGTACGTTCAGTAAACGAATGAGCGAGTTTTCCTAACTTTTGAACCGGTGCTCGGAATCGGAATCCGAGGGCGCCGATGAAACCAAAGCATCGGTAATTGCTTAATAACACCTTTTCTGGAGTTGCGTTTTCTCGGGTGAGGTTATTAATTAAATGGGTTAACTAAAGAATAAAATAAAATGTTGTGCTACAAATTTTATTTCTATTCTAGGTAGTTTAAACCTAAGCTTGGTGGTTGGAGTGGGACCCACTTATATCCTAACTCCACTAGGTAGGATATTAGTGAAGTGGGGCCCACGAGAGCCCCACCCTTTCAACTTCCTCAAACCCCCATTAATTGTGTAACACACCCTCACCCCCCATTAATGAAATGTCAACTCTTTTAATTAATTAATTGATTAAGTTATTCAATGTAATTAATTCGGGAATTCATTTCGAATTTCAAATTAAACGTTGGATTGTGTGTGTTAATTAAATAAGACAAAGTCTTATTTCATTAAGGGTTAGTATCATTGTGCGAGAAGGATTGGGAGATGATTTTCTCAAAGCCTACGAATCTTCATATTCATCGTTGGAGAACGTGAAGAATGACGAAGAACGTCGGCCTCCGATGGAAGACGATGAAGAATGCCAGTTCCACAGAGATCAACGACGCGACACCGTGTACCACGAGGCCGACGATTCTCTTCTCCATGACGCCGATGATGATTACGGAACCTTGTTCTGAGATGCTGTCTTCTGGGATGAATATTTTCCGCGACAAACCTTCATTCGACGACGCCTTGAGGTAGGGGTTAATTGTTTTTTCCCGTTAATTATTTCCTTGTCGTTCATCGACTTCTATTTGCACCCCTTGTTATCGTAATAATGGGAGGAGGTCGGACCGCATGAACATGGCCGACCCTCCTCCCCCTTTGATGATTGTACTTATTGTGGTACGAGCAAAGGCAGCGCGGTGCAACGTCACCACACGGAAACAATGAAGAACGGGCGAAGAAGCGCGGCGCCGTCGTGCCGCACCGTTGAGGTCGATTAAAGTCGCGCTGTCGTCGTGCCATGGCGGAGAACCATGAAGATTCCGCTGCTGGAGCGGGGCTGCGATGGAGGGGCGCGGCGCCGTCGCGCCGTACCAGTCAGACAACGTCACGGCTCAGAGCCGCGATGGAGCAAGGCGGGGCAGCCAGAACCGCCGGCTACCGGCACCTCGGAGGGGCGGGACCACGGCGGTCCCGCGACAGCAGCACCGTCTGGCCGGACCGGGCTGACCATTTCGGAGGAAATACCGGGGGTCATAGCCCCCGACTGGCAAGGAGCGGCCCCCACGTGGGGGTTGCAGTTTCAATCAAGGGGGGCAGCATCCCCCCCTTCCTGCAACGGCTCGGCCAGCACCGAGATGGCCGTGCGGGGCACGCCGTGCCTGGCCACCCGGCCTCCCAGGCCGTGCTGGGCCGTGCCCTAATGGTCCAGACCTGGACCCGGTTCGGGTCGACCTGGTTCGGACCGACCCAGGGGGGTCTCGGGCAGGGTTGGTCCGGGCCCCAAACCCCCTAAAACTGGACACGTTTCTTCTTTTTCCCATATATTGGGCTACAGACCTCCAATCGACGCAATGTATGTTTCTATGTGATCCTTCGATCGATACGGTCATTTTGGTATATTAAAATCATTGTTTTGGAGAACTTTGGCTACGACCGGGTTGGTTCGAGCACAAAACCAACCGGGCCCTGGGAGCGGAAACATTTATAATTTGAGCTCTGGATGTCCGATTGACCTGTCGTCGACTTTGTTTGATTCCTCTTAGTAAAACGGACCTTCTATCTTACTCCGATTGAGGTTTGGATGCAATTGGAGTGCGGTTGGGTTTGTTTTGACTTAAAAACCAACCGGGCCCCTGTACGAAAATGCCAATAACTCTTAGACCGGGCGTCCGATTGACACGTCGTTTGTCGCGTTGTGTTACTTTTTTACTAGACGGAACTTTGGGATACATAAACTCTGGAATATGTGTCAGTTGATGTATCGAACTCTTGGCTCGTGGAGCAGACCCTCCCGGAAATGAGCATGCTGTGTGCGGGAACCCTTGAGCTGGCTGCGACTGCGACGACGATGATGACTGCACTAAAATCCTCTGTGGGTTCGGCAGTGACGACAACTGCACAGAAATCCTCCATGGGTTCGGCAGCGATGAAGACCGTACTGAAATCCTCCATGGGTTCAACGAAAATTAAGACTGTAATGAAATCCTCCGTGGGATCGACAATGATGAAGACCATACTGAAATCCTCCGTGGGTTCGATGACAATGAAGACTGCACTGAAATCCTCCATGGGTTCGGTAGCGATAAGGCCGTACTGAAACCCTCAATGGGTTCTACGGAAATGAAGACTTAACTATAATCCTCTGTGGGTTCTACAGTGATGAAGACCGTACTGAAATCCTCCGTGGGTTCGACGACAATGAAGACTGCACTGAAATCCTCCGTGGGTTAGGAAGCGATGAAGACCGTACTGAAATCCTCCATGGGTTCGACGACGATGACTACTCTTCTTATATCCTACATGGGTCTGGCAGTGTTTGACTATGTTCTTTCTATCCTACGTGGGTCTGGCAGAGTAGGTGGTCTTTATCCTATGTGGGTTCGACAACTTAGCTGGTTTAGTATCCTACGTGGGTCCCAGCTTAGATGAATCAGTGTCTATATCTGATCATCTCTATCACCTTACTAAGAAGTATACCTGTGTGGGCTGAGTCTTGACTTTCAATCATTATCTTCGATATGATTGACTTTCTTTCCTATGTGGATTGAGTTGTATTATCCTATGTGGATTGGGTTGTACTCCTATGTGGTCGTGATCGAACTTGGGCTCGGATGTTGGAGCCGAACTGGAATTGATAACTTAGGTATATGTATGGGCATATACCTATGTAGTGTTGGATGTTACTTCGTGATTGTATCTTATCTTTGTGGATTATCTTTTGTGGATTTTGGGAGACCTTCGGGTGTCTCAGGGTCCCTACAAAGTAGCGTATACTCACCCTTGCACGGGCTATGCCCGCACTACATTGTGTTGGATGCAGACAACGGACAACACTGATCGTGGTTGAGGCTTGTGGAGCAAGTCAGTACCTGGAGGTGGACCACTGGGTGGGACGTACACGGAGCGGATGGCTGGACCGAGGAGCTGAGGAGGCTATCTGTACCCACCCTTCCAGTAGGACTTCCAGTGGATGGCTCGACGTTGCTTTTATACTTTCAGTTGCTTTACTTTATTTCCAGTTGTACTTACTTTCAGTTTGGGTTTGTATTCTTGTCCACTTACTTTTCCGCACTACTTTTGTACCCAGTTTTACTTAGTGTTCACTTCTGCTTGCTTACTCTGTGATGTTTATTTACTTTATAAAGGCAATACCTTCCCCTTTTGTCGCGATTTACGCCTTGGTGCTAGTCGTCATCCCCTGGCCTATGGGAGGCGGGCTTGGGGTAGTCACGGCTCGGGTCCCGAGGACAGGTCGTGAAAGGGGTGATTGAAATATAAATTTTTTTTTTCAAATTTTATTATCTTAGGGCATGTTTGGTTTTATGTATTATATCTGGACTACCATGTTATTTTTAGTGTAAATTTTTCATTATTATGAATTAATTCATATTTAAGTAAGTAATATTTTTATACTAGGACCCCCTAATGAACATGTCATCCCTTGAAGAAATGGTTGAAATTTTGGAAAATGTTCGATGTACGAACATATCAGGCCAAATTTTTTGTATAATTTTACATTGAATTTTTTTATTCAAAGTGGGTAAATAATTTCCTAATGATAAAAAAACCCACAATTTTTTTTCTAGAATCAAGGGAATTGGTAACTTCTCTGTAATTAGTGAGGATCTTGATTGGGCACCGTTCGAGTATTCGAGCCGGGTCATTACAAAGTATTTATTAAAAATTTACCAAAACCTCCCTAACATGAGTGTTTTTTTATCGTGGGGTTTCAAGGAGGATGTGATAAAATAAATTAAATTTATTAGATGGTTTATCATCAATTAATCAATTCCAGATAAGTACTTCCCCATTTTTTTGGTTTAAATATTTTTTTAATCATTATTATAAATATGATTTAAGGGGTTTTTGGTTACAATTTTTTTTACAATCGTTACATGAATAATATATAAAAAATATTAATTTATTAAAATTTATGAAGGTTCATTGTGTTTAATATTTGAGACTTAGTGGTGAACTTGTGATGACCATGTTTTTATGTTAGTTAAATTATTTTCTATGAATTATATTATGTCTGTTATAATTATATATTAGTATCTTTAAATTTAAAATAGTTTAAGTACAACTAAAAAACACTAAGTCAACGAATAATAAAACATAAATGGTTAATTGAGTGACTACATAATTTTTAGGTGATTATTGAATAGTTATATAGAGTAGTTTGGTCTAAATAACGGCGTTGTGAGTTGTGGGTGTTTCATATTTTTTTTATCAAAATGATGAATATTTAAAACATGTAGATATTTTATTAATTTATCATTTATATATATGATATATATAGATTTCAGGTGTCTTTCAAGAAAAAATTGACAAATTGGATCTTCCATTAATGATTACAGAAACAATTTAGAGAAAAAAATCCAAACGATTCTCCTCTAAATTAATTTATATCTATACATTTAGGTGATTATCATTTGATATTCTCACTAACCACCGCCATAAAAATCGAGGGATAAAATACATGACATGAATGAATGATATAATCCTAAGTTCCTCCAATATGTGGTAAATTGACACAAACAATCCTCATCGATACCCATTCCTGGATTGGTGGTGAGAACAAGAGTGTCGCACCAAGAACACCATTGATAGTCTCAGGGTTAACAAATATCATTGAGGATTTTAAACTCTCTAATGTAAATAATTTCCCTATAGATAATACAATACAATACTATAAAATAATATGGAAACTAAAATCATGAAAAGTGTAACAACCTCGGTCCATAATTAAAGGAATGAATGTCATACAATATCAAAAAATTTAAGACAACTATAACTATGAAAAAATAAGAACAATACCTAAAATATAAATTAAAATATACATAAATTATTTATGAAAAAATAACTATAAAACTATAAAAAATTATTGGAAATATGAACTAAACCATATAGTATTAATTGGTGAGAGTTAATACATTATAGTTTGTGCTAAGTCAAGGTTTATGATACTATATCATAATGTTCATAGTGAATGATATGGGATATAATTCATCCAACTCTCCAATAGTGATTATAAAGTTGGTTTTCATTATTACACATTATTTAAAGATGTGTATATGGTTTATTGTTTGCTAAATGTTTTTAATAATCATATAAAATTTATGAGGGACCATTTTAAATGTTTCGTATGAAACATTTGAACACTAAAAACTCTTTCACTCAACGAAGGCATTATATATAATGTAGTTCCTGGTCCTAATTTTTGTTATATTATAGATTAAACTCTATCATCAAATTTATCTCATGATCTTCTTTTTATTTTTTTTATGAAGGAGGTTCTTTCACATATTTTGGATAAAAGTGGTCATACCACAGTATTGGTTTATTCTAGTGGTTAGTGGATACCTTTGGTGGTGGGAATAGTTGTTTTCTACTAAGGTATCTTAAGAAAACTTATTATTATAGATGATTTAACAGGTATAGTGAGATATGATTTATTTTTATTATACATTTATTTTTATCTTTTCTTATTCTAGTAGATATTATTGACATAATTTATGTTTTAACCAACTTTATTTGGTCAAAGTGGGGTTCCATAAAACCCTTTAGGGGTATCATAGAATGTGATAATGATTAATTAATATGATGGATATTAAAAAATAAAAATAAAATTGATGATCATAAAAAACTAAGACTACAATTTCTATAACAAATTCATCGGTCATTTTTTTTTGAAATGACATGGTTTTTGAAAAATGTTCTGATTTTTCTTATAAATAAATAGATCGTTTTAAAATTGATATTTTCACATTTTGGTTCATAGAACATATAATTCCACAGGTAATAACCATGATGTGTAAAATATTAACACGTTGTGGTTGATTGTATGAAGGGGTGTTTAATGGGATGGACTATTGTAGAGTGGGACAATATCATATAAATTATGTCTAAAAATTACCATTATGTTTATGATTGAATTTAATACAGTATCAGAAAATTGAGTCTAGCCTGATCTACATTTTACACAAATTAATCTGTGGGGTGACCCCTATTTATAATTACGACAAAAAGTAATTTTTGAAAATAAAGTAAAAAACATTTAAAATTATGAAATATTCTATATTAAATACATGATAGTTATATTTATATAATCATCAAACAATTACGTAATATATATAATTTTCATAAAAAGTGATCCATTAAATTGATATAATAATAAAATTAAAAATTAAAAACCATTCATATCCCATGAGTTTACACACATATATTGTGAAATGTTCTCTTAAGCCCATAGATTTTGTAACGCCCCGACCCTAGTTACCCAGAGTCGGTGCATTATTACATAACATTGGCATGATCATAAGAAAGATGAAATCTCAAAAGACCGATTGGTTTAGTAGCCTTGGAAACACTAGATATATTCATAAGTTTTACATTACATCATAAAATGAAAAACTACAACAACAACATAATGTCTCCATAATTCACACTCATATCCCCACATAATATCCCTGCAGGTCATTCATAATTTACTTCTTCACTTTCTGGGAAAACTAAAACATAGAAAAGGGGTGAGCTCAAATGCCCAGTAATGATAACAATATAGCGGAACATTCAAAAATAAGCATAAACATTTAAGGCAATGAATTACTAAAACAAAAGCCTTTTAAACTTGAACTTCAACATAGTATGGCAAAAGTAAAATGAAATAATGCCATTTACTTGTTCACATGGATATTCTACTAATCGAATAATCACATGCAATATCAATAACCACTTTCATAATGTTGGAATGCATAATGCTGAACTTTAATTTCTTTGTCAAGGCCTCGTCCCAAGACCTTGGGGCTAACTGTAACCGGAACCCAACCCGGAGTGCCTCTAATAACCGGACACCAACCCGGAGTGCCTCTAATAACCGGACACCAACCCGGAGTTCCTCTAATAACCGGAGAACAAACCGGAGTTCCTCTAATAATCGTAGACAAAACCGGAGGGCTTACTTTTACCGGTCCCCAACCCGGAACATGCTTTTCTAACACATTCATCTGAATGAAAGGTTGAAATATAACACAATCATTCAGATTAAATATAACTTATGAAATGTCAATACCTTAAACAAAAACCATGAGTGACATAATAATAACTTATCCACAGTCATAAATATCACAAAACCATCAATAAAATATAGAAGTTTTGTATCATAACAAATCAACTTTAAATAAGCGTAAAATCCATCAAAGGATATTGACATAGATGAAATCAAAATTCTTTTTAAAGAAATATCTCCTCTTATTTTGAAATCATTTAAGATCCATATAAAATAAAACATTTTCTTTGAAAATATTCTTATAAGCTTGTAAGGAAAACTTTGAATACTTTATAATGGCGGAAAATAACCGCACCCGCCGTATAAGTTAAAAAAAACATTCTTACCTTAATTCTGTCGAAAAGGTTAAAAAGGACCTTGTTTTGAAAATGACGAAAATATTCCTCTTAAAAAAAGTCAAACAAGGGTATAAATGACTTTAACCCATATTCTTGTAAATAATAAAAAATTTTTGAAATACATTTTGAAGAAACATGGATGTAAATGATAAAGAGATCCTAGTAGATTATTACGTATAAACAACCTCGGATAATGAAGAGATTGTGAAATAACCCTTACCAATTTGGTAACTTATGAAACATACAACCCATGAAAGAGGTATCATACAATTAATATGTAAATACACATAAATTATAGTGTATTACAAAAAGAATATAATTATGGGTAGTACATACACCACACAAAAGGTGATGGTGGCAATATGGCATGAATCTCACGGGAATAAGGAGTGAGATGAAAACCCCTTACCACGTTAATCAACTGAGTCGTATGGCCAAAAGTTAATAACCACAAATGGATTTACAGAATAACATGAATATAAAGAGAATCATGATAATATATATCAAATGGTAGTACACAATACACCACATTCAATAATTTAGTGGCGAATAATGGAAATCTCACGGAATTGAAAGTGAGATAAGAAAATCCCTTACCTAGTACTTTTCCTTGGTTGGGGTAGGTTAACCTCCTGTATAATGGTGAAATAATTGTTACTAAATTATACAAGAATCATATACATTAATATGATATCATATATGATCTTTTAATATTGATTTGATAATAATAGCTTAGTATTATCGTTGTTTCAGGTGTGAACTTACTTGTTTTCTTTTGTATGTTTTGTTACGTAAGACATGTTTGTAAAGGATAGGTTGTATATTATTCATATCCATAATGATATTAAGTCCTTAAAAATCATATTTAAATCATCAAATGGTAATTATACTTGAATGGATACGATGGAGAATGAATCTCATCGCGTTCGTGGAGACGGTAGTCCGTACGTACGCACGAGCGATAATATCATTCTTTTGATATTAAAATAATATATAAATTGATGGTATATCATATATACAGAATCATTAAAATTTTATATTTATTATTTACATGAGTTACATATCATTATTATACCCATCCAAAATAATAATATATTGAATAACAATTACACCATGACGTGGAGACGGTAAGTTGTACGTACGCACGTATGGTGACATGTTATTCAAAGGGTGGATAGAATACTGAATATGGTGGTACCATATTTATAATAACATCACAGTATATATAAGATACTGGAGTTATTATTTTAGAATGGTAACAACAAAGGAAGAAGAAGTGGAAGAAGAAAGGAACTTGAAAAGTGGTGGTGAAAACATTACCTCTTCTTCGGGTTCTTCCTTTTGATGTGATCAAAAGGGATCCTTAGGTTTGATTTCTGATCAAACTAAGGCCTCTAGGTTGTATTGAGGGATGTTGGGAGAGTATTTTGGCAGATTTTGGCCGAACCAAAAGGCTTTGAAGGTGTGAATAAATGAGAAGGAGGAGTCCCCTTTTATAAGAGGGGTGAGGGGAACCTTTGGAAAACCTAGAGATATTAGTTTATAATAAATTAATATTCGGTTTCCAATGGCTCCAAAGTTGACTATTCAAAGGTTAAGGTGGGGATGGGTCGAAAACAACTCAACCAATAGAATTTAGACAGGTTTGGGTACTTATATTAACCTTATCTTTAAGTATTAACTCTAAGTTAATTAGTTTCACTTTTACAATGTCTCTTTGTATTGTTATATAATATGGTTAATAAACTTACTATATACATCCAAGTGACCCCCAAGTGGTCCATTAATGATGAAACTATCATGATATAAGTATTTTTTCCGAACCTTAGATTTTTAGGAATTTAATATCAATTAATAATATAATATTTGTTTTAAGAACTCTTTTATGTCAATTTTGACACTATTCAATAGTTGATTTTTTTTGAAACTCATAACAGATTGATTAATTAGAAAAAAATAAATTAAATCAATTCTAATATATCATAATATCCTATAAAATTAGTTTAATTCATTAAAAGTTTCATATTATATTTATTTGGGTATTTATAATATCAATTAATTTAATTTTTTACTATTCTAGTAATTACTGCATCATCATTGTGTCATAAATAAAATACATTATTTAATGTCTAAAAATTATAGATAAAATTTCATTATGTAGGAAATCTTTTTATCTTTCTAATGAATTTTTATAATCTAAAATCCAACATATATAACCCTATGTAAAAATTGTTTTGCTAAAACATATATGCTTGTGTCATTTTTGTATTCATTTTAACTTAATTAAAATAAAGTGTCCCTATCACCTACAAGTGGCACCATGAGGTCCCCAAATCGACCCAAAGATGCCTATGGTCGAACCTGTGTCAACCAATAAGGCTAGGACACGTTTTAGGGTAATTTAGTATTATTATAATATTATTTTTTAACCCTTATTTACCAGATTTACCCTTAACCATGGTAAATAAAATATTTACCACAGTAATTATTCAAAATGTCTAAAAATAAAAGTTACCTATTTACACAATTTGAACATCCTGATTCCAAATATGAAATCAATTTTTCTAAATTCAAAACACAGAAGTGGCAGAAATTAATTTAAAATTAATTCCCGCTGTCAAAACAAAAAGCGTGTTTTTAAGAGATAATAACTATCAAAAGATTGACACTTGTTTATGTTCGGTTTAATTGTAAAATTATGTCCAATGAACAACATTATATTAAATGGTAAAAATATATTCTAAATATACTTTAAAACCACTAAAATTCATAATTTATCACTATTAATTATTTTGATTAAAAAAGTTGTTTTTAATTAAAATTTAGTAATTTTTACTATTCATCAAAATATGAAAGTTATCCGAAAAGTACCAAAATTTCACCTTAGTCTAAATTAGATATTCTGAATCCAAAATTTAATTCCATTTTAAAATATAAAATATATCTTATTTTGAAAAGTAGGTATTACTATTCATAATGGCTAGTTTGATCGGTTGTGGTATGTGTTAAAACTCGAAGTTGCGTACAACACACGCTACTGTATTATTCAAAGGAAAGCGTACCGTGGAAGCTTGGGATGTTTCATTTTAAATTTTTTGATGTCCCCATTTAGTCAAAAAGTTTAAAATATTGTATTTAAAAATGGATCACTATTAAAAGTTGATAAAAGTGCAATACTGAAAATGAATTTTTTCTTGCATTATATCTAAAAAACTCATAATATGGATTCTAAAATTATAAGGATTATATAAAGTTTAAAATTTAGATAATACTATTCATAACCTCTTTTGAATGGATTTTTTTTAAGTCATGGTGTGATTGAACTCGGTGTTGCGTGTAGTGCAAGTTATTGAATTATTTTGAAGAAATAACACTCTATGAAATCTTGGGGTGTTACATTCTCCCCTCCTTCAATAAATTGCGTCCTCGCAATTTGAAATTGTTCTTCGAAAATAAAAGGTTGAAAATAGAAAATATATTTGTGGGAAAACCCACATCGGAAATTGGGTTACTAAAATTTAGTCTTAATATGAGGAAAAGAGAAATGAAAGGGTCACCACCAAATTATGATCTCGATTAGGAGAACATTGGTGGAAATTAGAGACATATAATTGGAGGAAAAACGTAAATATTTATAGGTAGTGATTGAGGTCATCAATCACAAACAAGTATAAAATTGAGGTCCTTAAACTCATCAATCTATGATGATTTGAAATACCATCGGTTCAACAACACATAGGGTATTGGGATAACACATTTTTGACATTTCAAAATATCTTAGTTGAAATCCCACATCGAAAAATGAATTAATGAGGCCTCTATTTAAAACAAAGAGTGGAAAGTATGAAGATTACCAAAAATAACACATACTAGGGTTCCATGTAGGAAAATATGGATATGGAGGAGAAATCTAACCATCAATTATCTGATGGAGAGTGGTAGAGAACATGGCTATGAAAAGGCCAAAAATCCCAAAGCCATAAATTAGTGATGATTTAAGGTACCATCTAGGAAAACATTTTTGTTCTAAGTTCCTTTTATTAATGTTGAGGAATTTATTTATGAGATTGGCTAAGATCATAAAGAGATATACTTAATTTATAATTAGAGTTTTATCCATTAATAAATTCCTACCACAAACTCATCTTTCACTCTAAAAGATAATAGAATGTAATTTTTTTTTCTATTTATACTATTCGTACAGGGTTCCAAAATAAATGAATTTATAATTCATCTACCAGATCTTTTAAAAAAAACTACATTATTTAATCCAGGACATCTCATGGGCCAGTGGTATGTGTTACACCCTTGTCGCCCTTTGGTTGCGGGTTCAAGTCTCGCAGCCTTGCCGGACGCGACGGGTTGTCGCCCGACCTCCGGGTTGTCCTTTTATGGCAATCCAAAATAATCCAAACTAGAACTATCCATAATACTTCTGTCCAAACTCATAGTCGAACATTTATAAGGAAGGTAAACATAATGTAGATCCTTTTTACCCTGTAATAGCATATGAATAACTTCATCATGTATTCTTTTAATACACTGAAACATCCTGAATTACCATATTTTTTATTGATTACATTCATGCTCCCTTATTACATATTGAATGCTGGATATACTTCATCAATCCAAAAAATATTTAAACCCCAACAATGATGTAATATACAAATCATTAATCAGTTCCAAGGTAGTCAAGAATATCCAATATAATTTTTCCAAAATAATCATGTATTATTCGAAAATCATTACCTCGGTATCAGAACTATATTATGGTTTATCATTCTCTCAACCATATATTTTCCAAAAATTTATCCTGTTATTGAGTCACTTTTCTTTGTTCCACACAATCTCAAGTCCTTAATGAAATAGTACTGCAGTACAATCCTTATATACTCCATAATCATTATAAAAAGTACATTGTTGATACAACACTCAATTGACATAATCAGCATAAGAACTCTAATCATTCCTCTTCATCTGTGGTATTATCATAACTTGATTATTATCCAATAGTATCATTTGCGGCATAGTCTGATGACTGGGACATAGGTTCGCGTAGTGTCCAAACTCCTTGTAAATGAAGCATTGTACATTTGAAACCATTTTCTTACCCTTTCAGTCACGTAATTTGTGCCCTTTTCCTCCACACTTATATAACAAACTCCCATTCCTTTCAAGCAAGTTCCAGGGTGTTTCTTTCCACAGTTACCACATATGGGAAAATTCTTCTTTTACCTCTTCCCTTTATCCATCTTTCCCTCTTCCATCCTTTTCTTCTCTTGATTCCCTTCAAATCCATAGGACTCAGTAAACTCTTTACTTATCTTATCAACACATGATATTATTTCTTCATATGATGATAATACATGTGAGACTATTTCTCTTATAAATTCTGGCTTAAGACCATGAAATATGTGGTCCTTCTTTCTCTTTGTATCATGTGCATTGCTGGATTTCTCATTCCTTCTACTAGGCACCATTTCTAAACAATGGCATACACTAGATTAGTTTATGAATCAAAATACATAATCCCATACTTATAAATCACTTAACATAAATTGAACTATTTATGGATATAATCCATAATCATAAAAAATATTTTCTTTGAGGAAGTATATACTCATAAACCCTTCATAATGATTTGTAAAGAAAATGAGAGTTATCCTAAGCATATCCCCCGGGAGTGTCGTAACCAAGAGTGCAGCAAGGCTCGTTGTCGTGCACCAGTTCCCGTTTGAGTCTAGCTCAAAGCGGTGTTTTCGGGTTTTACCCCTAGGTACATCTGTGCCAGAGCCGCCTCTACCTGCTTGTATCCAGACAGGGATGTATTGCTCAGAAAGCTCATAAAATCTCTACAATACCAAAATTATAGGATGTTCTTCTATACTAATCCTCAAAGTTCATCTTAGGTCTACGTGATCTAATCAGAGTTTATCTAAATCTAGCTTCCAAGGTTTGTACTAAACTTCATATGATACCAACTGTAACGCCCCGACCCTAGTTACCCAGAGTCGGTGCATTATTACATAACATTGGCATGATCATAAGAAAGATCAAATCTCGAAAGACCGATTGGTTTAGTAGCCTTGGAAACACTAGATATATTCATAAGTTTTACATTACATCATAAAATGAAAAACTACAACAACAACATAATGTCTCCATAATTCACACTCATATCCCCACATAATATCCCTGAAGGTCATTCATAATTTACTTCTTCACTTCCTGGGAAAAATAAAACATAGAAAATGGGTGAGCTCAAATTCCCAGTAAGGATAACAATATAGAGGAACATTCAAAAATAAGCATAAACATTTAAGGCAATGAATTACTAAAACAAAAGCCTTTTAAACTTGAACTTCAACATAGTATGGAAAAAGTAAAATGAAATAATTCCATTTACTTGTTCACATGGATATTCTACTAATAGAATAATCACATTCAATATAAATAACCACTTTCATAATGTTGGAATGCATAATGCTGAACTTTAATTTCTTTGTCAAGGCCTCGTCCCAAGACCTTGGGGCTAACTGTAACCGGAACCCAACCCGGAGTGCCTCTAATAACCAGACACCAACCCGGAGTGCCTCTAATAACCGGACACCAACTCGGAGTTCCTCTAATAACCGGAGACCAAACTGGAGTTCCTCTAATAACCGAAGACCAAACCGGAGGGCTTACTTTTACCGGTCCCCAACCCGGAACATACTTTTCTAACACATTCATCTGAATGAAAGGTTGAAATATAACATAATCATTCGGATTAAAAATAACTTATGAAATGTCAATACATTAAACAAAAACCATTAGTGACATAAGAATAACTTATCCACAATCATAAATATCACAAAACCATCAATAAAATATAGAAGTTTTGTATCATAACAAATCAACTTTAAATAAGCGTAAAATCCATCAAAGGATATTGACATAGATGAAATCAAAATTCTTTTTAAAAAAATATCTCCTCTTATTTTGAAATCATTTAAGATCCATATAAAATAAAACATTTTCTTTGAAAATATTCTTATAAGCTTGTAATGAAAACTTTGAAGATTTTATAATGGCGGAAAATAACCGCACCCGCCGTATAAGTTAAAAAACATTCTTACCTTAATTCTGTCGAAAAGGTTAAAAAGGACCTTGTTTTGAAAACGACGGAAAGATTCCCCTTATAAAAAGTCAAACAAGGATATAAATGACCTTAACCCATATTCTTGTAAATAATAAAAATGTTTTGAAATACATTTTGAAGAAACATGGATGTGGATGATAAAGAGATCCTAGTAGATTATTATGTATAAACAACCTCGGATAATGAAGAGATTGTGAAATAACCCTTACCAATTTGGTAACTTATGAAACATACAACCCATGAAATAGGTATCATACAATGAATATGTAAATACACATAAATTAGAGTGTATTACAAAAAGAATATAATTATGGGTAGTACATACACCACACAAAAGGTGATGGTGGCAATATGACATGAATCTCACGGGAATAAGGAGTGAGATGAAAACCCCTCACCACGTTAATCAACTGAGTCATATGGCCAAAAGTTAATAACCACCAAAGGATTTACAGAATAACATGAATATAAAGAGAATCATGATAATATATATCAAATGGTAGTACACAATACACCACTTTCAATAATTTAGTGGCGAACAATGGAAATCTCACGGAATTGAAAGTGAGATAAGAAAATCCCTTACCTTGTACTTTTCCTTGGTTGGGGTAGGTTAACCTCCTGTATAATGGTGAAATAATTTTTACGAAATTATACAAGAATCATATACATTAATATGATATCATATATGATCTTTTAATATTGATTTGATAATAATAGCTTAGTATTATCGTTGTTTCGGGTGTGAACTTACTTGTTTTCTTTTGTATGTTTTGTTATGTAAGACATGTTTGTAAAGGATAGGTTGTATATTATTCATATCCAGAATGATATCATGTCCTTAAACATCATTTTTAAATCATCAAATTATAATTATACTTGAATGGATACGATGGAGAATGAATCTCATCGCGTTCGTGGAGACGGTAGTCCGTACGTACGCACGAGGGATAATATCATTCTTTTGATATTAAAATAATATATAAATGGATGGTATATCGTATATAAAGAATCATTAACATGTTATATTTATTATTTACATGAGTTACATATCATTATTATACCCATCCAAAATAATAATATATTGAATAACAATTACACCACGACGTGGAGACGGTAAGCTGTACGTACGCACGTATGGTGACATGTTATTCAAAGGGTGGATAGAATACTGAATATTGTGGTACCATATTTATAATAACATCACAGTATATATATGATAGTGGAGTTATTATTTTAGAATGGTAACAACAAAGGAAGAAGAAGTGGAAGAAGAAAGGAACTTGAAAAGTGGTGGTGAAAACATTACCTCTTCTTCGGGTTCTTCCTTTTGATGTGATCAAAATGGATCCTTAGGTTGGCTTTGTGATCAAAATAAGGCCTCTAGGTTGTAGTGAGGGATGTTTGGAGAGTATTTTGGCAGAGTTTGGCCGAACCAAAAGGCTTTGAAGGTGTGAAGAAATGAGAAGGAGGAGTCCCATTTTATAAGAGGGGTGAGGGGAACCTTTGGAAAACCTAGAAATATTAGTTTATAATAAATTAATATTCGGTTTCCAATGGCTAAAAAGTTGACTATTAAAAGGTTAAGGTGGGTATGGGTCGAAAACAACTCAACCAATAGAATTTATACCGGTTTGGGTACTTATATTAACCTTATCTTTAAGTATTAACTCTAAGTTAATTAGTTTCACTTTTACAATGTCTCTTTGTATTTTTATATAATATGGTTAATAAACTTACTATATACATACAAGAGACCCCCAATTGGTCCATTAATGATGAAACTATCATGATATAAGTCTCTTGGGCGAACCTTAGATTTTTAGGAATTTAATATCAATTAATAATATAATATTTGTTTTAAGAACTCTTTTATGTCAATTTTGACACTATTCAATAGTTGATTTTTTTTGAAACTCATAACAGATTGATTACTTAGAAAAACGTAAATTAAATAAATCCTAATATATCATAGTATCCTAGAAAATTAGTTTAATTCATTAAAAGTTTCATATTATATTTATTTGGGTATTTATAATATCAATTAATTTAATTTTTCACTAGTTTAGTAATTACTGCATCATCATTGTATCATAAATAAAATACATTATTTAATGTCTAAAAATTATAAATAAACTTTCATTATGTAGGAAATCTTTTTATCTTTCTAATGAATTTTTATAATCTAAAATCCAACATATATAACCATATGTAAAAATTGTTTTTCTAAAAGATATATGCTTGTGTCATTTTTGTATTCATTTTAACTTAATTAAAATAAAGTGTCCCTATCACCTACAAGTGGCACCATGGGGTCCCCAAATCGACCCAAAGATTCCTATGGTCAAAAATGTATCAACCAATAAGGCTAGGACACGTTTTAGGGTAATTTAGTATTATTATAATATTATTTTTTAACCCTTATTTACCAGATTTACCCTTAACCATGGTAAATAAAATATTTACCGCAGTAATTATTCAAAATGTATAAAAATAAAAGTTACCTATTTAAACAATTTGAACATCCTGATTCCAAATATTAAATCCATTTTTCTAAATTCAAAACAGAGAAGTGGCAGAAATTAATTTAAAATTAATTCCCGCTGTCAAAACAAAAAGCGTGTTTTTAAGAGATAATAACTATCAAAAGATTGACACTTGTTTATGTTCGGTTTAATTGTAAAATTATGTCCAATGAACAACATTATATTAAATGGTAAAAATATATTCTAAATATTCTTTAAAACCACTCAAATTCATAATTTATCACTATTAATTATTTTGATTAAAAAAGTTGTTTTTAATTAAAATTTAGTAATTTTCACTATTCATCAAAATATGAAAGTTATCCGAAAGGTACCAAAATTTCACCTTAGGCTAAATTCGATATTATGAATCCAAAATTGAAGTCCATTTTAAAATATAAAATATATATAATTTTGAAAAGTAGTTATTACTATTCATAATGGCTAGTTTGATCGGTTGTGGTGTGTGTTAAAACTCGAAGTTGCGTACAACACACGCTACTGTATTATTCAAAGGAAAGCGTACCGTGGAAGCTTGGGATGCTTCATTTTAAATTTTTTGATGTCCCCATTTAGTCAAAAAGTTTAAAATATTGTATTTATAAAGGGCTCACTATTAAAAGTTGATAAAAGTGCAATACTGAAAATGAATTTGTTCTTGCATTATATCTAAGAAACTCATAATATGGATTCTAAAATTATAAGGATTATATAAAGTTTAAAATTTAGATAATACTATTCATAACCTTTTTTGAATGTATTTTTTTTGTAAGTCATGGTGTGATTGAACTCGGTGTTGCGTGTAGTGCAAGTTATTGAATTATTTTGAAGAAATAACACTCTATGAAATCTTGGGGTGTTACAGATTTTAACCTAGTTTGTTGAAGATCATTTAAAATACATGATATTTTGTTTTTAGTTATCCCTCCCCCATAGATATGTGCTAGAAAGCCTTTCCCATGGGTCCAAGTCCCATTAAAAACCCCTAATAGTATAACCATTAAATAAAATACCGATTATATGTGAAATCATTGTTTTGGTTCAAGGAAGGACATTCCTGAAATTATTTGTATGAAATGAATCTTGTAGATAAACCATTTTAATGTTCTTAGAAATTATTTTGTTGAATATTTAAAAAAATATCTAAAACCCTTTTTGGGCCTATCTTGAATCCATGTGACTTTAGACTATATAAGCAGTGATTTTGATCATTACAATTTTTTTGAGTTATTATATCTCATGTTAAAAATATGAATTTTTCATTTAATTATGAAATTCATATTTAATATTCTTGCATATATATTTTTTATTATGAAATTTTTTACTATTTAGTTTAAATTCATTAAAATTCATTAATATTATTTTATAATTATATTCACATGTATATATGTGTTACATGTTTGGCCATACATAAAGATCTAGTTTCATTCAACAAAGACTAGATTTTTATTTTACTTATAATTTCAAAAATAAAGGTTGGTTATGATTTAGGCATATTAGGTTTTATATTATAATTGAGGCCACTATTGATAATTTATCTTTGGATAGTGGGATGTTAGGTCAAACCTCTCACAATATTAGGATCTTAAGATTTATTTTTAAAAGTGGGGGATGGATACCTTTCACACCATACATACTCCTCTGGGGAGTTTGGTTTCATATGATTCTTATACTTTTAATGAAAGTATTTAATTAACCTTGAAAATAAGTTTTATTTGGTTATGTGTAGCTATAATTGAATTTTATTATAGGGTAAGTAATAAAAATACGGAGTTGTATAAAGAGTTATATATTATTATATTTGTATGATAATAATTTGGTTAAAGGAATATGTCACACCCTGAATCTTGAAGTAATTTTATTTTATTATTTTATCTGCATTTGAATATTATTGCTGAGATTCAGGCAAAGTCCCAGTTGGAATTTTGTGTTTTTGCTGATCAATGAATGTTTTGGTCTTGATAACATCTGGCGCACGGGTAGAGCGCAGTCAAGACTGTGTGACTTCGCCTAGGTCACCATGCGTCCTGTCCAAAGTTTAATTTTTTTAATTAGATGAGTAATAAAATGAAATGAAAACAAAATAAGAAAAATAAAATGAAATTAATAACTTTTCTAATAATAAAAATGATAATATTATTATATTATTATTATTATTACTATTATTATTATTATTTTTAATAATAATAATATTATTTTTATTGCTAATATTATTATTATGTTGTTATTATTATTATTGTTATTGTTATTATAAAATTATTAATATCATTATCATTATTAATATTAAAATTAAAATTATTATTAAAATTATAATAATAATAATTATTATATTAGTTTTTTCAGGTTCCACTTGTTTATTTCCTCTTTTCTTTTGTTCTTCTTTCCTTCCTCTCCTCTTCTTATCCCCTATCTATGTCGTCGCACCCTGATGCGTCAAACCCTACTTTTCACACTTCTTCCTTGGACACCCCCTTTTTGATGGCCGAAACTACTCTGGTGACCTCCCTCATTCCATCCTCACACCGCCCTACTCCCCTCGCACCGCCCTCGCACCGCCCCTTCTCCCAGAAGGATAGCTAACGGAGAGACCCCTTATAGAAAAACCTTTTTCCACATGACCATCCACTGTCAGCACGACCTCCAGCACCCCCTTAGTGCATTTCTCCCCTCCAGTGGCCCCCCCTTGTGCGTTCTACCCCGGGTATTCTTATTCCAACTTTTCTTAGGTTTTTAGGTTCTTTATGGATATGGTTCCATTTTTTAGGGTCTAATATTGATATAATTTGTTAAGTCTCTCAATTTAGGGATGGGTTTGGTTTTTTATTGTGATAATGAGGCACAATTAGAGTTTCACACAATTTTCCAGAACTTCCCCCACCTGAGGTATGTGATTCTATGCTTAAGCATTTCTTGATTTTTTTTAGTCTTGAATGTGTGTTTTGGTGTGCTCTATGAATGATTTGAATGGTGTGAAAGTTGTTTTAAATATTATTGGTTGTGTATTTGGCTTCAAATTTGTCTTTTCATGTTAAATGGGGTGAATTATTTGTGAAAAACCCCATTTTTCCTCGTGAAAGTGTTTTATAAATTTTATAAAGGGTTTAATAAATTTTTTTTGCAGTTCTGATCATATTTTAGAAATTTGTTGTAGTGTGTATGGGTTTTAAACATGATTTGATTGTGAAAATGGTTACTTTGTAATGTGTAGTGTTTTTTTGGATTTCTTGTGTGAATGTGGTATACTATTTGAACCTAAAACTTGTTTGAGCACAAAGGGAAGCCCAGGTATCTTGGAGGGAGGACTGGGACTAGTGTGCTAAGGATACTGAATTGGCCCCCAGATTGGTTTCACTTAGTAGGATTGATGATGGAAACACTAACTAAATACTGATGATGATCAGATACCACTAGGATATTGGATGCTTCTCCTCTCAAGTGGCTCGTGCATGATAATGTCATTGGTTTTAGTTCTTATAACACTTCTCATTGAGACGTGAGGTTCTAGGTTCCAATCACTAGCTAGTACCATAGGGACACTCCCATGTTTAGTTCTATTTGACTAAATTTCCCTCACCATCGGAATATAGTGTGGTTTTTTGAATACTTCAAAAGTTACAGTTTTTATTTAAAGATGCATTCTTTTAAAAGTTGTTTTTAATAAAATTGGTTTCCTTTAAATTGTTCCAACATATCATTTCAATATTAAAATTTCATGTTTTATTTTCATTTAATATTTATAACATGGAATATTTTCTTGGGTGACATCTTTCTGTGCATTAGCTGACTGAAAATTAAAATTTTATTTCAGAAGCACTTTTGAGGAAAAAGTGGGAAAACAAAAAGACATCAAAGACTTAAAACAAAACCATGCCTCCATGGGCCAAGATAATGAAGACAAAAATAAATTCAATTCACTACTAAGGAAAATATTCACCCCATAAATAAGAAAAATATGATTAGCATCCCCCTTCCCATCGCTGCTCGACTTGCTATCCCATACAAGGATGAACATGCACGATACTGATGGAAAACACCATACCATCTCAAAACTTCCAATTCTTGATAGTAGTGATAATGATAATTCTTCTTACTCTAAACCTCTTCTGGAGAATTCCCTAGAAAGAAAACTATATGCAGTGTCTCATAGACCAAGGCCACAGTGCCACAAGCAAACAAACAAAATTCAAACAAAAAAAAAGACCAAAAACAACCTTCCCACATCATAAGAAATACATGCTTCATCCTTCGAAGATGGTAGGTCTCCTTCAATAAAATCATACCACCATGATATTCAAACCACACTGCCCAAACCAAAGGCACCTCTAGTTCCTCCAAAAAACATCCGAAAAAAGGTCTTAGACCCACCATCACATCCATATTTAGGTATAAATGAGACTCGGACTTGCATATCTTTCCTCATCATAGTTTCTCAAGATCAGACAACGAACCGAATCGAATCAGATTCTCCAATTCTGGACAAGGTCGCACTAAATTCAACACCCACCAGCACTGATTGAACCCTCTGGTCTTTGCAACAATAAAAACTAAAACTACAAAAGCCAATTGAACCAACTCCATGAGAAAACATCGCCAAAGAACTCCAAATTTCAGATTTCAAACCACACTTGGACCAGAACCGTAAGATCCCCATCTCGACTAATCATCGAACCTGAAGAAACCTCAAGCCCTTTAACGATCAAAATCACACGAACCAATATGAACCAGAGATGAACTGAATCCATAACCTAGAGCATAAATCCTCGGAAAAATTCATACCCAAAACCCACACAAGTAGAGAATCAAACAAATAATAAATCTAAATATGGAGTAAAAAAAGATCAAGAAAAAATCACACATTTTACAGACACCCGAGTTCCATATATCACTAGAAAAAAGCCCAAATCCTATCACCAGCATCCAAATAAAATTCATGGATCACAACGAAATACCCAACGCATACACCCTAGGTGAGGAACAATCCTCATAAATGGAAGATGGTGCTAGTCCGCTGGACCATCATCGTACTCCCAAAAAAACCCTATCCATTGATGGTGGAGTGAGGAAATGAGGGACAACATCGATGAGTAAAGATGAGGTATCCAAGACAAAAATGTCGTCGTTGTGAAAGAGGAACCGCCGAAGCCACCGAGCCAACACCGAGGGGAAGTTCTTAGCCAACCTGAGGTGGAAAAGAGGTAGGCGATGACGAGGAAAAACCCTAGTCGAGAAGCGCCCCTTACTGGCTCATTCAACTAATCCTAGGAATTATCTCACACCCTACTTACACCTTTGGGTGTAAGTATATTTGTTAATGTTTGATACATGTATGGGTAATGCTTATGGAGATGGCGGTTCAGGTTGTTAGCGATCTTTCGTGGGTAGTGTTGTGGAGATGGCTTGAGGGTGATGCCCTCTTTCCATGTGGTGATTTTTAAGATGGTTTTTTGTTACCTTAAATTGGTGGTAGTTTTTGGGATTTTTTACAAAAAAATTGACTAAATTCTGAAAAAATTGATTAAGTCTTGTTTGGTTTGAATTTTTTAGATTCAATTACTAATATTTTTGGTTGTTTTATTATTTTATATTCAGGTAATTTATTGCAACTTGATTTTTATGATACTCGGGAACTTGTGCCAGCTCGTGGGGATCAGGATCACACTTAGGGCCTTACCACAAAGTGGGTCGGGTTCCAGATTGGATGATGAACAAACTTGGTTTGTGAAACAATGTTTTGAAAGCTAGGTCAATCCCTTTGAGTCATTTATTTGGGATGAGTCTGGTTAGAGAATAGAAATGACTATTGGGGCTCAGAGTTTGGGTTTTGAATAGGGTTCCTAGTCAGCACACCTCATGAAAGACCTCGAGTAGCCATGGGATGTTGTGATGTTGGTTTGTATTCTCCTCCAGATGGGCGATGTAGGCTGCAGAATATAAGTGAACACTGGGTGGGGGTGTAGTGGTATGGTCATTGTGTTTCTTCATCATGCTTGGTTTATTGATGTTTGTTATTCTTAATGAAATTTTCTGACCTGATGTATTAATGATGTTATTATATGACTGTTGCTTCTTGTAGAAACATGCCTTCTTTAAGAGTTCCCCTAAAACCATGGGAAGAATCTAGAGTGGGTTCTCCCTTACCACTTGATCATAGGTTGGTGGAAGCCATGGTTTGTGTTGTTCATGCTCTAGTGTAGGGATCTTCTACTGGTCCTTCTTATTCTCCAATTAGAGAAGATGGATCTATTCCTAAAAAAGGAAAAATCCTAGGAGTTTCTCAAGAAAAAACCCCTTTTATTTTTAGGTACACCAAGCCTCCAGAAGTAAAGGAGTGGCTTGAGAAGATCCAGTGCATGTTTGAATTTATTTATACCCCAAAGGAAGTTAGAGTAAAGTGTGATTCGTTTCTGATAGAGGGTCCATATTGAAGGTGGTGGGACTTAGTGATTAAAGCTGGGAAGCTTGATTAGATAAGACAGAATGAATTCAAGGATATCTTCAATTACCTATACTATCATGAGGTCTAGGATTATTCCAAATCATAAGAGTTTATGAATCTTGTTTAGGGGGACCAATCAATGAAGGAGTATTCCAACTACTTTGCCAAACTAGTCTGATATGCACCTGAAATAGTCTCCATTGAGAAAATGAAGTCTCAGAGGTTCGAAAGTGGTTTATGTCTGGAGATCTATTCTCAGTTATTCTTGTTTAAGTTGATTTCCAATATTGAGGTAGTTGATCGAGCTTGTGGGATGGATATTAACCGAAAGGGAAGATCTGGTTCCTTTGGAGCCATGTCAGGGTTTGGTAGTGTCAATTCATCCCTGAATAATAGGAAGCGATATGATAAGGGGAATGAAAGAGGTGGTAGTTTATACCATCCTTACAAGAAGACTTATTATGTGGCTTATGGTACATGGTTTGTTGTGTGCCATCAGTGTGGGAAGGCATGGCTCATCCGAACTACATGTACATATTTTCTTAGGCTCTATCTTCGATGTGGTGTTATGAGGAACTTGTATCATTTTTAGGGTGGAAAATGAAAACCAGAGTGGGGTAGGATCAGTGGATTCCATGGGAATTGAAACTCTGTCAGAACCGTTCGGGATGGTGGTATCTCAGTTTTGTAGTCGAGGTGGAATAACAAGATATTCTTGTGGTGAGAGTCAGCTCAGAGCATATCCGTAGGCTAGTGGTCATGTTTAGACTTAGAAAGAGAACATACATATTCATTCTATGGATCAAGAACCAGTGGGACCAGATGTAGGGCCCTTGACTGTTCGAGGTACCATTATGAATGTATCTTCTGAAGCTGTAGTTTTATTTTTTACTGGTGCATCTGTTCCTGTTATCTCTGCACATCTTGTGAATTTACTGAACTTAAAATCGAGATGATGTCTTTTTCAATGGAGTTGTTAACACCATTGGGTAAGAGGAAGGATCAAGGTATCAGGTGCCCATCTTGTCCGCTCTCTGTGTAAGGGGTTGAGATGGAGTGAGACTTTCTACTCTTGGATATGGATTTTTTCGATGCAATACTCAAAATGGATTGGCTAGTGTGATTTAAAGTGCGTACCTATTCCTATATGTGATGGGTGAGGTTCATGGAACATGATGAGAGTTCGGTATTTTTTAGTGAATGTGATCATCAGTTGGGTCATAAGAGATCTACACTCCTAGACTGGGGAAATAATTCTTTTCAGTAATCATTTCTCGTGCTGGAGGATGGTGGTAGTTCTCCTAGGTGTGGATTACCTCCTGTAGTTGATTAGTTCCCAGAGGTATTTCCAGATTACATTTCAGGCTTCCCTAAGAGAGGGACATGGTGTTCAAGATTGAATTGGTGCTGGGAAAACAACCAGTATATCTTCCCTCATATCATATGGCCCCGACCAAATGGAGAAAATTAAAGATACCATTGGAAAATTTAGAGTCTAAAGTGTTCATTCGTCCAAGAATCACTCCTTGGGACTATCCTACTATATTCACAAAGAAGGTCGAGGAATCTATCTAGTTTTGTATTGATTACTTAATTTTTAATACGTTAATCATCATGAAAACACATCATTTTCCCCAAATCGATGAATTATTTTATCAGTTGAATGGGAAAAGTGGGTTTCCAATATAGACTTATGTTCAGGTTACCACCAAGTCAGGATGAGAGAGGTGGAAATATTGAATATAGCTTTCTGAATTAGGTATGAACAATTCAAGTATTTGGTTATGCCTTTAGGATTGACAAATTCTCCAATGGTTGTTATGGAACTCATGAATAGGGTGCTGCACCAGTATCTCGACTAATTTTTTGTGGTATTCGTGGATGAAATCCTAGTTTACTTTGGATCTGAGGAAGAGAATGAGCATAACTTTTGGATCGTGTTGGGCACTATGCAGGATCATTTTTTATATGATGCTTTCAAAGTGGACCTTCTAGTTTAGGGAAGTGAATATTCTATGCCACGTAATTTCAGTGGAAGGGGTTTCAGCAGACCCTTATAAGATCAGTGCACTTATGTCATGGGAACTTCCAAGGAATGTGTTTGAGATATGGAGTTTCCTTGGCATGGAAGGTTATTACAAGAAATTTGTTCAAGATTTCCCGTGGCTTGCTTCCTCTATGACCGCACTCACCCAGAAATGGGTGATGTTTTAATAGGACCCAGAGTGCCATGAATACATAAAGGAGTCGAAGTGGTTGTTGACTATTTCACATATGTTGATCATGCCAGAGTTTGGGAAGGGATGTGTGGTTTATTTAAATGATTTAGGTATGGGCCTCGGGTGTATGCTCATGAAAGATATTCATGTAGTGTCTTATGGTTCTAGCCAACTCTGACCACATGAGAAGAATTACCCAGACCAAGAATTGGAGTTAACAGCGGTGATGCATAACCTAAGGACATGGTGACACTACCTTTTTGTGTAGAAATTTTTTTCTACTCTGACTATAAAATCTTATCCTAAATCTTCTCACAAAAGATCTTAATCTAAGGCAGTTCTGTTATATCAAGAATTTGTAGGGGTTCGACTTTAATATCATATATACCTAGGGTATAGACAATTTGGTGGATGAAACCTTGAGCTAAAAAGTTCCAGTTAAGGATTTGAGAGATTCCAGTGATGAATGAACCATGATGGGGATCTTTTCTCAGATGCACTTGGAGACTAAGGAGCATTGTGGAGGTGTGTTATTAGCAAGAATTCAATTGACACATTCTCTTTTATAGTTGATTCAGCTAAAGATTCATGGTGATTTTCTATTCCAGCAGTCCATGAATTTCCTTCTTGATGGGAAGACTCTTTATGATTGGTCTTCATCTCCCGGGGGATATTGTGATTTAAGGTCCGTTCAATGGTGCTATTTTCTCTGAGGAAGGCGGTGATGCATAATAGCCACCAATATTTTGGGGCCATTCATCCTCGAGCTAAAAAAATGTATTATGATGTTCATTGGTAGTTCTGGAGGCTAATTTAGATACATGACATAGCTGACTTCCTATCAAGGTGTTATACATGTTAGCAAGTAAAATAATATCATCAAAGTACCTTTGGTTTTATTCATTTGTTACCCGTTCCTACCTAGAAGTGGGATAAAGTTTCCATGGAATTCATTGTTGGATTACCATGTACACCTCAAGGAATGAATTTTATTTGGGTAGTGATTGAACATTTGAAAAAATCATCCCACTTCATTCAGATCAGAGATACAACTAATGGGGATGACTTGGGTCGATTTTATATTCAGGTGGTTGTAAGGATTCATGGGGTCCATTAGTATTTTTTTTAAATAGTGACCCCATGTTTTAATTTTTGGGTTTGGGAACGTCTTAATAAGTCATTGGGGTCACAAATTATGATGAATATGGAATACCATGCTCAAATGGATGATCAGACAGAGTGGGAAAAGTACATTCTGGAGGACATTCTCCATGCATGTGTTTTGTATTTTAGAGGATTTAGGGATAATAATTTGGGATTGGTTGAGTTTGATTATAATAATAGTTAAAAAAAATATGGGAATGGATCCTTTTAAGGTTCTCTATGTTTATCCATATCGGTCTCATTTATGTTGGGTTGAGGTAGGAAAGACCTCACTTTTGGGACTGAGCCTTGTGTAAGAGATGTATGAGAAAGTCATGTTTATCAGGAAGTGGTTACTTACCACTTAGAGTCTCCAAAAAATCATATGTTGATCAGAGGTGTTGAGATATTTAGTTTTCGAGGGGTGATCTGGTGTTCTTGAAATTGGCCCATCACTTGGGTCATCATCATATGTGAAAGTAGGGAAGGCTAACTCTGAGGTATGCCAGACCTTTTGAAATCACCAAATACATAAAAAAAGAGGAATACATGTCATATTTACCTTATTAGTTGATGTTTAATCATGACATATTTAATGTATCCCAATTGCAGAAGTATTATCTGGATCCATAACTTGTGTTTAATTGGGTAGAGTTGGAGATAGAGCATGATTTATCAATGTTTGAACGACTAGTGAGAATAGTGGATTCCTAAGAGAAGGTTCTTCATGGGAAGTCTATTATGTTGACATGTGTCCTTTGGATGCATGGGAATGATGTGAGTGAGACATGGGATTGTAATTAATGGGTTGATCAAGAGTATCTATTTTTATTCTCCGATCAAGCATCGAGTTGACTTTCCGGGGGTGAAATGTTTTCATGATGGGGATAATTGTCACTCCCTGACTCTTGATGTAATTTTATTTTATTATTTTATCTAGATTTGAATATTTTTGTCATGGTTCTGGCTGATTCTTAGTTGTATTCCTTTTTTATGATAAATGAATGTTTTGGGCTTGACAGAGTCCGACACATGGGCAGAGCACAGTCGAGACTGTGCGGCTTTGCCTAGGTCACCGTACGGCCTGCTCGACGTTCAATTTTTTTTAATAAGATGACTAATAAAATTAAAAAAACAATAAAACAAAATAAAATAAATAATTTTTTTAATAATAATAATAATGATAATATTAATAGAATATTATTATTATTACTATTATTATTATTATTACTGTTCTTATTATTATTATTTTCAATGTTGATATTATTATTAAGTTTTTATTATAATTATTATAATTATTATAAAATTATTTATATCATTATTACTATTATTATTATTGTTATTATTGGGATTACATTAGTTTTTTAGGGTTCCAGATTTTTAATCCCTCATTTCTTTTATTTTTTATTTTTTTCCTCAATCATTATTATCCTCTTCCTCTACCCTCTCTATCCTATTGCACCCCTATGCATTGAACCATACTGTACATGTTTCTTCCTTGGCCATCCCCTTTTTAATGACTGACCCTACTCTGGTGATCTCCCTCTCACCGCCCTCACACCACCCTGCTCCCCTCGCGCCACCCTCACACCGCCCTACTCCCCTTGCACTAGCCTTGCACCACAACTTCTCTTGGATAAAACCCTTTAGATGAGACCCCTTTTGTAGAAACCTTCCACATTGCGACTATCCCCTGTCAGCGAGACATCCGCCCTTCTTATTGTGAAGTTTCCCTCTTGTGGCCTCCCCCTCGGGCGTTCTACCCCGAGGAAGCTTCATCATACTTTTCTTTGGGATTTGGGTTCTAGACATCTAGGGATCTATTTTTTAGGGTTTGATCTGGATATTATTGGTTTGATATCTTGATTTAAGGTTTGATTTGGTTTCTTTATGGTGAAAATAAGTTGCGGATTTAGTTTCACACCATTTTTTGGACCTTTCCCCACCTGAGGTAGGTGATTCCATTATTAAGCATTTCTTGAAGAATTTTTTAGGCTTTCATGTGTGTTTTAGTGTAATATATTGATTATTTGAATGGGTAAAAAGTGTTTTTAAAAATGATTGGTTGTGTATTTGGCTTCAAATTGTGATTTTCATGTGACATGGGGTGTATTCCTGGTGAAAAACATCATTTTCATCATGAATGTGTTATAAATTGTGTAAAGGTTTTATTAAATTGTTTATGTGGAAAAGAAAATATTTTAGAAATTTTTTAGAGTGAGTATGGTTTTGAAATATGATTTGGGTTTGTAAATGGTGAATTTTTCTGGTGTAGTGTTGTGTTTGGATTTCTTGTGTGAATGTGGCATACTATTTGAACTTGAAACTTGTTTGAGCACAAAGGGAATTCTCAGTATCTAAGAGGGAAGACTATGACTATTGTGCTTGTGATTCAAAAGTGGATCTATCACTGTTTCACTTAGTGGTCTTGATGATGACAACATTAACAAAATACTGATGATGATCAGAGACCACTAGAATATTGGATGATTATTCTCTCAAGTGGCTCATGCACAATGACTTAGATGGTTGTGGCATTTATAACACTTGTCACCGAGGCATGATGTTCTAGGGTCCTATCACTAGATAGTACCCATAGGGACTCTACCATTTTTAGTTATTTTTGACTACATTATCCTCACCATCGGCATACAGTGTGGATTTTGGGTTACTTCAAAAGTAATGGTGTTTTTATTTTAAGTTGAATTCTATTAAAAGCTGTTTTAATTAAAAATATTTTCCTTTAAATTGTTCCTGTATATCCTTTCAATATTAATAATTCATGTTTATTTTTCATTTAATGCTTATAGCATGGAATATTTTCTTGGAAGGTATCTTACTAGGTGTTATATCACACCCTACTTACACCTTTGGGTGTAAGTATATTTGTTAATGTTTGATATAGGTAAGGGTAAAGCTTATGGAGATAGAGGTTCATGTTGTTAGTGATTTTTTGTGGGTGGTGTTGTGGAGATGACTTCAGGGTGTTGTCCAATTTCAATGTGGCGGTTTTTGAGTTGGTTTTTTGTCACCTTACTTCGTGGAAGTTTTTGGGATTTTTTTTACAAACCTCGTGACTAAGTTATAAAAATTATTTAAGGCTTGTTTGGTTTGAATTTTTCAGATTCAATTATTAATTTTTATTGGTAGTTTTATTATTTTATAGTAGGGTAATTTGTTCCCAAATTATTTTTTTGATACCCCAACACTTGTTCCAACCCGTGGGGATTGGGAACTCCTTTCAGGCCTTTCCACGGACTAGGTCGAGCACCAGTTTAGATGGCGAAACAACTTGGTTCATGACAGAATAAGATTCAAAAATAAATCATTAGAAGTATATATATATATAGTGATCCCAACATATGTAAGTATTTTATTAGATAAATACTTATATATGATATACATAAGATTCATATGGAAATAAAGAGATTGATAAAACACTAGAAATACTAAGTGTGATATTCCTTCTAAAGAAAACACATGTCAAAACCTCAACCATCGAGAAAAGTTGGTTCTTATAAACTAATGTTCTCATAGATTATATTATATAAGGAATGGTGGATATGGATAATACCAGGAGTTAGGAAACTATGTAGCATTGTGAGATTTGGAATATACTAATTGGGGAAACCCTAAGAGCTAGGATACCAAAGTAATATAGTTAAGGTTATCTATATGATGGGTTTTGGAAATGGGTCTCCACTATGATATGTCTTATTATGGATTATGGAATGCATCATGAACATAATTTATAGATTGGATGTACATTGGAAGCATCATTTAATTGATATGTATTTAAGGTTGGTATGTGTTATTAGAGGGAAACATTTTGAGCATAGTGATATTAATTATACAAAAAATCAATTTATATAATTATAACACATTGTTATTGAATATTGGGTATGTATCAAACATTTATATTGATAATAATATACTTATAAATAAGATAGAATTATGATAATATAATTTCTTCCAAGCTTACCCCTTCCAAGACCAATGAATAAACCCTTCTAGAGTTACATTCTAAAACCAATTGGTAATAGGAGGAGTAACCCATCCAAGATTATATGTTAAACACTACCCTTTTTGAAAACGAATGAGATATTGGGTTTTCACCCTACAATCATCCCCTAAAACTAAATAATATAAATTATAACCTCTCCTTCAATGGAAATCCACCTAATCCAAACATTTCCACCACTGTTTTTATTATCGGTATACACCACTTGACCACCTCTATTAGGAAGGATTTTAATTAAAGGCACCACCATGGATCCAGATTCTCTGACCGAGCTACAAAACCGAGACACCATTATCATTGTAAGGTAAAACTAGTGGTATTCATACCACATCACCCCGGGTCTAATTCATGGAACTAATTCTACTTGACATGATTGTTTCTCCAAAGACCATACCTTCCAATATCAACACATAAAAATTTATGGGGTTACATCATAAAACCAATTGGGGATAGGAAGAGTAACCCAACCAATATTATATGTTATCCACCACTTCTTATTAAAAAATATGAGGGATTTATTTCTCACCCAAAAAATTAATGAAATAAGAAGTAAATCTAGCTGTCTCTAATGGTACATGAGTTTATTAATTGAAATAAAATACTTATTATATAAGCTTACCTAATTGATTAGTTTTAGAATTGGAAAACTATTATTAGTTTTTGACCATAATAAATGTTTATTTTAATATTTTTTTTTGGAAAAGAAGGTATTTTTTATGATTAAGGACAATATTTGTTCTATATATACGAATATACTTTTCTATATCATGGGGGACATAGTGAATGGTTTATATATTATGGATAAAGACAATTTAGTTTACAACATCCAAAATAACATGATCAAAGTTTATGAAAACACAAATTATCTTTGGAATTGTCTCATTGAGTATATAAATGGTAAACACATCCAAATAATTCATATACATGAATTATTAAACTCATTTGACTATAAATATTTTGATAAATTTGAATATTTTTTATTATGAGAAATGGACAAAGGAACCATTAGTAAAAAAAAGTGAGGGTGAAAGTAAATTATTGTATTTAATACATTGTGATGTATATGGTTTATTGATTAGATAAAGAATGTGGTGGGTATAGGTACTTTCTAACCCTAATTTATTATTTTATTCAGTATTTTTTTATGTTTCTAATGATTTAGAAGTTCCAAAAATACATTGGATTCATTAATTCTAGTGGATCATTCTTATAATTATTTATAAACATAATAAATTCCAAGAATAATATCAATGTTTCTAAAAAAACTAGGAACTGTCCAAAAATTTCAACGTCCAATTATAAAAAATGTTATTAAAAAATAAGGCTTGGGGTAGTATTTCACTTCTTTTAGAAATGTTTCCCATCCTTTGACTATGAGGTTAGGCTTTATAAAAATCATGGTAATACTAAAATATAGTTAGTCTATACATACCTAAATCGAGAACATTGTGAGTAGTCCATTAAAGAACTAAAGTGGACCCCACATATAAAGGTAAGCAAAAACATGAGGTATGACCAAAACTCACCATTGGGAACACAATGCCAATATAATTGATGAAACATGTGTTCTATAGGAAAGGTTCATAAAAAATATATCAACAAGGCTCATGTCTAAAATTTGAATCATTATTTTTAATATATTCACAAGGAATATAAGTTTTTACAAAATAATTGAAAATTTCATTATACTATAAAATAACATTTTGCAATTTGTATAATTATTCTCCAGGAAACATGTAGTTTATGACAACTTAAAGGGATTCAAACATGTATGAAGATAAAATGATTACACTAATCTCTTTAATAACCACATTTTCAACTACATTATTATATGTAATTTATAATTGAATTCTTAAAGGAGGATCCTCCAATGAATTAGACATGATTTAGATTCTGGTTTATTATGTAGATTCAAGAGTAATGAATGGTCTAAGTAAATAATCACCTTGGAACCTAATAGAGAGGAATAACATTTATACAAGGAAAACATGATTATAATAAATTATTTATTAATTATAATACAGTATTTTTGGGAAATGTCAAGTGTGTGTGTGTGACATATGCAATGAAATATGAATATTGAATGACATGCTTTGATACAACTACTACAATTGGGTAATAAAAATAATTTTATACAAACTACCAAGAAAAATCCAAATAATTTGGATGTATTACTTGAGATAATATGGGACTCCATTTTAATTTATTAAATCTTTCCTCATATTTTTTATCAAACAAAAATCATATAGGTTATTTGAGTAATAGAGAGAGGGGGAGTGGAATGTTACTAAACTGCTAACTAAAAAATTATAAAACCCCACATAACCCAATAAATACATACATTAAATAAAATTACATGGAAATATTTTCAAAATATTATAGCCACTTTTGATTTATTTATTTGGATACCTTCCTTAAAAATGAAATGAACATGTATTATCATCTTCCATGACATTAAATAATATTTTTCATAAATTAATAATAACTTATTTTCAATAAATTCATAATGGGAAACACCTAAAATATACACAATACTAATTAGATGTTGGACCATAAATAATAAAATAATCTATGAATACATCCATGCAATTTTCATAGTAATCAGAAAAATACTGACAATGTATCACTAAAAACTACCTTGAACATTATACAGGTCAAATAAAATCCTTCTATATGTATATGTGTTGAAAGGGTGGGTGAAGGTAGTATTTTCATGATATGTAAAATAATTATATATCTATAAATATTCAGAATACCCTTAGAGTAAACAATAATAGGATTTCCCCACCAACCTCTCTATCATTTAGTTAATGAATAGTAATAGGAAATGGTCTTTCATAGTGTATTGATTTTGTTAGAAATAATATATATAGAAATACCAACTCTTGAATACATTATTTTGAATTAATTAATTATTTCTGTTTTTATTATTTTCTATAATAATTTTATTTGGAACAATATATGCTAAACATGCCTATTAGCTTCCAGATATTAGATATATAATTCCAGTAACCAGTAAGTTTCTTACCTCCCTTTTGAATACATTTAGAAGTATTGGTTATAGTTATTTTTGCAACTAACTTAATAATTTATCCTTGTCATTTAATAAAACATAATACATACAAATAAATGGTCAAGTACTAGGAATTTCAATAATTTTACATCCCATTACTTATTTATACTCTAATAAAAGGTCAAGAAAAATCAATTCATGCTATGGAAGAAGTGAAATGAAAATTATAGCAAGAAAATTATTATCATTCTTAGGATATTAATATATCAAATTTGATTCCAATGGGTTCAATACCAATTCAGATAGGTTTTAGATTAATAAGAGAGAAAGTGTACGAACCATGTTTTCCACTTAGGTATGGATCATATGAAATTGGGTCTAATTATTTAGTTTAGACCAAACATGGATTCCTAATGATTTCAACAAGGTATTGAGGGTGTCCTGGGATAGTTAAGATCCCAGAAACTAGTTTTTGGGTGATTTTGGATGGATTTGGAGTCAGATGAAACCATGATGGTCAAGCTAATGGTTAGTTCTAACTGTGAAAGGCTAGACAATGGGGTGATATGGGGTGCATGATTTTCCTTAACCATGCACCAGGGGCCACCTAACTATGCTAAAAAATGTATACATGTTGTAGAGTTGATATTCACATTTGGTGAATGGTTTCCATAATAGGGTAGCATAACCATGCTAGTGCCTCTCCTTATAGAATAAGACACATGATTGGTGAACGGTTTCCCTAACTGTGTGCCCAAACAATAAGAGCCTTATTTTTGGGTGATTTTATAATTTTCCATTAAGTTATGCCTTAAACAAGTAATCCACCCACTTTATCATTTTAGTGGGAAACCACCTATATTATCTCATTTTTAAGCAAAAAATCCATCTAATATAGGAATTCAACCTATTTATTCGTCCGGGGTCGGATCAAAACATTTTTCATCTCATTGGATCTACAATGGTAATAACTTAATTAGTTTTTCAGTTGTTATTATTTTATTTTTTCTATCGCCAAACCTATTTAGATATAGGATCATATGACCTATTTTTATTTTGTTGGAATATTCTTCAGATATCTTCCAATATTGGATAAATTAGAAGCCGATGCTAGATGAGGAGATTCATATGTGTACTAGGTAGGTGGTCTATAACTAATCCCTCAAGATTCAACATTTTATAAATTACTGTTTGTGTGTGCCGATTTCATTGGGCATGACCTATTTAATTAACATTAATTTCTTATATTAATCAGAACTGTATTATAATATTCTTATTAAATATGAAATATCTAGTTGGAGATTGTAACCTGATCGGGTTTTCGAGAACATCAAATTAGATGTTTATTTTTAACTAGAATTTTTACAGTATAGCAGCAACCCTAGGTCGTCTCTCGACGAGGCCTTAGATCAGTAATTTGAAAATGAGGTTCTAATTAAGAAACTAAAAGGGGAATGAGGTTTTATAAAACTTCGGTTTTTTTTCTTTAAAAACATAAATTGAAAGTATATTACTACTGACAGAAACCTTTTGGAGAAATCATGATCAACCCAGGTAAGTGTCCCTTGATGCTCAATCCATCATCACCCTCAAAGGGAAAGGGAAGGATCATTGATTTGTTGATTTAATACATACTGAAAACAATAATGGCATGTGATTTCTTACAAGGTTACCGCATAGGATTGGGTCAATAAATGATATTGATTATCAGTGACTTCTCAAAATCAACAAACATGAATCGATGTAAAAAAAACTCAATCAAGGTATCACATCAACAACCTGATGAAATGAAAAATTTTGATTCAATGATAAAATATTACACAAGGAAAGAACATTCATATTCATAGGTTCATTCTAATGTATTTTCTCAACCTACCCAATCCATTTTCACACTCATTAAAGGGAGGGGTGAGAAAAGAGGCAACCACACTCAAATCATCACAAGAACTAGGTTATGCATTGAAGCAGTTGGATTCTTGTTTGGTTTATTTTTATTTTAACAAACCTGAATAAATAAAATTAGAACATATAAATGGTGAAAAATTGACAAAAAACCTGGAAATAAATTACCTTAAAAAAATTACATGCGTCGGGCTTAGGATAACAACAAGGAACACCCCACAAATTGATCACTAAGAGGATTGGAAGTACATGACAGAGAAGAGAAATAAAATGGATGAAGAGAGATCTCCAATTTGAATAACCTTCACCCCTGGTCGTTCCACCTGAGATAAATAGGGGTAGGAGTGTTTTTATGGACAAACACATCATACTTTCAACAAACAAGGTCTAGTGCCTAAGGGACTATGTCAATATTCGGAAAATAAAATTTGATCCTTCTTTATCTGGATGGTTGACTGACAAAAACTTCTTCAATTGTCATGAAATTCTGTGGAGTGGTGAGACTTAGAGTTATCTGTCCATGGGAGGTGTAAGTCGCCCAATTGGATCTCCAAGGCCCGAGTTATGGTCTAAATACAGAAGGGTGGCCCAATCTAGCCCGCCCAGAATTTCTTCACATTGTGGGCCTATTTTGGGACATAAACTGGATGAATTGGGATCCATGATATTCTATTAAAATGTATCCAAATTTTTTTTTCATTCATACACCAATGTTTAAACCAATTGGATGCACGAATTATTCATAGTGCATATAATTTTCCACATGCATGCTTGGGATCTCACACAGTTTGGCCCATTTTGCTTGAATTCCATCACGGGCTCTCCAAATCCCCTCCTCCTACAATGTTAACACCAAAACAAGTAAAATTTTCCTATTAAATAGTGATAAAAATTAACTCATTTAGTCAAACATGAAGTTAAATTTATTATTATATTTGTAATATTCATTACAAAACTAGTTTAAAATAACAGTGTAAGTTTGGAATTGAATAGTGAATCACTATGCTATCACACGCCCACACCTAAACAATTTCACTACTAGAGAAAGTCTCATACCGAAAAATGATGAATGTATATATTAACAACATCATAAAGTTTTATCATTTGAGGAAATTTTAATCCATTAATGTAATGTGATAAATGCACAAACCACGGCAATGAGTTCTCCCTAGTGAAAATGAAAAAAGATGTCTCATAAATCATATCAAAATGAAATTCAAAGAGATTCAGGATATAAAATTGAGAAAGGAATTAAAAAGTCAAACATGCCACTAACTCTCCATGTGTGTGTGTGAAAACCATTCCATGTTATTCTTTCCACTTTATATCCAAAAAATCTAGGTTATTTTAACATTTTATAGCTTAAATGATTTTTCCCACCGAACCTTCCCAACATCCTTTGTAATTATATTTCAAGACCCACTCACTTAAGCATTACCAGATGTCAAACCATAAGCTTCTGACCTATATATCCACATATGTTTCGTATTTCATCATTCCCCTTATTTATTATTTTTGTTGTTTTTCATATGTTTCATTTAGCTCAAATCTCAAACTCATATCTCAGACCTTGTTTGATCTCCTCACGACACTAATTGGAATAGTTATAACAAGATCCATGGTTGAGGAGTAGTGGGTTTTGACTTTCCCAAGACACAACACAATTTTTATTTTTTTATTTTTTTAGGGGTGTACAACAATCGGATATGAGGTACACATGCGTAGGTCTATCCAGTATAGTAATGAAACAAATTGGATAAGGAATGAATGTATGTAAATATCATTTTAATCTCAATAATATTATCCTAACATATATTTAACTTCTAGTAAGTAGGAAATATTCACACTTTATGGTTTGGTGAGAAAAATGTTTGGAGATATTAGTGACACTGTTTTCCTAAAAGATAATCACACAATGGGCATCAATCATCTCAAAGGTTTCACAGAGATACAACCCTTTATATCATTTATGGAAAACGAATTCACTAAAAATCACTCCCTAATGTTAAATTCATACAAATATTCATCCCATAATAGACATAGGTTTTCATCAAATGTTAAAACAACATGGAATCAAAAATTTCATCATGAATTTTTAGTAAGTTCCATGATTCGGTGACCATAAGGGGGGGGGGGTAAAAATATAATAAATAAGGCGAAAAATATAAGAATGAAGAAAGACTATAAATAACCTAATGAACTCGACAAGATGGGGAAAAGTTAAAATACCATAAAAAGGAAAAATATAGAAGAAATAAGAAATATAATAAAGATCCTAGTGAAAATAGAAATGTATCATCCCCCCTACACCTAGATTATGCAGTGTCCTCACTGATATAATTGAGAATGTGAGAATGAAGGATAAAAAATGTTGTGTTTCACTGGTATGTTGCTTCAAGAAGGTGGATTTAATCAATCAAATTCTTTGGAAAATCCTCATAGAAGTGTTTAAGTAACTTCCCATTGATGGTAAGACTTCATCCACTATGCTCTTGAAAAATCTGTATTCCACCAAAAGAATAAACATTAGTAATAGTATAAGGACCGAGCCATTGAGAACGAAGATTACATGGGTGGAGATTGAGCCTAGAATTGTACATGCATACCTTCTCACCAATATGGAATTTCTACTGATGAATCATGCTATCCTGGATATCCTCTGTATTCTATTTATAGATTTGAGAGTTCTTACATGCATCACATCTAATTTGTTTCAACTCTTGAATCACCATCTTCCTATGCTCACTTGCATCTGAAAGGTTTATATTACATTTTTTAACAGCCCAATATGCATGGTGTTCTACCTCTACCATGAGGTTAAAAGCCTTTGAAAACACAATTCTGTATGGTGACATTCTGATTGGGGTTTTAAAAGCTGTACGGTCCTCCCAAAGTGCATCATCCAAATGAAAACTCCATTCTTTCATGTTGTCTTGTACAATTTTTTCCAAGATTCTATTAACTTCTCGATTAGAGATTTCTGCTTGTCCGTTAGTTTGGGGGTGATATGAAGTGGAGACATTTTAATCGACCACATACGTATGAATTTTTTTATGTTGCGATTTCAAAAATGAAAACAATGACCACTAATGATTAATCTGGGAAAACCAAACCGACAAAACATTTGGGACCTCACAAAATCCACAATAGCTCGAGAGTCATTAGTCCTGGTGGACTTTTCCTCCACCCATTTAATGACATAGTCCACAAAAAATAATATGTACACAAAGTCAAATTAATTTGGAAAAGGCCCCATGAATTCAATTCCCCATGCATCAAAAATTTCACAGAATAACATGGGCTGTTGGGGCATTTCATTCCTCTTGGAGATATTCTCTATGAATTGACAATGACTACATGACATGAAAAATATATGGGCACCCCTATAAAATGTTGGCCAATAATTTCTTGAGTCAAGGAACTTTTAAGCTGTACGTTGAGAGCCAAAGTGGCCCCCACATGCCAAAGTGTGGCAGAAGGTCAAAACAGAGGTGAACTCATAGTAAGGGATACACCAAAAAACTACTTGGTCAGCACAAATTCTCCAAAAAATATGGTTCATCCCAAATGTACCACTAATAATCAAGTTTATGTCTTTGGGATTGGGAAGTGCTGAAATAAGTGGGGATCCTATATGTTTCCTGAAAATTCACAATGTCCGCATACAAGGGGGTAAGGTCCATAACCTCACAAAGGTTCTCATGAGGAAATAATTTTCTAAGGGGGAGGGATGAGTAAACATGGTGGTACAGTGGTGGAAAAATCCTATTAATGTGGTTAGCTACACCATTTTCCATCCACCTCTTATCTCTAATCTCAAGGTCAAACTTTTGGTGGAGGTGCATCCACCATATGAGGCGGGGCTTAGCTTTAGGTTTCTTTAGGAGAAATCAAAGGGAAACATGGTTAGAAAACACAATCAATTTTGACCCAATAAGATATGAAACAAAATTCTAAGGAAAACAAAATAGAAAAGGAGTTCTTTTTTAGTGGTTGTGTAGTTTACCTAGGAAGGATCAAGGGTATGCGAGGCATACACAATAAATAAGGATCCTTCTCACCCCTTTGTGGTAAAACTCTCCCAACTGAAAAGTTAGAGGCATCACACATAAGTTTGAAGGGGAGATCCCACCTTAGTGGTTGGATAATGGGAGGTGATGTGAGACTCTTTTTTAGTGAATTTAAAGCATCTTAACAATTTTAATCAAACAAAAAATCAGAATCTTTTTGTAATAACCGGGACAATAGAAGTGTGATCTTACTAATGTCTCTAGTGAATATGCAGTAAAACTACCATGACCTAAGAAAGATCGCAACTCACAAACACATTTTGGATATAGATGGGATTAAATAAATTCTATTTTAGATTTATGAACTTGAATTCCCTTTTTTAAATGAAATTCCCAATAACTATCTCCCACTCATCCATGAAATGGAATTTCTCATAATTTAAAACAAGATCTTTTTCAATGCAGTGGTAGAGGATAGAACCTAGATGTTCCAAAAAAATCATCAAAAGAAGAATCTTATACCATGAAATCATCCATAACGACTTTCATACAAAAATCAAGGTACTCAGAAAAAATACTCAACATACATCGCCGAAAAGTACCAGGAGAATTACATAGACCGAACGACATTCTTCTGTATGAAAATGTGCCAAATGGATTGGAAATTGTTTTCTTTTCTTGATCCTTGGGGAATATATGGATTTGAAAATAACCCGAATAGACATCAAGGAAACAATAATTGGATTTACCCACTAGTATTTATATAATTTTGTCAATGAAAGGTAAAGGAAAGTGGTCATTCCACGTGGCTTGATTCATTTAGAGGTAGTAAATACAGACTCACCAACTATTTTTCACACATGTTGGAACCAATTCATTCTTTTCATTTGAAACAACTATTATTCTTGTTTTTTAGGCACATTTTCCACTGAACTAACCCATTTACTATCATATATAGGATAAATGATCCTAGTATCATGTAATTTACTGAATTCTAATTTTTGCAATTCAATGAGAGTGGGATTTAACCAGAGTTGAGATTGTCTTACTGGCTTAGCCTCATCATACAAAAGTATATGGTGCATACAAATATATGTGATAATACTAGTAATATCAGCCAATGTAGATCCAATTTCATTTTTACACTCTCTCAAAAGGTTGAGTAGATTTGATTCCTTATGTGGAGAGATGTTATTGGAAATATTGACGGGAAATTGGTCAATACACTCAAGATATGCATATTTTAAATTATAAAGAAGTTGTTTAAGTTCCAACACCGAGGGTGTTTTGATTGAGGAAGGGGGTTTAGGGGAGTGAGGTCCATGAAACTATCTATCTACTCATGTTTATTCTCTAAGGAAAGTGAATCTATGGAAATGAAATTTTCAGTATCATCGACGGTTATGGGTACCTCATAATTAACACACTCATCAATCAACGCACAAAATTTACATTTTTCAGAACCCCAAAAGCACTAAAAACATTAATTAAAACTCAAATCATCAATGGGTGAAGAAGAGGAAAATGAACTAGAGTATGGGTTTAGGTTAGAACTATTTTTGTGTTCATTGTTTGAGAGAATTTACATAAAATAGATAGGAAGAGTGGAGTGCTCTTCAATGGGGTGTTTCATAGCTTAAAGTATGTTACATCTTATTTTTTCTCCTATGAACTCCATGGAATGTATACCATTGTGAACATTGAAGACCACATTTTCTATTTTGAGGAATGGACTCCCAATTATGAGAGGAGCATGTCCCTGGGTTTAGGTATCTTCCATCTCAAGAATGTAGAAATCAGTAGGGAAGATGAAATTATTCACTCTTACAAGGACAAACTCAATCACACCTGTTGGATGCGTAGTACTCCGGTTTGCAAGTTGCACGATAATTCCTGTTGGTTTAAGCTCTCCAACTTTTAGAGAAGTGTACAAAGAGAGAGGCATTACATTAATGGAAGCACCTAAATATAACAAACCATCTGAAAGGAATATATCCCATATGGTACAGGGTATCATGAATGTTCTCGGATCCTTGTACTTGGTTGGAATTACAGGTTGAATCAATACTGATACATTCCTTCCGAAGTTGACTCTCTCATTCCACTTCAGCCTCCTTCATTGTGTGCAAATCTCATTAAGAAATTTGGCATATAGAGGTATTTTTTTAATGATATCCAATAGAGGAATGTTAACTTGAACCTTTTTAAATGTATAAATTATTTCTTTATCTATATCATTATCAAAATTATTTTTAGATTTAGAGAGTCTTTGAGGGAAAGGAAGAGGAATTGATTGTTCATTTGAATCATCAATGATAATTTCATTACCCTTTTTATTTTTTTTCTTCATTGGAATATTTTATGGTTGGAGAAATAGTTTTTTCAAGAGGGGGACATACCTTTTGGGAATAATCATTAGAATGAGAAATTTTTTTACCACTATGAAGTGTAACTACACATACATTACCTTTTTTCCTTCAGATTGGAAATGGGCTGGGATGGTAATTGTCCGGCACTTAGCATCATAATCTCACTGATGATGTTTTAAAATTTCCCCACTTGAGTTTGAAGGTCTTAAATAGAAGATTGTGTGGTTTTTTGAATTACAAGTTCTAGGTTTCCATTTTCTTCATCATATCCTCTAGGGTTGGTTCAGATTTGGGAGGAGGTGGATGATTGTTCTAAGAAGTTAGAGAATAATAAGGTTGCATACCTTTTCCTTGTTGATGCCAATTATTCTTGGGGTAGCATGAGATTCCTCCTTGTCGGTATTGGGGTTGTGCTTGACACCTAGGGTTTGATTTTTACCTGAATGATTCTTTCTAGAATGGAGGTTATTATTTGAATGGATGCCCTGGGAACATGACTGCACAAGACACAGGTGAATCTTGATGTTTTGGTCACTGGTCAGAAAAATGAGTATTTTCAGAACAAATACCCGAATATAATGAAACATGAGGAGATTGTGAGTTACCTTGTTCTTGAGATAATTTCCTTAAAAGGGAATGAAACTCATCAAGCCTGTTATCTGTCATTTGTTCTATAGATGAATGAATTACCTCATGAACTCCTCGGTTTGGTGCAATAGCTAGTGTTCCAAATTTCTGTGCATTTTGAGCCATGTTGGATACTAAGTCATGAGCAGCGGAAGGAGTTTTATCAAAAAGGGAACCACCAGCTACAAAATCTATTATTTCATGATCCATGGGTACAATTCCCTCATATAAGTATTGAATTATCAATTTTTCACTAATTCGGGGGTGGGGTAAACATGAGAAATGTCTTTTGAATCTCTCCCAATATTCATGTAGGGTCTGTGCTTATGATTGCCTAATTGCACAAATTTATTTTCAAATTGATGAAATTAGGGAGGCAGGGAAGACCATCTCTAGAAAGAGTCATTTAAGGTCATTACAACCCCCAATTTTGGTAGGAAGATAGTATATCCGATATTTGGATACACCATCAAGGGAGATATGGAAGACCCTAAACATTATTAGGTCCTAAGACACATTTTGGGGTTTTATGGTGGAGAAAACTATGTAAAAATCTTTGAGATGTTTGTGAGGATCCTCAATAGTAACACTATAAAATTTTGGAATCTGGTGGAAGAGGTATGATATCAGCTCATAGTTGGATGCTTCCTCAATATATTGGATGTACGCAGGTTGGTACTCCACATACGGGGTGGTCAGTTCTTTTAAGGTTCGATTATTTACAGCCATGTTTTATTTGGATTTATTGGGTAAAATTTTTTATTGGTTAATGAACAATTGAGTATCCAAAAGGGTTTCCTTAGTGTTACTTGATTTACCTTCTCGATATGCCTTTATTTGTGTGTGAAGTGTCTTTTCAATTTCAGGGTCAAATTCATGCAGTTTTTCTTTTTCTAACGGGTCATGAAAATAAGTTGTGAAGTTTTTTTTTATAATATGGATAAAATACCTTAACAAGGGTGAAATTAGAATAAAATGTTATACAACAGAATTATAGATAGGGATATGGAGAAGAAGAAGAAAGAGAGAGATATAGAGAGAGAGTAAGAACACATAAAAAACCAAAAATAGAAACAATAAACCAAAACAAAAACAATAAAATGGGGGTGGGGTATTGAAAGGAGTACTGATTAAGAAGTAAAATAAATAAATAAAAGGAAATAATGAAAAAAATATCTTGGCTCCTCGGCAATGGTGCCAAAATTTGATCGCATTGTCGAGCACATCAAATTAGATGTTTATTTTTAACTATAATTTCTGCAGTATAACAACAACCCTAGGTCGTCTCTCAACAGAGCCTTAAATCATTAATTCTAAAATGAGGTTCTAATTAATAAACTAAAATGGGGAATGTGGTTTTATAAAACAAGGGTTTTTTTCTTTAAAAACATAAATTCAAAGTATATTACTACTCAGAGAAACTGGTTGGAGAAATCGTGATCAACCCAGGTAAGTGTCCCATGATGCTGAATCCACCATTACTCTAAAGGGAAAGGGAAGGATCATTGATTACTTGATTTTATACATACTGAAACTACTAATGTCATGTGAGGTCTTAATAGGTTACCACCTAGGACTTGATCGATCCACGATATTGATTATCAGCGAATGCTCAAAATCAGCAAACATGAATCACTGTAAAAAGAGAAATCAATCAAAGAATCACATCAACAACATGATGAGATGACCAGATTTGTGTCAATGATAAAAATATTACACAATAAAGGAACATTAATATTAATAGGTTCAATCTCTTGGATTTTATCAACCGATGCAATCCACTTTCACACTCATGAAAGGGAGGGGTGAGAAAAGAGGCAACTGCAATCAAATCATCAGAAGATCCGGGTTATACATGGAAGCATGTGGATTCTTGTTACATTTATCCGTATTTGATCATACTAGAATACACACAAATTTATAAGGTATAAATGAAGAAAAATTGAAAACAAACCTGGAAATAAATTACCTTACAAAAATTACAAGCGTGGACCTCAGGATTACAACAAGGAACACCCCCCAAATTGATCACTAAGAGGCTTAAAAGTACATTGGGGGGGGGGGGAAAGAAAATGGATGAAGAGATATCTAAAATGTGAATAACCTTAACACCTTTTATTTCCACCAGAGAGAATTTGGGAGAGGAGTGATTTTATGTAAAAAAATCATACTTTCTACAAAAAGGTCAAGTGCCTAAGGGACTATGTCACTATTCATGGAAGACTTTTTAATCCGTTTTTATCTGGATGATTGAGTGACCAAAACACGTTCCATTATCATGAAATAAGGTTAAGAGGTTAAAAATAGGTTTATCTATCCATGGGAGGTAAAATTATCCCAATTGGATCTCTGAGGACCGAGTTATAGCTCAAATACAGAAGGGTTGTCCAATCTAGCTCGCCCAGAATTTCCTCAAATTTTGGGCCTATTTCGGGCCATAAAATGGATGAATTAGGCTCCATGATCTTCTATAGAAAATTACCCAACCGTTTTTTAATTAATAATCCAATTTTATCCTAATTTGATGCATGGATTATCCACATTACATATATTTTCCCACATACATGCTTGGGATCTCGCGCAGTTTGGCCCATTTTTCTTAAATTCCACCATGGGATCTCCAAATTACCTCCTTCTACAACGTCAACACAGAAAAAATTAAAATAGATCAACTAAATAGTGATAAAAATTAATTCATTGAATAAAACATGAAGTAAAATTTATTATTATACATGGAATATTCATTACAAAACCAGTTTAAAATAGCGGTGTAAGGGTGGAATTGAATAGTGAATCACTATGCGATCATGACCTCGACAACAACCACCCAATGTAGAGTGATTCCATAATTGTGTTTTAGTGGTTTGAAATGTTCTCTTGTTCCACTATCCAGGTGTTCTTTGGCTTGAACCTTCTAGTGGTGAGATTTTTTTAATTAACGAATATTGTATTGGTTTTAATTAGGTAATTTAAGGTGTTAGTATCACTTTACCCACCTAAGGTAAGTGCTTCAACTTGATAAATATATCTTAATGAAATTGGAAATTATATGGTAGATATATGACTTGGCCTAATGGTTTATATCTAAATGTATTAGTTTCATGTTTATAGAATCCATTTCAATGTATAATGGATATATTTTAAAGAAAAACTTATTAAATTATTATAAATTAAATGAACTGAATTAAAAAGTTGCATGCGTAGATGGCCTTATCACACTAATGAATGTCAAGGATTGAACCAAATGAAATTATTAAATTAAATGAACATAAATTGGCCTTAATAATTTAATGAATCTATTGTAAGGTTACTAATTGTGCAAGGACCTTGAAATAATTTTAGTAGTGGTCAGACTCGTGTTAGCTTTTAGTTCCTCAGAGAATTCCTTAAGCACTCATAGACCCCATTAATATTCAGTGATGTTGGTTCTCAATGTCGATACCAACCTTGGAACATTATCTTATCTATTATTATATTATAGTTATGACACCATAGGATACATACTTTACTATTACAGGAAGTCTTTGATACACTCCTTAGATCCAGCATGGCTTCTATGAATATGAGGTGCCTTGGTTACATCCTTGGTACTAGCCATTTCTTATCTTGTTTTACCTTGTATGTTTTCCTTGGACCCAGTTAGTTTTATTATTATGGAATTCATTAGACGATGATCCTTGGATTACACTCTTACCCCCATAGCTAGGCTATAGTTAGTACTTGATTTGGATTTACCCCTAAGGTTATGGTTTCCTTGGTTATCACATTGGAACTTCTTCATCATTATTATGAAGTTAGGATGCCTTGTTATAACTTGGATATTTAACTATTATTATCATGTTAGGATCTCATTGTTGGTATTACCTCACATGACCTATTTATATAAACTGGAAATTAATTAATTAATGAATAGGTTACATGTTTATACACCAATATAGGGCTGAAGAAGGTACTTTGGTATTTACATTACTGTACTTATTTACTTTTATTTATGAATACTTTCACAGTAATTCAATTTATATTACACAAATTGGATGTTATAGACTTCATTGTTGGCCACCTATAGATATTTATATCACAACCTATCCAGGACACCATTAATACCCGTGCAGACTACATGTATATAGGTGTGACAATGAAAAGCATACTTCTTTATAAACTTGATTTATTCCTTTATTAGGACAGAGTTGGTAGTAGATAAATGAGGAAAATCTTCAGATTCTAAGAATAGTTTTTGGATATATTTTTCATACTTTAGTATAGCATTCATTTTCTATTTCTTGTATCCATGATTTCTAGTTTTATTGATACATGACATGTTACATCATCGAATTTTATATATTATTATCAGTTTATCATAATTACTGTTATTCTATATGCTTCTTTTGTGCCACCTAATTTTTATTACTTATTCTATTTACATATTTTCATATTTATCCGCTATGCTACACTCTTTTAATGAGGTAATAGTCTCCCCACAAACACACCCTAGGCCCTCACTGCCAGTCGCCCACCTCTGGAATTTAGGGAGAAGTTCTTGACACCATGTGGACTACTGGGATTAGGGAACCCCTGAGTGGCATCTAGGTTTGGGATGTCAGAAAGTGGTATCAAGGTGGTTCCTTTCATAATTTAATTTTTTGAGACTATGTTCAAGATATTAGGAACATTTGGAACATGGTTATAAGTCGTGCTTATTCATAGATAACCCATGTTTGGAGGAAATACCGGGTTACAAAAATTATTATTATTGTTCAACTTTTTCCTATTACATTAGATTTCATTTCACCATTTGGAGATGCACATGATGTGTTGTTATTATTGTTATTATTATCCTGATTAGTGATACTATTTCATATTTCACCCAATGATATATGGTAAATTAGCATTGTAACATGAATCATTATAGGCTCCTAGAATTCACATGCCATGCATATTCCATGATATATAAGTGAATTTAATTTCGTTAATTTCTTGATATTTCTATGATTGTTGAGTGATCCTTGTTTGTATATTATGCCTTTTCTACTCATGGGATGTGATTGAGTGATGTCATGTTTCAATTTATGATTTGTATGGTCCCTCATGGGTTGGAATGAGTAATTTTTCAAGTCAAGACATTAATTAGAATTTAAATTGGTCCTAATATCAGTGATGAGATGTATGGGACCTGAATCACTAGGACACAAAAATCATTTTAAATGAATCTTGATATATGAAAAATAGAAAATGAAAACATTAAAAGTAAAAAATGACTTATGAAATCAAATGGTTTCTAGTAAATGACAAGGAAATGTATAGTTGACCTTCATCTACTGGAACCCCTTTAATTTAAACAAGAGAACATACCAATACATAGCCTTATAAGTGGGTAGTTTTATTAGTATACCATGGGTAGTGATCCCTTTATGTTCATTTTTCTTCTACTAGAGTTTCTATTTATATGATTTAATATTGTTTGCAGGCATGTGATTGGTATATGTAGACTAATTACACCATAATATCCTTGAGTAGTCCACATGAAGGTTGCAACAACCATACTATAGACGTGATGGTAAATGAGACAAAAATATTATTTCCTAGAGTGCCACTTGAGGCACCACCTATTACACCTGAATTGGGTAATAATGCTTAGTTTCGTGATAGTTTTCCACATCTAATGCAGTCCATACAAGGTGCTCCATAACCTACACCTATGATGGCTGATCTGACCCGCGAGTTACATTAGAAATATTATCCTAAATTATTGGGGGATAGTGTTTCACAGGCTGTTTAGTGTTGGATAGAGTCTAAATTTTCTATCTTTGATAATCTAAAGATGCCTCTAAAGAAGAGGGTCAATATTGTTGTGTACATGCAACTTGATTTCACCAAGCGCTGGTGGGATTTGATTACCCTGGAAAGTCTCCATCAAGGCATGGTATGGGATGATTTATAGATTAATTTCTATTAATTAATTTTTTCCCAAGCATTGAGAGATTACTGAGCTATATATTTCATGAATCTCAAGAAGGGTTTTATTTTATTTATGGAGTATTTAGTGTGTTTCACTGAGTTATAGTGCTTTGCACCACTTCTAGCTAGTGAAGGGATTTCACGTTCTAGATGCTTCGAGGATGATACCATGTATTACATATGTACTATGGTGAATATATTTCACATACTAAACATTTATGAAATATTCAATTAGTCTCTTATCACTGATCACAACATGAGGGATGGAAATAGTAGTGAGCATAGGGGATCAGCACCTCAGTAGACCAGTAGTTATTCTTCTACCAGGAAATGTTCCCCAAGGTTTTTCTTCAAAGAATTGGTAGCTAGAGTACTCATACTGGTAGATAAATAGTGTGTCATTAGTATGGAATATTGGGTAATCTAGGGACTATGTGTGATAGATACCCTTTGGAGTGTCAGGATTGCGGCTTTATGGGGAATCTTTAGATATTCTATTGGACATTTCCATCAGCTTTGAGTGGAAGAGGATCCATAGTATCTCGACCTTGAGGGGAAAGTTATTTTATGCCGCATCAGGAGGGGAGTTGGAGTAGAATTGGTATGACTAGAATAAGAGGTGGTCATTGATGTAGTTGCCAGACTTCATATTTTCAGTAGTGCCGGCAGAGCAATCTTGATCGTGGTAATCTAGTTATTGCACAGGTCTGTGGATTGGGTCAGTTGCATGAACCGAAGTTGAAACCTAAGGATCTGGCTATAAGACCATTTATAGAATGAGGTACCACTATAACAGACTCCATTTTTGCATCTAATTTATTTTATATAGGTAATTACCACTCCATCATCTTCTTATATATCATGGAATTACTTGGACTAGAAATATAGTATTACTATGCTATAACGAACCTGAATACACCATTGGGGGCACAATCAGAGGGAATACAACAATATAGATACTTTCCTCTTGAGTTATGCTGTTACCATTTATTGTGGGACATTTTATTCTTAAGATGAATGGCTTCGATGTCATTCATGGGATGGATTGGTCTGTTCCATATCATTCATTTGTAGACTGATATCATCGCATGGAATCTTTTACATCACTAGATGGCACAAATTATCTATATAATAATTAGTGGGATGTCGAGGATAGTAGAGAGAGACCATATAATCATGGTCTAGCTGGAGTGACTACACAAATTTTAAATAACTTCATAAAGGATTATGGTTTACATGAGGATAAATTCCCTCCACTAGTCGATCAGTTTAGGGACATCTTTACCGTCAATTTGTATAGATTACCTCCAGTGAGAGAGGTGGAGTTTATGATTGAGCACATTCTAAGATAAGCTCTAATTTCCATTCCTCCATACAATATGGGACCTACTGAGCTCAAGGAGCTCAAACAGAATTTACAGGATTTAGAGGCCAGGTATTTATGCAACCTAATACTTCTTCATTGGGTTTTCTCTTGATTTCTTCCAAGAATCAAGATGATAAACTTAGTCTACGTATGGATTATAGATTATTGAACAATATTAAAATCATGATATGGTAACCAATTCCTCCAATTGAGGGTTTTGTTATCCAGTTTTGTGGAGCTTGGGTGTTTTTTAAGATCATCCCAAAATCAGGATATCATCAGGTGTGAGTCAGGCCATCATACATACCTCATATAGATTTTTTATAGTAGTTATAGTCTATATGAGTATCTTCTGCTTCCGTTCAGTGTTAAAAACTTGAAAACCATATTCATGTATCTGATGAATATGTTGTTCCAACCCTATTAAGATTCTTTTCACATAGTCTTGGAGTGATCATGCTATGTACCGTGAGATAATTTTTAGTACACTGATAGAGAAAAATATTTACACAAATATTTATAAGTACCCATTTTGGATCAACAATGTTCACTTATTGGGTTATATTATCACAAAATCATGAGTATTTATTGACCTAGAGAAGGTGAGTATTGTGGTTTCTTGGGAGAATCCAAAAAATGTGTTTGATATACATAGTTTCATGCAATTGGATGGTTATTACATGCATTTCATATAGGAATTCCCATGCCTTTATGTAGCTCTAATTAATCTTTCAAAGAAGGGTGTTAAGTTCATATGGTCAGAAATATGCAGGTAATCATTTCTGTTGTTGAAAGGGCAGCTTGTCTCAACACCTATTCTGATTCTTCCGGTGCCTATTGGAGGATATATAGTATTCTATGATGAATTAGTCCAAAATAAAGAATTATTGTTGATATAGGAGTACAAATTTATTGCCTATGGATCTCGATAATTGTGGGATCATGAAAGAAACTATCTAACAGATGACCTTGAGCTAGAAACATTTTGTAGCATCCTTCCCTAAGTGCCACTCAACATTCACCTAAGGCAGTTTCCAGAAGATCTCAATCAAACCTCCTAAAATATCAGAGGCTTCTGACTAGCAGCAAGGGCCTTGGGCGAGTACATGGGGATACTATGCCCTCATTGATTAGAGTAGAGCACAATAGAATAAATATAAGAAAAAACAGAACTGATAACAATATCTAGATAGTAGTTGAAACCTGAATCATAAACATACAAGATAATGAAAGAATGTGAGAAATATGAATAAATAAATAGAATAAACTAATGGTGTTATTATGTCGGGTGTTATAAAAAAATGACTAAAAAAGGGGAAGGGGATACAAGAAGATACAACATGATATCAAAATAAACAAAGAGGTAAAAACTACTAGAGCTATCATCTTGAGCATAGGCTTGACCCTCCACTCCAAAATCCATCCTAGAAAAGTAAATCAAGCATTGGAAGAGGGATTCTTCTATTTTTCTACACCTACAATCATAAAGTCTACTTGGGTACTAATGGCGCCTGAGCAGGGTGTGAGACATAATCTCAGTAGGCTAACACCCATAGAGTCTAGTCCATTCCATAATGTTCATTATAAATAGATAAGTTACATAATAATTAAATTAAATATAGAAATAAATAAATAATGCATTGGACTGGGTTCCAGTTGGAGTCCCATCCACTCAACCTTATTTGGCCAAAATTAGTGTGTCTAACTGAGGAACCTGAAATGATAAAGTGAGATATATAAGGTTCAAGTGGTGGAATATCCCCAAGAATGTTCTTGGGATTAGAGGATATATCCCTATTTATTTTATAACAAAGGATCGATTCTCATTTTGAAAACATTCATTTATCTTTTCCTCAATTTGAAAACACTTTAGAAAGTAAGGCGAGACACCCTTATCCCTTCCTTGAAAATCCTGAACTCAATTCCAAATATCACTTGTGGGTATTGATAAAATACCCATACAATGGAGTCCTTCCACGGTGAACTAAGTATGATGTCCCAAGTGTCACTCTGACATGCTATTAAACAATAAAGTATAACATACCTTTGAGTCCACACCCAGTACTGCACATAGAGGATCGATTCTTTCCCATGGCATGGTACAACCAATAAATCCATAAAAACCATCCAAGGGTTCTCCCCTAGGGAATTAGTATCACCCATATGGAGGTAAACACAGATAACACGTGGTGATACCATCTCAGGCATAGATGATATCACCCCCTGATGTTTTTACAAGGAATTTATAATTCTATCAAGAAGGTGAGAGAGTCCATCCAAGGGGTCCTTAAGTTGTAACTCCTTAATTCACCCTCGAAAACAAGGAGAAATCATTACACAATCAACTCATATATAAATAATGTCTAATATGAAGCCATTTCATTTAAAGGAATCCCATTTGTTCATACAAGGCACATTGGTCAAGGGAAAACCATTTATCAAGATCATTTAAGTCACATGGTCCAAGGCATAAGATCTTGAGCAATAAATTTTCCTCATTTTATTTAATGTAAGTAATTAGATCACATTATTCTCTTTTGTCGGGGCTTGTCATGGGAACTTATTCTCAAGTCATAAGGCATGTGTCATTAACCCATAAACAATTCATTTAAAGATACCATCACACTAAGTCTTAGAGCATGTGTTCTAACTCATGTCCCATCCTTGAATTCAAATAAATAAAAGTCTTAAGGTATCATTTATGTAATAACATATCACAAGGAATTGGGAAAATTTAGAACAAAGTGGTCACTAAAGAAGGAAACATCCAAATGGGATGGAACAACTCAAGGAAATCAACCCATGGGGTTGATTAACCATTTTTCCAGGTTTCTACGGGCTAGGTGAGGCATCCATTTTATTTAAATAATCAAATTAAGGGTGAACCTAGAATGGTATGCTCATGGAACAATGAAACAATATATAAAATGCAATAAAATAATGAGAAAAGGGAATGACCACCTACCATATCCTTGTGGATCTTTTTTCATCTAGTATCAATGTTTGATTCATGTTTGGTTGGAAGAAAACAAATGAACTATAATATTCCAAAAAAATTGGGAAAATGAACCTTCACCCAGGGATCTGATAGTGGATGAATCAGGGACCAGATGGCGGAGTTGCATCAAACAGTAGATACTTGAGGGAGGAGAGGTATTCAACATGAGGAAGGGGTTATCATCCACTGGAGAAATAATAAGTATGGGTAGGTTTCATTTAAATTATTAAAGTGGGTAAACTCCATAATTTCACCCATTTTTACATTGTTCACTATTGGTCCAAACGTGCACCAATCGTATTTCATTCAATATTATAAAGAAAACATCCAATGATTTTATATATAGTTTGAAAAACCTTTCACAAACCCTGAAAAAATTCACTGTCACAAAACCTACAACACTCGCATGGTGATACGTCCAAGGTCTTATAATTTCATACAAATAGTGTGGCCCATCATGTTATTCCCATTTAGGGTCTACGGGATTTGAACGAGCCTTGAATGCACTAGAGACCCCATTATCATGATTAGGAATCATATTTAGGACCTTTTAAATGAATAATAACAAAACATTAAGGGTATGTATCTTTATGAGAAGTCAAGATGTTACAAACACCCCTCCTTAAGATAAATCCTCCCTGAGTTACCCTTCTGAGGGTAGTTGATGATCCCGAATGCATCGTTGGTTTCTATATGGGCTGTCGTCAGATTGAATTTATTGTTCCCCATACATTAATTACTATTTGAGCATAGTATTTTAGATGTGCAGGGTCGATCCCATGAGGATAAATATTTCATTATAGAGGATCACTTGCTCGAGACCCATAGTTAGGGGTCATTTTAATCAGTCTTGGTGTTTGGGAGTGTCCTAATTATATGGCATGAAGTGAAATCAAATATTTTAGGAGGGGTTAGGATCAATTTCACATATCTGGAGAAAGGATGTCGTTAATTCTAATTTTGTCTGGGTGCTAAGGCTTAGGCTATAAAGAAAACAGTGGTCGCTAGTTGACTTTGGTCAATTAACCTAGTTCAACCTAGGAAGTGACTATTCCTTGATTGAGAGATAGTAAAAACCTATGTTCATTATGTTTTCCATATTTGGTAGAAATTATCCTAGGCTAGTGATCATAGACTAGTCCACTTTAATCAGGATAGGATCTTCCATTTGAACATCCTGTTGTCAGGGACGTTTACACGAATTAGGTAGGATTTGGTTATTTATCCGGATTACTAATGAAATAGGTTTTCCAAAATTATATTTAAGGATTTATTCTGGGTTCAGATACATCTACTCTTGATCTCTACCACTAAAAGGTTTTAGCTACTCATAATGGGTGGAGAATCAATTAAATAAATAAATAAATTCATTCTTCACCTGTTATTTGAATTTAAAATTAAACATTTTCTAATCATTCAATGAGATGGATTTATTAAAAAATGAAATAAACATAGAATATGGGTTTTATGAAATTTGAATAAAAATTTAATTAAATTCTTACTTGTAATAGAAATGGGAAATGACTCTTACATGTGTTTGTTGTTAAGTGAAGATGAACATCTGTAAATGATGCAATGTGAGTTTGAAAATGTCAAAGGAAAAACTATCCATGATGCTTGAATTAAAATAAAATTAGAAAAATGATGAATTATTGGGTTTGAGAGAGATAAAGGATGATGGAACTTGAATGGGACAAAAAATAGAGAGAAATCCCATTTTTTGAATATATCAAATGTGCTACCGAGCTGTTGCTTATATAGGTGAATTTTGTCATGACATGTATTATAGGTACACGTCATGTAGCTTTAATATGAGTATATCTCCATTGTTTTTGGTTCTTCCATGTACCTTTCATTTATCTAGATCAATCAATGAGGTTTGACTACATACATGCCGTGTACTGAGTATTCACGACGTGTACTGGAGAAAAATTATCATGTATATGATTTGACTGAAATCATGTCATGTTCTACAGGATCATGGTGTTTACTATCAAATTTTCTCTGTTAAATTCATGGCTTGGTTCACAACTTGGATCATTATTTTTCACACGCTATGAACTCTTACTACATGACGTGTAATGTCAAGTCATGATGTGTAATAGGTGAATTTTATACTTTTTCTTCATTTATTCCTTTGAATCCTTTGAATCCTTATTCCAATAATGTTGAGTATGTACCAAGGGTATTATCAAATAAATAAATCAAAATACATATTTAAATGTTAGAAAAAAGTATATATTAATTCAACTTATCAATTCACATACACTCGAACAATTGCTTGTCCTCAAGAAAAGTATTTCTCAACAATGATTTTATAAAACAAGATAAGAAATTTTTAAAACATGAAATATTCATTTTTTTCAGGTAATTAAGGTTAAGTGTAAGTAGAAAAATGTAATATTCCATAATTATCCTTGCATAGAAAATTAGTCATGCCTAATGGTCAAGATTTTCAAAACAAATTCTAATCTTTTAATTATGATGTTTTAACTATTACTCAAATCCTATAACCATTTGTGATTTACCTCACAATTATTTTTCTCTCTTCACTCCAGGTAAAATGAATTTTGTATTATCCTGATACTCTAAGTACATGTTCCTAACTATAATCTTGCATTGGTTCTATCATCTCAACTTAGAAAGGACAAGTGAAAAATTAATCATAAGGGCTTCAGTAGTAAGGTTTTCATGACTCTTTGGCTATATGTAGGTGGGTAAAAAGTGAAGATCAATCTCAGATGGATGGTAAGATATGAAGTACAATGTATGAGTGTTAATATAATCATAATAAAATTCATCCTTACAACTAATCAAGTCCACACTATAACAACTTCAGTTGGATCCATTTATGAAAATTAAGTACAAAATGAGTATTATATTCCTTTCTTTTTTCTTTTACATTTATATTTTTTGAAATTAATGTATAGTAAATATCACACATCCATACCATAACCACATATTATTCTTGAAGGGATTCATCAGTCTAGAAAATGGGGATTTTTGACCTTCCTAGTACACAAATCATATCTCCTTTTTTCTTTATTTTTAATTTTTCAAAGGAAGAGAATAAAAGTGACTTTCTATAAAGTAGATATGGATCACAACCCAATATTATGATGAATAAAAAATACATCTCTTAAAATAGAAGCATCCGATACTATCTAAATACCTCCCCCAAAATTTTTCAAAAGTAAGTCATGCATTATACAAGGAGTAGGGTAGGAAGGGAAAATTGGCTTGGAATAGCTTCATCCAATAAGTTCATTCAAGACAACTACAAGATTAACAAAGGGAAGATGTAAGGTGTGGACGAGGTGAGATTTCTAAAAACGCTTTACTCAATCATTCTAAATTTTCATTTGTTCAGTCATCACTGTTGAGCAATGTATTGTTTTCAAACAATTCAAAATAATGTTTTTTAAAGGGGGAGATTATTTTAAATAATACTCTGTCTCTTTATGATGATTTTGATGCTCACAAATACCCTTAATTATTTACTAATTATTTCGTTGAGTATTTTGCAGGAATTTATTTTATTTATTTATTTCATATAACGAGATTTCATACTTCATTTATTCCGAGATCAATTTTAGCGTGTTCTGGAATCACTGTAGCGCAAGATCAATTTTAGCGCGTACTGGAATCACTGTTCATACCCTACGTTGATGAACGTAACGTATGGATGAAATGTTTACTTTTTATAAAAGAAACGTATGGTTAAGAAACCTTACGTTATTTTGAAACGTATGGTTAATGAACCTTACGTTGTTGAAAAGTATTGAAGAAGAACATTACGTTTGGAAGGAACCTTACGTTTTCGTTGTTGAAAAGTATGGAAGAGAAACCGTACGTTAGTTTTAAGTGTTGAGTTTGTTTCTCAAGAGTATGGATCATCAATATTACTTTTATAATCAACCGTACGTTCTTTGAAGAGTTGAAGCGAGACAAAGTATGGATGATCAACCTTACGTTTTAATGCTGAAGAGAAAGTATGTATGTTCAACCTTACGTTTGTAAACCTTACGTTTGTGAACCTTACGTTTGTGAACCCTACGTTTGGAGCCACGTCATCAACCCTACGTTTGGCGTCGGGATATTTTTGACAGACGATATTTCCTTTTGCATTGGTCAAACAAGCGGATTATTAGGCGGATTTCGAGTCGATTATTAAGTACGACTTTGACTGAATCAAAGACGATTTTCAACGGATTACTGATTGATTTAAACGGAGCTTTTTATGCCGATTCCTCAGGGGAGTTACAACGGCTCTGTTATTTCATTTAATATCGCGAATCTAAAGGAGATTTTCATGGATCTATTTATGCGGAAGATTTTCTCAGATTTGAATATATATGTTCTATCTTGGAAACTTCGGATATATATATACACAGGAAAGTGTGTGAAATATATAGATTGATCTTTTAACGAGCAAGAAACAGATACTGTGTAAAGGCGTTCTTTTCTGGTGATCAAGAAGAAGTGAAAAACCTTTATTACCGAAGGAAGATCTTGATAGCAGATTCACGTGTTCTACATCGACTATCTGTTGTGAATCTATTGCTGCTGAAGTTGTGAAGTTTCTGGTAATATCTATTGCAACTGGATCGACTCAGAACTGTTTTGATTACAGATCTTTATTTTCTGAAGACAACGATCTATCTACTGTCAATTGCATTCTGTTGCAATTGTGAAGAAGAACTGGAGAAGTGTTTTCTTTATCGAAACTCTTTTTATTTTTGAGTGATCAGCTTCTCGTTCTAAGCTGTGTGGGTTCGTGTTTGAACCAGGAAGGCTGTGTGTGCCTGAATCTTGTAAAGGTGTCAACTGCCTGTACTCAGTTATGGACAGGTCTGTGGAAACGAGGACCAGATAGTGAAAATCGCCAAGCTCGTGGATTTGAGCGTTGGTGGAGTGGACTAGGGGCCTTCTGTTCCCCGAACCACTATACATCCGTGTGTTTATGCTTTTACTTTTTCCGCTGCACATTTAACTGAGCAAAATCATAGTGGACAGAATTTGTCTAAATTGAAGAGATTATAATAATTTTGAAAAGACACAATTCACCCCCCTCTTGTGTGTAATCCGTAGATTCAGATCCAACAATTGGTATCAGAGGAGGAGCTTCTTATTTTTTTTAAAGTCTTATCAAGCTAGAAGTATTTAAAGATTATACATAGTGTATCATGGCTGATATGAGAGAGGGAATGTCAATGGTCAGAGCACCTTACTTTAATGGAGATAATTATGGCTGCTGGAAATCACGTATGATTATTTATCTGAAAAATCTTGGTTACAAAGTCTATTCAAAGATTCTGACTCCCTATGAAATTCCTGAAAATCCCGATACATGGAGTGCTGCTACAGAGGCTGAGTATGACATAAATTCAAAAGCTATGAATGCAATCATCTGTGGTCTAGGACCAGATGAATTTAACAGAGTATCTCAATGCCCGACTGCATATGAAATGTGGCAAACAATAGCTGTTGCTTATGAAGGAACAGATAATGTAAGACAGATGAGATATGAAACTGCTAAGTTAAAATTCGATACTTTAAGAATGATTGAAGTAGAGAGCATCACTCAGATGAATGGAAGATTGACAGAAATTGTCAATAATATAACAGCTCTAGGAGAACCAATCAAGCAGGCTGATCAAGCGTTGAAGGTACTGAGAGTACTTCCTACTCGATGGAATGGAATCTCTGCAGCAATCAGACAATCAACTTCTGTTAAAGATCTAACTATGAGAGAACTGATTGGTACATTGATGATGTATGAGGCTGAAATGCAAGATGAGGTAAATGAGCATAAAGTCTACATAAAAAGGGAAAACACTGCGTTGAAAGTAACTTCTCAACAAAAGGATAGAAAGATGAAGAACAGAGAAGTAAGTGCTAAATCAGAAAGCTCTGATTCTTCAAATTCGGATGAAGAACTGGCTCAGCTAGCCAGAAAATTCAGAAAGTTCTATAGTAAGAAGAAAGACTTCAAGAAATCCTTAAAAAAGGATAGCAAGGAAGTGAGATGTTATGAATGCAAAAAGATGGGACATATCAGACCGGATTGCCCAAAACTGAAAGATGCAAAGAAGAAGAAATTCTTCAAAAGAGATGATTATGAGCAGAAAGACAAGAAAGCTATGAAAGCTACTTGGAGTGTTTCTGAAGACTCAAGTAATTCTTCTGAATCAAGCTCAGAGAAGGAGGAAGCCAATTTAAAAGCAAATATGTGTTTCATGGCTGAAACTGATGAGGTACACTCATACTACTCCTCCGACTCAAATAATGAATCAAACTCTGAAACAAGCTTCTCAAATAAAAAACTTGCAGCTTACTGCAATATGCTTGAAGAAAGGTATGAATCATTATTTAACAAATATAAATCTATAAAGAACTTGCACAAAGCTATTTCAGATGAGAGAAATACTTTGCTAAAACAACATAAGGAATTAATTGACAGATACAACTCTGCTGACTCAAATAAAATTAATTTTGAATCAAAAATAAAAACTCTACAGGATGAAGTAGAATCTTATAAAAAGGCTGCATTAGTTTTTACAAAAGGAGAAAACGTCTTAAACGAGATACTTGGAAAAACTGTAATTAAAAGGGAAAGGTTTGGAATTGGAAGTAAAGGAGAAAAACCTAAGTTATACAAAAATTATTTTGTTCCTAGCACTAAACAGGTTATTTGTAACTTCTGTGGAACAAAAGGTCATATAGATAAAAACTATTTTCTAAGACAACCTCAAATATGTGGAATTAAGAAAGCTTATATTTCCAACGATCTATATGATTCAATCAATTTTAAGAAAACAAAGCAAATCTGGATACCCAGATCACTGCTTGCTAACACTCCTGGACCCAACAAAATATGGGTACCAAAGCAATTTGTTTGAATATCTTTGCAGGTAGCAGGTCACCAAAGAAAGAAAGAAATATGGTATATGGACAGTGGCTGCTCAAGACACATGAGTGGAACTTCAGCTAATTTCTCTTCTCTTACTCGAAAGGAAGGAGGACTTGTCACCTTTGGTGACAATGCCAAAGGAAAGATTATTGGTATTGGAACAATTGGAGATCCAGAGATAGTCTCAATCAACAAAGTACTTTTGTACAAGGGTTAAAACAAAATCTGATAAGTATCTCTCAACTCTGTGATGATGGATACACTGTTGATTTTACTAACAATAGTTGTACTGTTTCTAAAGATAAACTGTTTAAGTTTAGAGCACCCAGAACTGATAATGTTTATACTTTGGATTTGTATTCTTTGTGTAAACAACAAGTAAAATGATTAACTGCTAATATAAGTGAATCCTGGATCTGGCATAGAAGACATGGTCATTGCAATATATATGCTTTACATAAATTATCTAAGAAACATCTAGTTTCTGATTTTCCTAGTCTCAAATTTGAAAATGACAGATTCTGTGATGCATGTCAGCTTGGCAAGCAACACAAATCATCATTCAAATATTTTAATAACGTTGCTACAACTAAACCTCTAGAACTTATCCATATGGATTTGTTTGGACCTTCAAGAGTAGCAAGTTTAGCTGGTAAATTATATGTTTATGTATTAGTTGATGATTATTCTAGATTTACTTGGATTTTCTTTTTGAAATTTAAAAGTGAAGCTTTTAGTTTATTTGAAGGTTTTTGTAAATCTATTCAAAATGAAAAAGGTTTTAATATAATCTCATTGAGAAGTGATCATGGTGGAGAATTTGAGAACCAGGAATTTAATTCCTTTTGCTCAAACATGGGTATTAAACACACCTTCTCTGCTCCAAGAACACCTCAACAGAATGGGATTGTAGAAAGAAGAAATAGAACTATTCAAGAAATGGCTAGAACTATGTTAAATGAATATAGCCTACCTATATATTTCTGGGCAGAAGCTGTTAATACAGCTTGTTATATAATGAATAGAATTTTAATAAGACCTATTTTGAAAAAGACACCCTATGAACTATGGAATAACAGAAAACCTAAAGTAAATTACTTTAAAGTTTTTGGATGCAAGGTTTACATCTTGAATACCAAAGATAATCTTGGTAAATTTGATCCAAAATCTGATAAAGGTATTTTCTTAGGATATTCTGCAACCTCCAAAGCTTATAGAGTCTATAATAAAAAGTCAAGGATTGTTGAAGAATCAGTTCATGTTAAATTTGACGAATCTGATCCTTTTGAGAAAAGGATAGAACAAATAGATGAACATGTTTCTAATGAAAACATGAGACTTGAGAATTTAAAGAATGATTTTGAAAATGATATAAAAGAAATTCAGTCCAGTTCAGAAGAACATGACACTGAAGAACCTTTGAATATAATGCCTAGACAGTCTAGAACCTTAAAGAATCACCCTTTAGAATCTGTGATAGGTGACTTAGAGACTGGTATTCAAACTAGAAGAAACTTTGGAAACATAGTTGAATTCTCTGCTTTCCTATCCCAACAAGAACCTAAGACCATAGAAGAAGCCTTAGATGATGAGAGCTGGGTAATAGCAATGCAGGATGAATTGAACCAGTTCAAGAGAAATAAGGTTTGGGAATTAGTTGAAAGACCACATGATTATCCAGTAATAGGAATTAAATGGGTCTTTAGGAATAAACAGGATGATCAAGGGATAATAACTAGAAATAAAGCAAGATTAGTAGCTAAAGGATATAATCAAGAAGAAGGAATAGATTATGATGAGACCTTTGCACCTGTATCCAGGTTAGAAGCCATTAGAATCCTTTTAGCCTATGCATCTTATATGAATTTTAAATTATTTCAGATGGATGTTAAATCTGCCTTTTTTAAATGGTTATTTAATGGAGGAAGTTTATGTTGAGCAACCTCCTGGTTTTGAAAATTCTCAAAAACCAGATTCTGTTTTCAAACTTACTAAAGCTCTTTATGGCCTTAAACAAGCACCTAGAGCTTGGTATGAAAGACTAAGTTCTTTTCTTTTGAAAAATGATTTTACTGTTGGACTAGCAGATCCAACACTCTTTAAGAAAATTGCGAAAAATAATGTTTTGTTGGTTCAAATTTATGTTGATGATGTAATTTTTGGATCAACCAATAAAATTCTTTGTCATGAATTTTCAGAATTAATGCAAAAAGAATTTGAAATGAGTATGATGGGAGAATTAAATTTCTTTTTGGGTCTTCAAATATTTCAAAAAGATTTTGGAAATGTTTTAAATCAATGAAAATACATTACTGATTTACTTAAGAAATTTGGACTTGAAAACAGCAAGACATTTACAACTCCTATGTGTACTAATATAAAACTTGATTTGGATGAAACTGGAAAATCAGTAGACAACAAGTTATATAGAGGTATGATTGGTAGTTTGTTATATCTTACTGCTAGTAGACCATATATAATGTATTCAGTATGTCTTTGTGCTCGATTTCAATCAAATCCCAAAGAATCCCACTTAACTGATGTTAAAAGAATTTTTAGATATTTAAAAGGTACTATTTATCAATCTCTGCTTTATCCAAAAACCTCTGATTTTAATTTAATTTCATATTCAGATGATAACTTTGGAAGCTGTAGATTAGATAGGAAGAGTACTTCAGGAACATGTCACTTTTTAGGAAAGTCTTTAGTATCATGGTCTAGTAAGAAACAACACTCAGTTTCCCTATCAACAGCCGAGGCAGAATATGTGTCTGCAGGTAGTTGCTGTGCACAGGTGTTGTGGATGAAAAACACTCTTATGGACTTTGGATTAAATTTCAATAATACGCCTATTTTATGTGATAATACTAGTGCAATTAATATTTCAAAAAATACTATTAGTCATTCTAGAACTAAGCACATTGATATAAGACATCACTTTTTAAGAGATCATGTGTTTAAAAAGGGTATATTTTTAGAATTTATAAATACCGAAAATAAATTAGCAGATATTTTTACTAAACCACTTCCCACGGCAAGGTTTGAATTTATTAAGGGGGAGTTAGGTTTATTTAATTTTAAATAGTTTTTATCTTATTCTGTTTTCGAATTCTGCTTAATTTCTGTTTCCCGCTATAAGTAATTTTATTTTGTTTTAAATAAAAGTAATGATTAGTGATTACACGGGAATCAAGGCTGTCAGAACCATTTCACCTTTTTCGGAAACCCTTTCGAAAACCTAAAACCGCACATCTGCTCCAAAACCCTTTCTGAATCTTCAAACCCTAAACTTACGAACCTTCAGAAATCGTTGTTGAAATGGAAAAGACTAAGCGTCCAGATGAAGCTGAGAGCAGTGCTGCAAAGAAACCTAAATTAGTTGGTCGGAAAATACTGCAAGGTAAAGTCATAGATTTAGAATGGCTGTTTGAAACTAATTTACTGTTGAAGCAAGCGTTGTCGTTTCAAAGCCTTGAGCAAGCTTTTAATAGTGAAAACTCTGAGTTTCTTTATGAGGCAGAAATGAGACATTTCTTTATAACTGTTCAGTTTAGCCTTGGAGATACGGAGGATAGTTTATTGGCTCAAATAGAGGATAAGGACTTTTCCATATCTTCTGTAGAGATAAGTCAAATTCTTAACTGCCCTCATGAAGGAGTTTTTCATTTCGATTTACGGAATATTGGAGATTCTGTACATAAGTCTGAAGACATTATGTCTTTTCTGTTTGGAACCAGAGTGATAAAGAAAATGTTTATTAAAGATTTGGAGCCCGATCAGAAAATCTTGGTAAAATTTGTTCAGACTGGTTTAGCACCAAGGATGGCTGAGATGGAGAAAATCCTATACCCTGACATGTACATAATGTATCTTCTGATGTGTGATATTAAGTTTAATTTTCCTCGGTTTATGATAAGATATCTAAGATACTGCTGTCAGAGTGAAGCAGGAATGACCTTTTTCCCTTATGGAAGGTTCATTTCTTTGTTTTTTCATAAAAGAGGAATGATCAGATTGGTAGATGCTGGGGTGAAATGTCACCACAGTAATGTTTTTAATGCTGGAACTTTGAGGAAAGTAGGATACTTCTGGAGCACAATTAAAGGAAAACTCTTACCTGTTGGAGCTGAGGAAGACTCGGAGAGTGCTCAGGCTCAACTGGCTAAGTCCAAGGAGGGACAAGCAGAATCAAGGGTTAGTACAGTGGCAAGGAGAATTCGCTTTGAGATGGAGGAAGTTGAGGAAGAGAGAAGTCAAGAAGGACTTCAATCTAGAAGGAAGAGATCAATTGATGAAGAAATTATCTCTCCTGCCTTGAAATCCTCTGAAACGGTAATTTCTTATTCATTTGTGAGAGAAGCTGTTGTGGAGCAGACTGCACCGATAGAGGAACCAGCAGCTCAACCGGAAATCCAAAAAGAACCTCAATCTGCTGCTGTGGCTGTTGAAAATGTAATACAACAAGAACAACCTATGGAGGCAGTGCCTGGTGAAGAAGTGGCCCGACCTCAAGATTTACATGAAAATATTGTTCTTGACCATTCAGTAGAAGTCAGAGAGACTAATGTTCGTGATGAACATACTTCTGAAGCTAATAACAGAGGTACTTCAGGAAGATTTTTCAGTGGAAGAGTTTCAGGCTTCAAAAGCTAGTTCAGTGGATCAACCTTGTCAGGACAAGGACAAAGAACAGTCAGATGCAGATTCTTTACCACTTGCCCTGCCTCATCAACCTTTTTCTGGACATGAGAATAGAGCACAGGGTGCCCCTGATTCGAGAAAAGAAGAAGTTGTTGAGTTGTACAAGCGTATCTCTCAATTAGAATCTGAGAATGTTAGTCTCAGAAATTCTCTGATCATAGAGCAGTTGAAGTTTCAGAAGCTGAAAGAATGTACTGTTTCAAGACAGGAAGTAGATTTGTTTAAGACTGATATGTTGCATGCTGTTGATCAGTTAAAATCAGAGATGGTAAAGAAAGATGATTTGTCTGAGATGAAGATTTACATGGAGAATAAATTTGAGTCTGTTGCAAACAGTGCTGTGAGTGGATCAGGCTCTTCACCTGATTTGATTCGGAGATTTCAAGCAATTACAGGAGCACTAAGCAATATGAGTGACAGATTACACGATCTTCAGTGTAATAGTGCCCCTTTGTCAGTTTTTCTGGATAATCAGAAATTTTTAGTGGATCAGTTGACATCTGGAGAGCAACCGATTAGGATTCTTTTGAATCAGTTATCAGAGAAACTGGCTCTTTTTGTTGAAAAAGAAGAAAGGATGCATGAGTTTTTCAGAGTTAATTTGATTGAAGATATTCATATGACTCAAGAGAATAGAGATCTTATCATCAAGTTAGGAGATGGGATGATGAAGAGGCTCAGAGAACAGTTTACATAGATCAAGACCGCGATTCAAAGGAGATAGACACCTTTTTCCCTGTCTTATCCATGAACCTTGATTCCTCTGTATATCACAATCCTTTATATATATAACAGCTTGTGAATGAAAATTCTCTTCTTTTGTTTTTGTTTTGTTGTTATTTATTGATTTATGATTAAGTTAGCCAGTATAACAAATTCACTTAGTCATACACAGTTAATTATAGCATTTACTTATAGTTTAGTGCAATATTGAATGAGTACAAATCCATAATTTTTCATTCTTTTTGATATCACAAAAAGGGGGAGAATTTGGATAAACACAACATTTAAATTCATTTGTTTCTATGAATAAATTTGGATATATGGGAGAAGACATTTATCTTTTATTTATTTTTTAGCTGAAAATTTATTTTTATGGGGGAGAAATTTTATTATAGTTAAATATTGTTTTGATCCTTTCAGAATTCTAAAATTTTATAAAACTAATTTTTCAATAAATATTGCAATTAAATTAGTTCTATTATTTTATGGGTTTTGTGATCATCAAAAAGGGGGAGATTGTTGATCAATGTATTGTTTTCAAACAATTCAAAATAATGTTTTTTAAAGGGGAAGATTATTTTAAATAATACTCTGTCTCTTTATGATGATTTTGATGCTCACAAATACCCTTAATTATTTACTAATTATTTCGTTGAGTATTTTGCAGGAATTTATTTTATTTATTTATTTCATATAACGAGATTTCATACTTCATTTATTCTGAGATCAATTTTAGCGTGTTCTGGAATCACTGTAGCGCAAGATCAATTTTAGCGCGTACTGGAATCACTGTTCATACCCTACGTTGATGAACGTAACGTATGGATGAAATGTTTACTTTTTATAAAAGAAACGTATGGTTAAGGAACCTTACGTTATTTTGAAACGTATGGTTAATGAACCTTACGTTGTTGAAAAGTATTGAAGAAGAACATTACGTTTGGAAGGAACCTTGCGTTTTCGTTGTTGAAAAGTATGGAAGAGAAACCGTACGTTAGTTTTCAGTGTTGAGTTTGTTTCTCAAGAGTATGGATCATCAATATTACTTTTATAATCAACCGTACGTTCTTTGAAGAGTTGAAGCGAGACAAAGTATGGATGATCAACCTTACGTTTGAATGCTGAAGAGAAAGTATGTATGTTCAACCTTACGTTTGTAAACCTTACGTTTGTGAACCTTACGTTTGTGAACCCTACGTTTGGAGCCATGTCATCAACCCTACGTTTGGCGTCGGGATATTTTTGACAGACGATATTTCCTTTTGCATTGGTCAAACAAGCGGATTATTAGGCGGATTTCGAGACCATTCTTAAGTACGACTTTGACTGAATCAAAGACGATTTTCAACGGATTACTGATTGATTTAAACGGAGCTTTTTATGCCGATTCCTCAGGGGAGTTACAACGGCTCTGTTATTTCATTTAATATCGCGAATCTAAAGGAGATTTTCATGGATCTATTTATGCGGAATATTTTCTAAGATTTGAATATATATGTTCTATCTTGGAAACTTCGGATATATATATACACAGGAAAGTGTGTGAAATATATAGATTGATCTTTTAACGAGCAAGAAACAGAGACTGTGTAAAGGCGTTCTTTTCTGGTGATCGAGAAGAAGTGAAAAACCTTTATTACCGAAGGAAGATCTTGATAGCAGATTCACGTGTTCTACATCGACTATCTGTTGTGAATCTATTGCTGCTGAAGTTGTGAAGTTTCTGGTAATATCTATTGCAACTGGATCGACTCAGAACTGTTTTGATTACAGATCTTTATTTTCTGAAGACAACGATCTATCTACTGTCAATTGCATTCTATTGCAATTGTGAAGAACAACTGGAGAACTGTTTTCTTTATCGAAACTCTTTTTATTTTTGAGTGATCAGCTTCTCGTTCTAAGATGTGTGGGTTCGTGTTTGAACCAGGAAGGCTGTGTGTGCCTGAATCTTGTAAAGGTGTCAACTGCCTGTACTCAGTTGTGGACAGGTCTGTGGAAACGAGGACCAGATAGTGAAAATCGCCAAGCTCGTGGATTTGAGCGTTGGTGGAGTGGACTAGGGGCCTTCTGTTCCCCGAACCACTATACATCCGTGTGTTCATGCTTTTACTTTTTCCGCTGCACATTTAACTGAGCAAAAGCATAGTGGACAGAATTTGTCTAAATTGAAGAGATTATAATAATTTTGAAAAGACACAATTCACCCCCCTCTTGTGTGTAATCCGTAGATTCAGATCCAACAATCACTTCGATAAGATCTTAATGCAAGTTCTGGTAGGTTGACATGTCCCAGGTATCTATAAATAAATATGCTAAGAAAGGAATGTTTTATTGAAGGATTATCATTATCTTGGGTAATGAGAATAAAACATAAAATTACTATTAAAATTTGTATAAAACTATGTAATGGACCAATTAATCATAATTTACAAATTTTTTAATTTTAATCATATTATTAAACTTAGTAATCTCTATAAATATTTATAAATAGAGATAAAACATGGATTATAACAATTACCATGTTAAATTTTACTTTGATTTACAGGTAATAATGTTTTCCATGTTTAAATAATGCTTAAAATTTTGAAAAAATTGTCTCCTGGATAGGTGAGAACAAGAAAAAATGCATGTGTATTGTCAGTGAGAATCATGAGATACCCCCACACTTAGAAAGAGATAGTGTCTACACTAGCCATGAAATTATTGGGGGAGTGTTATAGAAAGTAATGCTCAGAAAAATTGTAATTTCATTGCACAATTGTAAAAACTGTGGGAATCGTGATCTCCCCAGATGAAGTAGTATGCCATGATGGATTTTGATCTTATCTTAATGTCGAGTTCATGACACCTGAAAAATGGGTTAGAGAACAAATTGTACACTAGATAAAATATTACTCCATAGGTAAAATCATTTTAATAGTAGAATAATATGAAGGTGCAGAGTATAATAAGAAGAGGTAACTAGTTTTTGTTGAATTTATTTTTTATAATGTCTACAATGTAGTTCCAAAAGTGCCTCAACAAGAAGAATAAAAAAGTGGCAACGATGAAAAATATATCTTGAAAAAAGATTAACTATGGGTTTCCAACTATAATGTTCTAATATGATATCATCAATCAGACAAATAGACCATGATATAATATAGTGGTTCCATTGGATCAGTTTCTTCTTTTTATCTTGTAGATAATGGTTTCTCTTCTTCTAGGTCTTGAGGTCACTTGGGTGGGTTTATTACTTTAGGTGTTGTAACCTGAGTGCAAATGAGGTGAGGTGGGAATGGGATCATAACTCTAGGTGGTTTATGCTGTGCATGGATTTCCATGAAAAGGTCATGATGTTGATGAGAAATCTCTCTAACATGTTGTAGTAACCTTTGTTCAAAAAAATATGGTGGTATTGGACCACTGAAAACTATAGATGACTCATAAGATCTATATATTTCTATGTAACAAAATAAATAAATGAAACTCAATTCAAAAAAGAATGTGAAAATCAATCCCTGTCTATATATTTCAAAAATATAAACAAAATAAATCATAAACAAATGATAAGATAAACAAAAAGTCCTATAAAAAAGGTCCCAAAGCCCAAAAAGAAATAAAATGGAAATACTATGAATTTGAGAAAAAGATCTCCTCCATCATCATTCTTCCATTAGGTGGTGATACAAGTAGGCAAACTCGATCAACATCTATAGCAACAACAGGAGTAGGTGTAGTAGCTTCCATAATGGAATGTGAGGTCACGAATGTAGGTAGATGGGCTGGGATAGGTGGTGGAGAGGTCCTGATCTGTAATTAGGTCATTTTTATGGAAACTGGATCTACAAAAGGTTCCTTTGGGGTGGAGTCTGTGGTCACCACTTGCCTCATAGGGCCTGCTCCACTATGTACTCCCACTAGGTAGTGGGATCAGTAAGGTCTAATGTAATGTCGGGGTAGACTATAGCGGGTGGGGGAATGGTGGAAGATGAAAGGATGACTAGGATGGGTGGTGGTGGTGTGGTAAATGTCATGGGATCAATTAATGGGAGATGAAGATGAGTGGAGATATGTAATAGGTTCTCCAAGTTACACTACTGGGTGTCCTAGATATTAGTTAGGGTGGGGTGGGTGATGTAGGAAGGGTATATGGGGTAAAGGTAGATGCGGGAGGAGGATTGGGTGGTATAGGAGATGGGGTAGAGTGTGGTTGAATGGGTAGGTCTGCTATTGCTATAGGATCTACTAAATAAGGTGGTGTCTCTGGTAGTGCATCCTCATGGACAATAAGTTCCCAAAAGTAAGTATCATCCACTCTCACTAACATCCGCAACTTGTGAAGCATCACAAGATCAATAATCTCAATAGGTCTTAAAGATGTGAGGGGTAGGGATGCATCAAAAACATCCAATTTCCTGGAAGAATTAGTGATGAAAGATCTTCCCATCAACATACCATGATACCATTGTCCCTATGTCTTTTAATACTGGGAAAATTGGGTATCTATGTTAAAGGATGGACCACCCATGGCTACTGTGAGAATCAGCATGTTCACCTGGATGACGCTACCATGTGACTCAGCTTGGAAAAACCATCCATTTGCCATGTCTATATGAAGGATACGTAGTGATGGGTCTCACAACTGATTAGATTTCATGATACAATGGTCTTGGTGCGACTGGGGGTCACTAGCTATCATATTCTACCACTGCGGAGAAGTTTCGTGAGATGGTTGCAGCTGAAGTGTAGGATAGATTTCAGAAGTGAAAGAAACATATGTGTAGATACCCAAGGCCAAACTCTGCAAAAGATAACACAAATGGTCTACCAACAAAGAAAAAATAGTGATAGTCGATGGTCATCTTTAATGTGGACAAAAAATCAAAAAACGAATCCTATAATGTATCATCATGGACTTCAAGGATGTTGTCAATGTGCAATGTCTCGAGGAGGTCAAGTACAACGTCATCGATGTTTAGCTGGGCCAAGCTACACATGTACAACATCTTGTTTCTATGAATGGGATTTTCTTGCAACTGTTGGAGTATGACCCAGTACTTTGGGTTGGAAAAACAAAGTATGGGGTGTAGGTGGAGGTCATCATTAGTGGTGGCTTCATAGAACAGTTCTTGAGAAGTAGGGGCAGTGCGGGCTGTAGGTGGTGCAAATGGTTTTGCAGGTGAAGTATGAGGGAACTTGTATGGTGTCTATTCTTCTAAAGGTGAGGCTAAAGAGGTGGAGGATGAATTTGGTTGGGGCCATTGTGTTCGAGCCATGAAGGTAGGAAGGTGTGTGGGATTGGTGTTGGAGAGATGGGGAGGCGCGGGTTGGTGTGAGCGTGGGTGATAGGTGAGGAGTGCGATGGATGAGAGAGATGGGATCATGAAGGTGATAAGGGAGGAGAGAAGAAGTTTAGGGATAGGGGATCATGTAGGTGAGAGAGTAGAGGGTGTAGTTTTTGGTGGAATAGAGGAGAAGAGGGAGATGATGAGTTGGGGGGGTGGGTCATGGGGAGCGGTTTGGATAAGAGAAGAGGGATGGAGGGATGCACAAGGTTTGAGTGGGGTGTGGGTTGTGAACCTAGGGTTCATAACCTACATATTTAAAAATAAACCCAATGAATTACATGAGTTGTACTAGTGGTTCACATCATGTACAAGTAAATCGAAATAGAATTTTGGAAAAAAGGGTACACATCATGAAACAATGGTACATGACATGTACTAAACTGTTTTAACCCATTTTCTATTTACTCCTAGTATTCATCTCCTAACATACTTGAATCTTCCCTAAGGAAATCCTAATATATTCTAGTCTAAGTTGTCATACCTTGGTTTTCATCCCATTCTGTGCTTCGTTTTAAGTCAAGATCTAGACTCCATTAAAACTTAAGTGAGTTTAAGGATGATGACATAACCTTATCAGAATGGTGCTTGAAAAATCATCAGTATTTGATCATTCACATTAAATAGTGTCCAAACATCTCTTTGGATATCAATGGTTCCATAAGTAATGACTTGAGTGACATCTAATGGTCCATACCATCGAGACTTCTGCTTACTAGGGAGTAATTTCAATCTCGAGTTGAACAACATGACCATATTCCCATGTACAAAAGTATTCTTAACAATGTACTGGTCATTCAATTTCTTTTTATTTTCACTATAGATATTTTCATTTACACATTCATCTCTATTGATTTCTTCCAAATTGGTCAATTGTAGAATTCTTTCTTCACTAGCCTTCTCAGAATCAAAGTTTAATTTCTTGATCTCCCAAAATGAATGATGCTCCAGTTCAATTGGAAGATTACATGGTTTCACATAAACCAGTCTGAACAGTGTGGTGGATATGGGTGTCTTGTAGTTAGTTATGAATTCCCCTAGTTCATCTTCCATTTTGAGGATTCAATAACTTTTATTTATATTCACTATATTTTCCAAAGTTTTTTTTAACTTCCCTATTTGATAGCCCTACTTCTCCACTTTTGTGTGGGTGGTAGGGAGTTCCCGTATGGTATCTAATTACATATATTTCAATAATTTATCTCATATATTAGTTTGTGAAGTGTGTTCCTTAATAACTATTGAGTAATCTATGAAATCTAAATCTAGAAAATACATTATTGAATAGAAAGTTCATGACAACCTTCACTATGTCATGTGCAGTGGCTTCAACTTCAACCCATTTTGAAACATAGTCCACACCAACCAAAATGTTGGTTTTACCATGTGATGTGGAAAATAGTCCCCTAAATTAGATTCCCCAAACAAAAAATATTTTTACTTCCATGATGGGATTTTTTGGTATCTCATTTCTATTTCTGATATTTTCGGTCCACTTCAATATGTCACATATTTGGAAAAATCCCCTCATATATTGGTGTAGTGTGGTCTAGAAATGTCCACTTTGTTGTATTTTGGATACTCTATGCTTGGGTCCATGACGTCTTTTAGTTATTGAAATGTGAGACATCTCAATCACATTGTTTCTTTATTCTTAAGTGATACAATTTCATAATCGTCAATCAAAACAACACTTGAAAAAAGTTGGTCATCCCAGTAACAATGCTTGTCATCTGAAGAAAATATCTTCCTATGTTGGTAAGATAGGTCTTGATGTAGAATTCTTGTGAAAATATAATTGGAAATATATGAGCACCACAGTTGAACCTTGAGACTAAATAGGGGTTCATATGGGGAATCTACTTCAATGTTAGCCTCCTCATCTTCCTTGATGATTGGTAGAAGAATTCTGTATAGATGATCTACAATTAAATTCGATACCCCTTTTGTGACTTTGATCACGATATCGAATTCCTGTAGTAGTGGGATCAAACGTATCAGCCTAAGTTTCACATTATTTCTATTCATTAAGTACCTGAGGGCTTCATGATTAGTGTGTATAATCACATTGGATAAAACTAGATATGAACAAAAGTTCTAAAAGGAATAAACAACATCTAAGAGTTCTTTATCTATATTCATGTAGTTGAATTGATTTTTTACTTATCGTGTGTCTTTCTAAATAAATGAGACATAAGATGTTGCCAATGAATTGTCCTAACACATCACCTACGTTTCATAGTTCATTGAAAAACATGTTCTAGATTTAAGCATCACTATTTTCATGTTGTTTCCATTGGATTTATTCATGGAACTAGAAACTTCCAATAGTTCTTTATCCATAGTGGATCTGCTTTCCAAAGGTAGGTGTTCGTTATTTTTTTTAACTTTACGATACTTAAGAACATTCATTGGTCGAGAGGATAGGAGTTCAGACTCATCACACCCTTTTGGGGGGAAATTTATTTTGTCTACTCCCGGAATCTCTTTGTAAAATTAAAATATTTTCAAGAATCCTTATTAATTCACCAAGAATATCATAAGTATCCCTTGGGATTTATAATCAATTATTAACATGCATAAAACTTTAGAATCATCAGTATGTATTCACGGTTCTTCATTAATGGAAATATCTGTATGTATTAGAGGTTTTCCATCAATGGTATCCTCTAATATACTGATTAGAGATTCTTTTAACCATCATTGTGATGATACTGGTTTTTAAGCCACTCAGTGGGGCACTCCGGAATTTATTGTCATCTAGGGAGATGAAGGTTTGTTTTGATCTTGGGATCGTGTCCATAAAATGGGATACCTACATATCCTTGGGAAAGGAATCAAAACCCTCATAGTTTAGTGTCACTTAATAGGACACCCCATACCTTTTAAGGTCATGTGATAAGGACCTCTAAGAAAATGGTGCTTAGTTGAAACTTAGTGTGGGATTTATGCTGAAGCAGCCCAAGGGACTTGGAAGGGATATGGGTTTCCAAGTAAGATTAGACCCTATTGGGAATATGTCCCAAAGATAATAGGGTTGATTTGAAATGTTGGGTTTGAACCTCAAGGAGGATTATTATGTATCCCATATAGATGGGAATCAAATCCCACATAGATCGATAACTATCATAGGAGAGTATGGCTCTCTGAGAAAGATGAGTTTGGGATTACTTCACGAAAAGGATACCTTGATGATTTGAGGATTAAATTTGGGGCTTATTTTCTAAGAAGGATGCCAAAATTTGGGGAATTAGGGTTTTATTCCTGAGGAGGATATCCAGTGAGCTCGGGCCTTGAGAAGGCTTCCTACATATCCTGGTTTTAAACAGGAATCAGTGTTATTGTAGTTCATTCTGTGAGTGTTTGTGCACATGTTTTAACCACCATGTATCTCTAAGCCCACATGAGTCACGATTGGTGTGAGAAAAAAGAGGATGTAAAATATTTAACAATGAAACTTCAAACTTTTCCTCCTCCGCTGATGGAAGAGGGCCCACCTACGATAATGACATTAGAAGAGGGAGAGGCGACGAGACTTTCTTCTATTCTATTTATATTGGAAAAGGGTCCAATGTAAGGAGGAAGGGATCAAGGTGAGGGGCTTATACTAGGATGGATACCCTAAAATTAATATTTTTTTGGGATTACTCTTAAAGAGGATTCCCATTTGGGATCTAACATGGCATAAGAGTTAGGTTTTGAGGAGTTTCTTGAGGAGTGTATCGACTCAAGGTACTCGAGAAACCCATAAGGAGAGTCCAAACTTATAACATGTGAAAGGAACCAAGAGGACTAAGTTGACTCGAGGAACTTCATTGAGTGTGATGGAGTGTCTCAGATCATGGTATTCCAAGGTTGGAAGTTGGGTCACGTAAAGGGCGCAATGGAAAATGTCATCGACCAGATCTGAAAAGTTCTTGGTGCGACTCTATATTTTTCATGGGTGTGAGTGACGTAATCGAAGGGATTGACCCTTAGCGAAGCCCTTCACTAACCTAGAGTAGGGGTGTAGTGGCGCAAACCCCACAGTATGGACCAGTGGGGTCACGCAGGTGATTTTCCAAGGTTCCTCGCATAGGTGCTTCGCGTAGCTCCCCAACGTAGGTACTTTGCACAGGGGAAACACCCAGGTGTGTCGCGCAGGTGCTCCACCGAGGTGCATCGCACAGGTGCTCTGCGTAGCTCAATGTGTTCTAGAGCTGAATAGGACTTTGAACCACATTTTACTCTTTAATTATCTCTTCTATCATGTTTTAGAAAGCCACCTGAGAAAATTTGGGGGATCTTGGCGAAATAGCTACATAATGGGAGCATTGGGATTTCATCCAACTTTTTTTTTTCATCCTCAGAATGTGGAGCCCAAGGGTCCTATTTATATAAAATAAGGGGACCTGGCTAAAGTTATGTTGTCTATGAAGATCCTTCGCGAAGGTCCTCTATGAAGGTCCTTCGCATAGGTCCTCCATGTAGCTCTTCAGGATAAAATTTGTCCGTCTTCTGAGTGCTATAACATTTGATCCGTAAGTCTGTCTTGGCTATGTCACTAGTCAAATAAAAGGTCATGAAGATATATACACTTCTAGATATGGTAAATCCACAAGGACATATTTAATGAAACTCAGAAATTGAATATAATGTGTTGACACCTTTTCATCATCGATCTTGGAAATCCACTACCTGCATCTTCTTCCTTCATGGTGAAAACATCTTTACTCATAGTTGACATTTGTTGTCTATGTGAGAATCATATCTTCACTCTATGGAAAAGTGAATGGAACACATTTAATGGTTTCATAAACCTACAACAAGTTCAATGGAATCACACATTAACTGAAATTCTTAGTCCCAATAGGGTGAAATGATTATTGGTGATGCTATAAAACTATTATTTAACATATTGAAATCTTGTTGGAAATACTCAGTGAATTAAAAAGAAATATATTTTGACAACATATGTGTCAATGGGTAGGAAAATTTATCAAAATCCTTCACAAATCATCTGTAAAATCCACCATGGCCTAGAAAACATCTGATACCCTTGACTACTAAGGGTTTTGGAAGATCTTTGACAACATTGATCTATATGGGATCAATTTTCATGCCTTCCTTGAAGATTTTATATCATAGGACTATTCCTCCTTGTACATTGAAATGGAATTTCTCCCAGTTTAGGACTATGAGCTTTTCTTCACAGTGTTGTAAGTCTAATTACAGAATACTTTGGTATACTTAAAATTAACTTCCATAGACCATGAAGTCATCCATGAATATTTCTAGGAATTCATCAGCCATGTCATGGAAAATATGCATCATGCATCATTGAATCATTGCTGGAGCATTGCATATAGTGACCCTTATTTTCTTACATTACATGTAGATCATTTTAATGGTAGACACATAAAATCATTACACAAAGAGGATCAAATGGGTTATTTTTAGCGGAAAACTAGGACCAAACATAAATTTACAACATAATTATTAACATTTATATAATTCATTATTCTCCAGCTTCTCATTGGCCTTTGAATTCTCCTTATTAAAAGTAGTCACCCGGGGATATATATCAAAAAATGGGTGATCTAAAAGACTTGTAAGAAAAAATATACGAATAAGAAACAATATAACACAGGATGAGAATAATCATTATCAATATAATATAGTCATAGGATCATAATCATGAGAGGAATATTTAAGAGAAGACATGGAATGTGGAAATGCATAAAAATGAAACATCATGTCTTAGTGGTCAACTACCACACATAGTTGTGAAAAAGTCTAGCATCATTTTCATACATATTTCACTTTAAACTCATGCGATTTATCACATTACCCAATGCATTGGAGCACTGAATAATTATGGGCGCACCCGTCACATCATAACATCAACATTGCAGTATATAATTCTGGGCACACCCGTCACATCATAACGTTAACATTATCACGCATGCCACATTGAAAATATATCAATATTGGAAATAAAATAACCCATGGAAAGGAATGGGTTACATTTCATAAATAATAAATTCATAAAATTTGTGTTCCAATAAGAAAGAGGGAATATCATACTTGATCATCACACTTTAGCGAAGAGAATCTCGAGAAGTAAAAGGTGTGCTTTTTTAATAGAAGTGTTCTTTTGGAAAATAATAAGATTGTCAAAAACAAAATTAATAAAAAAATTATATCCTATAAAAGTAAATATAACAATGAATAAATTATTTTTAGGAAATAACCATACTGAAAATGGAGTGAAAGAGGTAAAACCCAAAGAAATAATGTTTTGTTCGATAATTCCACTTACCATGTATCCAAAACACTTTCTTCACATTAATGTCCTATATAATGACATTATATACATTAATTAGAAATTAAAGAACATTTTATATATTAAAATTATTCATTATGGTTTTATTATGTTCTTTTATAGGCCTTTGGATGAGTTATAGATTTTAAATTCAATGTTTCGGCGTGTTCTTTTTCTTAGCTTTCACGAATAGTTCACCTGTACACATGAATGTAAGTTCATGTAGAACATGGATAAAAATACAGAAATGATATTACATGTTATTAATTATATTAAAAAAATTTAATAGAACTTATAACGAATTATTTTATATACCATGTGGATGAATCATTAATTAGAATTTAATGATGAACGTTTTAGGTTAATTTGGGCGGTTTTTGGATCACATAAAATATGTTTTATTTTATAATTTAGTATTATGTATAAAAGTTGTTTATAGAACATAAAAGGGGTTAAAACATAATTATTATAATTTTTTTCAACCATTTAATTGTTTTATTATCATCATTTAAGGATTTCAAGAAAAATGGATGTGCATCGCCCATGATGTAGGTAAATTAACACATCACAGGTCATGATTTCATTTTTATAAACAAAGAGAGAGAGAGAGAGGAAGAATTATAATAAATAATATTCCATTAATATGATATAATACTATTATATAAATCATAATAGATTTATAATGACTATTGGATAAGATGAGATGAGGATAAGAGAAGAAATTAAATTAAATTTTAAAGGAAATTGAAAGAAAATATAGAGAGAGGAATTACCTCTTGAGTACTTCTCATGAGATCCTCCTTAAAGAACTCAGGTTTGGTCTTTTGATGAGACCAAGAGATCCTGAACTTTGGGGAGGGTATATGGAAGATATTTGGGTAGAATTTGGACAAGTATTTAGGCTTTAGAGGCGTGAGGAAATGACGTTGTTAGGGATGGCATTTATATTGGAGGGGAGAGGGGTTTTCTAAATATTAAATTCAATAGTTTATTAAATTTCCCCAAGATAAGAAATAGTGAGGATTCTAGGGAATAAAAATTGTAATAAGTTCATGTGAGTTTAAACCAATGGCCATTTATATCATATATGACTCATGCATGATGTATAAATTCCATTATTTAACATATTTTGTAAATTATCGAATTTCACTATTCACAAAAAATTCACGTATTTTAGAAAAATCGCAAATATTCAACCAAACCATTTTTTGATAATTAGAATTAAAAAATTAACCCTATTTTATAAAAAATTATTTTCTAAATATGATTAATTTAATTTTTAATTAAAATCACAATTTAATTGAAAAATAAAAATTTTCAAATTAGAAACTGATTTTCTAACACTTTGAATAATAAATTATGATCTCATAAAATTTTCATATAATCACAAGAAATATAAATACTAGTTTATTAATACATTTTATGAAAGTATGTTTTCTTTTAAATTATTAAATTAATCAATAAATATTATTTACTTATTAAAATATCTACAATATAATGTAATTATATTATATTGTCACTTATAGGATGAATAAATTTTATTTATACTATCATTAGTAAGGTTATTATTCACTTGGAAGATTTACTATTCATAAGGGTCATTTTACTATTCATAAGGGTTTGTTACTATTCCCCAAAAATTAGGTTTGTTCTATCGAACTCCAAATATCTTACTAATCATAGCCGTGTATGTCCAATTTTTAAAATTAAAATCACAGAAGTGGAAAAATTATGTTTAAGAGTCACATAGTAGTTCATTTAAGCATGATGTGGAAATTTTTTTCCAAATGGGATTTTATGTGATTATGACATTACTATAAGAAGGTAGAAATTGCATTGATAAAAGTTTGGTTCATTACATTCTTCTCCCTTTTGAAATTTCCCCCTTGAAATATTATTTTGCATAAACAAGTGAGTGCACTTCTCCTTCATCATATCCTCTACTTCCAAAGTTTCTTCTTCATAATTATGGATCCTCCAAAACACTTTGAGAAGGTGGGTTTTCTTGTTTCAAAGAAACTTATCTCTCTGGTCCAGAATCTTTAATGGCTTTTCCCCATAAGATTGGTCATCTTCCAACTGTACCACCTTTGATTTCATTACATGTGATGGATTTGGTATGTACTTCCTCAGGAGTGATATGCGGAAGACATCATGAACCTGAGCCATATTCAGTTGTAGTGAAATCCTATAGGCTACGAATCCTAGGAGATCAAGTATCTCAAAGGGTCCAATGTACCTTTTTCTTTGTTTCCCATTCTTTCCATACCACACGACTCTCTTCCATAGTGATATTTGGAGGAAGAATTTATCAACTATGTCGAACTCCAAGTCCCTTCGACGGTTGTCAACATAACTCTTTTGCTGACTCTGCGTAACATTGATATGTTGTTGGATGACTTGAACCTTCTCCATCATCTCTTGTGTAAGATTAGGTCCATGTAGATTTCATTCTCCAAATTTATCTCAACAAGTTGGAGTTATACATTTCTTTCCATATAGATCATTATATGGATCCATTCGAATACTCAAGTGGAAGCTATTGTTTTATGAGAACTCAACCAATGAGATATGTTGAACCCATCTACATTTTAATTCTAGTGAGTTAGATCTTGGAATATATTCGAGCATATAAATATTTATTTTAGATTGTAAATCATTTTGGGGGTGATAGGCCATGCTAAAATATAATTCAGTACTCAAGGCATGTTGAAGTCTTCTCCAGAATTTAGATGTGAACCTTGGATCACGATTAGGGTCTATCGAGAGTGCAACCCCATTTAGTCTCACCACTTCCATCACATATATATTTGCAATTTTTTCAAGTGAGAGATCTTACCAAATAATTATAAAGTGGGTAGTCTTGGTGAGTTTGTCCACCGCAAACTATATTGCATTATTTCCTTTAGATGTCTTCGGGAGACTTGTGGCAAAGTCCATAGTGACACTCTCTCATTTCCACACGATTATAGGAAGTGGTTGCATCATCCCTTTGGACATTTTTCACTCTTCTTTAACTTGATGACATATCAGGAACCTTGAGATATATTCTGCAATCTTCTTCTTCATGTTATCCCACAAGAATATTTCTCATAGATCTAGGTACATCTTGGTGCAACCAGGATGGATAAATAAAGTTGATATATGAGAATTTTCTAATAGATCCTTCTTTATCCAGGATGATAAAGGCACATAAATCCACATTCCTAACTGAATCAAACCGTCATCTTTGACATGTAACTCTTACAGATTTCCTTATTTTACTACATTCACCTTCTTTTGTTACTCCAGATCACCCCTTTGTACCTCCAAAATATTCTCTTGGATAGATGGTTGAGAAATAATTTGGGAAAGGTAGGATGTATACCTGGCTGTTATGATTTTTAAATCCATCCATTCCATATCCATGAAGATAGTGTCTTTCTCAATATACAACAAAGATAGAGTATTAGGTTCATTTCTACTTAACGAATCACCTACCTTGTTTATTTTTTGAGGATGATAGTGAATAGAAAAATCATAGTATTTGATTAGCTCTAACCATATCCTTTGACTCATGTGGAGATCCTTTTGTGTGAATATATACTTTATACCTTTGTGATCAGTATATATGGCACACTTCTTACCATAGAGGTAGTGCTGCATGATTTTCATTGAACAAAACAAAGATGCTAACTCCAGATCATGTGTCCGATAGTTCTTCTCATGGTTCTTTAACTTTCATGAGGCATATGTTATCACATTATCGTTTTTCTTGAGTAAAAAACCCAAGACTTTCTTTGAATCATCAATGTATATCACAAAACATAATACAGTTTTCGGTAATGTGAGTACCAGTGTAGTGATTATCCTTATTTTGAGCTCCTTGTAGCTTTCCTCACATTCTTCCATCCATACATACTTTACCCCATTCCCTTTTAAATTAGCTAGAGGGATTGAAAATCATGATAAATTTATCACAAAACATAGGCAGTACCCACATAATCCAAGAGAAGTACAAATTTCTATAACACTAGATAATCTGGTCCATTCTTGAATTTCCATGGTTCATGAAGGGTCCACAAAAATTCCATAAGTTGTGATCACATGTCCCAAGAATGTGACTTGCTTCATCCAAAAAGTCACACTTTCTGAACTTGGCATACAACTTATCCTTTCTCAATGTCGCCAACACAAGTCTTATATGTTCTTCATGTTTCTCCTTTCTCTTGGTGTATATGAGAATATCATCATTAAAAACTACCAAAAATGTGTTGAGGTAAGGTATAAAGACTCTAATCATAAAATACATGAATATTTTAATGGCATTAGTATGTCCAAAGGACATCACTAGAAACTCACAGTGCCCATACCATTTATGGAAGGCAGTCTTCTAAATATATTCCTTCTTCACATTTAACTAATGATATGATGAATGAAGATCCAACTTTGAGAAGTACTGAGCTCCTCTCAACTGATTAAATGAGTCATCAATCATTGGGAGATGATACTTATTCTTTATGGTGATCTTATTGAGTTCCCAATAATTGATACACAACTGAATTGTTCCATCCTTCTCCTTTACAAAGATCACTAGAACACACCAAGGTGATACAGTAGGGTGTATGAACCCTTTATCCAAATGTTCTTGTAGCTGATTCATTAACTCATCCTATTTGATAGGATTCATCCTATAGTGGAACATTGAGATAGGAGTAGCTCCAGTTATGAGTTGTATGGAGAACTATACCTCATGATATAGGGGAAGTATGTGAAACTCTTTGGGAAACAAATCGTCATATTCCATCATGATGGGAATTTCTTCTTAGTTCATACTTTCCTTTGATTCAAACATTTGATCAAGGTATTCCTTTTCATAGAAAATCAACACCCATATCGTTGATGGATTTTTCAAAGGAGATTCATGATCTTCCTTACATTTTTAGAGGAGCATGGGATGGTTCAGAATATGAAAAGATATTTCCTTTTTCTAATAGTTGATATTTTCTCTATATAACAATATCCAATCTATTACCATTATAGAATCAAATTCCTCCAATGAAATTATCACGAGATTCACTGTAATAATCTTCTCACATTCGCTAAGGGGAGAAGAGTCCAACACTTGGGTTACAATGATTTCACCACTTAGTGTTTTACAGATATCTCTACTTCAAGGTTTCAGGGATTGGATTCTATAGTTCAATAAAACATCCAAGATATTAAAGGAATTCATATAACCTGAATCAAATAATAATTTTTCCATTATTTAGTGAATAGGAAGTGTACCTTGTACGGCTTAATTTTCTTACTCAACATCCAAAGTAGTGATGGAATAAACCTTTCCTTGATCCTTTGGATTTGGTGGTTGATGATGTTGATTAACCTCGAGGGATTTAGGTTTAGTGCACTAGATTTCATAGTAACCTTGATGCCTATAGATGGATCATTGGACCATGGGTAGAACTCTCCTTTCCACCACTACATTCTCCTTCCTTCTCAAGTATTTTTGACATGCTTGAACATGGTGGCCTTCTCTCCCATACTTGAAGCAGTTCCCTGTCTCTTTGAGTAAATTACCATGATTCTTATGCCCACATTTTTTACATGTGGATGGTTGATTTTTCTTTCCACCCTTCTCTTTAGATACATAATCATGAAACTCCATATTTTGTTTCTTATATCCATATACATGGGACCATTTTCCAAACTCAGTATCCACTTTGAGAGCACAGTGAAATACTTCTTTATAACGCCCAATGTCTCAAATTTCAAGAGACTTGGGAAGGTCTGGTTTTAATCCACTAAAGAGTCTATTAATTTTTCTATCATTGTTGATAAAAAATCCCGATGTGCACCTTTAAAGCCATGTGAAATTCGCTTCATAAGTTGTGATTGGTTCTCTATCCTTTTGTTTTAGCTCTATTAATTCTCTCTCCATCTTCATATTAGTATTTCTTGGGAAATACTTATTAAGAAATATTATCTGAAAGTATTCCCACTCAATCTCTTCAATTTCATCTCTCATCTTGGTGTTCTCAATCAAATCCCACCATTGGTGGGCCTCTCCATTGAGATGATAAACGGATTGAGTTACTTTATCCATTTTAGAATAGTGAATCATTGAAAAGATAATCTCTATATAGTTGACACAATATTCCATAACTAGTGGATCATAAGATCCAATAAATGTTGACATTCATTTCCATATAAAACAATCAACATCTAGTTGCTCCCTCTTAGGTGAAAGAGGACATTCCACATTATTCAGGTTATTATTCATAATCTAATCCAACTGGGTAAGCATTTCATTGAAGTTTTTAACTCCACCTCCCAAATCAATGGGGATTTAATTTGCACAAATGATTCATTTTCCCTCATATAGGTTATTGGCCTAGTTTCTCCTGGTTCTTTCAATTTTCTAAAATAGAAAAGGTTAGAAAAAACATAAGTAAAAAATTCATGAATAAATAATTTATTCTTTTTTGAAATTAAAAGAAAAATTATACCTTATGGGATCCCAGTGTTTATAAAATCTTCTTTTGTGATTATATATACTAAGTCTCTTAAAAGAATTTTCACTAAGGTTCTTTAATCCTAATTCCCAAATAAACTAAACTATGCCTCTCATAACAACTATAGAAGCACTGCTTGTTTTACATTACTTTAACATCATTTTAATGATAAAAAACATAAAATCATTACAAAAATAGGATAAAAAGGTTTAGTTTATTGGGAAAACTAGGTCAAAACATAAATTTTATGTTATAAATATAAACATTTATTTAATTACTTTTTCTATAGCTTCTTATTAGCTCTTGAATTACCCTTAGTAAAATTATTCACTAAAGGATATACATAAAAAAGGAGTGAGGTAGAATCCTAGTAAGATGATAGGAAAGAACATGAAAAAAATATAACATGGGATGAGCATAATAATCAAAAATATAACAAATTCACAGGATCATAATCATGAGATGAATCATTAAGAGAAGACTAGGAATGTGGAAATTCATAAAAACGAAACATCATGTCTTAGTGGTCAGCTAACACACATAGTTATGAACAAAAATAAAATCATGTTCACACATATTTTAATTTAAATCATGAGATTAATTACATTACCCAATGCATTGGAGTGCTGTATAATTCTATGTGCACCCGTCACATCATAACATCAACATTGCAATATATAATTCCAGGTGCACCCATAACATCATAATGTTAACGCTATCATGCATGCCACAAAGAAATTATATCAATCATAGAAATAAGATAAACCATGGAAAGGAATGGGTTACATTTCATAAATAATAAATTGATATTATTTGGGTTCCCAAAATAAAGAGGGAATAACATACTTGATCATCAATCTTTAGCAAAGACAATATCTAGAAGTAAAAGGCGTGTTTTCTTTTAAAAAAAAGTTCTTTTGCAAAAAATTATAATTTCATAAACTCAACTAGAAAACATATATATGTCATAGAAGGAAATATAGTTATGAATAAATTATTTTTAATTAATTAATATACTAAAAATGGAGTGAAAGAGGGAAAACCCAAAGAAAAAATGTTTTGTTTGAGAATTCCCCTTACCTTGTATCCAAACGATTACCTCACATTAATGTCCTATATAATGAAAATATATTCATTAATTAAAAATTAAAGAATTTTTTATATATGAAAATGATTCAGTATGGTTTTATTATGTTCTTTTATGGGCATTTGGATGAGTTATGTAGTTTAAATTCATTGTTTGGGAGCGTTCTTCTTCTTAATTTGCATGAATGGTTCACTTGTACACATGAATGGAAGTTCGTATAGAAGATAGATAAACACATAGAATTTATATTACATGTTATTAATGACATTAAATGAGTTAAAATGATCTTATAAAGAATTATTTTATATACCATGTGGATGAATCATTAGTTATAAATTAACGATGATTGTTTTAGGTTAATTTGGGTGGTTTTTGGATCACAACGAACAAGTTTTGTTTTATCATTTAGTATTATGTATATAAGTTGTTTACAAAACATAAAAGAGGTTAAAAAATAAATATTAACATAATTTTTCAACTATTTAATGGGTTCATTTATATTATTTAATTAGTTGAAGGAAAATGGAAGTGGATCGCCCATAATGTAGGTAAATTAACACATCACATGCGACAATTTAAGTTTTTATAAACAAAGTGAGAGAGAGAGGGAGGAGTATAATGAATAATCTCCCATTAACATGATAGAATACTATTATATCAATAATTCTATAAATATCATTTAATTTTTATAATATAACATTATTATAAGAGACGAAATGAAATGGAATTTGAAAGTAAATTGAAAGAAAAGAGAGAGAGAGATGAATTACATCTTGAATCCTCATATTGAGTTACTCCTTAAGAAACCTAGGTTTGGTCTTTTGATGAGAAATATAGCACTTGGATGTGGGGGAGGCTATAAGTAAGATATTTGGGTATAATTTGGCCAAATATTTAAGTTTGGGAGGTTTGAGGAAATGAGGTTGTGAGGGGTGGTATTTATTGTGGCGGGGAGTTGGGTTTTCTTAATATTAAATTCATTAGATTATTAATTTCTTTCAAGACAAGATATAGTGAGGATTATTGTGAATAAAAATAGTAATAAGTGCATCTTAATTCAAACCAATGCCCATTTACATCAGCCGTGATTCATGCATGATGCAAAAATTCATTTATTTAGCATATTTTTTAAATTATCTAATTTCACTATTCACAAAATTCAAGTATTTACGAAAAAACCTAAAACACTAACCCTAAATATTTTTTGAGGTATAAAATTAAAAAATTAATTCCATTTATAAAAATAATATTATTAATATGATAAATTTAGTTAATAATTAGAATCATAATTTACATGAAAAATAAAATTTTAAAATTAAAAACTAATTTTTAACACATTGAAAAATTAATTAAGGTCTCATAAAATTATCATATAATCATAAATCATCTAAATTCTAGTTTATGAATAAATTTTATGAAATAAATTTTATTTTAAATTAAATTAATCGTTAAATATTAATTGCTTACAAACATATCAACACTATAATGTAATTATATCATATTTTCACTTATAGGATGAATAAATTTTATTTATACTATCATTGGTAAGGATCCTATAAACTTGGAAAATTTACTATCCATAAGGGTCATATTACTATTAAAAAAGGTAACATTACTATCCATAAGGGTAGCATTACTATTCATAAGGTTATGTTACTATGCACCCAAAATTAATTTTTTCATATTAGAGTCCAAATAGCTTACTGATCGTAACCATGTATGTCAGATTTTTGAAGGTCACATTTTCTTCCATTTAAGAATGATGTGGAATTGTGTTTCCTAATGTTATTTTATGTGATTATGACATTACTGGAATAATAGATAAATTTCATTGATAAATTTATTGTTCATTATATTGCACATCCCGAGTGACATTCAAATGTAAGGAAAGGTAACCAATGGGCATGTGAATGTGGTCTTCAGGAAATCAGCGGGGTTGACTGTAATTTGATTTTATCAAGAATATCCATCTAGGAAATAGTATAATTCAATCCCCACAAGCCTTTCTATCATTTGATCCATGAAAGGTAAGGGAAAATGATCCTTTCTGGTTGTCGAATTTAGGATTCTGTAATCCACACAAACTCTCTATTCAATGAAGGTGCATGTCAAAATTAGTTCATTCTCATATGTTCTTTCTAGTGTGAGTCCTCCTTTTATTGGAACAACATGTTGGAGGATCACCCATTCACTATCTGAAATAGGAACAATTATTCCAGCATACAAAAGTTTTAGAACTTCCTTTTTAATGAATTCCTTCATCGGGGGTGCGATATACCTTTTAGGTTGTTCTTTTTATTTCATTTTTTCAAGAAGGATTTTATAAATGCATTCAGTAGGACTGACCCGCTTAATTCCTGCCACTCCCAAGAAATTATTTTCTCATGTCTTTTTAAAACATAAACCAATTTCTCTTCTATTTCTTTTGATAGTTCAAAGTTCATAATGATTGGTATAGAGGATGAAACTCTTAAATATTAGTACTTTAGTGTATTTTATAGAGGTTTAAGTTTCAACTGAGGTGGTTTAATGATGGAGGGGATGAATGGTGGAAAGGTTTCCCTAGTGGGAAGTTCACTAAAGCTCACCTCATCAAATTCATATTCCTATTCCTTCTCTGAGAGTGAATCTTCACTTTCTTCTTCAATAGACATGTACACATCTCATTTTTGGGAGGGAGATATGGAATTAGAATCCACAACATCATCTGATTGTTGGAAAGCATTGATCAGGTTGAACACCACCTATTCTTATCCAAATCCGAAGATAAAAAGTCTTTGATTTATATATATCAAAGCATTTTCTATTTATAGGAATGAACTTCCACTAATGAGAGGGACATCACCTTCTTATTCCTTGTCTGGGACTAGGATGTCTGTAGGAAATATGAATTTTCTAACATTAACCAAAACATCTTCCAGAATACCTCTAGGATACTTCAATGATATGTCAGCTATATGCAATGATACTCTTTTATTTTTGAGTTATTATAGTCTGATATTGTGTAAAACACTCATCGGTATTAAATTGACACTGGATCCACGATCGCATAAGTCTCTTCCAAACATGCATTCTCCTATAGCACAGGGATGAAAAAATATTCCAAATCTCTCATTTTTAGGGGAATTTTCTATTGCACAATATTTAGTCATTCTGCATTTAAGAGGATGACATCAATATCTTCTATTTTACTGATTTTGGATATTAGGTACTTGAGAAACGTTTCATAAACTATCATCTAAGTAATGGATTTTTCAAATTGAAGGTTGATGTGCAGTTTCTTGAACATCTCTAGGAATTTCTTGATTTGGGCTTTCAGTCTACCTTGTCTTTCTCTCTCTAAAAATTGAAGAGGTGGATTGTATGGAGATGGGGAAATATAAACATGTTCCTTTGGTTATTTAGGTGTTTAGTTCTTCTCAACTGGTACTTTTGGAGGGGTGACTGATGTAGTATTATTAGATTCTCTATCTTCTTCTAGTTTTTTCTTAGGCTTTTTTCCTTTTATCTTCACCGATTGGTTTTTTAATGTACGAAATCTTCCTGATTCTCAGCACTACCACCTTGGATTCTTCTCTTGGTTATGTCTCAATGTTAACAAGTAATTTACATGATAATATATCAGATAACGTCCCTTAGATTTGACCCATTTGAATCTCCTATTCCTCAAAGCATCTCTTTGGTTTTGCATTTATATTTATTGGGATGTGATTATCTAATACGACTTCTAGAAGAAATTATCTAGTGTCTTTTCCAAATTATTTGGAGGAGGGATATGAGGTTTTTGAGGTTTTGGTTGGGATATTTGGAATTGTTGATGTAGTCTTTATTAGAATGGATTTTGTTGTACTTGTTTCTGAGGTCTTGGGACAAGGTTCATTAGAGTATACCCTAGCGGTCAATGATTTCAGAATTGTGAATGACCACTTCGTAGTTGAAAATATCCCTTACTAATTTAATGTTTCTACTAAGCAAGCCTTTTCTGGTAATATTTCCGCTATTGAAATGGTTGTTTATATTGATTATAATTAACTTAATTACAATCCTTATGTTCTTAAAATCTTACCTTGATATCTTGGTAAAGAAGTAGGCCACTACAAATCTCTCATGATTGAATTTCAATTATAGGGGAAGGATGGGGTTGAGTTTGAGGTTGGGCAGTAAGTATCTAAAAGGATTCAATCTTTTTTTTGTGAGAACTTCCACTTGCACTGCTAGTATGGAGTTATCAAATATCTAGTGGATATTGTGCTCTGGTGATCCATGACCAATTTTCCATAGGATGGAATTGCGTGAAGCTTCATCATGGATTTATCATCCGACTTTGGGGGTCTCAAAAATCAATCCTCCATAAGTGGTAGCATCAACTATAGTTCACGTAGCTTGCTGGAGTCCTTGATAAAATGTCTGAAACTAAATCCATGTATCTAGAACATGATATAGAAACTTCCTCATGAGTTCCTTGAATTGGTCCCTTTCTTACTAGGATGATTCATTGTCAGATTAGGAAATCTTTTGGATGTCGTTCCGGATCATCCAGGTCCTAATTGGTGGAAATTACTTGTCCAAAAAAATCATGGATAAATCGTCCCAAGTCATTTTTGACTCTGGATCATGAGTTTTGTGCCATTCCTTGGTACTGTCTCTCAAGATGAATGGGAAGACTCATAGTCTAATAGAATTTGAAGAGAATCCATAACATTGAAAGGTTTCGCAGACTTCTAAGAAGTAGGCAATGTTCTCATGTAGGTATTCTCTCTAGAGAGCACTGAATTATCCCATATTCTATATCATGTGAATGAGTCCATATTTGATCTCAAAAGTGTGACCTTGACTGGGGGTCTATAGAACTCTTGGTGTTGCATCATGGATTTCCAGAAATCAATAATCCATGATGGTCTTTTCTTGGTGCATCTATTTCTATCCCAAAATTATCTAAAGAGGGTTTGGTGGGTTGGGTCCCACTTGATGGTGTTTCTCTACCATTTTTGACCAACAATGTGCAAACATATACCTTTTGATCTTGGGATCGAAGGTTAGAGGTTCATCAGACTCAAGGATACATGAACAAGTCAATGGACCTTGGTACATGAACTATTATGAAAAAATGGGCACACAAGGGCATCTTTTGAATGAGAAGAAAATAAAAGGGGTGACGGAAAGCTAATCCTAGGTCAAGTTCCGGGGTTCTTCAAAAAGCATGGCATTGCTCCCCTATAATGGTTCCCAAATTTCATGTTCTCACTTGCGTCATTGGTTTTCGTATATGCTATGGTCAAATTGAATTTATTATTTCCCAAACTTTACTTACTACTCGGGTGTAGTATAGTAGAAGTGCAGGGTTGATCCCACGAGGAGAAATCTTGATTTATAAAGGATCACTAGCTTGATAATCATAGGTAGGAATCCTTTCAAAATGGATTGGTGTTTGAGAGTGTACTAATTGTATGGCTGGAAGTGATTTCAAATATTTAAGGAGGGGTTGGGATCAATTCCACATATCTAGAGAAAATATTTCTTTAATTCTAATCTTGGAAGGGTTCTAAGTCTTAGGTTATGAAGCAAATGGAAGTCACTAGTTGACTTTGGTCAAGTCGCCTAGTTATACATAGGAAGTGACTATTTCGTGATTGGTAGATAGTAATAGCCTATGTGTATTAATTTTGGATTATTTGGAAGAATGTATCCTAGGGTAGTGATCATATCCTAGTATACTTTAATCAGGATAGGGTCTTCCATTGGAATATCCTGTGGTCATGGATGTTTGAATGAATTAGGTAGACTTTGTTTATTTATCCTGATTACTAATGTATTAGGGTTCCCAAAATTATATTTATGGATGGATTGTTGGTTTAGATATATCTACTCTTGATCCCTACCACTAATATGATTTATATACTCATAGTGGTTGGAGAATCAATTAAATATGTAATGAAATTTATTCTTGACATGCTATTTGAATTTAAAAGGAAATAGTTTCTAATCATGCAATGAGTTGAATTTATTAAAAAGGAAAATAAAAATGAAATTAGGATTTTATGAAATATGAATCACAAATTTAGTGAAATTGTTACTTGTAATAGAAAGGGTAAATGTCTCTAACACGTGTTCATTGGTAAGCGAACATGAACATCGGTAAATTATGTAACGTGAATTTGAAATTATTGAAGGAAATACGATCCATGAATCTTGAATTGAAATAAAATGAGAAACCTGAAGAAATATTTGATTTTATATAGATAAAGGATGAAGGAACATGAATTGGATGAAAAAAGAGAGAAATTCCATTTTTGGAATATATCAAATATGCTGTCAAGCAGTTACTTATATAGCCAAATTTGGTCATGATGTGTACTAGATGTACACATCGTGTTACATTAATCTATGTAAATATATATGGATTTTGGATATCCCACAAACAACATGTGTATCTAGCCTAATTAATGAGGTTTGACTACTTACACATCATTTATAAAGTATTTATTACATGTATTGGAGCGAATTTCTCGTGTAACTTCTTTGATTGAAGTCACATCGTGTTCTGGGGGATCATGGTTTGTATTGGATGTTTTTCACTACTAACTTATTTTCTCTATTCATGGCTTGGATCATGACTTTTCACAGCATGTGAACACTTACTACATGATGTGTAATGTCAAGTCACGACATGTAATAAGTGAATTCTATACTTTTTCTAAATTTCCTCCCTTGAATCCTATAAAGCCACATTCCTAAACAATTGATCATATACCAAGCACATTATTGAATAAATATGAAAATACATAAAGTAAATGATACCAATATATATATATATATGAATTCCTCTTATAATAAGTAGAATGTCATCTAAGAAGAGTTCTGGCCACTATGCGCGTACATCGACCTACCACTCCTAGGTCTCATCTTATATGTTCTTGTGATTCCATAGCACTCCAATCATTGAAACTGACTTACCTCGAATAGCATTCATGAATCAATCAATGAAATGCATCTTTCACTCCTTGAAGGAACCATCCACATCCAACTCCATATCATCAGGTTCAAATGAACGAGATGGGCCATAATGATACTGTCAGGATGAGATATATGGAAGATATCACGCATGTAATGGGACATTTTAGGTAACATCAACTGATAGGATATCGAAAAAACTAACTTTCCTATCTTGAAAGGTCTGACATATCTTAGTGATAACTTTCCCTGTATCTTGATTAGTCTTTGATAGAACTTGGACGATACACGCATATATACCTTATGTCCCACCCAGAACTCTAGAGGTCTGTTTCGATGACTAGTATAAGGATTATTCCAAAACTGAGTTGTATCCATATGCTTCAAAATTAGGTGGAATTTCTTTCATGTCTCATGAATAAGATGAGGACCCAATAGATATGCCTCACCTACCTCAATCCAGCATATAAATGAATGGATTGGTCTACCATAGAGGGACTCATATAGTGCCATCTGGATTATTTATTGAAATATATTATTATAGGAAAAATTAACTAGAGGAATATTCATTTCCCAAAAACCTCCAAAAATAATGATACGGGCTTATTGCATATCCTCTAAAAGATATATAGTCTGATCGGGATTTTCATTTTTCTGAGGGTGATATTAAATGCTCAAGATCATGTGTGAAATGATTTCCTTCTACAACCCATTCTAGGACCACGAAGTAAAGTGAGTGTCTCTGTCCAAGATTATTGAATGGGGTACACCATGTAGTCACACTATATCCAAGAGGTAAAGCCTTCTAAACTCATCAATAGATATGGTCTCCTAGATTGTTTGGAAGTGTGAGACTTTGATCAGCCTATCGATGATCACCCATAATGCATCACAGGTTCTAGGGGATCTTGGAAAGCATGTAACAAATCCACGGTGATGCCATTCCATAAACACTTTGGAATGGATAGATGTTTTTAAAAGTCTAGCATTTCACTGGTTCTTTTCTTCACTTGGTGATAGGTGTAGCACCGTGTGATGAATCCCTCTATCTACCTACTAATACTTGAACACCAATGCTAACAATGCATATCCTTGTACATCTTGGTATGACCATGATGAATTTTCCATACAGATGTATGTGATTCTCACATCAGATCTTCCCATATATCTGAATGCACACATAAAAAACCATAAAAGAGTAGGGCATCACTGCTATCAATAACCTAATAAGGAGTAAGGTTTTCTCTTATGATACTCTCGTTCAAAACAAGGCCTTCATACTCTGATAACTACCTCATCCGAATCCATTACATAAGGGATGACTTCACTACTAAAGCTACCAAAACTGGCTGCCTATGCTAGTTCTGAACCTCTATATGTATATCATAGAACAAATAAACCAATTTAAACTCGTTGTTTGAATCTCTGATAGCTTATGTCTGAGTTTTACAGCTTAAAGAATCAACTAAGACATTTCCATTCTTAGATATGTATGCATTTTCAATGCCGAATGATTGCAGGTATTCCACCCACCTATTCTTCTTTAGATTCATGTCCCTCTAAGTGGAGATGTATTCGAGACTTTTATGGTCTATTTAAATGAGAAAATGATCACCAATAATGTAGTTCCTCCAACAACGATGAACATGAAACATGGATGATTGATTGAAGTCATGCATAGGATACTTTGTCTTATGACGTCTCAGCTGATGGGATCCATATGTCGTGAGTCGATCAAATTGAATTAGAACTACACCCAGAATAAAATTCAAGCGTCACAATATAATATATAAATTCTACACAGATTTATAATAATTAGGATTGTTGCTGACATGGGTCTCCCCATAACTCCAAAAAATCTATCTCACAAACTGCAGTCTAGTCTAACTTCACACCCTTCTTGGTCAATCCAATAAAAGGAAATTTTTGGAATGATAAGTTATGGATGAATAACTTATAATAGACATCCATCCCTAAGAAGCTATGTATGTCAAACACCTTCTTTGGAAACTCCCATGAAACCATTATTCCCACCTTCTCTCGATCAACTGATTCTCTTGCGTCAAATATGATATGACTCAAGAATTCAAACTTAATGATCCAAAAGTTTCATTTAATAAGATGTATATATACCTGGTTCTCTCTTAGTGTACTCAAAATGATCTCAATATGAATTTAATGGTTTTTTCTAGAGTGATAGTACACTAAGATGTCATCTACGAAGACTACCTCAAAGGAATAAAGATATGGGTGGAAAACCCAATTCATCAGATCCATGAAGACTACAAGTTCTTTATTCAAACTGAACAATATAACTAGATACTTGTACAAGCTATACCTACTATAGAATTATGTACATGATATGCTTGATTCCCCACACAAAACTGATGGTAGCCCAACCTCAAATTGATCTTAGAGATAATCGTTTTTCTGTAGAGTTGGACAAAGAGGTCATCTATACGAGGAAGGTGATACATATTCTAAACCGTAAACTGGTTTAGTTGGAAGTAATACAGACACAATATAAGAATATTATCCACCTTTTAGAGGAAAATATTAGTGAACCTCATGGTGATGTATTGGGTCATATGAAACCATTAGTATCTAAGTCACCAAGATGCCTCTTGAGTTCCTGGAGATCTATAGGTGCCATTCTATAAGGAGCAGTGGACACTGGTTCTGCACCTAACACAAGCTCAATAGTTAAATCGATCTCACTCTCATAAGGTAACATGGAGAAATATTAAAGGAATACATCCATGAAAGGATCCACAATAGGAGGTAATTCTATAAACTTCTTTCCCTGATCACTCATAAAGAGACTAGCCATCTTGGATGTCATCCCACCCAGCCCAGTACGCTTAAATCTTGATCAATTTGCTTAAAGATAAAATTCTCTCTTATTGATATACATATAAACCTTGGGTGATGTGAATGAAACTAAATGGTGGTAGAAATAAAACTAGTCTTAATAAGGCATAAGCCATTTTATACCAAGAATGATGTCGAAGGCAGCCATCTTGAGGGAAAAGAAACTCCACATAAAACTATACCCACCTATCATAAGGGGGAACTCCATGTAATGGTGTATACCCTCACCCCGGACTACCTACAACATGTAAAGGGTTATAAAACCACTAGATTATTTAACCACTAATCACAGAATTTCCATATTTGTAGTAGATAGAAAATAAAGTGATGAACTAGTATCGAATATGGAAGATACTAAAGTAGAGGCTACCGGAATAGTAAATCTAACTGTAGATGGAATTGGGAACTAATTCTTTGGTGTAGACAAAACAACATAAATATGGCATGAATAGTATCCTTGAGATGCTTCTTGAGTTGCCAGAGAAGGCCCACTCTATAGACAATGGAACAGTAAATCCAAAATTCCTCGGTCATGAGCACCAACTCGAACTGAATGGACTATATAATACCATATTCATATCAGACATGGTGTCATTGACCCTACACCTGAAGGTGTTACTGGTTCATAACCCCGATAACTTTTCATTGAAGGGAATTATCAGTAGAAGTGGTGGAGGTGACCCATCCTGCTGTAAGCCTGAAATTCGATTGGGTTCCTCACACACTAGGGATTTTGGTTCCCCACCCTAGCACACTAGAGACACACTATAATGGTGAATGTTTTTGTCACATGGATGGTACTTTCCCCACGTATTCCCTTGAAGTGTCACTTCTTGTCACTAGATAATCCACAACTTTTCTATCTAGAAGCTGAACTAACCTGTTTCTTGTAACCTAATTCCCTCAATTTTTCTTAGTGATAAGGGAATGGTCAACTATCTATGAAATACTGGTCAGTTGGAAGATATTCACCATTGAGCAGATGAAATATTCAACCCCCTCCTCAAATCACCTCATAGTATTCATCTCATCTTTAGTCAAAGATGGTAAAAAATGCTACAATTCAATGAATTGAGTTGAGTATTCCATTACTGACATGTCTCCTTTCATAAGGTTGTTGAATAAAAAAATATGATTTATTCTCAAGGTATACATGAAGAAATAATTTAAGAAGGCTATCGGGATGTCTACCCAGACCATACCTTGATATAGACTAGCCTGAGTTGGAACATCCCACCAATGATTGGAAGTGTCACACAACATATAGGTCATGAGCTTGACCCTCCACTCTGGAGGCATCTCAATATGCTCTAAGATTGACACCATAGACTCCAAACCTGATTCAAATGCCTAGGGTCCGCCATCCCCCAAGAAGGTGGGAGGATTCTACTATCGAAATTCCCTAGTCAGCTCTTCCATATAAGGGGAAGGTTAAGATACACCCTAAACTACTTTCATGAATTTTAGGAAGCTATCATAGTACTGGTCATCGACACCCAATGGAGGATGCAAAGGAGGTTCCTTAGGTGGATCTATAGGATGAATCATAGGTGGATCATTTCCCACCAACTCAAGAGTATTCTAATTCCCACTTTCCTGGTGTACAACACAAGGTTTTCATGATGACATATCTCTATAAATTGCAAGTGCAAGCCTCAGAGAAGTTTTAAAACAGATAGGTAAATCTGTATGAAAGGGATGACACAAGATATCCTACTAAAGAAGCACACCCCTTTACCTTTTTTAAGAGCTAGGTCTGGGTGATAAGAACAAGCCCCAAGGAAAGCATTAGAGACATGATATAAAGACCACTAATTAGGTTGGTCCAGGATACGATCTCATATCAAATGTATAACGAGCAACCATTTCATTTTAATTCATTTAAATTATTTCTTGTTAAACTTATTATTATAATCATGATATTGTTAATTGCATCACTAATTCCGAATCATAAGGTACCATAAACCATATAAATTTCAATTATTGTGTCAACTAATCACCTCATGGACTTTACACTAGACATTAGTGTAACATTCCATATATGTGATTTGACTTGATGAGCTGCAATTTTCACTCACCAATAAAACCAACCAAAGTGGCATTATTGTTCCAAAGAACCAGTTATTCCATTATTAAGAATACTAACACTCTTCAAAGCATACAACCGAGGAAAAATTGAAATCACAAGTAATAAAATAAATGAATGTTGGAAAATAGACATGACATGTAATAATCTATGGAATTTTAAGTCCAATTGTGCCTAGTACGATGCATGATTTCAATGCTCCCTCATACCATTGGGCTATGGACGAACAACCCATTAAAATAAAATAAATATAAATACAACACAAAAAAGAGTGTCACCCTATGGTGAAATCCATTGAAACAAAAACATGTTACTGTAATAAAAACATATAACCATCCCATGTAATTTTGATTTCCCCTGTACAAGGGGTAGTAACTCTTCTGAACAGGATATTAACTAAAATATATTGTCCTAGTCTCCTATATAAACCCAAACAGAAAGACAAAATGAAATAAATCATTTTATACCACTTTTAAGTGGCCCACCACGAGGGCCACTCGACAGTTCCCCAAGGTTTTTGGCCACAACACATCAAGCATGCCTACCCAAATGCTAGAGGGTTCTGAATAACAACGGGGGACTTCGGTGAGTCTGTGGGGAGCTACGCCCTCATTGACCAGAGATGAGAACAATAATACAGATATAAGAAATAATATAAGTAATAAAAACAATTATATATAGGTATAAACTAGAATCATAAACATACAATATAATAAAATAAATTGCAGAAGCCAAATAAATAAACAGAAGCAATTTATGGTTATAGTATGCTAGGTGTTATACAAAAATGACTAATAAAGGGATAGGGAATACAATCATATAAAACATGATATGAAAATAAACAAAAATGTCAAAAACTTAAATAACCAACACCTCGAGCATAGGCTTGGTCCTCCTCTCCCAACTATATCCTAGAAAAGTAAATCAATCATTGGAAGCTTGTGCATTCCCTTTGTCTACACCTACAATCATAAAGTCTACTCTGGTACCAAAGTCACCTGAGTAAGGTGTGAGGCATAATCTCATTAGGCCATCACCCATGGTTTCTAGGACATTCCATAACATGAGTTTTAAATAGAGAAGTACCATAGTAATCAAATTCAATACATAAATAAATAAATAATGCACTGGATTGGGTTCCAGTTGGAGACCCATCCACTCAACTTGCTTCGGCCATAGCCTGTGTGTCTGAACAGAGGAACCTACAATGGTTAAGTAAGATATATAAGGTTCATGAGATGGATTATCCATAATCTTATGCTTGGGATTTTTAGAAACATCCCTATGTATTTTATAAAAAAGTATCAATTATCATTTTGAAAATGTTCATTTATCTTTTACTCATTTTGAAAACCACTTTATAACGTATGGTGAGACACACGTATCCCAACCTTGATTATTCTAAGTGTAATTCCAAATATCACTTGAGTGGATCAATAGAAGACCAAGGAAAAGGATTCCATCCAAGGTTACATAGGTATGAAGTCCCAAGTTTCACTCTGGTATGGTGTGAAATAGTAAAGTCAAAAAGAATTCTGAGTTCATAACTAGTATCACATGTAGGGTCCTGAGTCTCTCTCGAGGAATGGTATAACCATTAGTTACATTGTAACCTTAAAAGTGGCCTCCCTTAGGGAATAAATATCACTGTTTCGAAGGTAAAAACAAAAACACATGGTGATCCCATCTCAGGAAAAGATGATGTCAACCGACATGATTACAAGGAATTTAGAATTATACCATGAAGGAACAAGAGCCTTTCCAATTGGTCCTTATGTAGTAACCCCTTGATTCACCCCCAAAAAACTAGGAAAAATATTTAAAAAATAAATTCATATATAAATAATTTATAATAAGAGGAAATTTCATTTATAGTCTATCCATTAGTTCACACAAGGCACATTGGTCAAAGGAAAACCATTTATCAAACTCATTTAAGTTACATGGACCAAGACATAAACACTTGACCAATATAGTTTTACCATTTCATTTAATTGATGTAATTAGATCACATTAGGCCCTTTAGTCAAGGAATGTCATGGTAACTTCCTCTCAAGTAATATGTCTTGCAGCATTAACCCTTAACCCATTCAGTTATATCTACCATCCCACTAAGTCATAGAGCATATGGTCTAACTCATGGACCAACCATTAATTCCACTAAATAAAAGTGTTAGGGAGTCATTTATGAAATGAAATATCACAATTCCTTAAAAAAATTTAGAAAAAGGGGACACAGTTTCATCTAAGGAAAGGAACATCTAAATGGGATGACACAAGTCAAGCTAATCAACCCATGGGGTTGATTTTCTTTTTACTCAGGTCGCCAAGGCTATATGAGGAATCCATTTTAATTAAATTGGAAAATTAGCAGTGAAATCATAAATCCTAGATTGAGGCATATTGAAACAATAGATGAAATGAAACAAAATGACAAGAAAAGTCCATGATCACCTTACCTTAGCCTTATAGAGATTTCCTCATCTGGTATCAACATTTGATTCAAGATAGGTTAGATGAAAGCAATGAAACCATGAAATTACATGAAAATGAAGAAAATGAAATTTCTCTAAAATAGCACAATCTATGGAGAAATATTATTTAAATAGATTAAATAGGATATGAAAATTTACCTCTAGATTTACATAGGATTCGATAACTAAAGAATCAGAGGCCAGATAGAAGAGTTGTATCAAAGTCATGATTCTTAAGGGAGGAGAGGGTTTCAATGTGAGGGACGGGTTCTCAACCACTAGAGAAATAATGACTAAGGGGTGTTTTATTTTAATCATTAAACAGGGGAAAATATTTAATTTCACCAATTTTTACTGTACGCACAGTTTGGAAAAACAGTGCGCAAACTATGTGGTATTCACTATATAAGGGGAACATCACATGGTTTGCTGCATAGTTTGACTAACTATTATCAAACCATGAAGAAATTATATATCATTAAACTTGAAACATTCGCATGAATGTGCTCTTTGGGTTGTACTATTTCAGGAAAACTATGAAACCCAGTATGTTCTTTCTATTTCATGGGTCTTGGATTTGAATGAGATATGGATGTACTTGATACAACCTCAGATTGATTAGGCATCATATATTGTTCTGCATAAAATAATAAGAACAAAAAATTAATTCTCTTTAACTTTTTGAAAATTCAGTACATTACAAAGTTGTCAATGCCTTACATTACCAGAGATACATGCCATATGGTAATTCAGTGACAGATAGAAATTGATGAACATCTTTTTTAACAAACACCTATAGTGTCTTGATAGTCACAAAAAGTTCTATATATCAACATTGACAATAACATATTCCCTCTATGATTAGGTAAAGAGTAGGTTGTTTTGAGTTCCTAAATGCTTAGTTCTACATGAGAGTATTTCAAGAGATAACTTACCTCTAGATTCGTTGAAGACAGAACCGACATACTTTATATACAAGGACATGTCTCGGTACCAAAAGATATGAGTGATTAATTGATGCGATAATACTATAACCCTCACTGTGAAGTTCATCTAGGATTCTTCAAGATGTATCAAGATATGAAACACTGGTATTGGTGTCCTGGGATGAAATGTTAGATAACATGATATATCACTAGGTGTCCCACCTATTTGCAGGTGAAGGCGTAGAACTGGAGACATAAAGGCTTGTTACAACCACATACAACACTAAAATGGAAATGAGAAGGTGTTTCCATGGACTTTGTATTCAGTTTACTGAGGTTTCCTATGGGTAGTGACATTATATGGGTAATCCTTGACCGACTGATGAAAGCATTCCCCTACCTTCTTATTATATAAACATTCTCAATTGTTGAGATTGGAATAATGTATGTATGTAAGATCATAAAACTATAAGGGTTCCCCCATAATATCATTTCATATAGGGACTCTCATATCACATCACTGATTTGGAAGGGTTTTTTGAAGACTATGGGTACACAGGTGGTTCTAAGCATAACCTTTCTACCTAACATTGATGGATATTTAGAAGAGATGATACAAGTTCTAGAGTTCATTCTACGAGAATGAATCCTTGATTTAAGTGGTTATTAGGAGAATCATAACCTTATTATTGAGGTCTCTTAAAATAATAGATTCTAGGTGACGATTCAGATGGATCCTTTCGATGCCTTATATGGTAGGCCGTTCCATTCACCCCTATGCTGGATATATGTGGGAGAGGCAGCCCTACCGGGTCCTTGTCTCATGAATGATACTTAATAGTAGTTTTAGCTAATATGGAAGTGTATGTATACTGCTTATTCTAGAAAACAATTATATGTCGATTGTTTTCTATGATCTCTATAGTTAGAGGTTAGGGATCATGTTACCCAATAGGTATCGCCCGAGCTAGGGAATAGATGTATAGAGAGTCAAGGGAAGCTATCTCCTCATTATGTGGGGTCGTTTGAGATTCTAGAGATAGTCAGACCATTATCCTATTAGTTTTCAGTACCTTAGAGGTTCCATTCCCTATACAATGTCTTACATGTTTCATAGCTTCACCGATATCATGTAGACCTATATCATAATTTTGATCCCATTCAAGTTGTGCTAGGTACTGATTCTATATGGGAGGATTATCCTATATACATCATTGATCAGAGCATGAAGTCTCTCTAAGGATGATATGTCTCTCTTCCATGGGTAATTTGGAAGAATGATCATGTATAAGATGAGACTTGAGTGTTAGAGGCTGATGTACATGCCTAATGGAAATAGTTTTTCTCAAACAGTGTTTCACAACCCTTGGCAAGTGGACTTAGGGATGAGTTCCTTTAAAGGGGGAAGACTGTAAGAATCGGATTTTTCACTCAGGTATGGATCCTTTAAATTTGGCCTAATTATTTATATTGGAACTAATATGGATTATTTATGAGTTCATGAAGGTCTAGGGGGTGTTTGGGACTTGTTTGGATCTTAGAACCCAGTTTTTGGGAGATTATGGCTGGTTGAACGGTTAATTCTAACAGTGTAAGGCTTTATATTTGGGTGATATAGGGTGCATGGTCTACCCTAACCATGCTCTAGGGGCCACTAAACAATGTTAAAAACTAATGACTTGTTTTAGTAGTTATTTATATGGCTATATCATGGTTTCCCTACCCATGATGTCAAATATTGTGGGTTCCCCTTCCCTACAAAAGAAGAATCACGATTGGAACATGGTTTCCCTAACCGTACGACCAAACCATGAGAGGCTTATTTTGGGTGATTTTATGATTTTACATTAAGTTATGTTTTAAAAAATACAAATCTTCCCATACTAATTATATTAAATGACATCCTCTATTCTCTCTTTTTGAAGCCAAAAGTCCATCTAATATAGGAATTTATCCTGTTTGTCTGTCTGAAGTCTGATTAGAGCACCATTCAACTCATTAGATCCATGCCATTAAGATATTAATTCCTTTTTAGATATTCTCCATCTGTATTTATATTGAAAATTCTATTTAGATGATATCTCATATGAATTATTTTTAGAGAATTTTACCATTCCTCAAATATATTTCAATCCCGGAAAAATTAGATACGGATACTAGATGGGGAGACTTATTGGAGTATAGGGTAGGTGGTCTATAACTCATCCTTCCAGATTCATCGTTTTAAATATTTCCATGTGTACAAGGAGATTTTATCCGGATTATCTTGTTTAAATAATGTTACTTGCTTATAATAGTTAGAAATATATTCTAATACTTTCATTGAATAGGAAATCCCTCATTGGAGGTTGTGACCTCAAGAACAACCACCCCATGTTGAGTGATTTTCAAAATTCAGTTTTTCATGGTTTGTCACGTTCATCTGTGCCACCATTCAGTCGTGATTTATCTTGAACTAGATAGTGGTAATATTTCTTTAATTAATGAATATTAATTGGTTTTACTTAGGTCTTTCAATGTGTAAGTATCACTCGAACCACCTAAGGTAACTTCTTCAACTTGATAAACCAGTCTTAATGGCAATGGAAAGTATATGGTATTTATATGAATTGTACTAATGGTTTATAACTAAATGGATTGGTTTCATGTCTATAAAAACCCTTTCTATGTATAATTAATGGTTTTATAGTAAACATTATTCAATTATTATGCCTTATATAAAATAAACTAAATGGTTTCGTGACTAAATGGACATGTCACACTAATGAAAGGAAAGGCTTGAAGAAAATGAACATATTAAATGGCATGACCATAAAATGAAGTTAATTATTAATTCAATCAATTGTAAGGTGCCTAATTGTATATAAAACCTGAAATAATTACAGGATTGGTCAGACTCATGTTAGATTCTAGGATTCCTAAGGGAATCCCTTGAGCACTCTTGGACGCCATTCTGATTCAGAGATATCGGTTTCCAAAGGTGAGTCCCACCTTGGAATCCCATCCTCTTCTATGAGTTGATTCCTAGTATGACACCGTATAATCCCTCCATTAATATTACAAGATTCCTTAGATAGACTCCTTAGATCCATCATGGATTCTACAGATAGGGGGTGCCTTGGTTACATGCTTGGGCCTAACCGGTTCTTATCCCATTTTACATTGGATGTTTTCACTAGAATCGGTTACATTAATTATTATAAAATGCCTTGGAAAATGATTCTTGGATTACTCTCATACCCCCATAGCTAGGATGTGATTACTAAATGAGTTTGGTCGGCCCCTGAAGTCAAGGATGCCTTGGTAATCACCTTGAAACCTCTTCATTATTATTATCTAGTTAGGATGCCTTGGTATAACTTCGATCCTTCACTATGATTATCATGTGATTATGTCAATGATGGTATTAACTCACGTGACCTATATATATAAACTAAAACTAATCTAATTAATGAATTTATTAAATTTTCAAACACCAGCAGAGGGATGAAGAAGGTACTTAGGAATTTAACTTATTATAATGCTTTACTTTTAATTATACATGATTTCACATTATTTGAGTTATATTACATGGATTAGATGTTATAGATTCCATTTTTTGTGGCCTAATGAGATTTATCTCACACCCTATCTGGGATACCATTGGAACCCAGGAAGACTATATATATTCATGTGTTGACAAAGAGTAGTGTACCACTTCAGAAACATGATTTCATGCTTTATTAGGATGGAGCTGGTAGAAGATGACAAAACTCGAACTCAGAATACTGGGGACTGTTTAATGATTACTTTTTGATAATTTTTATAGCATGTATTTTAGGATTATTTTAACCATGACTTCTAGTTTTATAGATACATGACATATTACATCATCAAATTTTGTATATTATTATCAATTGCTCTTTATTATTATTATTCAATCTACTTCTGTTATGCCACCTATTTATTACTAATTTCTCTATTTACCTACTATTTTATTTATCCACTGTTATACACTCTAGTAATGAGGTAATTGTCTCACCATAGACACTATAGGCCCTCACTATTAGTTAGTAGTCTCTCACGTTCAAGTAGATGTGCTTGAGGCCATGTGGCCAACTAGTTTTGGGGTACCCCTGAGTGGCGTTCGAGTCCGAGACGTCACATAAAAAGAAATATAGCGGTCTATGATCACATATATCCACTCAATAACAACATCCTCATATAAGCAATCAAAATTTATAATCTCATAAAAATCATTGATAGTCCTTAAATCCCAAATATGTAAAATTAAGCAATTAATAAACATGAATGAAATTTTTTCAAGACAATACAACCGTCACCACATGAATAATTGACTTGTTTATCTATTGATAAAGAAAATTCACAAAAACGATAAAATGATAACAGATAATTTTATTTAATAATAGGGAGTACATAAGTGAAATTAACTAAATAAGATAAGTTTTCTTATGAGGGGAGCTTCATGGAATTAAGGATGTTAAAGTAGAAACTATCAACACCAAATCTATAGATAATGTTTAATTGAATACATTAATTATGGTTTAGTTTTTTTTCAATAAATTTCTCCTCAACATGATTGGGAATGTCTATTGATCATATCATAATCTATTTTTATTAGATAAAATTAGCAGGGAAATAAATTTATTAACTGTTATAATAAAATGATTTATTACTCCATGGGGTGTGCAATGGTCCTATTTTCAAGTTTAATGACTACAACATTATACATGAACTCCCCAACCACAAAATAATAGAATATAGAGTGAAATATCACATTATTTAAGAATCAAAATCAATCATAAAATAAAAATGAAATACCACCCCAATGGTATCCAAAATCAAGAATGTTTTTGGATTCTTTCATTTGATGGGATGTATTGATTGGATTAATATAGAAGCATCCTTCTATAAGATCATATATTTTCTCCTTGATGTATTCATCAATGGGTGCACACCTATTTTATAAACTTGGAATATCAAGGAATTTTATTTAACAAATCAACCAAATGGATATTAAACCAAACTTTTATTAATGTTTCTAGGAATTTGCTATCAAGATTAGTTTCTCTAGGTTTCCTAGTTTGGAAGATATTTTGTGTAAAGGGAATAAGTATGTTTTTATGTCTAAAAAACAGATTATATTTTAGACTCTAGGCATAGAATAAACTCTAAATATCAAAAATCACTCAATAATGGTGTATCTAAGTAAAACACAATAGACCATTTTAAAACAAGGCATCAAAAAGAAATTGATGATTGGATAAAGAAAAATAAAAGTGAACTCACACACATAACACTAGTAAAAAAGGAATTTAATGTGTCTTATCAAATTCATTATATTCATGGAGAAATAATACAATCCACAAGAATTGATTGGTGGGAGAAAATTTTCTGTTATAAGTTATTAGTTATCTCTAGTGGAAAAATTAAATACAATTTATTGAATATCCTCGTAGAAACATCCAATTTATGTGAAAATGTAAGACTTAATAACAAATAATTATTAAGTATGTGGACAAAATATTCCTTCATCACTATTATTTAACCTAGTTATACCTATATACTTAACAATATTTTGGACATTAGAAGTCTACTTCCCAACTTTCCTTATCCATTGATCAAATCTTCCTCCAATTCTAAAAAATTCCCGACCATTGAACTTCTTATTACTAATGTTCATCACATGTGAATTCTACCCCAGTGCTCTAGATATACTACTAATTCATTCTGAATAGTTCTTGAGTTGAGAAACTGAATTCACACCTCAATAATTTTGAACTTAAATATTATTTCTAATGATTAATTTAGATAACTTAAAAAAAATATATCCCTCTATACCTTATAATATAATAATTATATTTTGATCACAAATAATTCATCCAATTATCACCAAGGAATAACTCATCACAAAATTTCCCAAACTACGACCTTTGTCATCATGTTTCCTACATTTTCACTCACTAACAACTTTTATAGTTCTAGAAATCCATATTATAAAATAATCATGATCAAGTGATACTTAGGTTAATATGATTCATGCTTGAATAAAATGTTGGTTTTTTAGAAATATTTATTTTACTCAAACTATCAAAAAATGAAATTTGGTTCCCCTTATACCTTTTGATTTACCCTAATAAACCCTTAACACATACTTAATCCTTCCCATCGTCTTTTTCTACCACATACTTTACTTTAATGGTTGATAATAAAAATATCTGTTATAGTTGAAATATCTAAGTCACTAATATTGTTTCATAAGTTAACACATATCCCATTGTAAATAACTTACTTTTCGAAAATCATTTAATGTATATATCTACATATCCCTATAATGAATAATCTATTTCAAAACATAGTGGAAATTCCAAGATTCTTTTGAAATACTAGAGTATCCACATGATAAATTCGTAGTGTTCCTTATGATAATTCAACATGTACCTAAAAATAACTACCATTATAAATTCATTGTTAATCCTAGTAAAACCCAAGAAATGTATCAAGATTTTGACTATTGATTCATATAAATCCCTCTCCTTGTAATTTTCCTTATCATTAACTTTTTTAGATTTTCTTTAGTCAAGTTGAAATAACTGGACAATATTATTGAAATGGAATGTGATCCAAACACTTTGAAGCTTTCTGAAAACTTTTAGATGTATTTAGGCTAAGATAAAACATAGTTCATTCCTTCCATTATCTAAAAATTCTCATCACCATTTTTTTTATACTCTAAGATATTTCATTTAAAATATTCCAAGTAACTATGGCTTCAAATCCACCATCGATTCCAACTTCAAACCTTCCAAGAGAATAATATCAACATACAACAGACATATGATGAATCTCCCTTCGTCAAACAAATATAAAAATATTAATGATTCATGTTGTAGCAAATGGATTTTTTCGCTTTCATTAAATGATCAAATATTTTCTTCCGTTATCTTGGCACCGATTTCATCCCATACAAACTCTATTTGATCATTCACATATGGTCCACCTTTATGGATTATTTGAAACTTATAAATTTATCCATCAAAAGTTCCACATCCAAATCATCATTAGAAAATATTATCCTTAAGTTTAAATACCCAATATATAGAAGTTCTAATGAAACTATTCCAATCATTTTTTGATAATTATTTTGTTCACCACCAGAGTTAAAATTTAACTAAAGTAAATCCTTACCTTATATTGAATGTTTTTCTCAAGAAAAATTTCTTATTATAATTTATTATAATAAACTTATTCCTTATATTTATATAACCAATGTTTTTAAAGTATTCACTTTACTAGAGATAGATTTATTAGCTCCCATATTCTATTCACATGAAATAAATCCATATTTTATTTCCTTACGAACTCCTAGATTTTAGATTCACTCAGAATTTCTTAATCCTCTATGATTTCTATCACCACACCATACATTAGAATAAAATAATTAATATTTGATTCAAATATATACACCAGTATTATGAACTTTGAAATCCTCTTTTACTAAACACGAGACTCACCTAATCCTTCTAGAACTCACCCAAATTCTTCAACAATATTTGATTATTTTAGTAAATTTTTCCTTCCAACACCTCTAGAATATGATCACTTTCTAGTCATACAATACTTTTTGGCACTAAAATTTATATACTTCTATTCAGATCAAATTGGAAAAAAATATATATTTTTCTTTCTTATCAATTTAATTTTCTGTTAAGTGTCAATATTTGCACATGATCCTTTATTAAGAAAAAAATTAAAATGTTTAACATTCATTTTTTATTATCCTAATGTCAAATCCATAAAACTTATCATTATACCTTATAAAAAATATGTCTTGGGATTTAATTATTAATTATCCCTTTCACTAGAATCGATATGGACATAACTTATATATCTATAGAATTTATTTTTTGTAACATCTTCTAGTTTAAAAATATATAGTTCTATATAATTCCCATTCCCCATTGGTACGTATGAACACTTGTTGATTATATAAACAACAAAATTAATTAGTTCTACCTGAAAATCCCTTTGAAAACTAAAATAAAGACGGATTCTTTGAGATATCTCATTTAATATCCAATTATTACATTTAACCACACAATTATATTGTTGTTTATTATGTACTATCATTTAAATCCTAATATCTCTCTTTAAATAGGATCTTTTGAATTATTTTCTTATGTACTCACCACTATTTTTAGAGCTCAAGAATTTTTGCATTAAACTGATATCATTTTCCATTGTAAATATCCATATGATGGATTTTTGAAGACTTATGACTTTTATATTATAAAGTAAACCCACAATTTCTATACAACACCATTAATGAAGGTAAAATATTACTATAAAACACTATGAGAATGTATCAGATTTGTCCTCCTAACATCTATATTCACAAGATCTAACTTTTTAGACTTGGATTCCTATACTTGTTTAAAAAATACACTTCTATAATTTTTTGTAATAAAATACTCACATGTTTCACACTCAATATCCTTGAGTTTCAATACTCCTTTTATTTACATGGCTCTCATTCCTTTCTCAGTCATGTGACTAGGATAGTAATGAACAACTAGACATATCTAGTAAATGAAATGACAATACTTGTCATATATAACATCCATGTGAGATTAAATGTTCCATATTTTACATGTTTGTCCTCTTCTATAGATCCATGTATCATTTAACACACATCATACACAAATATCATGAAAAATATTTCGTCATTCAACTAATATACTGTTATTAGATTAATTTTTAATACTAATATGTGTATGATTTATTGTAACATATAATTTTTTTCCTAACATTAATATAATATTTTTTATTAATATAAATAACCTCATCATTGATAAGATTAAAATTAATGAACATTATAGAAAAATAACAGTCCATGCTTCCATTCATAGACTTCAAATGAAATAATTCTCAAGAGATAACGATTCATGACTTCGAAAAATTATTGAAACTCAATATCAAACTATAATTATTATTATAAAATCTTATATTTTTAGAAAACATATATATTTATCCATTTTTTACTTAAAATATTTCTTTATATTTAAATTATACCCACACTTCGAGTTTTCAAGTCCCTAACCCATCAATTTTCCTTAGATCCTTTCTCGTGATCCAATTCCCTCCTTCCGTATTATATATTGAGTAAATCATCCTCTACCCTATATAAATTATTTTGTTATAATAGAATTATATAAATTCTTATATCTTATATATTTATTCAATATCAAATTCTATATTTCCTCAAACACTAAGTGAGTCTTTCCGCTTGAACAGATCATAATGGTAATCATCACATCTCATGACTCTGACAATGAATAAAAAAGATTAATTCTTACAAACCAGCCCCAAAATTAATGTTATTTAATCTAAATTTCACTTTATTATGTGTAAATTGTTCACATGATAAACCACTAAATTTCCTTCAAAAATATTTTGATAAAAGAGTCTCTACATCAAAAACACCTTGTTCAATACTATAGGATTCTCATACATTTTTGAGAGGAGAGATATTAGTACAGTCATTGTATTCATCCTATATATATTAAAATAAATAGTCTTTTATACCACCATACCTAAAATTCTATGTTACCTTTAGTTAATCTTCTTCCATTCAATTTTCATATTCATATTTTGATTAACATCAGTTAATGAAAAAATCAAGGTCTCTCTAAAAAAGGTAATCCTATATCGTCATCTTCCAAAAACCAAAATATATCATATAAAACCTATAAATCCATATATTTTCATATTAAAAATATATATTATTAAAATAGGTAACACTAAGTGGAAAATTTAATGTAAATGACAAAAAAAATATATATAATATACGTCTTATAATAAGAATAAAGCTATAATTTAATTGATAGAGTTTATATTATCACTATCCACATGTATTATTCCCAATTACCAATCGATTATGACTAATTTTTATCATATATATGAATTTTGTTTGTAATGATTTATCTTATTTTATTAGCATTTTAGGTTAATATATTATTTTTTCCAAAAATATATCTTGACTTGTATGGATATCAGATATTTTCCAAAAATAAGATATCAACCTATACACCATAGAGAACCTTTTTTTACCTTTATAAAAATATAAATTCACTATACATATATATGAATCTATTATAAAAAAACCAACTAAATATATAAAAACAAAAAAACATATTTATATAACATAAATAATAAACTCAAAATGAAATAACTAAACCGATATGTTGATATTCCCTAAAATATTCCTCCCAATGTTGAACACATGTACATCAAAACCTCATAGATACATAGATTTTTATCATCCATCCACACTAGTTATTACTTATGAATCATGAAATCCATCTAAAATATACCTACTAGTATATGAAACAAAACATGTGAAAGCGTATATTCACAAAGATATATATATGGGGTGTCAGTATATAGCTCAATAGTCGATGACCTTAACTTAATTAAATATATATATATATATGAGTTTATTCATGAAAATGATATTTTATGAAATGAAAATATGAAATAAGATGACATTTAATCAATGATTCAATGGTAACTACTAGTTAATATTAGGAGACAACAATAAACATAATCCAAGAATACTAGGATTTAAATTTCTCACTAAATTACTATAGAAACCACTATACCTGCTTTTAACCATGCAATTAATTCAACTAAACATCCTTCAATCCTATCTTTAAATATAAGGCAGAGACTAAAAAAGATTCATATTACCTATAATTCATTCCCATCGGAATAAGGAAAGTGTATTTGAAGTTAGGTTATCTTTAATCTCATCCTATGTAAAAAAGAAATGTGAAAAATTAGGGTATCATGAGCCCAAATTATATAGAGTAATGGTGTCTAAAAAACCATCAAATCATTCAACAAGGAACTATTATGTCAATCATTATACCAAAATAAAGTGTCCTATAAGCAATATATAACAATACCAATACCTTCAACCTTATCAAATCAATATGAAAATATACATTTTCTCAATATGTATAAAAATAAATATAATTAAAATATCCTTATACATCACTATAGTAGTTCAGGATTCATAATCAAAAGATAAAATATACATAGTTTATAAATAATAATTGTTATTCTCATTCATCATTTTAATTATAAAAAAACACATGTATATTGGAAAATAAAAAAAAGGTATACATAACATGGGAATCATAATACACATCCTAAACTTATATGAATAAAATCATAATAGAATAACACATATGTCATGAAACACTAAGCATTCTCAATTTAATAATGATTTTTTTGAATAATTTGTTACAAATTAAAAATATAATTATACATTTTTCTTACACCATCTCTGGCTATTATCCATGTAAACCATGGGAAACGCAATCGAGAGAGAAGGGATCACCCACTCCTGATAGTTTGATACTTAAAAACTCTTAAAATAATCATAGTTTAATGAATAATAAACAAAAATATCAAATTATATTATCATTATTGTTAAATATTTTATGACACAACCCACTCTTTCTAGACATTAAAACACTAGGAAACTCCCACTTTTCCTACCTTCTTAAGGGTGATAAGAAAACCACAAACCAAATCACTCTTAAACATTTGAAAAACACCTAGGTAAAACCTTTATAAAAGTATATAACACTCATTGTACCCGCTAAATGACTATAATCGAGTATAATGAAACTATATGACAACCCATGCTTGTAATATTGATTAGAGAAGTATGTTACCCAACCCAGAATCTTACTTTAATTAAATACACCACCAAATTAACTAATTGTCTATAGGTAACTCAAATTTATAGATTAAATCATCAATCACCATTACATCAAGCCTAAAAAATTCATATAATACTTAAATCAAGGGAAACCCCCAATATATTCCATTTAAAACTATAAATAGCCTAGATAACATAGAAATAATGGTTAGATTACCCCAAAAGACACCTCACCATATGAAATTAATTACACTTAGAATCCTTAGTCAACATCACACAACCACCCCAGTACCTATTGACTAAATCCCAAATCATATGAACCCAATCACCCAAACTAGAAATCATGATATATTTTAAAACACTAATAAATTGAGGGAAAATTAATGGCATCACATACCATTTACTAGTAAGAGTAGAACCATCTATAACTGCTGGACGATTCACCCTCAATCAACTAGAATCAAGAAATTAGTTGAATGCCCCTAAATATTATGGGTTTAAGATAACATAGGTAAGAGAATGAGAGAAACAAAGAAAATATGATGCAGAAGCTATTTATTAACACCAGGAGACTCCTTTCATAGATAGATCAATGAAAAAAAATTGTTGAGGAGATTAAGGATAAAGAAGAAGAGATGGGAAAGGGAGAGGGTGATCGAGGATCCCCCATTTGGATAACAAAAAGTGTGGGAGTTTTTTTATATTTTTAAGTTAAATAATTTAATTAATTTAACAAAAAAAATTAAAAATTGAACTGAGTCCATTGGGAACCTATTACCCTCCACTGGGTACTTATTGTTCCACTTGAGATCACCTCCCATATGAACTTTATCTATGTACCTGATGAGACTATACTAGGTACTTGATTGCTTTTATAACATTTTATTGCATTCTAATAACATATGTACCACTATAAAAAATTCAAATTAAACACTAATACCTCCCATGATTTATAAAACTATCCTAAAATACATATCCCAATTTCAAAACTGATATCCGAAACTCAAAATAGAAAATTTTAGTTGCTCTAGATCTAATCAGGCCTAAGTAAATTTAACTTAACTAACGTATCTGTATATGGGTTACTATAAATTTTTTATCATATTAATTATAATCCAAGAGAAGTTACCTAGATGTTCCACCACCTTTGAGTCACTTTCTCGAATTTAATGTCACATCCCATACTCAATATCCCAATTCCACATGCTTGACACATACCTAATCCTTAAAATATAATTTTCATTGAAGAATATTTATACAAACCTTAGTACCCATAAATGTTATCATGAGTGGTATTAATGACTATATTCTCACATACCATGTTCATCAATTCTAAACACAAATCAAAAGTGTCAATCGATACACCACCTAGTCAATTTATCCAAAATAGACTTTCTCCCGAAACAATGAGATTCTCATGGATCAATGAATCAATAGATATTCCATAAACCAAAAACATATCCAAATAAACCCCTTATTTAACATAACAAACTTAGTATTCAATGTTTCTAGTTTGAGATTTTCCTTGACCTATTTATAAATACACTTGAGAATCACCCATATACACCGGATTATTAACCTCTGTATTCATATTTAATAGTCCAATTAGTTTATCAATTTTAGGATACCATCATCACCCTTCCTTTTCATGTACTAAAATTATATATCCTAATATATCCACTATTTTTATTCTTGAATTTCACACCAATAAATTATTAAACATATAAGGTTTTCTATAGTATTCATAGTAAAACACCCAACTCTAAGAAATTTTCACAAATCAAAACATTTATCCTATCATCCAAGAGTACACCAACTCATTTATCATATTCTACCACTAGTGAGTATAACAAGGCCTATTTTCGTCTATTATTTTACATGGAAATACAAGTAACATTTAAATGGTTTCTATAGAAAAATCACCCCAATATTTTAAAAACTTCACTCATGTAAATTATTATGTTTTAGAACAATTGATGTTGTGATCTCCTCCATAAAAGTTTCATACTCTCTAACTTCCTGGGTATTGATGTGACTGATTTACACTATCATACTAATATCATTAGTGAAGAGACTTACTCACAATGACCTGTGTAATTTTCTATAAGTTAGTGGGTCTTTATGTATTTAATACTATTATTTTCTAATACAGAGATGGTAAATTTTCAGGATGGTTATAAAATAAAAAACATTACACATATATGTTAGATATTATATCCCTAATTCCATAAATACTATACATATAACTCCCTTCCATATTATAAGCAATAAAAATGAAACTTTATCCAAGATTTTAAAGGTTCATGTCTAACTTTTCCATTAACATGGCCTCTAATATTCCAAATATTTCCACTTTGCATCTACTTGCTCCTATCTATCACTTCGTTTTTTAAGTATTGATAGTTAAATAATTTTATACATCCACTGGGAATGATTTTTTGACTACTTAAAAGAAATTTATAGGGAAAAGGATTATTATATATAATATAAATTAATTACGAATGTACTTTTTACAAGATATAAACATATTAAATTCACATCCGTTCTAGGATAATTTGAATTAGAGTAATCCTTTAAACTAAGAAACATCATATGCTACTAATTTTCAGAACCACTATAACTTCAGGAGTTTTAAAGACTTTCTAGAATGTACTCTTGATTGATAGAATATATCATTGAAGAAAGGAAATATATATGAAATGATATTCCACTGACACTTTTTAGTTGCATGGTTATATATAATTTTCATGTTTCACCTTTCATATTAGAAACTATCAAGTATATATATAACTTCTAATAGAAATATGTTTCTAAAATAAAAGTGAATTAGTTATTCATAATCCAATTTCCAATGTATTGGGTCTCAATTCACTGTCAACAGCTGGGTAGGATGGATTTTTTTTTTAATTGAGGTGGCCCAAACTATCAAATCTTATTACTTTATCATACTCTTTCCAATGGTTATGAAAAATCACAAGACAATTACTTTGAAAAATCAATCTAATGGATCATACATTTTACACATCCAAATTGATAAGTATTGAAAGAGATAAAATGATGTAAAGAAGCATTTTATATGATAAAAATATCTCAACTGTATTCAATGATTGTTTCATATTATAGAGGAATTAAAATGGTTTTCATTCCACTTACTTCATATACCTATCCAATTCTATTTTAGGATTGTAGATATTTCATAAACCTCTATAATGAGATTACATGTTTTAAATAATATTTCAGGCTTTAAAATATTATTTGTGATTATTTTGATCGTAAGTCATGGTTATGAACTTCTCTCATGAAACCTATATAGTCATTTTATATGACTATCCCTAATTTTAATGGTTGACATGAAATTATTTTCTATTTCTTTGATGTTGTGGGTTTAAAACCCCTTACACGATTCTATCATTATGATCTGTTACATGATATGTTATGGTAAAGAATTGTTATACATGAATGAGATGTGTGTATTGATTATATTAGGATTTAATCATTTGTTATGACACATGAATAAATTTTATAACTCATGTAATATCCTAAAATTCCTATAAGAATTACTTCTATGTGATAGATGTGGGTGTGGATGTTTGAAAAAATCTCCCTTTCTATACCACTCTCTTATTTTACCACCTTTTCATTTTGATATATTAGTAAATCATATAGAAATATGAATATGACTTGTACAAAGTGAGATCTAGAGGACCCATGGATGCCTCAAAATGTGGGAGGCTTTTTTCTCCTTGAGTGATAATCATCAGACACATGATAAGGTGTTCATTTTTATTTGATGATGAAGCAGTGGCTTAGAAATAAAATGTTACATGATTTACAATAATCTTATCTTTCTAGTTTTACACATTTTCATATATATATATAATGCATGTAGATATTGGGATGGGATTTAGTCACTCCCATTTTTAATAGACTCATATGAATCGCTTTAGTGATGTATGATATTATTATGTGTTTAGATTCCTGAAATCGCATAGTAAATATTGATTCTCTAAATTGTATTACTTATTACATTGAAATAATAAAATATGTTTAGTTAATTAGTATTGTGGGACTGTATCATAGTGTTTGATATGGGAAATCACAATCTAAAGTAGGGTTGAAGTCCATAGGTTCTCTTATTGTCATTGTGTAAGACTCCCTCAAAAAATAAAATTTGATTTTGTTGCAAAAATACAAAAAAATAGGGCATAAAATTGTAAATATAATATGATTCATATCAATAAAAGGAATATCCATTCAAGGATATCTTATGAAAATATAAAGATATTAGTCATAAAATACTATTTATAGTGGGTAGAAAACATATTCTAGGATTCATAGTGGATCATATAATACAAGATGTTCAAGAAAATTTGATTCTCTTTATTTTCATTTAAAAATTGGATTAATTATTTATTCATAATGAAAAAGGTTATTTTCAATATATTTATTAATTTATAAAAGGATTATAAATTATTTAATTATTAAAATATTATAATTAACTAATAAATATTTATGAAATATTTTTTTAATATATATTCCATAATAAAAATATAATATTTAAAAAACCTTTTATGTAAATATATGTAATGCCTTATAGATTATAATTAGAGTGTTTATTTAATAATCATAAGAGGAAATTTATTATTCCATAACCCATGTGTATGTTACATTTGTTGTAAATAAAGATGGTTATTATAATTATTGAAAGCTATTATAAATTTATAGATAATTATGGAGGAGATTTTGAGCTTCTTCTATCATAAAAGGAAATGGAATATGGAGTCTTCTACTTGAATACATTGGATAGTTAGATTCATATAAAACACCTATAAAATATGATTGGTGAATTGTAATTAATTTTTATAAAAAGTGACGTTTCAAAGGGTATTATATAAAACATCTTATAATAATGGAGAAGTCAATTTTCCAAATTGGGATATTGGAGATCTTTATCTTGATTATGGAAATTGAAGGCTAACTTGGAGTTGATATTGGTTCTGATGAAATAGGCCTAAGTCATAGATACTTCAAGGTTGTGATGACCATTAGTGTATGGTATAAATTGGTCTCTAATATGATGAGACAAGACCTTGTAAGGTTGGTATGAATACCACATAAGGGGATATATAACAGAGTGGTGGTCGATGTAAGGGGATCTAGAGTTAGATATCATTGTAAGGAGATCAACACAATGGTATTATTTATCACTACATTGGTACTGATGTTGAGATATCTTAAGAAGAGAAATAAGATTTGTATTCCTAAGTATTCTGAAGACTGTAGAAGATTCTAGAACATACTACAAATAAATGATTGATATGGCTATTTGGATCAGTGGACATATTTTTAAATGAGAAGGAAGAAGCAAAATATTCTTATGGTCTAATAGCTGTAGTGAGAATATGAAGTTAACAGAAAGTAAAGAATGAGGGTAATAATAATTCCATGCTTCCCAATGGAAAATAGACTTTGAGAAGTAATAAAATGTCTAGCATGAAGTGCTCCCCCAAATCTAGAGATAAAACCACTAGAGGATAATGGTTGAGAGGAAACAGTAAACATTTATTCTATTGTTAATGAGTATTTTTAAACCTCATTATTCCCTTAATTTTTTTGGACAAACATATATGGAATTGAATGACAAAAGATAAAGGGGAGTTGGATAAGATAGTAAACATTGTATATCACATAGAATAGGTCCACCATGGATTAAATTTAGTCTTAATGATGTGTTGGGAAAAGTGTATCCTTTAAGGGGGATCTAATGTGATAAATATGATATAAAATTAATATTTTCTATACATCTAGATGTTATGGATATGTCAAAAAATTGGGTATACCAATCACATTTTCTTCTCCTAATTCGTTCATATTATAACTTTTTTCCACGTGGTATTGTTGGTTGATGAGAAAAGTGGAGTATTATGCCTTTCTCTTGAAATTTATTATGTGTTTTCAATGAAAATCAAAGACTATAAAGTAATGTTGATAAATTTATTTAAACAAACCAAAAATGATAAATTTATAATGGTATCACATAGTAGGAATATTTATAAACAACTTGATGACTTGGTTTAATCTTTATTATTTTCTACACCACGTTCACCGATTTAAACATAGATTTTACTAACTACATGCTCATTGCTTAAGAAGAATGTGGTTATATCCTTATCTTAGTTGGTTTAAGTGAAAATAGAGAATAAAAAAGGAATATGTTATTTTTGATAAATCATGAATGAAGCAATCAGGTTTCAGATGAGAATACCCACCCTTATATTCCATATCATTTATTAACAAAAAGGGGGAGAAGAAAGAAGATTGAATACACATATTAATATAGGATTTTTATAGTAATACAAAAAAATATAAAGGGTGAATTTGAAAAACCCATGAGAGGATTTCATTTTTTGTTATTCAGGGAGTTTTCTATAATTAAATGACTAAATATTAACTTTTTATTTCCAAAATACTTGTAATGAAAAAGTGAGAAACCATATAAGTTCATCGAAAACATCATCCACCATAAGATGGAAAAATATCATTGAAAACAATATTAAACATATTTGAAAATTTCTACCTATATAATTTATAATAGTCAGTGGTTACCTTGGTTTCTAGGTCACCCTTTATGAGGTATTCAAAATGATAATCCATCTTTTCCCATGTTTGAATGTTGATTATACCTTCAATGAAGCCACTTGTCAAGATACATTCATTTTTGTATATCCATACACATTTCTCTTTATTAGTATCCAATAGTATCTCCCTTTTATTCATTCCGTCGACTGACATTTACGATTGATTAATTAGAAAATACTCCTACAACACTTCCTCCTCATAATTATTAATTAGATCCATTTTTCTTATTTTGGGCATCCTCTTCACCGGTCTCCCACAGTTGGATAGCCAGGACACCATTAGAATGGTTGATTATTTCAGAGGATACTTTGTTGTTATTAGGATCTATGACTTTAGATCATCCCTGCAAATGATAATGTTCTTTGATTGATCTAACATTCTGATCTTGATCCTTGTAATCTCCAAATTTGGATATAAGGTTTTCATAATCAAGTACCGAACTCTTCTCCCAATTCTGATTCTTAAAATACTGATCCCAATCCATAACCTTTGATTCACACTTTTTTATAGACCTAGTATCTAATGGTTTAGGAAAATTAGATTAGTCCTTATTTCCTTTTTTTCATCTCTTTATAAAAAACATAGCTCCCTGAATACCGGTTTGCCTTCTGCCCATTCTTCCCTATTGGGTAGTAAATAATTTAATATTTCATCCTTATAGACTTTATTATGAGAAAAAACTAGAAAATTCCTCAAACAATACTATGCCCTAGATAATCATTATCCCTTAGTGGATTTATCTTCATGTGCAGAAACACATTGATCCTGATCCGAACCATCGATTCCCAAACCATCAAATTTGTTACATATTTTAATAGGAGGAGGGTTTAATCTATGGATTAAACTATTAACCTCATTCACCCAGGCCCCCAGATCGACTGGTGTAACATACCTTGAAATATACGATTCAATGTAGCATATCGAACTCCCTAAACTACCTCCAGAATCACCACATCATAACCATGTTCGTGACCGTGTCATACTTCCTTTGTATATGATGAAGGATTCAGAATATTGCTGATCAGATCCAAGAAATCAGCTGCACGAACACTCTCACCCCTAAAATTAGGCGGGTTCTGCACTTTCAACTTATGATTAGATAAATTATGTCTCCAATAGTTCATGAAGTTATTTATCTTTGGATAATTTGAGTGTCTTGTCCCTTTCTGTATGATATTATCATTTACTTCCCTATTACTACCAAAATTCTCAACTACGGGGAAATTAAAATCATCATCCCCCAACGCTTGTCATGCTTCCAGTTCAATCACCCCATACATCTATTCTAAACAACATGTTGAAACAATATGACACAAAAATCTATATAATGAATTATAGTTTCCCATGATTTGAAGTCCACTTATTGTTTGCAAAAAACTTATTCTCCAGCAGTAATCAAAACCCACTCCAATGGTGTCTTTGAAACATTAACTTCCACATATATATCAAGATAAATTTGATTAAAAATAGAGTCTATTCTATATTACAACACAAATAATGAAATACAAAATTTCTTAGAATACTAACAATTTAGGTATTTTAAACTGGAAGTGGGAGTTTATGAAGGCATAACCAAATCACTATGGTAGGAGCATCACATTTCATGTGAAAATATTATGGCCATGAAAAGAGATAAAAACTGCATCCATTTCATTTTTTAAGATATCTGGACCAAAAAAGTATTAAATTTTCCATCAAGGAAAACTGAATAATCATATTTTATTTATCAAGAAGACCAACAATAACCCATTATTGTAACCCCAAACTTCAAAAGATGAACCTATCAAAAGATTCCATTGAAGTATAATTATTCATGTAGTGATCCACAAGGGAAAGATTCAGAAGACTCAAATATTTGGTGAATTATATTTTCAAAATAGAAATATAAGTTGATAAGTCTAATACTTTTGGAATCTTCAAGAATAACAAGATAACCTGAAATATTGGGAGAAATTCAGGTTTGGAGAATGAGAGAAATGAATGCAGCTAGTTTTAGTAGAGGAAGAGGATAAACACCCACACATCAACTGTAACGACCCAAACCTTTTGAATAGTATATTAACTTACTCTTAACGATTTAATAGAGATGTTAATGGTTAATGCAGAAAGAGGAGTCAATGGCTTCATCCAGTAGACTCGAACCTTATGAATCCCACTTATCATAGATTGGGAAGGAGGTGGCATCTTTGGGCTTCGGTTTGGACCAAGAGCAAGCCGAACTACAACATGTCAAGCTTGAACGGAAATGCCTGTGGAGAAGTTCAAGATAGTAGAAATTACTACTAGGGCAATGTTATCAGAGCCTCCCTCAGATTCTCTCACCATAGCACACCTTACACATAGGTCATATGCTGGTGTTATAAGGGGCTATGTGACAAGAATGTAGCTTGTTTGTGTAATCCATTGGGATGAATAAAATTGAGATTTCTTCCTTTAGTGAAGTTTGTGAAATTTCAAATGTTCGGATAATTTGAGGATGTATATTTGAAAAAAGGGCTATTTTTTAAATAATTTTGTAAACCTTAAATAACTAATGATGTGTTTTGGATTTCAAAAAAAAAACGGTCTTCTGCAAATGTGTTCAGTACGAAATTTAGAGTCTAATAAGATCAACATAATTTTTGGTGAATAGTGTTTTATGAATAGTGATTTTACGCCTAGGAGTAGTAATGTGACCAAATGGATTAGTAATCTCACTTAAAGAAAGTTTTAATATAATTTAGACACCTTGATTAAGTAATATGATTCAATAAAATGGGGAAATAACAGTTTCATAAATTATTAGTCAAGTATTAGTTTTTTCGGGTGAATAGTGTTTTTTTAATTATAAATTAAATTAAAAATATTTAGAAAATTATTTTTATAAAATGGACATTATTTTTGAACTCAGAGCATCGATATTATGTTATGGTAATTTTTGGGGATTTTTCTGAACAAATGAATTTTCGGTAAATAGTGTATTTATATAAAAATTAAATTAAAAATATTTAGAAAATTATTTTTATAAAATGGAGTTCATATTTTTAATCAGAGAATCGATATTTGGTTAAGGTGAAATTTTGGGATTTTTCTGAGAAAGATGAATTTTCAGTAAATAGTAAAAATGCAGTTTTAGGGTTTCGGTATGTTTAATGACATCATAACTGTGTCATGATGATGTCATGAGATATTTTAAGGGTTGGCCGACCAAAGGTGATGAATTATTGTATTGGGGGCCCCATGTGGCATAACTCCATGGGAAATACCATGGGAGAGCCCATGGTTTTGAGAAAACCACATCTGAGGTGTCCCTTGAAATTATTAAAGTATCACCTCACCTTCCCTATAAATACCAACCCTTTCCTACTTTATTTTTCACTCCCAACTCTTCCCTAACGAAGCTCTGATCTCATTACCTCCCAAGGAGTCCTCCCATGGTTCCCTCCATCCCCTCAAGGTCCCAACCATTGAGTTTTAAGAGTTACGTTTAAGGTAAGGGATCCTACCTCTCTCTTTCATTTCAAGTAATCTCTTTTTTGTCATTTCTTTTATTCTCCATGATCTTATGTTGGAGGATGTTCTTTTATATTCTTCTTACTGCCCATTTCATGTTCATATGATGACATACCCCCTCTTTTTATCATCAATTCTTTTTAATAATGTTTAAGTGGCGTCGTTAGGCTGCCGAATGTTTAAGGGATTCTTTCACATTTCTCATTTTTCAAAGTTCTACTTTCATGTGAAATAATTCAAGTTCCTTTTTATTATGTTGGGGTATCATATCTAAATCTATCATACTTAAATTTTATGTTGATATGATGAGAGACCCTATTTGATCTCATAAAATTCATTTTTGTTGAAGTTTATGTGACGCCGTTAGGCTGCCGAATTTTCATAAGAGAAATCTAATTTTTTTCTTCCTTCCATGTTTTTCATTTCAAATGGTATTTACTTAAAATTTCATTACCATGTTCATATATCCTTCATATTCTGTCTCTATACTGTTTGATGGGTCATTTATGAATGTTTGACCCATGTCCCCTCTCTTTTCAATTTTTTCTAAAACACCGAAACATAGTCGTTATGCTGCAGAATTTCCGTCTCAGAAGGTCTCTATCTTTTTCTAAAGTTCTTTTATTTTATTAAGTGAATACTCAAGGATCTCTCTTATATAGGGGTATTAACATATATACCAAGTTTTTCTATTTTAAATTCTGGGATTTACATACATGAGACCTGCTTTCCCTTTCTGTGGGTTTAAAGTGACATAAAGATCAAGTCTTTAAAGCAGTTTTTAAAATGTTATGATTATGAAATGAAACCCATTTATTTTATGCTATATGTGTTGGTTATGAAATGATTGATTATGATATATTTGGATCACATGATTATAAAGACAAATTTAAGGGTGCACCCTGATAGCGCTCCAATGCATTGGGTAAAGGCTTAATCTCTAGAGATTACCATTTTTAACGATGCCTTGGTGAATAACCTTGTTAATTTTTAATGACACCTTGGGGATGGACCTTGGTGAAACGGAAATGATTTTCTATGTTAAATGTTATAGCCACATCTTCAAGATATTATATACATTATTTTTATTATGATATGCCTCATGATTTCTTTCTCATGACTTGAAGTTCTTTTTCATGACTTTATTGATGTATCTCAAGGTCACATGTTAAACGTTTCCCTTGTTTCATTTACTGGGCCTTTTGCTCACCCTTTATTTTGATGTATGTCCCCAGGTTATGAGATACAGTAATGAACCTAGGATGAACTTAAGGAGAAGCCTTTCAAGTGTTAAGAAGAATGTTTTATGTTGCTTTCATGTATTATGTTCCTGGTTTCCAAGACACTAAACCTTAAAGTTCCTCAGTTTTGTGTAATGTAATGAAAGTTTATATTATAAAATGCGGGATGTTATAGTTGGTATAAAAGGATGGTTTAGTTATTCGTGGAAATTAGGATATAAAAAATTTAGGAAGAACCTTATAGACGGAGTTTAAATATAGGAAAAATTCCCGGTATTTTGGTAAGTATTGAGTAAGTGGTTTATCAAACAAATACATCCATGTCTGGATACAAGCAGATAGAGGCGGCTCTGGCACAGATGTACATAGGTGTAAAACCCGAAAACACCACTTTGAGCTAGACTCGACCGAGAACTGGTGCATGATAACGGGTATAGCTGCACTCTTGGTTATGACACTCTTGGGGGATATGTTTGGTTAAACATAAGCTTTTTATGAATCAATATGAAGTAATTATAGAGAAATGTAATTTTCTAAGCATGAAGTGTTATTTAAAAGATTCATAAATGAAATAAGTTTCTCACTAAGGTTTTATTCTTTTAGAAAATGGCGGGCAATATGAGGAACCGTGCAGATGGTGACCACAATGCACCATGTGCTGAAGGCCCTCCCATGGAAGCCGGAATGGAAACATTCATGCGAATGATGAACCGACTGACTCAAGTTATGAGTAATAACTTGAATCAAGCTGAGAGGCCGATCTCACCACGAAGGGAACACCACTCTATTGAGTTCTTCATGCATCAACGACCACCAACATTCAGTGGGTCTACTGACCCATTGGTTTCAGAACAATGGATAAGCTCCATTGAAAAGATCTTTGTTGTACTCCTTTGTTCAGAATAAGTAAAAGTCACCCTTGCTGTTTACCGCATAGAGGGAGTAGTTGATCAGTGGTGGTCACCAGTCAAAAACACGAAGCCTATAGGAGATATGGAATCTATGGAGTGGGAAGTGTTCTGGGGAAAATTATTTAATAAGTATTTCCCTCGTTCCATGAGAACGAGAATGGAGAAAGAGTTTCTCGAGCTGAAGCAGAAGGAGAACGAATCTGTCAGAAGCTATGAGATGAAATTCACCTGACATTCACGATATACCTCTAGCTTTTTCATGGATCCAAGTGGGAATGTTGACAGATTTTTCGGTGGACTGAGACCTCATCTGTGGAAGAATCTAGCCAACCTGGACTACGATAGATATGAAGAGATCGTGCGGAGTGCAATGAAAGTCGAGCTAGAGTTTGGTGAGACATAGTGGTCTCATAAATCAAATGACAAGAAGAGATTGTTGCAGCCCAGTTTAGGGAAGACTTTTGATCAGGGAAGAGGTAGAAAAAAAATGAAACTTACCATATGAAATAGCTATGGGAAGAAGCATCCGGGGTACTACTTGATCGATAGTGGTAAGGGCTACAAGTGTGGAAGAGGAGGCCATATTGCTCGGAATTGCCGTAGTGAGGTGAAGCCTTAATTCCCCAACACTAACGATAGAGGAAAGATAGTTCTGGACCTACCCGAAGTCCAATGCTTCAAGTGTGGATAGTTTAGGCACTTTTCTAATCACTGTCCAAATCCAAGGGCAGTGGAGGGGAATCACCATAAACCTCAGTAAAGTCTAGGGGAGAAAGGTCGTGATTTTTCTATCACAACAACTGATGTTGAAGCTCTAAATGACGTGGTAGCATTTACTCTTGTTTTCCTCTCAAAACTAGCAAGTACTTTGTTTGATTCTGTTTCAACGCATTCCTTTATTTCCTCCAAGTTTGAAAAGAATATAGAATCAATCCCCGAACTGCTAGAGGTGGAGTTGTCAATCAAGACTCCAAGTGGGATTATCCATGCATCAACAATGTTTAGAGACTCTAGTGTTTACGTTAGTGAGCACAATCTTATCACAAATCTAGTAGTAATTCCCATGATGGAATTCGACGTTATACTAGGGATGGACTGCTTCTCAAAGTATAATGCTAATATAAAATGCAGAAATAAAGAAATATCATTAGTCCTGAATGAACGACCTACAATTATCTTCTAAGGAGAGATATCCCGAACTGATCCCTATCTAGAAGAACCTCATTAGGGGTGTAATTTCGGCCCGGCCCGGGCCGGGCCTGCCATGAAAAGTGTCGAGCCGCTGACCACTATTCGGGTCGGGCCGTCCCGGCCCGAACAACCCCATGAGGCGGCCCGAGCCCGGCCTCGGGCCGGCCCAAACCATCGGGCCGGGCGAGGCTTTTTCGGGCCGGGTCGGGCTTTTTCAAATCGGGCCGTGGTGGGCTTTTATTATTTTCAAAATAATTGTCTCTTAATTTTTTTTATTTAAACATTTTTATAACATTTATTTAAAACGTTTCTTTACATTTATTTTTAAATGCATGTTTTTTGTAAAAACGTTTATTTTATTTTTTATTAACATTTTACAGTGGGTGGATATGTTTTTTGTTTAAATATATATATATATATATATTATTTGTAAATTGTAAAAAAATAATGAGGGGTGCACAGCTGCCGTGGGTGAGTTTAAAGCCTTATTATTTAAATGTTTTCCTAACATTTATGTAAAACATTTTTTACATTTATTTTTTTTAACATATTTATAATTTTTATGCATTTGTTAGTATTTTTTATTTAAACATTTTTATTTAAACTGTTTTTTTAACATCTTTTTAAAACGTTTTTTTGCATTTATTTTTAAATGATTAATTTAAAACATTTTTAATTTTTTTAAATGCAGGCTTTTTACAAGTATTGTTTTTAAAACATTTAACTTTTTTTCACATTTTAATGTAAAAATTATTTTTTAAGTGTTTATTTAAAAAAAATTAATTTAAATGTTTGTTTTAAAAACTTTTTAAACATTTTTATTTAAACCATTTTTTAAAACTTGTTTAAAACGTTTTTTTAAATTTATTTTTAGACGTTTAATTTAAAAAGTTTTTTTGAACGCATATTTTTTACATGTATTTGTTTTAAACATTTTACACATTTTTTGTAAAAACATTTTACAGTGGGTGAATATGTTATTTTTTTATATAGATTTATACATGTATGTGGATTTATATATATTATGTAAAAATTAAAAAAAATGAGTTATTGGGGGGGTGCGGAGCAGTGAGTGGTCAGTTTAAAGTGTTGTTATTTAAATGTTTTTTATCATTTATTTAAAACGTTTTTTTTACATTTATTTTTTTAACTTAAGTATTTTTTAGCGTTTGTTTAATTTAAGACATTTGTTTAAACGTTTTTTAATTTTTTTGCAGGGCAGGCTTGACCCGGACCTGTCTGGACTGAAATTACACTCTTAGCGGGTGCGCAACAGTGGGTGAGTTAATTTTTTTCTAAATAAATTTATATATGTATATATAGTATATATAATATATGAAAGATTTATCATATTTTAAAAAAAATAATGAGGTTGAGGGTGTGTGAATATCATTTAGTGAGTAGGTATTTTTTGTTAATATATAAAAAGTTATTATATATATATATATAATATTAGAAAATTGTAAAAAAATGATTAGGGGGTTTGCGCGAACATCATTGGGTGAGTTAATGGCTTTGTTTATATATATATATTGGGGGTGTGCGCAAACATCATTGGGTGAGTTAATTTTTTTTCTAAATAGATTTATATATGTATAGTATATATAATTTATGCATGTTGCAACGTACTTAAAAAATTAATGAAGTTGTGGGACTTTCACGAACATCATTTGGAGAGTGTGTTATTTTTTATTAATATACAACAAGTTATTATATATATATAATATTAAATCATATACATACATACATATATATATTATTAATGGATTTTTAAAAACCACACTTAATTGATGTATATTATTAATGACTTTGTTTATATATATACACTATTATATTAAATCATCGATATATATATATATATATATTAATAGCTTTGTTTATATACATATATATTATATTATATCATATACATATACATACACACACACACATATATATATTATCAATGGATTTTTAAAAACTATACTTATTTTTTTATTAATATACCACAAGTTATTATATATATATAATATTAAATCATTGATATATATAGATATATATTAATAGCTTTGTTTATATATATATATATATATATTATATTAAATCATATACATATACATATACATATACATATACATATACATATACATATACATATACATATACATATATGTATATATTATTAATGGATTTTTAAAAATCACACTTAATTGATATATATTATTAATGGCTTTGTTTATACATATACACTATTATATTAAATCATTGATATATATATATATATCATATCATATACATATACAAATACATACATATATATATTATTAATGGATTTTTAAAAACCATACTTATTTTTTTATTAATATACAAAGAGTTATTATATATATATATAATATTAAATCATTGATATATATATATATATATATTTATTTATTAATAGCTTTGTTTATATATATATATATATTATTAAATCATATACATATACATACACACACACAGACACACACACATATATATATATTATAAATGAATTTTTAAAAACCACACTTAATTGATACATATTATTAATGGCTTTGTTTATATATATAAACTATTATATATATAATTATATATCGTTGTATATATATATTAATACACACATTATAATTATATATAATATTAATTATATGAATTTATATAATATCATTTTCTATTAATATATAATGATATATGCACATATAGATTGAAATACACACACACACACACACACACACATATATAGATACATATATAGATAAATATATATGTATAAAGATACATGTATATATAGAGAGATATATAGGTAGATATATATATAGATGTATGTATATATGTATGTATATATACAGATATATAAAGAGATATATGTATATAGAGCTAGAGATATATATATTAATATATATATATATATATATGTATAGATATATATATAGATAGAGATATATAGATATAGAGATATATAGATATAGAGATATACATACATAGATATATGTATATATAGATAGATATATACATATATCTATATATAAATATAGATATATATATATATATGTATATAGAGATAGATATATCCAGATATATATATATATATAGATAGATATATATATATATAGATATACATATATATATATATATATATACATATATATATATATATATATAAATATATCCATATATACATAGACCTGTGATTAATTTACAGGCGCGGCGCCTGGACCAGTTGGTCCAGGCGCAACCTTGGGAGCTTGAGGTAGGGGTATCAAATCCCCCTACCTGCAGTTCCCCGTTATATTTTTTATAGCAGGCGGGCCAACGGGCCGGGCATCGCGCGGGCCCACGGGCTGGGCTTTTTCGGGCCGGCCCGGCCTGGCCCGCGGGCCTGCCTGGAAAGGCCCAGGCCCGACCCGCAGAACCTACGGCCCGATCCCGGCCTGGCCCGATGCGGGCTTTGCCGGGCCGGGCCGCTCGGGCTTTCGGGCCGGGCCTGTCGGGCTTTCGGGCCGCCGGGCCAAAATTACACCCTTAAACCTCATATAGCTTTCTTTATGGAGTTAATCGGTGATGATGAAGAATGAAAAGGGAGTATAAAAATAGAACATATTCCGATTGTTCAGGAATACATGGATATATTTCCTGAGGAGTTACCTGGACCTCCAACAGAAAGAGAGGTAGAGTTATCCATTGAACTCATACCTGGATCTCAACCGATATCAAATACCCCGTATAGAATTGAAAATGTGGAGCTAGAAGAGTTAATGAAACAACTCCAAGAATTGTTGGAGAAGGGGTTTATCCAACCGAGTGTGTCTCATTGGGGAGCACCAGTTCTCTTTGTGAAGAAGAAGGATGGATCAATGCAGCTATGCATTGATTATAGAGAACTGAATGGGATCACAGGGAAGAATAGATACCCTCTTCCAAGAATTGATGATTTATTTGACCAACTTCATGGGGCTCAATTATTCTCTGAGATTGACCTTCGATCTGGTTATCATCATCTAAGGGCGAGGAAGGAAGATATTCCAAAGACTGCCTTCCGATAAAGATATGGGCATTATGAGTTTACTGTTATGCCCTTCGGCTTGACTAATGCTCCTGCTATTTTCATGGATTTGATGAATAGACCTTTAAGGAATACCTTGATAACTTTGTGGTAGTTTTTATTGATGATATTATGATATATTCAAAAAGTCGTGAGGAGCATGAAGATCATCTGTGAGGTATTTTGAAAACTCTATGGAAGGAGAGGCTCTTTGGAAAGTTCAACAAGTGTGAGTTTTGGTTACAACAAGTGGCTTACTTGGGGCACATCGTAACCAATGAAGGAATCTCGGTTGACCCTGTAATGACAATGGTTGTGGAGGAGTGGCCTCAACCCACAATAGTAACTGAGATTCGTAGTTTCCTTGGTTTAGCATGGTATTATAGGAGGTTTGTGAAAAAAATTTCATGAATTTCTAATCCACTAACCAAGTTGAGTTGAAAAAGGGTAAAGTTCATCTGGACAAAGGAATGCGAGGAAAGTTTCCATGACCTGAAGAAGTGATTGTTTACTGCACCTGTGTTAACACTACCCTGTATCGGAGAAGGATTCGTTATTTTTAGAGATGCATCTCTGAAAGGGCTTGGGTGCGTCCTCATGGAAAATGACAAGGTAATTTCTTCTGCATCTCTTCAGCTAAAGCAACATGAGAAGAATTATCCTACTCATGATCTAGAGATGGCGGCGGTTGTTTTTTCTCTAAAGATACGGAGGCACTATCTTTATGGGGAGAAATGTGATATATACACCGACCACCAAAGTTAAAAGTATATTTTCACATAGAAAGAATTGAACATGTGACAAAGGAGATGGTTGGAGCTTATTAAAGACTATGATTGTTCAATTCATTATCACCCTGGAAGAGCAAACAAAGTCGCAGATGCTCTAAGTAGGAAACACCCTGTTGTTCTGGCAACAATGAGGATCCTAGGAGATCCCTTGATTAAGGATCTAGTAAAACTGGATATGGGAATTGTAAGGGAAGGGACATCATCAAACCTATCCCAAATGATTTCTCAACCTTCAATACTAGAAAAGATCAAGAAGGCTAAAAAATATGTTCCTTTGCTGTAGGAGAAGTTTGAGGTTGTAAATGATGGGAAGTTCCCTAATTTCAATTTTGATCAAGAAGGTGTATTGAAATTTCGTACAAGACTATGTCTTCCATCTATTCCAGAGATAATGAATGAACCGATGGATGAAGCTCATAGATCTACTTTCTCTATACATCCGGAAATCACTAAAATGTATACAGACCTTCGTGATCATTTGGTGGGATAATCTGAAGAGGGAGATTGCTTATTATACTACAAGGTGCCTGGTGTTTCAACAAGTAAAGACAGAACGACAACTTCCTAAGGGTGTATTACAACCGCTACCCATACCAGTATGGAAGTGGGATAATATCACTGTGGACTTTGTAACTGGTCTCCCGAAAACATCCAAAGGAAACAATGCGATATTGGTTATTATGGACCGTCTCACCAAGACCTCCCATTTTATCTCTATTCGGGAATATTTCTCTCTGGATCAACTTTCCATGATATAAGTAAATGAAGTGGTAAGGCTGAATGGGGTACCATTATCCATCTTGTCTGATCATGATCCAAGATTCACATCAAAATTTTGGAGAAGTCTTCAACATGATCTGAATACTGAATTGAATTTTAGTACAACCCATCATCCTCAAACTGATGGCCAATCTGAAAGGACTATTCAGAAACTCGAAGACATGCTGAGATTACGCTCAATGGAATTTAAAGGTGGATGAGATCAAAACCTCCCATTAGTTGAGTTCTCCTATAACAACATCTTCCATTCGAGTATTCAGATGGAACCCTTTGAAGCTCTGTATGGAAAGCGATGTAGAACTCCTACTTGTTGGGATGAAACTGGTGAGAGAAAGATTCTTGGGCCTGATATTGTGCAAGAGATGATAGAACAGGTTTATGCCATCCAACAACACATAAAGGCTGCTCAGAGTCAGCAGAAGAGTTATGTTGACAACCGTCGAAGGGACTTGGAGTCTAGTGTTCGCGACAAAGTCTTCCTTCAAATTTCTCCATGGAAGAGAGTCATACGGTTTGGGAAGAAAGGGAAGCTCAGGCCTAGGTACATTGGTCACTATGAAATCCTTGATCGCATAAGAGAAGTGGCCTATTGTCTAGAACTTCCACCGAACCTAGCTCAAGTTCACGATGTCTTCCATGTATCTCTCTTGAGAAAGTACATACCCGACCCTTCGCATGTACTGAACCCAGAGGTGGTACAACTGGAACATGACCTCTCTTATGAGGAGCAGCCAGTGGAGATCTTAGACCATAGAGAAAAGGTTATATGAAACAAGACTACCCACTTTGTGAAAGTGATGTGGAGGAATCATAAGTATGAAGAAGCGACTTGGGAGCCAGAGGAAACGATGAAGCAAAATTACCCTCACCTTTTCGACTAGGCCTCAAGTATAAAATTTCGGGGAAAAAATTTCTTAAGGGGGGAAGAATGTAATGACCCAAACTTTTTGAATAGTATATTAACTTACTCTTAATGATTTAATAGAGATGTTAATGGTTAATGCAGAAAGAGGAGTCGATGGCATTATCCGGTTGACTCAAACCTTATAAAGCCCACTTATCAGAGCATGGGAAGGAGGTGGCATCTTTGGGATTTGCTTTGGACGAAGCCCAAGCCGAACTCCAGTGTGTCAAGCTTGAACGAAAACACCCGAGGGAGAAGTTCAAGTTAGTAGAAATTACTAATACGACAATGTTATATGAACCTCCCTCATATTCTCTCACCATAGCACACCTTACACTTAGGTCATATGCTGGTGTTATAAGGGGCTATGTGATGAGACCGTAGATTCTTTGTGTAATCCTTTGGGATGAATAAAATTGATATTTATTCCAATAGTGAAGTTTTTGAAATTTCAAATGTTCGGATTATTTGTGGATGTATATTTGAAAAAAGAGATAATTTTTAAATATTTTTATAAACCTTATATAATTAATGATGTGTTTTGGTTTTCAAAAAAATGGTCTTCTGCAAATGTGTTTAGTTCGAAATTTAGAGTCTAATAAGAGCAACTTAATTTTTGGTGAATAGTGTTTTATGAATAGTGATTTTATGCTTAGGATTAGTAATGTGACCAAATGGATTAGTAATCTCACTTATGGAATGTTTTAATATAATTTAGACACCTTGATTAAGTAATGTGATTCAATAAAATGGGTAAATAACGGTTTCCTAAATTATTAGTAAAGTATTGGTTTTTTCGGGTGAATAGTGTTTTTTAAATTAAAAATTAAATTAAAAATATTTATAAAATTATTTTTATGAAATGGACTTTATTTTTGAACTCAGAGCATCAATATTATGTTATGGTAATTTTTGGGAATTTTTCAGAAAAAATGAATTTTCGGTGAATAATGTATTTATTTAAAAATTAAATTAAAAATATTTAGAAAATTATTTTTATAAAATGGAGTTCATATTTGTAATCAGAGCATCGATATTTGGTTAAGGTGAAATATTGGGATTTTTCTGAGAGATGAATTTTCAGTGAATAGTAAAAATGCAGTTTTAGGGTTTTAGTATGTTTAATGACATCATAACTGTGTCATGATGATTTCATGAGATATTTTAAGGGTTTTCCGACCAAAGGTGATGAATTATTGTATTGGGGGCCCCATGTGGCCTAAGTCCATGGGAAATACCATGGGAGAGCCCATGGTTTTGAGAAAACCACTTGTGAGGTGTCCCTTGAAATTATTAAAGTATCACCTCACCTTCTCTATAAATACCCACCGTTTCCTCCTTTATTATTCACTCCCAACTCTTCCCCAGAGAATATATGGTCTCATTACCTCCCAAGGAGTCCTCCCAGGGTTCCCTCAATCCTCTCAAGGTCCCAAACTTTGAGTTTTAAGAGTTTCGTTTAAGGTAAGGGATACCACCTCTTTCTTTCCTTTCAAGTAATCTCTTTTACGTCATTTCTTTTATGCTCCATGATATTATGTTTGAGGATGTTATTTTATATTACTCTTACTTCCCTTTTCATTTTCATATTATGAGAGACCCCCGCTTTCTCTCATCAATTCGTTTTAAGAATGTTTAAGTGGCGCCGTTAGGCTGTAAAATTTTTAAGGGATTCTTTCACATTTATCATTTTTCAAAGTTCTACTTTCATGTCAAGTCTTTCAAGTTACATTTTATTATGTTGTGGTATGATCTATATATCTATCATACTGAAATTTTATTTTCATATGATGATAGACCCTATTTGATCTCGTCAAATTCATTTTTGTTGAATTTTATGTGATGCCGTTAGGCTGCCGAATTTTTATAAGAGAAATCTAATTTTTGTCTTCCTTCCATGTTTTTCATTTCAAATGGAATGTCCTTAAAATTTCATTACCATGTTCATATATCCTTCATATTCTGCCCCTATACTGTTTTATGGGTCATTTATGAATGTTTTACCCATGTCCCCTCTCTTATCAATGTTTTCTAAAACCCCGAGACATAGCCGTTATGCTGCAGGATTTCCGTCTCAAAATGTATCTCTCTTTTTCTAATGTTATTTTATTTTATTAAGTGAATAATCAAATATCTCTCTTCTATATGGGTATTAACATATATACCATGTTGTTCTATTTTAAATTCTGTGATTTACATGATTGATTCCCGCTTTCCCTTTCCGTGGGTTTAAAGTGACATATAGATCATGTCTTTAAAGTAGTTTTTAAAACGTTATGATTATGAAATGAAACCCATTTATTTTATGCTATATGGGTTTTTTATGAAATGATTTATGATGATATATGTAGATCACATGATGTTAAAGACAAATTTATGGGTGCGACCTGATAGCACTCCAATGCATTGGGTAAAGACTTAATCTCTAGAGATGACCATTTTTAATGATGCCTTGGTGAATAACCTTGGTAATTTTTAATGACACCTTGGGGATGGACCTTGGTGAAACAAAAATTATTGTCTATGTTACTTTTTTTATCCACATCTTCAAGTTATGAAATACGTTATTTTTATTATGATATTCTTCATGATTTTTTTCTCATGCCTTGAAGTTTTTTTTCATGACTTTATTGATGTATCTCAAGTTCACATGTTAAAGATTTCCATTGTTTCCCTTACTGGGACTTCTGCTCACCCTTTCTTTTGATGTATGTCCCCAGGTTATGAGATGCAGTAATGAACCTAGGATGAACTTAAGGAGAATCCTTTCAAGTGTTTAAGAATAATTTTTTATGTTGTTTTCATTTATTATGTTACTAGTTTCCTAGACACTAAACCTTAAAGATCCTTAGTTTTGTGTAATGTAATGAATGTTTATGTTATAAAATGCGGGATGTTATATCAACGGGGGGGGGGGGGGGGGGTCATTAATCTTTATCTAGGGAAACATTTATTTAGAGAGTGAAAACTAGGGGGAGTGTGAAAATATTGTTTATATAATGATAAGAAGATATAAATACGTGCTAGATAAGTATAAAATAGATGCTGAGATGATGCTATTGAAAATGGATAGGGAATATGAAGGTTGTTTCATTAAGACCTTGTGTGGAATAATTTAAGTAGAAAAACGTACATGTGATTATTGATGATATGTGTTTCATGTACAAGACATGTTCTGATGTCGAGTGTGTTATCAATAACATCTTATAATAAAATAGTTGTTATTTAACAAAAGGGGAGATTAAAGACTTTAATTTGGAAGGTATAGATTAAAGGAATTATTGTAATTGATAGAGGTTTGGAAGAAATATGGAAAATTTCAAGGTCCTAAAAGGGTGAGAAATCTATCAGTATATGGTTATCAAAAATATTTGTAAAGATGAGAAAAACATCAGCCTAGGTAGTGATAAGACATTGTAAGAATTAGGTACATGAACTTATAGTTTATAAAATTATTAATTAAGTACATATGACTTTATATGGTTTATAAAACCTTACTAAAACCCTAATATACACTAAAACTTATTAAATCATGTTGAATCTCTATATGTTATAAGGTGGATTTATATTGTACACCATAAAAACTCTACAAGGAATATATATCAATATTAGAATATAAGAAAAATGAAAATAAATTCAGAATGAATTTATATAGAAATTATTTTAATAAAACCTATAGATACGTTTACAATGATCTTAATGGAATAAAATATCACATATAGTCTTAGAACATTAGATTGAATTAAAGGAGCATCAGGTGGGGTATAACATAGAGTTTGAAAAGTGTTCCATTCCATTGGAGATTAGTGCCACATGGAAATAGTGAATGATGTTATGAATAGATGGATAGATTTTAGAAGATTAAAATGACTAGACACTATATAATTTTAAAGAATAAAAAATTCCTAGTCCTTTTGAAATTTAAATGAAAAATGAGACTGGGATTTTAAAAAGATTGACTGAGGAGATTAATCGGTAATCCAACGACTAGTTTTAAAAAAAGTGGGATGACATTTATCCTTCTTCCAAAGATCAAAAAATTTCTAAAGTTACATTTGAGAAACTATTATTCCTGATAATATTTTATGAATATATATATATACACATGCCATTAAGAATAATTTTATGATATTTTATAATGACCCAATACTACAACCATGATAATTTTACAATTTAATGGGGGAGAAAAACCAAATACATCAAAGAGAATATGTGCATCGTAGAAGAAGACAAATGTGCCTATGAGATTATTATACTGATGAATAATGTTTAATTGTGAAGATAACAAAACTACCATTGTTTATCATCCCTATTTCATTAATCTTGGAGGGTGAAAGCAGTGTTTTACTCTTAGATATTCATATGTGTTGATCAAAATAATTTTGGTGAAGATCTTGGGAAACCTGTATAGAGAGTTTCTGATCATTTTTTTGAGGTCGAATAAATGTTCACTAGTTCAATTCAGGATCCATGATGAATTGGTGCTTCCAATATAATCAACGCCACCACACCAATGAGAGGATAAGGTACTATATAGATATAGTTTCATCTACAATAATCCTAGAAGAACATTTTTCTTATCTTGTATGAAACTTATGTAATATATTATAGGTATCCTTTTAGGATTAAAGGATTAAAACTACTCATTTGGTTGTAATCACACTCCATAATAAGTGAATACTCCAAGTCTTGGAACACGTCCCAAACCTAGAAAGGAATAGGCTTTCAAGGCTGAAACGTGTAAATATCTATATGCTACTATTCTTGTTCTATTTTGTGCTACATTAGGAGATACGTGGTGAGGCTATATTCCTTAATCTTAGATCGACACTTGTAGTTCATACTTATATATCACATATTAATTGGGGAATATTCAATGCATAAAATAATTATCTATGGAAGAATGTTATAGATCTAGTGCCTTTGGAAATTTGGAAATTCGAAAAACTAGTTTATAAAAGATCTAATGTATCTCCCATTATGTTCTAAATTACCATCACCCTTCTATGAAATATCATAATTAGAAATTTTCATCATAACCTAGGGAAAATAAACATAATAAAAGGTGACATTGGATGCTCAATATGGGTAAATAAGGGATAATAACACGATCATAAGTGTCTGAGAACATGATCACAACATTTTAAAATCATACCCTTCATATGATAAATTATAATATTGTGTCATGGAATAAATCTTGGAATCTCATAATATATGAATCAAAAAGGAATTTAAGAACATGATCCATGTGTACATAAAATTGGAATAAATCATAAGTTTTTGGCATACACAGAAGCATAGATAATAGTTTCCTTATTAATCACGGCTCATTACTATAACTATCATAGTGTAAGGAGTTCACTCCCCAAACCACTGAAGTAGTAAATATTCACTCCCAAGACTATTATAGTGGATAGAGTCCCTTACATTACTAGCTCCACTCCCTATTCAAGTCATATTTATCTCATGATATATCAATATTTACCTAATTAATTGGAGGGATATATAGCTTCCATCCATCAAACTGTTAAAAAAAATCATATGTGTGCTAAAAGATCATAAAGAATTAATTATATCTGAACCCATGAAATGAAATGGGTTTTACAGACATTTTATCATAGCATAACCCATGGAAACGAAATTGGTTTCATAAAAAATTATCTTTTCATCATGACATAACCCATGGAAAAGAAATGAGTTTCTTAAAAATTCTGTCATCATATTTATAAACCATACAAATAAGTAATAAGTATTTTATCATTGGATCATATCAATAGTAAAGAATAAGTTAAATCAATGGTTTTCTCGTTAAATAATTGAAAAACTATAAAATATAATTAAAAATTATAGGAGGAAAGTAACCCTTCCATTTTGAAATAACTTATAAATGAAATTGTACATATATTAGGGGAAAAAATTATTTAAAAAGAACATTGAAAACATATAAAATAAGCTTCAAATAAAAGATTAGTTATGATGGATAGAAAATCCACTAATGTTTTATATGATAAAAAACATTTTTTACACTGTTAAAAAAAGTTAAAAAGTACTTCATTTGGAAAATTAAGATAATAATACTTTCAAAAGATTTTTAAAAAAGCCAAACAAGGGTAAAACTGACTTTAATCAATCTTATGAGAATAATAAAATCGTATTTGAAACATTTTTAGAAAATATGGATGTATAAGAAAATAATTCGACCGAAGAGAGATATTTAGTCAATTTACATTAAAATCATATTTTTGGTCTCTTATTTATATAAGATGAGAAAAATGAATGAAAAAAATATAATACTAATAAAATAAATAGAGGGTGATAAAATTCAGAAGTTTATTGAGTGGTAGATTGTAATATCCTAGGATTTCTAGGAGGTATTGATTTTTTGAATTTCAGTTTGAATCCTCTATTTTATATTTATAAATTTTTCTAATCTAGAAAGGAGGGAATTAGAAGTGTCAAGGGATTTTTATGAGTTTGGAGATTTGAGTTATAGAGGAATGGGTTAACACACAATTTGAAAAAATCATGCGCAAGAGGTTGCATGGTTTGGACAAACCGTGAAGGGTCCTAGTGGGATCCACTAAGGGGAGTGCATAGGTTAAATCACATAGTTTGCAGAACCATGTTCTACAACCCATGTGGTGTATGTACCCTAGGTAAAGGGAAGAAAATGTATAGGGAACCATTTAGAAAACCATAATCTCCCAACCATGTGGGCTAATTCTCTTTGACAGTGGAAGGCACACGATTTGGGCACAGTTGGGACAACCGTTCAAAAAAACAAAGAACCACTTACTATTTAGGAAAATTTCCATTTTACCATGGTTATTTTAACAAGGATTACCTGTCTTCACTTTTAATTTCTAGAAGATAGCCTCTTCCTCTATTTAAATCTCTTTCTCTTAATCCTTTGAGATAGGATTTGATCTTGTTCATTCATCCAAAAAATGATTCTAGGGTAATTTATCTTGTTGGATAACTATAAGCGAGTTCTTCATTACTTAAGCTCTTTTCTAATTTTTATTTCTATAAATGATACTATTTTAGTGCAAGCTAATATTATTTATTTCTAGTTTTTTTTATGTTCTTCCATTTTCTTCTAATATAGACCGAATTAGAGGCAGATATTGGACGAGTGTTCTTATACGGGCATAATGTTGGTGGTCTACAACTTTTAACCAAATTTATAATTGTTTATATCTTGTTTCCATTTCACCACATGCTAGAACTTCCTATCATTCCTTCCTATATTAATTAACCCTTAATTTGAATGTTAAATACCTGATTGAGACAAGATATGACACTCATATGTAGGGTTGGAGGTTGTTGACCTCAACCCGAACCACCCATGTGGCAGGTTCTTCATCGGACTATGAATAATGCCGCCCTTGGGTTTCATTGAACTAACATTATATTTTGAGTATTGAATATTGTGTTACATTGAAAGTTTAATGGTTTTAATAACCCTATAGAACATTTCTATTTGTATATGAAAGGTATTAATTGTATAATACCTTGGATTATATATAATTATGAAGGGATTAATGAAATGGTTTATGAATTGGTTATGAAGATAACATAGGGTTCATGATATGGAATCATTGACCCACTAGGATATCCTGGACATTTCTACACCTTGGATCCATCCTGCATTGATCCCTTGTACATTTCTACTCCATGGATCTTATTTACTTAGATGACTTGGAAATTATTACTCCATGGATCTATCTTACTTAGATTCCATGGAAATTTATACCCCATGGACTTTCCTTTCTTGGGTGCATTAGAAATTTATACTCTTGGATACTATTTACTCAACCCACTAGGATTTCTTGTACATTTCTACTCCTTGTATATAGAATAATTAACTAGTATGGTTGCCTTAGAAATTTCTTATCCTTGTATCTGATTTACTTGATTTACTCTTCATTTGGATGGCTTGGACCTTTCTACTCTTCATATCCAATTTAATTAACACACTTAGATTCCTTAGACATTTATACTCCTTGGATCTTGGAAAATATAGGTCTTATACAAGATTACATGGAATATTCCATTGATGATTATTACCATTATTTACAGTTAGAACTTATGACATGGTTTATTGATTATAGTGAGCCTTGTTAGATTGAAAAATATTGATTTACATGAATTAATTTTAATTTTTTTATATCTTTACACCTGTTTGTTTTATATTCACTGACTGTACTTGTTATAGACACAATTGGTGGAGGCCTATGAGTGTTATCTCACACCCTATTTAGGCCTCTAGTTGGTTCCCAAAAGGGATTCATGGATGCAGGCAAGGATAGGGGAAAACACCCCCTTGGTGATACTTGATTGATTACTACATAGAAGAAGGGGGCGTAGGACCGGGGTATGGATCATGATACTATATGGAGATAGTTTGTTTGTACTTTGATACATATATTGTATTGGATTCCTAGTTTCAGGTATTTCATATCATTTGTATAGAATCCCATGATCATCATTTGTATATGAATATATTGGATGAGATTACTTGGTTATCATATATTGGATTTTTATTCTTCATCTATTCATTTATCTTATATGCTTCCACATTTGATTTATATGGTTATACCATGATGCTAAACTATGATCATGATGGTATTGTCTCCCCACTATTCCTCCACTAACCCTCAGTACATATTGGAATCCTTCGACATACGGCCAGGAAAACATGAGGCGATGTGACCCACCAACTCAGGGTACCATTTTAGTGACACCCAAGTTAGGACATCACAAAGGTTACAAGAGGAGTTTATTTTATTTTTATCTTATCATTTGGTAATAATAGGTAGAATATTAGGAATGTTTTATATTTTAGTAATGATCTGTTTTTTGTAGCAGCTAAGTCACATACATGGAAAATCCAAATTACCTAGGATGGGATATGATGTACTGGTTTATGTCTGTTATTGTTGATTTGACTTCCCTTTTGGGTTACACACTTGAAGTTTGATGTTCCTTTTTTATTATAGATTTTTACACTTGGCTTGGTATGGTAAGGAAATATTTAATCCCATATAATTATATAGTTTTTAGGATTTATATTTCCTGCATTATTCCATGTCAAATTTACTTATTTGGTTTATTGCCTTTATCAGGATTTAGTGCCTTTATTTTTTTTCTATGATATTGTGATAAAATTTTACCAGGACCTTGGACTTATATAAGATAAATTTTACATGAACCAACCTTAGTTGTGGGAAGTATGAAGCATCTATTGCTTATCTTATGATCTTAATGTCACATAGACAAGGGTTTTAGAGTTTGAATAGGGGCATGACTCATGTTTAGGATGGATTGTGGAAATCCTTCTAGTATATATGTGATTATGTTTCTACCAAATTTTGTATGAGGAATGTTCTTGAAATTTTTAGAGATATTCCATTATAAAAGATGCTAGTTGTATTATAGGATGGTGGAGAAGACCATGATCTGAAGGTGGTTGGACCTAGGCCACCCATAGAACCTCATGTAGTGACACTTATGGAAGTTCCTATTATACATGATATGGGTGTTGATTCTTGGTTTAGAGAGGGTTTACTATGATTTTTACAGACTATATAGGGATCCCCATGACTTTCCTTGACGTTGGAATAGTTGACGTGTGAGTTTTAGTAACAACATCTGCCCATGTTTTTAGGGGGGGAACCTTAGGCTTCATTGTAATGGATAGAGGCCATGATAATGATTTTTTGAGAATCTTGAGACAACTTCTAATAGGGGAGTAAATCTTGATACTTATATTATTTGTGATTCCACTAAGAGATGGTGGGATGTTATTATTCAGACAGATCATCATCTTGATATGTATTTGAGGGATTTCCATAAAACCTATTATTATTATTTTTACTTGGATATTGAGGGATTATATATCCCTATAGGTTATGCATTTGGAGTAGGAGACATTATTATTCATGGAATATTCTATCCGATTTAAAGAGCTTTAGTGTTTCACATCAATTCTATTAGGTTATGAGTTATCGAAAGCTAAGAGATTCATGGATAGTATCAGGTATGACCTCTGATTATAGGTGAATATATTTCAGCTTATTACCATATCAGAAATAGTAAATTGGGATCTATGTATTGAGTGTGACTTGAGGGAAGATGGGGGCATAGAGTAGAGTAGCACAACTATCCAACATAGTGTCACAATTCCCGATGGTAGGATGTGGCACTTTGACACCACTGGTGAGGGGAATACAAGCCAGAGCATGAGTGATGGTAGTTATATTTTCTACCACTATTGTGTAAGGTAGGTAAACATGAGGACACAATGTGATAGAAATATAGTTGAGTGTCGATATTGTGGATGTATGGGTCACCAATAGGTGTTGTTCAAGACCTTTCCTTTAGGAGTCAATGAGAGAGGGTCTGCACTGACTCAACATTCAGGAGAAGGGTCAGCAAATTCTCATCGGGCTGGAAGGTAGAGTGTGATAGGATAATTAGGATGAGTTGGTGTTCATGGACAAGGTATCCATACACTAGTTTTTTAAAAATAATAAAAAATACCTTCTGAGAGAAGTCATGCTATATCTCAGAGCTGCAGATCAGGCTTGATGTATACATTAAAACCGATAGTAGATGCACACAGTTCTAAAACTTCTAAAGTGAGAGGTAATATTCTAGTATACTTTATAATAGTATATACCATTTTCAATACAGATGCTTCTCATTCCTTAATATATGTTCCTATTGTAGAGATCAGTGGTCTCAATTTTTTGTTTTCCCATGTTGTGATGACACTTGATAATCCATTAGGGATTTAATTGGAGAATGTTCTATAGTGTAGGGAGTTACCCATTTATATAAGAGGGTGTCACCTCATTTGGGACCACATTGTACTTGAGATGAAGAGGTTTGACATCAATATTAAGATATAATCATTGGTACTCCATCATGATTATGCTGACAATTTTCACTGAAGGATGACCTTCACACTGCCATAGGGTTGGGTTTTCATTCCCAAGGTTGAATGAGATTTCTAGGTGAGTTGAGTTGGACCCAAGCATCATGTGATGGACGGGATGATAACTATGATTTCTAGATTATATCTGGATGACCAAAAAATGCATGGGACATGTCTCCCGCTAGTGATATATCAGTTCTAGGATTTTTTCCTAGATGAATTTTTAGGACTACCTCATAAGAGTGGTTGAGTTTTACACTTAGATAGTGCTTGGAGATGGATCAATATTAATTCCCCCTTACAGTATAGATACTACTGAGTTTTAAGATCTCAATAGGTATCTAGAGGGCTTGTAAAAATGGGTTTATATGAACCTATACTTATCTATGAGGTTCACTGATCCTTTTTACTAAAAAGATGGATGCAACCCTTTATTTCTATGTGGATTACTGAAAATTGAACTTGTTAGAGGGTTAAGAATATGTATCCGTAACCTTTTATATATGATATATTTGATTAACTAAGAGGATATATTGTTTTATATAAGATTGATCTAAAATATGGTTATCATCAGGTGCATGTTGGGATATCATATATACCTCATACGACCTTCCATAGTAGGTATTCTCCTTATTAGTATTTTGTTTTGCCGTTTGGTCACATGAATGGGCTTATAGTTTTCATGGAATTGAGGAACCAAGTTTTCTATCCATATATAGATTAGTTTTTGGTGTTATTCATAGATGGAATATAGTTTTTTCTCATATTCGGAATGACCATGACAAACATCTTGGGATCGAATTGGATGCACTTAGAGAGAATTAGTTATATGATAATATCACAAATATTAACTTTTGGAAGGATAAGATTCACTTCCTGGGTTATATTATCTCAGAGATAGGAGTATTAGTTAACCAGTACTTCTTCAAGGGGTTCAACAATCCTTTTCACCAAGAATACAAATAGAACCCTTAATTTGTGGGTGGATTACCAAATATTGAACTATTTAATGGTTAATAATCAATATCCTTATCCTTGTATAGATGATCTTTTTGATTAACTCATAGGAGATAGGATTTTATATAAGATTTATATGAGATTAGGTCATCATTAGTTGCATGTTAGACCATCAAAAATACCTCGTATAACCTTTTGTATCAGATATGTTATTTATGATTATTTGTTTATGCCATTCGATCTCATGAATGTGCCTACAGTTTTCATGGAATTGATGAACCAGGTTTTATATCCATATCTGGATTAGTATTTGGAGGTATTAATAGATGTAATTTTTGTGTATTATCACACTCAAAAAAAAACATGCCAAATATATTGAGATCATATTGGAGGCACTAATAGAGTATCAATTATATTATAAGATCACAAAGTGCCACTTTTGGATGGATAATATTGAATTCCTAGGTCATATTGTCTCAGAGACAAGAGTATGAGTTAACTCATAGAAGGTGAGAGATACAGTTTCCTAGGTTAATACCAGGAACATATTTGATATATAATGTTTCAAGGGGATAGTTGTAACACCATGGGATCTTATGGTATGTCTCTTTTAAATTTTTCATCTTTGACAGCTGGTGCACCGATCTTAAACGAACCGTGATATATTATAAAATATTAACATAACTGTTGGAATAGTAATATGACCATTGGGAATAGTAAAATGACCATTGGGAATAGTAATATAATCAATAGGATCATAACCTCACCTATGAAAGTATAAATAAAATTTATTTATCTTATTAATTAAAATATAATATATTTATATCATTGAATATGTAAATAAATGTTTTAGAAATGAAAAATAATTTATTTGTGTTTTTCTCAAATAGAAATGTTTATTTACAATTTTATAATTAATATAATGATATAAAATAAAATTTATCATCATAAAATATATTAATAAATTAATATTTTGATTTCTTATAATTTTAAGATAATTTTATGAGACTATAATTCATTTTTCAAAGTGTCATAAAATCATCTAAAATTTTAAAATTAGCATTTTTGAATAAATGATGATTTAAGTTAAAAATTAAATTTATAATATTTATATAATTAGTTTCATAAAATGGATTTAATTTTTTAAATATAAACATAAAAAAAGTACTACATTGATTTTTCTGGATTTTTATAATGTAGTTGAATTTTTATTGTATAGTGAAATACGATAATTTAAAATATTTAAACTTTTAAGCCAAATACATGAATTCCTAAGTAATGAATGATTTAAGAAACAATTATTTAAAACCCAAATACACAAGTAAGTATACCTAGTGACAAAATAATCACTATTTATGGTATTTAGTTAATATAATAAACAAATGAATAAAAAAATAAAATCCCCTCGCCACCTCTTTTACTGACACCTTCTAAGCCTTGGATTATGCTTATATTCTAGCCAATATATTCTCCAAAACATATTCCCCAAGTTCTTTTATCTTTGGTGTCACCAAAATATTGTTTCTAAGTAACTTAAGGCGGTTCTCAAGGAGACAACACTAAAGAGGTAAAACCCCCCTTCTTTCAGTTTTAATTTATTTTCTTTTCTTTTCCACTCCTCACATAAAGTTTCAAAAAAATCATGATAAATCCATTATCAAATATATACTATAATTTTATTATGTTAATGGAATATCATTCATCAGTCTGTTGTCTTCTATTTTTATTATAAAAATTAAAACATCGTATGTGAGGTGTCGATTCACGACCTTTATGGAAGATGCATTTCATTTTCCATTACCCCCTTTAAGGATGGTCATAAAACCACTTATATGGATAAAAGGATTATAATAAGTTTATTAAATATTATTTAATGTTTTTATCTTTTATATAAACATATTATTAAACAAAATGATACTATTTCGTGATTGTTGTAAAGACCGTCAAAATAAACTAATCATTTGTCATTAACATATTATCTAATGAATCAACCTCATAAAATATAAAAAAAATGATATAATAGGACCATTTATAATCTTTAAATTATATTAATATAATTACCTTAAAATTATTTAATCAATTAATCTAATTTGATTATATTGGACATTATGTACAAGTTCATAACACTTGTATACATAAGGTGTGCATTTTCTAATCTCGCTTTTATTTATGTGAGATATTTCTTATTCAGAAATTATTCATTGTGTGAGGTGTATGAATACTTCCATTTGATATATAATATAATTATTCAATTTATATTCATGGTATTAAATGTTTCATTTGATAATTATTAATTTTATGGGGCATTCAGTCTGACTGATTGCAAAGTTGTAATGGAATTCTTAACCCAATTTCCATTCTTTGTGTTAAGCTTCTACTCCAATGGTTCTGTCATTCTATAATTATGTATGAAATAAATTTTTACTATTTTATATTTTATATCCAATTTTCTATGTTTATTTAATGTTGGTATATATAATCTATTCATTTGTTTAACGATCACACTTTCTTTAAAAAAATATTATTTTTAATGTTTCTTTTTTGAAAAGTTTAAAGAAAATGATTTTTAAAACTGATACGGCATGAGTAGATTTTCTATATTTCATGATGCCTTAATGCCATGATAAATACTTTACTAGTTGAAAATATCATTTTCAAATAAAAATTTGTCTTTTATAATTTCACATGTTATTAAATAAATGACTCCAAATTAAAAAAATGGTATTTACTAGATGAAAGTTTTAGTGATTTTGTTATAGTATTTTAATCAATGTAAAAACCTTCTGTTGATTCTTATGATTAATTGAGGATGATATCTTGTGATACAATATACCATCTTTTAGTAATTTTTTTATAATATTTTTTACTGGGGATGCATTATCTTGATACCATTCCCCAAATTAATCTTGATAATTTATGATTATGTTTACTGATTGGGGAAATTATTTACATTTCATATTCTAGTTTTAGTATAAATGTATATGTTGATTATGTTTCACCCCTTTTATATGAGGAAATAAATGGAATTATTAATCATTAGGTATGGACCAATATATCTTCTTGATGTATTAGTAGGTCTCATGAGACAAAATATACTAGGTTTTGGTTGAGGCCTTTCCCATTTTTTGTATAATTCTTGGCTGAGGCCACGATTGTATGTTTATGATGTTCCGTATTATGAAAATTGTCATTATGAGATTAGTTATTTTTAACCCATGTGATTATTAAAAATGTAGAATATAAATGATTATGTTTATTTTCATGTGGTTATTTATATGAAATTATTTTGATTATATTTTATTCCTACCATATTATGCTCACGAATATGTTTTAATGGAATTTTCTTAGTTATTCACCCTTCTTTATTATTTATGTTTTTTTGATATTTTCACAATATTCCTACCCTTATTGATAATCTTATCTCACACATTTTTCTATCTTATTTTTACCCAGTATTCTAAGATATATATTATGATTGACATGTAGGGATACTCTAGAAGAATAAGGATGTTTCCAAAGGAGTTTCTATGTTTCATTTCATTTCATGTTTTAATGTAAAATTTATGTTTGTATCTGGTTTTCCAAAGATACTAAACTATTAATTCCTTTGGGATGAAATCTATTACTCATAGTACTGATGTTAAAAAGTTTGGAAATGGCTCCAAACTGTTATATTCAAGGTCTTTATAGTTGGTATAAGATAATTTTTTGTATAAACATTAAAAACTAGATTTATGAAAAAATTTATTAGGTAAATATAACCCTATAACTAACATTGATAATATTCTAAAGGTAACCAAGATTATGATTTTTAGATTAGTTATACTGTAATTATTTAAATAGTTTTAAAGGTTCATAATTTCATCTAGTGTATCCCATTGTTTATAAATAGATCCTAATGGAAGGATTTTATCATCTCTCATGAGATTCAGATCAATTGTTTCATTGATTAAAAAAAGAAGTAAGAAATTGAAAATATGGATTCAAAGGATTTAATGGAATTTGTATTGGAAAAATATTTTCTTGAAGAACAACAAGTAGATATAGAGAGAAAATTATTTAGTCTGAGAAAGAAATATAATGAACATGTTACTATATATGAAGCCATTTTTACAATGTTATCGAGGCATGCTGCAGACTATATACATAATCTATGGAGTACGATTGACCATTTACTTGATGTAATAAAACTAATTATATGAATGAAACTAGTATCCCAAACATTATCATCATACTAGGGTATAGTGTCATGTTCCATCAAGTAGGAGAAAGAATTTTCTAAGCCATATGGATTCGAAGGGAACCAGGATAAGAAGAGGGATGAAGAGTACTCTAGAAAAAAAATTAGGTAAAAGGAAATATTATAATTTACAAATTGAAATAAATGTGTAAATAAACATCATGTAACATTCCTATTGGGAATTGGAGCTTGTTACAAGTGTGGAGAAAAAGGCCACCGGGCCCATGATTGTAAGGGAAATAAAAAAGTCAGCAATATGGAATGATTTAGCTATAAGGATATTGGACATTATACACATAAATTTCCCATATGTCAAGGTAAATTTCCATGGAAAATGATAAGGGAACAAGGCCATGATTATGAAGTCACAATAGATGAGTTTTAAGGTAAAAATTAAGTGATGGAAGTTTCTTTAATCATCTCCTCAAATTCAGCTAATGATTTATTTGATTTAGGATCCTCACATTCATTTATATCTTCCCAGTTCTCTTTAAAAACAAAATATTTCCAATTATCCTTAACAAGGGAGTTTTCTGTAGAAAACATAGTGGAAACCTTGTAGAGAAAATATGTGTTTAGTAGTCCCTATTACGACACATACAAATTCATTAATTGCAGATTTTATTATCAGAACTATGTTAGATATTGATATAATTCTTTTTAAGGGATATCTTTCAAAATACAATGAAAAAATTTATTGTTAAGAGAAGGAAATTATGATCCATGATGCAGGTATGTAATTTCTCATCTATAGATTGGATGCTTCATTATCTGAATCATATCAGGATCCACCTCCAATAGCTCTTATAAATGAGATTCTTGTGGAAGAAGAGGAGACAAAGCCTAATTATGAAAAAGGTGATCTTCAAATTGAGGATGCACCCATTGTACATGAATACATTGATGTATTTCAATTGGAATTACCTAGACATCCTCTATAGTGGTAAGTTGTGTTTACTATTGTTTTAATGCTTGATGAAAGTCCTATATCAAATAAACCATATAAAATTGCCAATTTAGAGTTAAGAGAGTTAAAGAAACAAATAAAGGAATTCTGTGATAAGGGATTTAAACACCCTAGTGTTTCACCTTTGGGATATCATGTTCTTTTCATTAAGATGAAATATGGTTGTATGATTCTATGCATTGACCATAGAGAGATCAATTCTATTATGATAAACAATAAGTAAATACTTCATCACATTGATTAATTATTTGACCCACAGCATGGAACTCGATATTTATCAAATATTTTTCTTCATTCTAGTTATCATCAATTGTGTTTAAAGATGGAATATATTCTAATGAAATCTTTCTAAAAAAGTTATGAACCTTATGAGTTTATAGTAATTTCATTTGGACTGACTAATGAACCCTCCAATTTTTGGATATAATGAACATAATAATCAAGGAATATCTAGAAAATTTTATTTTGGTATTTATCAATCATATCTTGGTGTAATTCAAATGTGATGAGAACCATGAGAACCACTTTTAGATTGTTCTGGATACTCTTAGAAGAAAATAGTTATGTGGGAAGTTTAGAAAGTCTGAATTATGGATTTAAGAATTTTTTTATAGGATATATTGTCTCTATGGATGGAATCTGAATTGATCCTATGAAAAAGAAGGAATTCTAGGAATATCATACACGAATGAACGTAACTAAGGGACATAGTTTTATTGGTTTTGAAGGCTACTGTTAGTGTTTAATTCCAAAATTTTACAAATTAGCTAAATGGTTATCAAATATTACTCATAAATGGGTAATGATTATTTGGAAAATGGAATGTGAAAAATGATTTGAATAATTGAATAGGAGATTAGTTAATTCCATAATCATTAATGTACTATAAAGAAATGGTGTTTTTCTGATTTATAGTGATTCATTTAATAAAGGAATTGTTTGTGCACTTATATATAATGATACAGTTATTGTATATGCATCAAGGTAGTTAAAAACACATGAATAATACTATCCAACTCATGATCTTGAGTTAGTATCTTTAATATATGATATAATGATATGGAGACACTATCCATATAGTATGAGATGTGAGAAATATAAAAATCAAAGGAGTTTGAATTATATCTTCTCATAAAAATAACTCATCATGAGGAAAAGGAGATAGCTCTAGATACTCGTGGATTATTATTGTTCAATAAAATAACACTCGAGGAATGATAAAAAGGTAACAGATGCATTGACTAGGATTGATCATGGAGTTATGAAAAAAATTAGGATCAACATGGATCTTGTGTAAATGGATTTAATAAATATAGATATAGGAATTATCATGGAACATAAAACATCACTACTTTTTCAAATGGTTTCTAAACCATCCATATTTGGAAAGGATAAAAATTTCCAATTTTGATGCTGTGAATTTTTAAAAGAATATTAAAGATGCGAATGAGGGGAAATCAGTTAACTTCATATTTGAAGATGAAAATTTTAAATTTTGTAATAGGCATTATGTTCCCTCTATACCCGAGCTAAAAAAGTAATTATTGGATGAATCTCATAGATTGAATTTATATATACACCCTGGTAGAACTAATATGTATAGTTATTTGATGGAACATTTTTAGTTTGATAATCTTATGATGGAAGTTTTAAATTATGTAACAATATTTTTAGTTTTTCAACATATGAAGGCTGAATGGAAACATCCATGAGGAGTCATGCAACCTCTACCTATTCCTACATGAAAATGGGAAGACATTAATATGTATGTTTTCACTAGATTATGAAAGACTATAATAAATAAAGATGAAATATTGGTAATTGTTGACTGACTTACAAAATCTATACATTTATTCACAATAAGGGTGGATTTTACACTACAGGGAATTACAAGAAACTAAATTAATGATGTTGTAAGACTTCATGGTGCACCTATATAAATTGTGTCTAATTAAGATCCCTGTTTTACATTAAAATTATGGAAAATATTTTAGAATTCAATTGATACTAATATTTTTTTGAGCACTACTTATCACCCTCAAACTAACAAGTAGTCTGAAAGGAATATTCAAACATAAGATGACATGTTTAGGTCTTACTCACTTGAATTTCAAGGTATGTGCAATGATTTTTTACCTTTGATTGAATTTTCCTATAATAATAGTTTCCATTCCAGTAATAAAATGGTGGCATATGAAGAATTATTTGGAAAGAGATGTCATACACCAACATGTTGAGATGAATTTTGTGAAAGATATCTTCTTTGCCTAGAGATTATGGAGGAAACAACAAAAAAGAAAATATTATTCAAACACATATTAAAGAAGATCAAAATAGAAAAAATATTTTTCCTGCTAACTGAAAAAAATAGTGGGATTTTAAAATGGGAGATCTTGTCTTCTTGAAGGTATCTCCATAGATGAGTGTTGCAATATTTGTAATGAAAGGAAATATAATCCCATATATACAAGACCATTTAAAATTTTGGAAATAATTAGATCTGTAGCCTACCAATTAGCAATTCCATTGGATCTATCCAAAGTTCATGTTGTGTTTTATCTCTCTTTGTAAAGTAAATACATGACTAACCCAACACACATTCTCACTTTTGAAGAAATATAATTAGAACCTAATTTATCTTACTGTAAAGAGGCTATATAGATTTTGGACACTAGAGAATTGGTGTCTAAGAATCGGATAACTCAACTCATAAATGTACTTTAAAAAAGTCATTAAATCTAAGAGGTGATGTGGGATCTAGAGGAAACTATGATCAAGAAGTACCCAAATCATTTTATGAGGTCACATTCTATAAATTTTGTGGATGAAACTTTTTGAGGGTAGAGTATAATACCATGAGATATTATGGTATACCTCTTTTAAATTTAAAATCTACGATATCTTATGAACTGAGCTTAAACGAACCGCGATACAACATAAAATATTAACATGACTTCTGGAATGGTAATTGGACCATGGAAAATAGTAATCTAGATAATAGAATAGTTTCCTCACCTATGAAAGTATAAATAAAATATAGGTATGTTATGAATGAAAATACAATATATTTATATCTTAGAATAAGTAAATAAATGTTTTAAAAATGATAAATTAAGTATTGGTATTTTTGTGAAACATAAATGTTTATTTAAAAATTTTAAATTAATATAATGATTTAAAAGAAAATTTATGTTTCAAAAATAGATTCAAAAATTAACATCTTGTTTTCCTATGATTATAAGATAATTTTATGAGACCTTAATTAAATTTTCAAAGTGTAATAAAATCAGCTATAATTTTAAAATGGAGTGTTTTTCAATTAATGTTGATTTTAATTAAAAACTAAGTTTCTCATATTATGAAAATTATTTTACTTAAATGTAGTTTATTTTTAATATCAACATGTTGAAAAATTGTTTGGGGGAATTTTTCTGATTTTTCTAAAATAGTTGAATTTTTTGTGAATAGTGAAATATAGTAATTTACAATATTTTACATTTTAATCCAAAAAAATGAATTTTGAGTCATTAATGATGTAATAAAGCATAATTTAGAACTCAAATTCACTAGTTATTATACTTATTCAAAATAATCAACACTATTTATAGTGTTGATTTAAAACTATAAACAAATGAATAAAATAATCAAAAAACACCCCACTCTCCACTATAAATACCGCCCTCACCACATATTCTTCTCACAAATTATAATACTTGTATATTTTTATATTATAACAAATTCCTATCCCAAACCTCTTACCCAAATTTTGGTCTTTTTGGTATCACTAAAAGACCATATCCAACTGCCTTAAAGAGTTTTCAAGATGATGACCCTCTGGAGGTAAAACCGACCTTCTTTCCCTTTAAATTTACTCATTATCCTCTACCCACATCCACTTTACAAAATATGATGATAACTACAATATCATATATATATTCTAATTTTATTATTTTAATGGAATATCAATCATCTTGTTTCCTCTCTTATTTTTTTATTCAAAAAATTAAAACATCATCCTTGAGGTGTGAAATCACCACCTTCATGGGTGAAGCATTTTCATTTTCTATTAACAATTTCAAGGATTGTAATAAAACCAATTTTGTGGTTAAAACAGATTATAATATGCACATTAAAAATTATTTAATATTCTTGAACAAGTATATAAACAAATTATTAAATAAAATGATACCAGTTCTTGATGGCTGTAAAACCACAAAAATAAAATAATCATTTTCCCTAACATCATATGTAACGAATTATCCTCATATCATATAACCAAATGATATATATAGACCATTGGAAAATTTTATGCATATTAATATCATTCCATTTCACTTTTGTAGTTTTTATTCCATTTGACAATAACTCTCATATTTATACTCAATCAAACCAAGCATGAAAACCAAGAAAACAGTCACAAAGGAAATAAAAAAATAAAAATTATAATACATATAAATGGTCATATTGTAATAAATAAAATATATTTTTGAGAGTTTATGAACTATGTAACTAATTAATATAATTTTATTATCCAATATATTAAGTACCTGTGGAAAACACTTTCAAACATAAGGTAAGGCTTTTCCCATGTCAATTTTATTTCTGTGAGATATACCTTATTCACCACATATTCCTTATGTGTGGTGTATTTATATATCCGTTTGATATATCATATCATGAATCTATTTATATTATTGGTTTTAAATATTTAATTTTATGATTATTACTTTTTTGGGGCATGCAGACCGACTGATTATAATGTGGTAAGGGAATTCTTAACCCAATTTCAATTCATTAAGTTAAAATTCTACTCCAATGATTATTTCATGCTATTATTGTGTGTAAAATGACTTTTGGTTATTTTATTTTTTATTTCCACTTATTTTTTGTGGAGTTACCGCTGATACAGATAATATATTAATTTGTTTAACACTCACACTTTCCTTTAAAAATACACTTTTAAATGATTCTTGTTTTATCAAGTTTAATGAAAATTTTCTTTTAAACTTAGACAACATGAGAGTATTCTACAATGTTAAGGATTCCATAATTCCTTTAGTAACCCTTTAAAAGTTTAAAATATCATTTTCAAATAATTTTTTTCTTTTATAATTGTCCTGTTTATAAATAAATGATTCCAATGTAAATAGGGTATTTCCATCAAGATATTTTTAATTATTTTCTTAAAGTATTTTCATCTATGTCAACACTCATTATTTAATGTTATTATTAATTGATGATTATTTATTATGGTAACATATACCATGTTTTATTTAATGGTTTATAATCATTTTGACTACGGATGTACTATCCTGATACAATTCTACATATTACTCTGGATAATATATGATTATATTTACTGATTTGTGAAATTATTTACATTTCATATGCAATATTAAATATTAATATATATTTTGATTATGCATCACCCCTTTTATATGAGTAATTAATTTTACATAATAAGTATCATACAAGGCCCGTTATAGCCCCTCGATGCATCAGTAGGTCTCATGAGACAAACTAGACCTGGTTTTGGCGGAGGCTTTACCCATTTTTTTAAAATTATTATATGAGGCAATTATGGACTGTTTATTATGTCCCACATTAAAATTTCCATCATTATGAGATTTTTTATTAATAGTCTATATGATTATTTGAATAGTATAGTATACATGGTTATGTTCATTCTCATGTGATTATTTATATAGAATTATTTGGATCAACTTTTATTCCTTCCATATTATACTAAAGACTACGTTTTAATGGAATATATTTTTAGTTATTCACCCAAAATTATAATTTATGTTTATTTATGATAGATTTTTCTACATTCATAACCTTATTCACCATTTGAGCTCACCCTCTGTTATGTTTTATTTTTTCCAAGTATGGAAAGAATCATATTATTATTGAAATACATGGATAATCTGAGAGAACAAAGATGTTTCAAAAGGAGTTTATATGTTTTATTTATTTTCAAGTTGTAATTTATAAATTATGTTTGTATATATTTTTACAAAGATACTAAACTATTTAGCCCTTTAGGACGTGATCTATTAATTATAGTGCCAATGTAATAATTTAAGGCACATGATGTGGGCTACTAGAGTCGAGGCAATTATAGTAACTTGCTATTATAAGAATTTCATTCAAAACTTATCAGGATTAGAATCACCTCTTATGATATTGACTAAGAAGGGTTTAAAGTTCTTATGGATTGAAGACTACAATATAGCCTTTCATGAAATATAAGATAAACTCACTTCAGTGCCATCCTGATTCTTCTATATCCTAGAAGAATCCATACAGTCTACTATGATGCAATAGGTATTATTATAGGAGAAGTTACAATGTAGGAGGATCGAGTCATGGCATAAAGGTCTTGTTAGTTGAGGCCACATGTGGGTAACTACCTCACACATGATCTTGAGTTAGCCACTACTATTTGTTCCCTTTTATGTTGGAGGTATTACTTACGCGGAGAGTGTTTCATGATGTATACTGACAAAAATATCCTCAAGTACATATTTATATAGCGTGACTTGAATCTTAGGAAATGAAGGTTTGTTGAATACCTATAATATTTCGACTTCAAGCTTCCTTGTATGTATTGAATGGGAGAGGTAGTTATTGAGGATCTAAATCAGAGGACTGAGACACAAGTAGTTCAGGAGGATAATAGTGAGTGGTAGATTATGGTTATGTTTTCTAAGTTGCATATGGAGGTTCATAACCATCATAGAATGTTTTTACATGTATTATTACCAATGATCTATTCCTTTATGGATAGAGTGAAGATGAAGAAGCTATCATATAATGAGGTATTGGTCCTACGGGAGAGAATTGTAGGAGATAACCCACCTCCTACTTTGGTCATGAATGAGAATGAGATACTACACATTCAAGGATGTGTATGGGTTTCTTCAGATGTTCGAGTTGAGTTGATATAATAGTCTCATGGAACTATATGGGTTTTGAAAACCTGTCTTACCAATATTTATCATGAATTATTCCCACAATAATGGTAGCCAAGAATAAAGCAGGAGATAACTAGTTTTGTTACATAGTGTTACACCTACATGAAGGTGAATGTATAACACCAATGACCATATGATGTTTTAATGTTGTTACCTATTTCTGAGTAGAAATGGGATGATGTCACCAAGGATTTCATGATAGGTTTTCCTATATTTACTTGATACAATGATACAGTTGGGTGGGTTTTGACTATTTGATGAAGGTTTCCCACTTCATACCTATTCAAAATACCTTCTTAATAGAAGATATATGGATTCTATATTCTAGGTATATCACATGCATTCATGGAGCTCAGTGTTCTATTGTATTTTACAGGAATGATCATTTTACATTGCAATTCTAGAAGAGGTTATAGAATTCCATGGGTACACAGGTGCATCTAATAATGGCCTATCACCCACAGAATGTTGGTCATATAGAGCATATGATTCAGGTGGTTGAGTACATGCATTGTACATGTGTCCTTGATTTTAGGGGTTCTTGGGAAAATCATATACCTATATTTGAGTTTTCTTACAATAACATCATTCAAGATACCATTTAGATGGATCCCTAATAAGACTTATATAGTAGGCCATCCTAATAACCTCTGAACTAGTTGGAGGCAGGTCATGCATCAATGCATGGACCACATATTTTTCGGGAGACTATAGTGAAAGTAAAACTAATAAGGAAACACATGATGAAATCACAGTTTAGGAAGACTTCATATGAAAATTTCCATCAACAAAATTTAGTGTTTGAGGTTAGGGAGTTGGTTTTTCTTATTAGTTTTTCCTTGATGAGGGCATAAATGGATTGAGAAACAAGGGAAGCTATCACCTCTTTACATCATGGAATTCATGATTTTGGAGGGAGTCAATCCGGTATCTTATCAGTTGTAGTTACCTCATAGGTACTGGTTGATGTTTGACATATTACATGTATATAAGATTCAATGATATCACTAAGATTAGTCACATGTTCATCATCCAGATAGGGTTGAGTAGGAGTTAGATGCATCCTTTGAGGAGCATATAAGACCCCGACCTTAAACCTTACCTAATATTGAATTAAATGAATAATTCACATTGAGGATATTTTCAGGTTTAGAGTTTTAGAGAATTAGAACATAACTATTAAATCTCAAAATATTACAATGTAGACACTTCTAATAAGTTTCCATAAAAAAACTCTTAAAAGAAACATGTCTAGTTCCATGTTTTAGATAGCATGTCTTTCCTTGATCCCATCCTTGACCCTATTCATCTTTAAGTCCTGTGAAATTTTTTTTAAAAACTTGGGGTGAGCATAAAAATCTCATTAAGGGATACACAATGAATGAAAACTATTAGTTTTTCAAAACAACAAGTAAACCATGTATACTTTATCAAAGTAATACTTTTCACCTTTATGAAGTAGTAAAAACTCTTCACTGAATAAAAGTTCATTACTTACCCTTTTGTAACCAAAAGATTACCATAAAACCCATATAAAGATCACATAACATATAAAGGTAACTTGGGACATAAACATAGTTTAATGGAATAACCATACGGTTGACTTCTACATGTATCACTTAATGGAATAGCCATACAGCTGACTTCCATACCCAATGCATTGGAGGTTATTACGTAACCACCCATCCTGGTATTCATGGCACCACCCGTCATATGGTTTATCACGTAACCACCCGTAAAATGTCCATGTACCATCATTACACATAAAACATTGAAAATATAAACATTTCAATAACAACATTTCATTTTCAATCACAATAAGTAATTCCAAGATATTAAATCAATCAATCCATTTTCAAAAACCATTTAAAAGAGATTTTTGAATCAAAGTTTCCCATACCACTTTGAAGATTTTACTGGAATTTAAATTTTAAAACATTAATGTCCATATAAATAAATAATGAAAATCATTTTGAAAACATGGACATTAAAGATAAATATTTAGAATAATAAATCTTTAAAACATTTAAAACGATATTTTTTGTTAAAGAGTTTTTAACAAAATGAGAGACTCTTGAATACAAATAATTGCGGAATAACATTTAATCCGAACTTTATAATATCATGAGAATAATGGGATTCATGATATAATATGTCAAAGGTCAGTATACACACCATATAAGAGTGAATTGGGACATAACAACAATGAAGTCTCAATGGAAATGTAAATTGATATGGAATCCATTATAAAATGGTGTCCTTAAATTAAGGATAAATCTATCAAATAATTATGTGTGAGAAATACAAATACACCCAATATAAGTGGATATTAAGTGTGAAACAATAAGAGGTCATTCACACATATTCATAGGATGACATGTTCAAGAAGTACAAGTTGAACCCAAAGAAATCGAAATTGGGTTAAGATGTTGCCTTGTAAAAATTTGACAGCCTTATGGCATCACTTCAAAATTAAGAAAATTAGTCAATGAGAGAGTGAATGGTATCTCATCACTTGTACATAAAATTTAAATCAATAAGGATATAGAAGAACATATCCCAACATAATAAGATGAAAATTAAAAGACATAACAAAAGAAGTCTTTTAAAAAGAGGAGGGTGAAAGGTCCCCTTACCGAGTTGGGTAACATTCGAAACGTACACCCCATGGAAGAAGGGTCATAAAATGAAGATGTAAATACCCATAAATGATATTATACTACACCAAGTTTATAATAATGGGATGTACATACAACACTCAAAGGAAATAGTGGTAAACGTTGCATAAATGATGCAAGAATAAAAGTGAGATGAAAAATCCCTTACGAAAACTCGGCCGCCTAACAACACCACTAAAAACATCCAAAAATGGATTTATGAGATCAAATAGGGTCTCTCATAATATGAACATAAAAATTACAGTAAGATTAATATAAGATAAGATACCAACCATAATAAATATGATCTTAAAAGTACTGACATAAAAGAGTGTACTTAAAAAGAAAGAGAGCGGTAGGATCCCTTACCTCGTGTCCAACATGACTCGATCGTTCTTTAATCTCCTGAATAATAAAATTTGGTCAATTTATAATTTCTTAAGGACCTAATTTAAAGATTATTATTCGGTTAAAATCACATATTATAATTCTATAATAATTGGTCAATAAAGTGAGTTCATATCAAACGTTTTTGTCGATGTTCGGTACATGAGTAAAAATCGAACTTGTTGGAAAAGAATTTTTCATGTAGTTATAGGTATATCATATCCAGAATAGTATTGATGTTTTAAATATCATATATATCCAGTATATATTCATTTTATACTATTCCATATCATTTGGAATAAAAAAATTAAAAGCACCGTTCATGGAGACGGTAGGCCATACGTACGCATCAACACTACTTTCATTTTATTTGTCATATTAATGGAATTAAAAAAATGAGAGATATATATATTATAATTACAGAAGGATATCATATGTAATACCATTAATTCCATCCTTTATATTTCCCACATATGGCATTAACGAATCAAATCACTTTGAGGGGGCGGTAGTCCGCACTTCCTAAAATGAAGATATCACGTTTACCCGTAATGGAAACCAAAAAGGTATGCCATAAATGAAAAATACAGAAGATTAAGGAAAAAATAAACATATTATATATCATATATAAATATAGTGACATCTTAATGGACACCTTTAAAGGTGTTAAAACAATATTGAACAATCATCGTTTCGTGAGGCAGTAATTCGCCATCCACAGAAACAGTATGTTCTTTAATCATTAGACGAAGGTGTGTGTAAGTGTAGCTCGAATACTTCATATAACAACATCCTAGTATCTTTACGATACTGTTGTTGTTACAAAAGAAAGGAATAAAAAGAGTTTATAAGGTTGGAGAAGCAAAATAAAACATAAGAACACAAGAGAGGACACTACCTTTAAATCAGGTAACTCTCTTTGATTTGAGCTCAAAGGATTCCTTGGAAAGGATTATGCCCAAAGTGAGGCTTAAATGATGAAGATATGGATGTGGAGAGATGAAATGGCCAGGGTTTGGCCGAGCCAAATGCTTGAGAGGTGTGGGTAAGGTGGTAGAGGTGGGGGCCTTTTATAAGAGGAGAGGGGGGCACTCTTGGAAAGTTATAAAATATTACTTTATTATATAATGTTTGTTTTCAGATTTTAAAGGTCCTAAAAGGATATATTTCAAGGATAAGGTGAAAGGGTTTCTAAATCCACCCATCCAATAGGTTTGGAACAAGTCTAGGTCTTAGATTTTTCATTATCTTTTCATTTTATTTAAATCATTAAATAATGAGGTAATTGCTGCATCATCATGGTGTCATAAATAATTTAATTTATTTAGTGTCTAAAAATTTAAAAAAAATCATGATGTAGGAAATAGTTTTAGATTTATAATGAATATTTATAGTCAGAAATATTACTTTTATAACCCCATGTAATTTTTTTTAGTAAAACAACACATGTTTGTGACATTTTAATTTTAACTTTAAATAAAAAGGTATTAATGTCATTTTCCAACAAAAGTGGCTCCATGGGGTGCCCAAGGTGACCCATGGATTTTATTGGTTGGCCATGACACATCCAATTAGGGTATGACATGTTTCTAGGTCATTTCATATTATTAAAACATTATTTTTACCTTAAACTACACTAATTACCTTTAATCGCGATTAATAAAACTTAAATATTACTATTCAACAAAAAATATTTTAATCTCATTGAACCACATTTTATTTCTTAATGAAAACCATGTATGTCGGATTTTTGAAAATTAAATCACATAAGTGGCAAAGTTTAATTTAAACAAAAAATCAGTTTCTTTAACTACCACTTAGTGGTTTCACTATTCATCAAAAATTGAAGTTTTTCAGAAAAATACCAAAAATTCACCCTAAGATATATTTGATATTCCGAATTCATAAATGATGTCTATTTTAGAAAATTCGAAACATATAAGTTGCATTAATTAATTTAATAATTAATTCATGCTGTCAAAACAAATAGCGTGTTTTTAAGAAACAATATCTATTAAAAGATTGACACAAGTTTAAGCCCAATTTCAAAGTGAAATTAATTCCAATGAACACTATTGGATTAAATGGTAAAAATATATTATAATTAGACTTTAAAACCAATTCAAAAGATAATCTAATCATATAAATAAATTATATTAAAAAGTGGTTTTGAATTAAAATACAACAGTTTTCACTATTCATTAAAAAATGAACTTTATCAGAAAAATAACAAAAATTTACACAATGTAAGTTTTGATGTCCCGATTATAAAGAAGAATTTTATTTGGTCCAATATAACATATGAAAATGTGAAAATGTGGATTTAAAAACCGTTCACCATCAAAAGGTAGTTAGTCGTCCTTTTAAAGAATATTAGAATATTTACGCTTAAAATTTGATTCATTCACATTTTATGCCTCTAACATTTATTGGATAAAAGTAGAAATATTTTACAAACATATATAATAATTTTTTAGTTAGTTCCGTTCATTCCCTCCATTACAATGGTTAGGCGTTAACTTTCATTTAAAATAATATTATATTATTATTAGAGTGCAACGCAAGATTCTCAAGAAACTCGTTGTTGCGTATTGGGTACGTCATCGAGCATAACGTCCCCTTTAAGTTAATATTAATATTTTATTCACAAATATGGATAAATATGAAAATGTAATATTCTTTATTTACCAGGGGTGTTACATCCTTCCCCCCTTTTGGGAATTGCGTCCTCGCAATTTTTAAAATTGGTCTTGGAAACTTCATTGAAAATCCCACATCGGAACAAGAATCAGTAAAATTACCACTTTAAAATAAATAAAGAGAATTAAAAAGGTCACCCAAGTTAAACCATACTAGGATTCCATGTAGGAAAACATGGACATGGAATAAAAAACAAAGGGTCATGTTCTGAGGGAGAGTGATAGTAAACATTTCTAGGAGAAAGTTAACCATAAGAAAATCACAAACTTGTGGGGGGTTAAACAGTATTTGATTCCCCAGTAGGAAAAGTTAATAGACAACCGTTTTGTTTTAAGTTACTTTTCATTGAGGAATTTATTTTTTTGATTTTAAGGAAACATACTTACTTTTCGTGTAGACTCTCATCTCCTACTATATTTCTTACACAAACTCATATTTTCTCCAAAAGATGAGTATTTAGGATGAATTGCTAATATTAAGAGAGCTATAATAAATTTCTATAGAATCACCTAATCCACAAAAGAAAACTATATATGTCCCATGTCTTTAGACCTTAACCAAAACCAAAATTGATAGAACAAGACCACAAATGGATAATCCTTTATAAAAAAGAAAATATATTCTTAATCTCCAAAATTTGTCCAAGAAAACCCAAAGTTCAACGCAGACCATTCAACAAACAATTTGTCCATAAAATTATTCAACGTAATCCAAACTAGGATTGAAACCCAAATATTTGAAGGATTTAATCACATAGTCTTCCAAGGTACAAATTAACATTTATCTCTAAATAAAACCAGTCGCTCTTAAAGTCTCATATTGAAAAGTAAATAACCTAATCACATATCCTCCATGATAGGTTAATAACCCCCATAGATAACCGAAAATCAACTTAATATTAATTCATAAAATCATCTAACTAAAAAGAATAAGTCATACAAACCAGGGACTTCACGTAGTCCAGTGGTAGGCGATAAATACTAGTCGCACTTTGGTTGTGGGTTCGATTCCCGCAGCTTTGTCCGACGCGATGGGTTGTCAGATGGTCTGTGTGTTGTCCTTTTTCCAAAACTATATAATTCTTAAAACATTCCCCAAAACGAGATAAAATCTTCAAAAATAATCATAATATATTTTAACCTCAAGTTTATCTCATGCCTTTCATTTTCCATCATATCATAGAGTAACCCATAATTTCCTAAAAAGTAAGGATCATATAAACCCTAATGGTTACCTTTATAATTATTACCTGAGCTTCCACATCGATTGGTCATCTCATATATGATGCATTACAGAACATACCAAGGTTCAAGTGGTTGATCATGACTCCTTGATAGTTTTTTTAGCACAACCATGAGATTCCTCATTGAATCCCCCATTTCATCCAGTCTCTTAATCAGAGAACCACCATAGTTTCCTTCAAACCCATTGTCACATTGGTGCCTGCTAGATCCATCCATTTACTAAAAACAGAAATATCAGTGTGAGTATATCAACAAAAACATCATGTACTAATGAGGAAGATAAACACTAAGATATACTTACTCATTCACTTTATCTAAAACTATGGCTCTTTCTGAAATCCTAGCCATTATGGTCATGTCACATATTCTTAGAGAATATACTAACCTTTAAAGTTATCTAAACCGACCTCTAATACCAACTATAAGACCCCGACCTTAAACCTTAATTAATATTTAATTAAATGAATAATTCACTATGAGGATCTTTTCAGGTTTAGAGTTTTAGAGAATTAGGAAATAACTATTACATATCAAATGATTACAAAGTAGACACTTCTAGTAAGATTCCATAAAAAAACTCTTAAAAGAAACATGTCTAGTTCCATGTTTTAGATAGCATGTCTTTCCTTGATCCCATCCTTGACCCTATTCATCTTTAAGTCCTATGAAATACATTTAAAAAACATGGGGTGAGCATAAAAATCTTAGTAAGGGATACACAATGAATGAAAATAGTAAGTTTTTCAAAACAACAAGTAAACCATGTATACTTTATCAATGTAATACTTTTCACCTTTATGAAGTAGTAAAAACTCTTTACTGAATAAAAGTTAATTACTTACCATTTTGTAACCAAAAGATTACCATAAAACCCATATAAAGATCACCTAACATATAAAGGTAACTTGGGACATAAACATACTTAAATGGAATAACCATACGGTCGACTTCCACACATATCACTTAATGGAATAACCATACGGCCGAATTCCATAACCAATGCATTGGAGGTTATAACATAACCACCCGTCCTGGTATTCACCGCACCACCTATCATATGGTTTATCACGTAACCACCCATAAAATGTCCAAGTAACATCATTACACATAAAATATTGAAAATATAAACATTTCAATAACAACATTTCATTTTCAATCGTAATAAGTAATTCCAAGATATTGAATTAATCAATCCATTTTCAAAAACCATTTAAAAGAGATTTTTGAATCAAAGTGTCCCATACCACATTGAAGGTTTTAATGGAATTACAATTTTAAAACATTAATGTCCATATAAAAAAAATACTGAAAACCATTTTGAAAACATGGACATTGAAGATAAATATTTAGAATAATAAATCTTTAAAACATTTAAAATGATATTTTTTGTTAAAGAGTTTTTAACAAAATGAGAGACTCTTGAATACAAATAATTGCGGAATAACATTTAATCCGAACTTTATAATATCATGAGAATAATGGGATTCATGATATAATATGTAAAAGGTCAGTATACACACTATATAAGAGTGAATTGGTGCATAACAACAATGAAGTCTCAATGGAAATGTAAATTGAGATGGAATCCATTATAAAGATGGTATCCTTAAATTAAGGATAAATATATCACATAATTATGTATGAGAAATACAAATACACCAAATATAAGTGGATATTAAGTGTGAAACAATCAGAGGTCATTCACACATATTCATTTGATGACATGTTCAAGAAGTACAAGTTGAACCCAAAGAAATCGAAATTGGGTTAAGATGTTCCCCTGTAAAAAGTCGACAGCCTTATTGCATCACTTCAAAATTCAGAAAATTAGTCGATGAGAGAGTGAATGGTATCTCATCATTTGGACATAAAATTTACATCAATAAGTATATAGAAGAACATATCCCAACATAATAATATGTAAAATAAAAGACATAACAAAATAAGTATTTTAAAAAGAGGAGGGTGAAAGGTCCCCTTACCGAGTTGTGTAACTTTCGAAATGTAAAACCCATGGAAGAAGGGTCATAAAATGAAGATGTAAATATCCATAAATGATATTATACTAAAAAACGTGTATAATAATGGGCAGTACATGCACCACTCAAAGTAAATAGTGGAAAACGTAGCATAAATGTCACGGGAATAAAAGTGAGATGAAAAATCCCTTACGAAAACTCGGCAGCCTAACGACGCCACTTAAAACATCAAAAAATGGATTTATGAGATCAAATAGGGTCTATCATAATATGAACATAAAAATTACAGTAATATTAATATAATATAACATCCCAATCATAATAAAGATTATCTTAAAAGGAATGACATAAAAGAGTGTACTTAAAAAGAATGAGAGCGGTAGGATCCCTTACCTCGTGTCCGACATGACTCGATCGTTCTTTAATCTCCTGAATAATAAAATTTGGTCAATTTATAATTTATTAAGGACCTACTTTAAATATTATTATTCAGTTAATATAACATATTATAATTTTATAATAATTTGTTATTAAAGTGAGTTCATATCAGATGTTTTTGTCGATGTTCGGTACATGAGTAAAAATAGAACTTGTTGGAAAAGAATTTTACATGTAGTTATAGGTACATCATATCCAGAATAGTATTTATGTTTTAAATATAATATATATCCAGTATATATTCATTTTATACTCTTCCATAGCATTTGGCAATAAAAAATTAAAAGCACCGTTCATGGAGACAGTAGGCCGTACGTACACATGAACGCTACTTTCATTTTTTTGTCATATTAATGGAATTAAAACAAAATGAGAGATATATATATTATAATTCCAGAAGGATATAATATGTAATAACATTAATTCCATCCTTTATACATCCTACATATGGCATTAACGAATCAAATCACTTTGAGGGGGCGGTAGTCAGCACTTCTTAAAATGAAGATATCGCTTTTACCCATAATGGAAACCATAAAGGTATGCCATAAATGAAAAATACAAAAGCTTAAGGAAAACATGAAAATATTATATATCATATATAAATATAGGGACATATTAATGACCACCTTTGAAGGTGTTAAAATAATATTTAACAATCATCGTTTCGTGAGGCAGTAATTCACCATCCCTAGAAACAGTATGTTCTTTAACTATTAGACGAAGGTGTGTGTAAGTGTAGCTCAAATATTACACATAAAAAAATCCTAGTATATTTAAGATACTGGTGTTGTTACAAAATAAAGGAATAAAAATATTTTAGAGGGTTGGAGAAGCAAAATAAAACATAAGAACCCAAGAGAGGACACTACCTTTAAATCAGGTAACTCTCTTTGATTTGAGCTCAAAGGCTTCCTTTGAAAGGATTATTCCTATTGTGAGCCTTCAATGATGAAGAGAGGGATGTGGAGAGATGAAATGGGCAGGGGTTGGCCGAGCCAAAGGCTTGAGAGGTGTGGATAAGGTGGTAGAGGTGGGGGCCTTTAATAAGAGGAGAGGAGGGAACTCTTGGAAAGTTATAAAATATTACTTTATTATATAATGTATTTTTCGGATTTTAAAGGTCCCAAAAGGATATATTTAGAGGATAAAGAAATAAGGTTTCTAAATACACCCATAAAATAGGTTTTTGACTGGTTTAGGTCTTATATTTTACATTATCTTTTCATTTTATTTAAATCGTTAAATAATGAGGTAATCGCTGCATCATCATGGGGTCATAAATAATTTAATTTATTTAGTGTGTAAAAATTATAAAAAAACATATATTGATATAGGAAATATTTTTAGATTTCTAATGAATATTTATAGTCAGAAATATGTCTTTTATAACCCCATTTAAAAATTGTTTTAGTAAAACAACACATTTTTGTGACATTTTAATTCTAACTTTAAATAAAAAGGTATTAATGTCATTTTCCAACCAAAGTTTCTCCATGGGGTCCCCAAGTTGTCCCATGGATTTTCTTGGTCAGCCATGACACATCCAATGAGGTTAGTACATGTGTCTAGGTCATTTCATATTATTAAAACATTATTTTTTACCTTAAATTACACTAATTACCTTTAATCGCGATTAATAAAACTTAAAAATTACTATTCACCAAAAACTATTTTAATCTCATTGAACCACATTTTACTTCTTAATGACAACCATGTATGTTGGATTTTTAAAAATCAAATCACATAAGTGGCAATGTTTCATTTAAACGAAAAATCAGTTTCTTTAATTACCACTTAGTGGTTTCAATATTCATAAAAAATTGAAGTTTTTCAGAAAAATACAAAAAATTCACCCTAATCTATATTTGATATTCCGAATTCAAAAATGATGTCTATTTTACAAAATTCAAAACATATAAGTTGAATTAATTAATTTAATAATTAATTCCCGCTGTCAAAACAAATAGCGTGTTTTTAAGAAACAATATCTACTAAAAGATTGACACTAGTTTAAGTCCAATTTCAAAGTGAAATTAATTCAAATGACCACTATTGGATTAAATGGTAAAAATATATTTTAATTGAAATTTAAAAAAAATTCAAAAGATAATCTAATCATATAAATAAATTAGATTAAAAAGAGGTTTTGAATTAAAATACAACATTTTTCACTATTCATTAAAAATTAACTTTATCAGAAAAATACCAAAAATGTACACAATGTAAATTTTGATGTCCCGATTATAAAGAATAATTTTATTTGGTCCAATATAACATATGAAAATGTCAAAAAGTGGATTTAAAAAGCGTTCTCCATCAAAAGGTGGTTAATCGACCTTTTAAAGAATATTAGAATATTTACGCTTAAAATTGGATTCATTCACATTTTATGCCTCTAAAATTTATTGGATAAAAGTAGAAATATTTGAAAAACATATATAATCATTTTGTAGTTAGTTCTATTCATTCCCTCCATTACAATGACTAGGTGTTAACTACCATTTAAAATAATCTTATATTATTATTAGAGTGCAACACAAGATTCCCAAGAAACTCGTTGTGGCGTATTGGGTACTCCATCGAGCATAGTGTCCCCTTTAAAGTAATATTAGTATTTTATCCACAAATATGGATAAATATGAAAATTTCATATTGTTTATTTACCTGGGGTGTTACAGAGTATCCTATCTATATTTTTATCGAGGCATGAAGGTTATCTTAGGCTGATCAGTTCCTTTGGTATGAGAGATATGGTAATACAACCCTATAGAAGATGTGACATGGGAGTGGGAGGTTGTTGTACATACCCAGTGTATGGAGTTATTCATATACAATGTTTGAAAACTCTTATAAAGGAAATATAAGGAAAAATATCTTTAAGGGGGTGGATTGTATGATCCCGAGTTTTCTATGAGTTATCGATATTTTTAATTTTAGTTTGAATCAACTATTATATCCTTAAAAAATGAATAATCACTTAAGGAGGAATTCTAGAGAGTCTAGGTATTTTCCAAAATTTTGGAGCTATGAGTTATGGAGGAAAGGGGCAGGCACATAATTTTACCAAATTGTGTAAAAGAGGCTACATGGTTTGGAATAAACTTGTAGGGTCCTATAGGGATTCATAGAGGGGAGCGCACAGGCTGCACATCTGTTATCTAACTGTGCACAAAAAATCATCTAGGGTATACAACCTGGGTAGAGAAGGGTACCTTGTTTGATCACAGTTTGAAAAAATATACTCCCCAACCATGCGGGCCACTACTCTTGGATAGTGGCAGGTGCACAGTTGGCACATGGGTTGGCCAACCATGTGGAAAAACCATGTTACCTTAAATAATTGGGATAATTACAATTTTCATGTCGTTAAATTAAATATGATCACCCATATTTCTTTATCATTTCATGAAAATAACCTCTACCTCTCGTTGAAGATCTATATTAATCCATTGATATAGGATTTGATCCTATTCTTCCATCTGAAGTTTGATTCAAGTTTTCTTAGTCTCATTGGATATCCACTAGTGAGATATTCATTCTTTAGGATCCTTTTTTGATTTTTCATTATTTTGATGATGCTATTTTTGTGCAATATAATATGCGATATTTCATGAGGATTGATTATTTCACTCATTATCTTTTGATATGGATCATATCAGAGGCTGGGACTAGACAAGTGTTATTCTATGGGAATTAGGCAGTTGGTCTATACCTTTTCTATCAATGTCTAGTTGTATATACATTGTTTATATTGTAATGAACACTGAATATTTGCATTATTTCTTCCTAAATTAATTACCCCTTAAGTTAAATATTGAATTCATGTTTGAGAAATGCTATGACACATGTATGTAATGTTGTAGGTTATTGACCTAAACTCGAACCACCCATTGGGTGGGTTCTTCCCTTTGATGTTGAATATCACACCCTTGGGATATTTTAAGATCACTTTTCAATTTTGGGAATTGAATATGGTATTAAAGTATAATGTTAAAGGTTATAAGAACGTTATAGAACCTTTTAATTTTCATATGAAAGGTATAAATGGGATAATACCGTAGATTATATATGATTAGGAAGGGATTAATAAAATGGTTTATGAAATGGTTTATGAATTTCATACATTGACAATGGAGGGTTCATGGTATAGAACCAACAACCGACTAGGATGTGTTGTACATTTATACTCTTTGGATCCCACTTTCTTAGAATCCATGGAAATTTCTACTCCATGGATCTAGGATACTAAGATTCCATGGACATTCCTACTCCATGGATATATCTTACCTAGATTCCTTATAAATTTATACTCCATGGTTCTATCTTACTTGGATTCCTTGGAAGTTTCTAGTCCTTGGATCAAGATTAATTAACTTACTTGGATCCCTAGTAAATTTATACTCCTTGTAATGATTTAATTTATTTACTTAACTCATTAGGATACCTTGTACATTTTTTATCCTAGGATTCAATATAATTATCGTAATTGGATGCCTTAGACATTTCTACTCCTTGGATATGATTTACATGGCTTACTCAACTCACTTAGATGAATTTAATATTTCAACAAATTGGATATAATTTACTCAGATTACTAGGATAACTTGGAAATTTCTAATTTTATGAGACTGGCCCATGTAATCTTGATACCAGATTACACAGTGGAGTCTATTAATTATGATTACCATGCTTTATAGTCAACCCTTATGATATGGTAGCTTGATTAAATTAATCCTTTTTATACTAAAAGATATTAATTTATTTGTGTTACTTTTACTTCTATAATATATGTACACTATTTAAATTTATATTCATATACTAGAATTTTTATAGATACCATTGGTGGAAGCCTACCAACTCTTATCTCACACCCTATTCAAGATGTTGTTTGGTACCCTGATATTGTTCACAAATATAGGCAAGGATAGGGAAAGTGACCGATTGGTTATAATTTATTGATTATTGCATATGAGTAGGGAATAATAATATCTAGATATGGATAATTATTTTATATATAGATAGTTTCTTTTATATTTTTATACTTTTATACATGTATTATAATAGATGTCTGCTACCATGTATTGCATGTATTTTTTATATCATGCCATGATAATCATTTATATATGACACTGTTGGATGAGATTACTTAGTTATCATATGTTGGATGTTTAATCTTATGTTGTACGTTATCTTTTATGTTTCCCCTATTTTTTGATATGGTTATACAATAATTATATACTTTGATCATGAGGGTATAGTCTCCTCACAATTCTATTATGGACCCTTGCTGCTAGTTGATAGCTTCTGGTGTATGGGTAGGTGTTCTTAAGTCCATACGACCTAGTAGTTTGGGGAACCATTTTAGTGGCACCCAGTTTTGGAAGGCACATATATCATAATATTTCATAATTGGAACTTAATCATGAATAATATTGATAAACAATGAGATTATAACATAAAATACTAACCATTTTAGAAACATTTGAACCGTAATGCCCATGAATGAAATACATTAAAATAAAAATTTAAATACGATTTAGATAAAGATATTTATGATATAACATATCTATGGTAAAGCATATGCAACATATAAAATAAATAAGTGCTGAATATGGAATATGTCTCAAATAAATAAATTTGAGATGAGTAAACCTTATCTTAGGTCCAAATTCATTTATACACATTTCAATATCTTGTATAATAAATAAATATTTATTAAAAATATATTTAATATCGATAATAATATATATAATACCACATATGATTTACTTATTACCTTTTATCACCCTTTTATTAACAATTCCTTATTAAAATCACTGTTTGGGGTTATATCTACATCATTTTTCACGTATGCTTTGGTTCACTTGTTTTGGTACTTATATTTTGATCATGGTTACATGACCTACAAAATTTTAATCATGAAATAAATATAATATATATTCATTATATATGTGTTTTGATTCATTCATAAAATTATATATAGAAAAGTAACTACACCGTTTTTGGAAATGGAAGGATGTACATACGCTAGAATACTGTATCTATTTTTTTGATGGAAGAAATGAAAAAAGGTAAATAATAAAGAAAAATTCAACAATAATTATTATAATATATATAATATGTATTTATTAAACCCATTAATATTACCATCCATGTAAAATATAATTGAAAAATGAATCACATCGCTTTATGATGTGGTGGTCCATATGCATGCATGATCAACTTATCATTTTTCAATGTCTTATTAGTAAGTATGTATATGTGATATTATGTTTACATAAGTAAAATTATTTAATAAGTATCATATATTAACACTATATGTATATATCATAATACCCATCCATAAAATATGGTGATGGTAACAATGAATTGTATTGCTACATGAAGATGATAAACTGTAAGCATGCATGAGTGATAATTCCACCTCTCCTTTGATGGGAAAGAGGGTTTATAATAGTGTTTCAATAATAATAAAAACATTTCATCAAAATTATGATACTATTTTTTGTTTATTTAATTATAAATAAAATATATTTATATTATTTAATGAATATTAAAAAAGAATGTGATTTGTTAAGGTGACTACCTTTTCATTGAAATGACTCATTTAGATCTCCTTTAATGGGATCTAGGGAAAGTATTTTGGGGAAAACATAACTCATATAATTTGAATTGGTAATTTTAGAATACAAATTTATAGATTTCGGTCAATCTATAAGTCCTAAAGTGGTGTAAAAAAGCGAGGGATGGAGAACCATTTAATAATTGAGGTGAGTGGCACTTTTGGAATTTCAAAAAATATTGAATTATAATAAATTCATTATGTTGAAAACTTACTCCAAATGAAAATTGAGTGGAAGAAAAGGTAGTATAGATATTTAATAATATAAAACAATATACTTTAGATAGGTTTTGGTGTCATTTTATACCTTATCATTTTGATTTACCCTTAGTTAATTAATTTTCATTGTAACTAGAGTAAGAACTATTTCAATAATAAAGGGTTGAAAATTTTATATATTTAGGTAAAAATTGGATAATAAGTTGAGAATTTATGAAATTTTAGCTCATATAATATCCACCTTTTCTAATTTAAATATTCTTATTATTTTAAATAATTTAAAAAAATATTATTTTGATGAAAAATATTAATATTGATTTTGACACTATTTATTTAATTTGACATAAAAGACATAAATAAAAAGTTTTAATTCGAATACAATATTTTTAAAAAATAATAATATGTTATATAAAACTATATAAATTCTAGAATACTATAAATTACACAATTATATCACTTTTAAAATTTTTAAAATCATTTATTTTATTTTTCCATTAATTGAATAAATATGATTTTCATGATGTCTAATCATTTAATTTAATTATATAATACCTAAAAATTATAAATAAATTACCAGAATGAATATTGTTAAGTAAAAAGTTCTCTTTTATCTTTTATGTCTTTTGTTTTTGAAATAATAAATCTCTTTATACTCATTTCTCAAATAAAGGACTATGTTTATCATATAGACAATGTATATCGTACAAACTGTGATTATCATAATGGCTATGTTTATCGTATTGACTATGTTTACCATACTTACTATGTTTATCATACTGACTATGTCAATCGTACTGACTCTATTAATCGTACAAACACTGACCATCTTACTCACATTATGCATTGTACCCACTTTTCATAATAACAATGTTTTATACTATTTAATATTAATCGTAATCATGTGTTACTTTTATAACATGTATGATTTCATACTTTTACCAAAACACATATTTTATATCAATCGTAATCATAATTATCTTTTTCATATATCTTTTTTTAACCAAAACGATGTCCTGGAGTTTGTTATAAACTAATAAAAATGATGTGGTGTTTTTGTTTCAATATGACCGTTATAATTCTAGGTGTCCAAGTCCATATGAGTTTTCCAGAGAAATATGACCATTGAAGGAAATATGACTGTTGAAACCTGAGTCCAATAAATTAGAGGTCATTTAAAGTTGATAAACAGACTTATAGACATTGATCAGCTTTTGCTTCTATCATGTTCTAGAGAGAGAAGTTGTGACTTCTCTTCTGCTTCGCGTGAAATCCATGGAATTAAAAAACGTGAACTACTTATTCTTAGATTTTTTATTTCAGTAAGTTATTTGTTTTTATTTGTGTGACCGATCAGTTGATAATGATCAAGGTATATCGGGGATAGGCAGATGGTGACACTGATCTTCGTATCGAGGGATTTCAAGTGTTTGAAAGGCAGAGGTACCGATTACCTATAAAATCGAGGTCTTGTAGGTATATCAAGATAGATGTTCCGATCATCGTATCAAGAGATTGTTGGGATAGCAAGACAGACATGCTGATCTTCGTATCGAGGCCTTACCAAGGTGGTGGTTAGACATACCTTTTATTATAGGTGAAAGGATACCCTTCCCTTTGGGATAAAATATTTGTAATACATTTACATTACCACTATTGTTTGTATTAGAAAGGGAATTGTATTATTTCCTCTTTCTTTTCATATTCATATCAATTGAAATTCTTTCAATTTATATTCTTTTGTTACATATTGTAATAATAGATTCTATAAACTATATGGTAGAATCATTCTCATTTGTATTACTTTGATCATGTTATTCAATTAGAATACAATTATTTTACACTACTTATAGTATTTCATTGTATCATACTCATTATATTCAATAAAATTATGGTAAATTGTATTGACTGTGAATTTTATTAGTTTAATACTTTAAGAATAATTTCATTCTCATGTATTTATATACAATGTTTTTAAAATTACAATTCACCCCCTCCTATATTGTTCCATCTAAAATACATATACATCTAAATTACTATCCAACAACTGATATCAAAGGTGGTATACACTGATTTTTATTATTTTATATATTTCTCTTGACAATACAATTGTATTGTTATTACAAATTTATGTTTATAAAAACTTACTACACTAACGCGTGGAGTGGAAAAGTATTGTTTTATTAGATGGAAGGAATGAATATCGGACCAATTTATAATATGAATGAAACTAGATCACATATTTTTGATGGGAATGATTATAAGTACTGGAGAGATCGAATGAAGAAAATTTTTATTAATACTGGTGTAGAAATTTTTTTTATGCTTATTGGAGGTTACAAAATCCCAGAAAAAGAAGTTAGTACTTTCACCAATCTAGGAAAGCAATAATATCAACTGAATTACAAGGTATGCAATACTTTGTTATGTTATATGACCAGGAATATATATATCCAGATATCTTCATGTGAAGCAGAAAATTGTATATGGATGAAATTAGAAGTCACACACTTTGGTATATCTAAAGTTATAGAAACATGAAGAGAAATGCTTCAAGAAGAATATCATGGGTTTCTTTTTCCCTTATGCTGAACCAGTTTGTAAGGTCTAACAAAGATTCATGAAATTTTTCAACAATTTACAATCAATGGGTGAAAAGGGTCTTTGTGATGATGATCTTGTAGACATGATTATTGATACAATTCCAAATTAATGGGAATAAAAAGAAAATCGATTGATGAAAATAGAAAGGTTACATAGATTACTCTTGATGAGCTTCTAGGAACTCTTCTACAGCATGATACAAGAATGAAAAGAAATGCTGATTTCAATAAGTAGAAAAATGGAAATAGAAGTGTATCCTTTAATACTACCAAATCCATGACTCCAGAAAGGATTACAAGATCCAAGTCTAAAAAAGACATTGTTTAATCTAAATCCAGTGAAAGTGAACAATCTGGGAATGAACTAGCTAATCTATCTCGGATGGTGAAAACGATAGTTGGGAATAAATAATTTCAGTATAGATTTAAGAATAATGAAGTAAAACACAAGAAGGGCTAGGATGTCACTAGATATAAATGCAATAGAATAGGGAATATAAGACCAAATTGTTCTATGCTTAAGAAAATTGATAAAAAGGAAAATCATTCTGAGAGAAATAGATAAAGTATTACAAGACTAAAGGGTAGAAAGTCTTGAAAGCTAATGACACATGGCTTGCAAGTGGTGGTGACTCTTGGGATGAATATTCAGAGTATGAATCTTCAAGTTAGAAGAATCTTGGTCTTCTAGAAAACATAACTTTTAAAAATATTTTTCCAATGTCCAAGGTATACAATACTGAATCAATTACAAATGTCTCCTTGAATGAAAATTATACTAATGATAAATATTATGAATCTTCAGATGATGAGTCTTCTTCATCAGAAGATAATACATTACCTTTTTATGAATAAGTGTCTAGGTTTTCTAAACATACTAAGAATGAAAATTCTTAAATCAAGAAAAAACATGATAAGGAAAATTCTAGAATTTCTATTTTAACTAAATAAGTATCAGATATTTATAAAGATACTGTTAAGAAAACTTCTGAATGTGAATTTATTTTAAAATAAATTTAGAATTTCAATTCTGAGAAGGATAATCTTTCTAAGGATTTTGAAGATGTAATTTATTGGAAAAAAATTTTAGAGACTAAATATAGTTCTAAAAATAAAATTTTAAGGATAAAAACATAGTTTGAAAACTAAAGTCAGAAATATTTACCTTAAAGAAGTGTTTGTAAAACTTTACCACTAGTAAGGAAAACTTTGATAAAATGTATTCTCAAATTCAACCTTAATGGAATTATTCTAGATTGGTTTATAATAATCCTAAACTTGTTTTTAGTAATAAATATTTTTTTTTCTTCAAAGTTCCCCATTCTGTAATAAATGTCAATGTGGTGGGTTCTAGGAAATAAATTGTTCACTTAACAAAACTCAATTGTTAGGTTTTCATAAATCTCATTTTGTAAAAAAAAATATGGATTCCAAAAGTTCTTTTATCTAACCCTTCCGGATCCAAAACAATTTGGGTTTTAAAAAACTAATTGATTCTTTTTTAGGAAAAAAATGTGTACCAGCAACAAGAACACTTGGTACATAGATAGTGTTTGTTCTCAACACAAGACCGTTGAAATAGATTTCTTTGAAAATATTCTTAAAAAAAGGTTGAAAAGTTACCTTAGAAGATAATGCTCAAGGAAATATTATTGGTATAAGTAATATTGTTTTCCTTGGTAAAGTTTTAATTTCAAATGTTTTGTTTATCAAAGGTCTTAAGCACAATATCACCAGCATAAGTCAATTATGTGATGAAGGATACCTTGTGAATTTTAGGAATGATAAGTGTTTAGTTCACAATTCCAAGGTTAAAGTCATTCTATCTTCCCATAGGCAAGATAATTTATACACCATTAACTTAAAAGACCTTAGTATCCAAGAAATACCTTGATTAAGTGCAATACAAGACCAATCTTGGTTACGACATAGAAGGCTAGAAAATTGTAATATTAAAAATCTTTGTAAACTCTCAAGGAAAATAGTTGCTAAGGATCTACTGGATCGTAGGTATGATTCTTCAAAGGTTTTTGATTATTTTCAATATGGAAAGAAACGTTAAACTAGCTTTAAATCATTCAATGAAGTTTCAAATTATAATTCACTATAGCTATAACACATGGATATTTTTTTCCCTACAAGAACTAGAAGCATTGGAGGAAAATTTTATGTATTATTTTAGTTTATGACTATACTAGATTTACATGGGTCTTTTTTCTAACAAAGATATATGAAGCCTTTTTATATTTCAAAACTTTTAGAGCCCATGATAAAAATCAAAAAAACCTACCATTGATAATTATTCGTAGTGATCATGGCGGGGAATTTCAAAATTCATATTTTGAAACTTTTTGTAGTAAGAATGGTATTACAAACAACTTTTCAGCTCTGAGAACCCCTCAGAAAAATTGTGTTGTTGAGATAAGAAATCTTATTCTTCAAGAAATGACAAGAACCATGTTGAGTGAATACTCAATTGCTATGAATTTTTGAGCTGAAGCTATTAGTACTGCTTGTTATACTATAAATAGTGTTTTAACTAGACCATTTTTTAATAAAACACCTTATGAATTGTGGACTGGTCAGAAACCTAAAATTTTATACTTCAGAGTATTTGGATGAAAATTATTCATATTGAATAAAAAAAATAATCTACATAAATTCTCACCCAAATATGATGTAGGAATATTTCTAGGTTATTTTACAACTTCTAAGTCTTATAGAGTTTTTAACAAAAATCATGTACTATTGAAGAAATAGTGCATGTTAAATTGGATGAAACTGATCCCTTTGTTTTTAAAAAACCTCAAACTACATCCTCAAATGTGTTTTCAGAAAATTATTATCAACTGTTGATAGAAAACCTTTCTGATAATGAAAATGTTGAAGAAATTTTTTCAGAAGAATTTACCCCAGATGATTTCCTACTATATGTTGATGAAAATGTTTTAAAAAACCCAAATCTATTGTTTATTAGGAATTATCCCAGTGACAATATCATTAGTGATGTAAATCAACCTGTAAGAACCAAAAACTCATTGGGAAATGAAATAGAACACCTTTCTTTTCTTTCCTAATTCAAATATATAAATACTAGTGTGGGATTTGGTTACTAAGATTGGATTAAAGTAATGCAAGATGAACTAAATGAATTTGAAAGGAATAAAGTTTGGAATTTAGTTGAAAGGTCAAAAATAAACTACTGTAATTAGTGTAAAATGGGTCTTTAGAAATAAATGTGATGAAAATGGAGTCATTGTAAGAAATAAATCATGACTTGTTAGTAAGGGCTGTAATCAAAAATAGGGAATAGACTATGAAAAAACATACACTCTAGTAGCTAGACATGAGTCTATTCGTATTCTATTAGCCTTTGCAACGTACATCAATTTCGAAGTGTTTAAAATGGATGTTAAATGTGATTTTCATAATTTCTTTGTACAATATAATGTTTTTTTGAACAACATCCTGGTTTTATAGATGAAAAATATCCTAATCAGGTTTTTAAACTAAACAATGCTTTATATGGCCTTAAACGAGCCCCTAGAGCATGGTATGATAGACTTACAATATTTATTTTACAAAATAGTTATGAAAAAGGTACAACTGATCCATCCCTTTTTATAAAAATGGACAATAAAAACGTATAGATCATTCAAATTTATGTTGATGACATTATATTCTATTCAACTTATAAATCTTTAACTGATTCTTTTATGAATCTAATAAAATTCTAAGTTTGAAATGAGTATGACAGGTTAGTTAACCTTCTTTTTAGACTTTCAAATTTATCAAAAACCAGAAAGAACCAACATATCTCAACATAATTATATAAAATACTTAATCAAAAATTATGGAAATGAAAATACTAAAAGTATTAGCACTCCAATTGGAACCTCAAATACACTTGATCTCGATGAAGCTATAAAACCAAAGGATCAAACAAATTTTAGAGGTATGATAATAAGTTTGTTATACTTGACAGCTAGTTGTCCAGACGTAATTTTTTTTGTATGATTACATGCAAGATATCAATTCAATCCAAACAAAATCCAATTTAAAAGATGTAAAAATAATTTTCTAGTATTTAAAATGACCTTTGGATTTAGGTCTTTCTTATTATTTTGGAAATTATTTTATTTTGAAAAGTTTTTAAGAAGCTAATTTTGGTGGTTTTAGAATGGATAGAAAGATTAAATATGAAACATGTCATTTTTTAGGAGGTTCCCTAGTTTCTTGGTCATGAAAGGAACAACACTCGGTAGCACTTTACACTACCGAAGCTGAATATGTGGCAGCTGGAAGTTGTTGTGCTCAAGTATTATGGATGCAACAACAGTCACTAACTATGGAATGAGTTTTTCCAAAACTCAAATACATTGTGATAATACTAGTTCCACAGCTCTTAGTAAAAACCCAACACATCACTCACGTGAAAAACACATAGATATTAGGCTTCACATTCATAGGGATCACACAGAGAAAGGGGATATTATTTTACAATTCATCAGAATGCAAGAACAACTTGCTGACATTTTTACAAAACCATTACCTTCTGATAGTGTTTAATTTATTAAAAAAAAGATAGGAATGATTACACTAAAATAGCCATTCACATCTACATCATGAATTACATTTCTCATTACATAAAATTACTCCTCTTCAAAGGGGGAGAGAATTATCTGTTTTGTTTTCATTTTACCTATCTTATTTTATCTTGTATCTTAAGTTTACATTTTTTTTGTTTTCCCATTTCTTTTATTTTGATAGTATATTTATTCCTTTGATATTATTTTTTGGATTTCTGTTTATTATCTTTTCTTTCTAGTTATCATTTTGAATTTCAGTTAATCGGTCTAATGACTTTGTTTTCCATCAGCTTGATAACCTATGGTAAATGACTTTGTTTTCAATCGTCTTGACAACCTATAGTAATAAATTCTTTTCCATCAGAATGAAACCTATGGTAATGACTTTTTTTCCATTGGCTTAACAATATATGGTAATGAATTTGTTTTCCATCAGCTTGACAACCTATTGTAATGACTTTGTTTTCCATTTTCCTGACAACCTATGGTAATGAATTTTCTTCCATCGGCTTAACAATCTATGGTAATGAATTTGTTTTCCAACAGATTGACATCCTATGGTAATCACTTTTTTTTCTATTGGCATGAAAACCTATGATAATGACATTATTTTTCATCGGCTTGACAACCTATGGTAATGACATTGTTTTCCATCGATCTCACAACTGATCATAATGACATTGTTTTCCATCAGTCTGACAAGCGATCGTATTAAATTTTTTATCAATTTTTTACTCGTTTGTATTTTCTCTTCATTATTGTATTGTATTATATCTAATTTCATAATACTATGAAACCAACAAATTACTTGAAATCTACGATAGGTACACTCCTTATTTATTTTGTATTGTCTTTCTTATGTTTTATTGTTTCTCGTTTAAAAAATAATAATAATAATCCCTTTAAATCTCCACAATTGGATTATTTATCTTATAATCTCAACTATAGAAGACCAACAACCATTTTTTTCTCTTATAAATAGAGAACCCTAGCACCCCAAACCCACACCGGTTTTTCAGTTTTCTTGGTGAAGCCCTGCTTCTCCATTTTAAGACTCTATAGGATTTTTTTTCTTTTGTCCCTTCTCTTTATGTATTAGTCTTCTACTAGTACTTCGGCCGAAATTTCTTCAAAGAAGTTCTTAGAGAAACATTTCTTCATAGAAAGGTTAGTCTCTTGGGATTTCTTTGATAGTTATGATTCAACAATCAAGAGGATTATGTTGTTTCATGGCTGGGAACATCTTTGTATTGACAAACCCATATCTCAAGACCTGATTCTTGTGGAAGAGGTTAGACACTTCTAAAATATGGTGTATTTTGAAAAGAATATGATGATCAATTTTGCTGTGTACGATAGAAAATTATCAATGTCTGTTAAACAAGCAGCCCATTTCTTCAATGTTTCAATATAAGGTGACTCTTTTTTTCCATCTCATAATCTGTCTGAGGTTGCTGGTATGTTTAATAAAGAAAGATCTGAAAAATCATTTTCCCTATAAATTAATAGAAGAGAAAATTATCTCATTTACCTCTAGATAACCTGTTATTTGTTATTTGGAAGAAAGGTTTTCTTATACCAAATAAAGGGGATAGAGAAATCCATAATGTTTCTAACATTTTTATGCTGGATTATCTTATAAGCATGAGAAGAGTAAATCACATGGGAAATATTTTCGAAACCATCAAAAATGTGAAGTCAGGAGTGATCAAGTCCCACCTGATCATGTATATGTCTATTCTTACAAAGTTCATTCTTGAAATCTTGAAGTTTTGTAATATTCCATTGAAATGAGAGTTAAAATATATAATGCCTTTTTGGATAAGTAAAAATACGCAGAAGATGTTGGTCATTTGTTTTGATGAAAAGTAAAAACTTTTTGTTAAATATATGGAAGTAGAATCAGCACCAAATCAATTAGTACATATGCCAATTGAATCAATTCCAACTGTTGTTTCTTTTCAAAAATTCATATCCTCAAGTTAGTACTATGATGAAGAAGAAAAACAAACACTACAAGGAGGTTGTGTCCAAGTGGAGAAAAGAAAAATAACCAAGAAAATAAAGTGATCCTATGTTTGGTCTTGATCCAGCTGAAGCACTTGTTGAGTCAAAAGTTCTCTTCTGACATTTATATCTTGTTTTGGAAATCAAAAATGTATTTTACCATGAAGATCGTACCAATTATAATGATGGTACTGACCATGCTTATCATACAGACCATGCTGAACGTACTGACCATGCGGATCGTACTGACCATGCTGATCGTATTGACCATGGTTATCCTAATGACCATGCTGATGGTACTGACCATGCTGATCGTACTAACCATGCTGATCGTACTGACCATGATTATCGAACTGAATATACTGATCGTACTGACTATGCTGATCATACTAACTGTTCTGAATCCTACTCACTTTGTATCATATCAATACATTTCATTAAGTAATACTAATAATACTCATCTTTCACTTTCATTACATGCTTGTTTTTATCCTTTATCAAAACACATGTTTTATATTAATCGTAATCATGTTTATCATCTTCATATATCTTTTGTTTCAACCAAAATGATGTCATGGAGTTAGTTATAAACTAATCAAAATGATGTCGTGTTTTCTGTTTCAATATGACATTTATAATTCCAGGTGTCCAAGTACCTCTGACTTTTCTGGAGAAATATGACTGTTGGAGGTAATGTTACCGTTGGAACCTTAGGCCTATAAATAAGAGGTCATTTGAAACCAGGAGGACGTGTGTGTGAGACTGTGCTTATATCATGTTCTAGAGATAGATACCATGAATTCTCTCTTGCTTCATGCGAAATCCTTAAGATTAAAAAACATGAACAACTCGTTCTTAGTTTTTTTATTTCTATAAGTGCTTTGTTTTGCTTTGTGTGTCTGATCATGTGATAATGATCGAGGGCTTCTGGGGATAGGCATATGGTGCTACCGATAATCATATTGAGGGATTTCAAGTGATTGAAAGACAGGGGTGATGATTACCTACAAAATCGAGGGATTTCGGGGATATCAAGACAGACGTACCGATCATCGTATCGAGGGATTACGGGGATAGCTAGACAGACATACCGATCATTGTATCGAGGGTTTAGCAAGTTGGTGGTAAGATAGACCTCTTATCATAGGTGAAAGGATAACCATTCTATTTGGTTCAAATGAATTGTAATAATTTTATATTTCTGCTACTGTTTGTTTTAAGTAATGGAATTGTATTGTTTTCTTTTCTTCATTCCATATTCATTTGTAATTGTTTCAATTACATTCATACTGTTACATATTGTATCAATTGATTCTATACTCTTTATAGTAGAATCCTTCATTATTGTATTACTCTAATTATTGTATTCATCTTGAATACAATTTCTTTACTTTTCATATAGTGTTACATCACATCATACCGTTATATTCAATACTATTGTGTTTGTTAGTTTTTGTTATGAATTGTATTAGTTTAAGACCATTAAAACTAATTTCTTAAGTGTTTAAACACACAGTTTCTAAACCTAAAATTTTCCCCTCCTCTTGTATTGTTCAATATAATATACAAATACATCTACTTATTCGATCCAATAATTGCTATGAGATCATGGTTTCCACTGATTTGTACTACTAGCTCTTTTTCTTTCATATTTCTGTTTCAACTATTTACTACACTAATGTGTGGAGTAAAAAAAGACTATTTTTATTAGATGGTAGGAATGAATATTAGATCGATTGAAAATCTAAATCCAACTAGACCACCTATCTTTGATGGGAACCATTATGAGTACTAGAGAGATTGAATGAAGACTTTTGTTATCAATACTAGTGTAGACAATTTTATTATGCTTACTGTATGTTGTAAAATTCTTGACAAAGAAGTTAGTACTTTCACCAACCCAGAGAAGAAAAAATATCAAATGAATTACAATGTACACAATAATTTACTATATTCTATGACCATGAATATATACAGCCAGATATCATCCTGTGAAGCATCCAACTGTATTTGGAAGAAATTGGAAGTCACACATTTTGGTACATCCAAGGTTATAGAAACAAGAAGAGTAATGCTTTGAGAAGAGTATCATAGATTTCGTTTTCCTTATGGAGAGACGGTATGCAAAGTGAGACAAATATTTATGACAATTGTCAACATCTTAAAATTTATGGGAGAAGAGGTCTTGATGATGAAGCTCTTGTTGACAAAATTTTTGATATAATGCCAAACAAATGGGAGTCAAAAAGGACAGCCATTGATGAAAACAGAAATGTTTCCCAGATTACTCTTGATGAACTCTTTGGAACTCTTCTACAGCATGACACATGAATGAAGAGAGATGAAGATTTCAACAAGAAGAAAAATGGAAATGGAAGTGTAGATTTTACTACTACATCTAATGCTAAAACACCTTAATGGATAACAAGATCCAAAGTGAAGAAAGTTTTCATGTCAGAATCAAGTGATAGTGATCACATAGATAATGAGTTAGCTAATCTTTCTCGGAGGATTATCAATATTGTGGGAAAGAAATACTTATAATACATATTTAAAAAGAAAGATAGGAAGGGTAAGAAATAGTCAGAGGTAACATGTTATGAATGCATGATTGTAGGTTATATAATACCTGATTGTCCTTTACTAAAGAGAATAGGAAAAAAGAAGAAACATTCTGAAAGAAATAAGAAAAAGTATTACAAAACAAAGGCAAAGAAATTCTTGAAGAGAAATGATACTTAGAGTGTAAGTGGTAGAGATTCATCAGATTATTCTTCAGAATATGAATCCTTTGGACAAAGGAATATTAGACTTATAGCCAGATTACCAATTGAAGACCATTCTCTCATGGCTAAGGTACACAATGATGAATCTATTAAAAATGTTTCTTTGAATATGAATTACACTGATAACATGTATTATGAATATTAATATGAGTATTCATCATCAGAAGATAATACATTAACTTCATTTGAAGAAGTTTCTAGGTTTTCTAAATTACTTGAGAATGAAAATTCTAAACTCAAGAAAAATATTGATAAAGAAAATTATAGAATTTCAATTTTAACTAAAGAAGTATCAAATCTTTCTAATGATCTTGATATAAAAACTTCTGATTTTGAAAATATTTTAAAAACCCTTGAGAAATTCAAATCTGATAAAGATAAACTTTCTAAGTATTTAAAAAATGTAATTTCTAAGAAAAATCTTTTTGAGCCTAACTGCAGTTCTAAATCAAATGTTTTGGTGGATAAAAATTTAGGTTTAAAACTAAAATATGAAATTTTTTTCCTTAAAGAAATATTTGTCAAACATTACTCATGGACAGGAAAACTTTGACAAAATTTACTCTCAAATTCGACCTTTAAGAAATCATTATGGTATTGGTTATACTCCCTCAAAACTCAATTTTAGTAATATCTATTTGGTTCCAAAAAGTACCCCATTCTGTAAAAAATGTCAATGTGGTGGGCATTGGAAAAGATAATGTTCTCTCAATAGAACTCAGTAATTAGGATTTCATAAAGCTCATTTTGCAAAAAAAATGTGGATTCCTAAAATTATTTTATCTAACCATTCTGGATCTAAACAAGTTTGTATTTCGAAAAACTAATTGATTCTTTTTCAGGAAAATAAGAAGTGTAACAGCAAGAAAATTTGGTACATGGATAGTGGTTGTTCTCGACACATGACTGAAAGTAAAGATTTCATTGAAAATATCATCGAAACAAAAGGTGGAATGGTTAAGTTTAGAGATAATTCTCATGAAAAAATTGTTGGAATAAGTAATATTGTTTTTCTTGGAAAAGTTCTTATTTCAAATGTTTTGTTTCTTAAAGGTCTTAAGAAAATATCATCAGCATAATTCAATTATGTGATGAAGGATGACTTGTGAATTTTAGAAATGATAAATTCGTAGTTCACAATTCCAAGGATGAGTTCATTCTATCTTCCCATAGGCAAGAGAATGTATACACTATCAACTAAGAAGGCCTTAGGAGCCAAAATTTACCCTGCATAAGTGCAATGAAAGACCAATCATGGATATGGCATAGAATACTAGGACACCACAACCTAAGAAACCTTTGTAAACATACAAAGAAAAGACTTATAAAGGGACTACCAGTTATTAGATATGATTTTTCAAAAGTCTGTGATCCTTGTCAATTTGGAAAGCAACATAAAACTAGCTTTAAACAAACTAATGATGTTTCAACTTCTAATGCATTATCGCTAGTATACATGGATCTTTGTGGTCCTTCAAAAACTGGAAGCATTGTAGGAAAATACTATGTATTTATTTTAGTTGATGACTTTACTATATTTACATGGGTCTATTTTATAACAAAGAAATATGAAGCATTTTTCTATTTCAAAACTTTTAGATCCCAAGTTAAAAATGAGAAAAACCTACCATTGATAACTATTCATAGTGATCATGGTGGTGAATTTCAAAAATTCAGATTTTGAAACTTTTTGTAGTGAGAAAGGTATTGCTCTCAATTTCTCAGCTCGAAGAACTCCTCAGCAAAATGGTGTTGTTGAGAGAAGAAATCATATTCTTCAGAAAATGACAAGAACCATGTTGAGTGAATACTCAATTACTAAGCACTTTTGGGATGAAGCTATTAGTAAGCCTTGTTATACTATAAATCATGTTTTAACTAGTCATTTTTTTTAATATAACACCCTATGAATTCTGGACTAGCCGAAAACCTAAAGTTTCATACTTCAATGTTTTTCAGTGAAATGTATTAATTCTGAATACAAAAGATAATCTACACAAATTCACACCAAAATCTGATGAAGGAATCTTTCTAGGCTATTCTAAAACTTCTAAGGCATATAGAGTTTTCAATAAAAACAATTGTACTTTTTAAGAAACAGTACATGTCAAATTTGATGAAACTAATCCTTTTGTTTCCAACCAAACCCAACCTATATCTTCAGATGTGTTTTCTAAAATTGTTTATCAACCTCTATTAGAATATCCGTCTGATAACGGAAATGTTCACGAATGTTTTCCTGAAACTTTTTCCCTAGAATATTTTCTACCATATTTTGATGAAAAAGTTTTACATAACTCAAATAAATTGATTCTTAGGAATCATCCTAGTGATTATATCATTGGTGATGTAAATAAACCTTTAAGGTCTAGAAATTTCTTAAGAAATGAAATAGAACATGTTGCCTTTCTTTCCCAAATTCGAACCTAAAATTCCAAGTGAGGCCTTAGGTGATGAAGATTGGATTAAAGCAATGCAAGATGAACTAAATGAATTTGAAAGGAATCAAGTTTGGGCTTTAGTTGAAAGACCTAAAGAAAAAACTGTAATTGGTGTAAAATGGGTTTACAGAAATAAATGTAATGAAAATGGAATCATTCTAAGAAATAAATAAATACTTGTTTCTAAGGGATATAATCAACAAGAAGGAATAGACTATGAAGATACATATGTTCCTATAGCTATTCTTGAATCTATTCATATTCTATTAGCCTTTGCAGCATACTTTAATTTCAAATTGTTTCAAATTGATGTTAAATGTGCTTTTCTAAATGGGTTTGTTTATGGAAAAGTTTCCGTGGAACAACCACCGGGGTTTATAGACTCAAAATATCCTAATCATGTTTTTAAACTTACCAAAGATTTAAATGGCCTTAAACAAGCCCCTAGAGCATGATATGATAGACTTACATGTTTTCTTTTACAAATCAATAATGAAAAAGGTACAACTGATCCAAACCTTTTTATAAAAATGAAAAATAAAAATGGTTTGATTGTTCAAATTTATGTTGGTGACATCATATTTGGATCAACTCAGCAATCTTTAACTAATTATTTTGCAAATTTAATGAAATCTGGGTTTGAAATGAGTATGATGGATGAGTTAACATTCTTTTTAGGTTTTCAAATTTCAGAAAAACTGGATGGAACATATAAATATCAACATAAGTATATTAAATACATACTTAAAAAGTATGGATATGACAATACTAAAAGTATCAGAACTCCAATTGGTACCTCAAATACACATGATCTTGATGAAACTGGGAAACCAGTAGATCAAACAACTTTTAGAGGTGTGATAGTAAGTTTGTTATACTTGATATCCAGTCGACCAGAATTAATGTTTTCCGTATGCTTATGTGCAAGATACCAATATAATCTAAAAGAGTCTCATTTAAAACCCGTAAAGAGAATCTTTCGGTATTTAAAAGGCACTATAGATCTAGGTCTTTTTTACTCTTCTGGAAATAATTTTTTTAAAAGTTTTTCAGATGCTAACTTTGGTGGTTTTAGAATGGATATAAAGTGTACATTTGGAACATGTCATTTATTTGGCGATTCCTTGGTTTCTTGGTCCCACAAGAAACAACACTCAGTAGCACTTTCCACTGCTGAAGCTGAATATGTACAAGCTGGAAGTTGTTGTGCTCAAGATTTTTGGATGCAACACACACTCACTGACTATGGATTGAGTTATTCCAATACTCAAATTCTTTGTGATAATACTAGTGCTATAGCTCTTAGTAAGAACCCAGCACATCACTCTCATGCAAAACACATAGATGTTAGGCATCACTTTCTTAGGGATCACACACAAAAAAGAAGTTATTATTTTACAATTTATCGGAACACAAGGACATCTTGCTGAAATTTTTACAAAACCATTACCTTCTGATTGATTTTAGTTTATAAAACAGAAGCTAGGAATGATTAAATTAAAATAATCATTCATATCTACTTCATGTTTTACACTTCTCCTTATATTAAGAAACTCTTCTTAAAAAGGAGAACATTTTTTTCTGTTTATTTTCCTACTTTTGTGTGTTTGTATTTATGTTAATCGTATTTACTATTTAGTTATTGTTTTTATGTTTATCATATTGACTGTTTAGTTATTGTTTTTCTATTTATCATATTGACTGTTTAGTTATTGTTTTTCTATTTATCGTAATGACTTTTTAGTTATTGTCTTTTTTAATCGTATTGACTGTTTAGTTACTGTATTTTTGTTTATCGTATTGATTGTTTAGTTATGGTTTTTACCTTCTATTTGCTGTTTTAGTATGCCTGGTTACCGTATTGAGTTTTTTTCCATCAGCATGTCAGTCTATGGTAACAACTTTGTTTTCCATCGGCAGGTCATTCTATGGTAATGACTTTGTTTTCCATCGTCACATCGCCCTATGGTAACATGTTTGTTTTCCATAGGCATTTCACCCTATGGTAACATGTTTTTTTTCCATCAGCAGGTCACCCTATGGTAAGAAGTTTTTTTTCCATCATCATGTCACCTTATGTTAACATGTTTGTTTTCCATCAGCACGTCAGCCTATGGTAATGACTTTGTTTTCCATCGGCACATCAGCCTATGTTAATGACTTTTTTTTCCATCGGCACATCACCTAATTGTAACATGTTTTTTTTCTATCGGCACGTCAATCTTTGGTAATGAGTTTGTTTTCCATCGGCACATCAGTCTATGGTAACAAATTTGTTTTCCATCGACACGTTTGTTTATGGTAATGACTTTGTTTTCCATCGACACGTCATCCTATGGTAATGATCTTTCAATTTCATTCAATAAGCTTGAAATAGAAACTGTTGAAAGGCTGAATCAATTGTCAAATACCCATGGAGAGGATATTCCTTCAGTGAAAGAGTTGCACGAGAGAATGAATTCTTTTTAGTCTAAGTTTTCAAAGGTTTCATCTTTCATAGATGAATTAGTCTTGTTGAAGAAATAAAATTCTATGTTATCCAAAGCCAAGAAGAATTTACAAGACATAATTGATACTCTTAAAGAAGTAAATAGAGTCTAGGAGGAGACCATCAATAATCGGGATCAGATTTTGGCCGACAAACAAGATCTTCTCAAATCTCAGGGTGATTCTATATCTGAAGACAGGAAGGAAATCAAAAATATGAAATTTGTTCTTCATGAGTTGATAAAGAAGGAAAAGAAAAGAGAAAAAAATGAGTCTTGTTGTATTTTTTTTTCATTTCATGAACTCTATAAACATTTTTTATCGTGTTGAGATTTATGTTACCCTTCCCTTTGTCATGTTTTTTTCTCTAACTTTTTCAGGAATCTCAAGATTACCCCATTCTTTTCGTAAATCACAAAGGGGGAGAATGTTTTATAACGGGAGAATTTTTTAATCAAATAATTCTAAATCAAGGAAAATCGACGAATAAAATCCTAAGGAAAGTACATACCCAAGGGGGAGTTAGTTGTATTCAATTTCATAATCATAAGTATTTCCAATAACTTATGGGGAGACAAGTATATCTTTTGGTTTTTTACATTGTGTTTTGTGCTTTCTAAAAAGGGGGATATTGTTGAGTCAAAAATTCTCTTTTGAAATTTATATCTTGTTTTGGAAATCACAAATGTCTTTTACCATGCAGATCGTACCAATTATAATGATTGTACTGAACATGCTTATCGTACTGACAATGCCGATCGTACTGACCATGCTGATCATACTGACCATGCTGATCGTACTGACCATGCATATCGTACTGACCATGCTAATCATACTGACCATGCTAATCGTACTGACCATGCTGATCATACTGACCATACTTATCGTACTGACTAGGCTGATCATGCTGACTATGCTGATTGTACTGACTGTTGTGAATCCAAATCACTTTGTATCATATTAATAAATTTCATTATGTTATACTAATAATACTCATATATCACTATCATTACATTCTTGTTTTGATCCTTTATCAAAACACATGTTTTATACTAATCATACTATTGTTTATCATCTTCATATATCTTTTGTTTTAACAAAAACGATGTCGTGGAGTTAGTTATAAACTAATAAAAATGATGTCATGTTTTCTATTTCAATATGACCGTTGAAATTCTAGGTGTCCATGTCCCTCCGAGTTTTCCAGAGAAATATGACCGTTGGAGGTAATGTGACCATTGGAACCTGAGGCCTATAAATAAGAGGTCATTTGAAACCAGGAGGACGAGTGTGTGAGACTATTCTTATATCAAGTTCTAGAGAGAGATACTGTGACTTATCTCTTGCTTCATGCGAAAGACTTGAGATTACAAAATGTGAACAGCTCATTCTTAGTCTTTAAATTTATATAAGTTCTTTGTTTTTCTTTGTGCGTCCGATCAGGTGATAATGATCGTGGGTTGCCGGGGATAGGCAGATGGTGCTACCGATCATCATATCGAGGGCTTTCAAGTGATTGAAATACAGAGGTGCCAATTACTGAAAAAATCAAGGGCTTGCAGGGATATCAAGACAGATGTACCGATCATCGAATTGAGGGCTTGTGGGGATAACAAGACAGACGTACTGATCATCATTTTGAGGGATTTCCAAGGTGGCGGTAAGACAAAACTTGAATCCTAGGTGAAAGGATAACCCTTCTCTTTGGGTCAAAATAATTGTAATACTTTTACATTTCCGCTGCTGTTTGTTTTAAGAAAGGTAATTTTATTTTTTTACTTTATTCATTCCAGATTCATTTGTAATTGTTTCAATTACATTCATACTGTTACATATTGTATCGATTGATTATATATGCTTTATGGTAGAATCCTTCATTATTGTAATATTCTGATTATTGTTTTTATCTTAAATAAAATTGCATTACTTTTTGTATAGTATTACATCACATCATACCTTTATATTTAATACAATTGTGGTTGTTAGTTTTTGTTGGGAATTTTATTAGTTTAGGATTATTTAAACTAATTTCTTAAGTGTTTAAACACTCCGTTTTAAACCTTCAATTCACCCCCTCTTGTATTGTTCCATCTAATATACATATACATCTACTTATTCGATCCAACAACACTATATGAGAAGATAAGGGTAGAAGATACTCTAGAAGCCGAGAAGAAAAATAATCCTTTTTTGAAAAGAAAAGCTCAAGATTTTGATGTTGCTAAAATCCTGAAAGGCGTTGAATTGGAAAGTCCTCAATTAACAGAAAATGTTCAACAAGAACCAATCGTACAGTGTTTTCCAGAAATAGAGAAAGGTAAAAAGACTCTAAAAGATGTTCATGAAGTTGAAGAAGTGGAAGAATACTTTATTTTTGAATTTCTTTAGAGCTCTAAGAAGAGTAGAGAAGAATATTATCTTCTAAATCAATGTGAAGGAATAAAACAAAATCTTCATGCCGATCCAGCACTGGCTCAATCTTTAGAAACCCATTCAGAAAAAATTCCTTCTTCTATAAAGCAAGGCGATCAATCTTCTCATACTAAAAAAGGAATTTTCATCAGCGAAAAAGTAGAAGAATAAAGAAAAGAAAAAGGGAAAGAAAAAGGAAGACAATCTATTGAAGACTCTAGCCGATCAAATGAACTGGAATCATATGATGATGATACTGATTCAGAACACACAATTTCTTTGAATAAAAGTGATTACATTGTTCATGTGTTGAGATGAATTGAAAAGAATATTCTTTATTTTACAATAATTGAAGGAAAAATTTATTTCATCACAAACAACCAAAGAAAGAATTTTAGATCAGAAAGAGAGCATAGAAAGAGAGTCATGTTGATAGAAGATGATTTAAAAGTTCTGAGTGAATATTCGGTTTCCCATAAGAAGGATTGTAATAAGATGACTAAGTGGTCATAAAAAATAGAAAGCTCAGGAATGAACATGAGGAATCAATTGAATACTTAAGGATGATTTCAAATGATCTGGCTATTTTTTTTGAATAATCTTGACAAAGAAACTATTGAAAGGTTGAATCATATCTCAAAAACCATACAACTGATACTCCTTCAGTAAAAGAGTTTCAGGAATGGATGAATGATTTTCAGTAATATTTTTTTGAAGGATTAATCTTTTAGAGATGAAATAGTTTTATTGAAGAAGAAAAATAATGTGTTGACTCTAGATAATAATAATTTTCAATACAAGATTGATACCCTTGAAGAAGTGATCTGAGTTCAAGAAGAGACTATCAAAAATCAGGATTAACTTTTTTCTGATCAATAAGAGCTTCTCAAATCTGAAGGTGATTCTATCTCAGAAGGGAAGTAAGAGATAAAAAATATTAAAGCTATACTTCAAGAGTTGATCAATAATGGTAAATAAATGGAAAAAATTATTGTTTTCGTGACATTCCTCAGTTTTTCTAAAAGGTTGTTAATCCTTTAAGATTCAATGAATCCTGTCTATTGTTGTGCATTTTGATTTTCTCTACCCTTTTCAGGAAACTCAAGACTACCGCATTCTTTTTGTAAGTAATAAAGGGGGAGAATAAATTATAAAAATGGAGAATGTTTCACAGAGGAAAAATTGTAAATTGACTTACTCAAATATAATATATCAAAATCAAGGAAAAACATTGAATACAATCCTTAGGGAAGTCTATACTTAAGGGGGAGTTAGTTGAATTCAATTTCATATGAGTTTTCATTACTCAGGGGGATATAATTTTTTCCTTATTAGATTTACTTTGTGTTTTGTGCTTTCCAAAAAGGGGGAGATTGTTAAGTCAAATGTTCTCTTTTGACTTTTATGTCTTTTGTTTTGGGAATTAAAAATATATTTATACTCATTTCTCATATTTAGGACTCTGTTTATCGTACTTACAATTTTTATCGTACTGACTACGTTTATGGTACTGACAATGCTTATCATACTGACTATGTTTATCGTATTGACTATATTTATTGTACTGAGTCTGTTTATCATACTAAATCTGCAAATCATATTGACTCTGTCAATCATACTAAATATATTTATTGTAAAGACGCTGACCTTCTTACTCACATTATGCATCATACCCACTTTTCATCATAAAAATGTTTTACACTAAGTAATATTAATCATACTCATGTGTTACTTTTATAACATGCATGATTTCATAATTCTATCAAAACACATGCCTTATATCAATCATACTCATGATTCTATTTTTCATATATCTTTTGTTTTAACTAAAATGATGCTGTGAAGTTAGTTATAATCTAATCAAAATGATATCGTGTTTTCTATTTCAATATAACCATTATAATGCCAGGTGTCCAAGTCCCTTTCAGTTCTCCAAATAAATATGATTGTAGGAACTTGAGGCCTATAAATAGGAGGTCATTTAAAGCTGAGAAAAGGAATTATAGTCTTTGATAATATTTTCCTTCTATTATGTTCTAAATAGATACACTGTGTATTCTCTCTTTCTTCCTACAAAAGAATTGGAATTAAAAAACGTGAATGGATTGTTCTTAGGTTTTGTATTTCAGTAAGTTCATTTTTTTCTTTGTGTGACTGATCAGGTGATAAGGATCGATGCTACCGAGGATAGGCAGACGCTGCGTCTGATCTTTGTATCAAGGGATCTCAAGAGTTTCAAAGACATAGGTACCTATTACATGTAAAATCGAAGGATTGTGGGGATATCAAGATAGAAGTGCCAATCATCATATCAAGGGCTTACAGGGATAGCAAGACAGACGTTTCAATCATCGTATCGAGGGCTTACCAGGTGGTGGTAAGATAGACATTTTATTCTAGGTTGAAGGATACCCTTCTCTTTAGGATAAAATAATTGTAATACTTTTACAATACCGATACTATTTTAATTAGAAAAATAATTGTATTGTTTACTCTTTATTTTCATATTTATTTCAATTGAAATTTTTTCAATTTCGATTATTTTGTTACATATTGTATTAATAGAATCTATACACTATATGGTAGAATCATTTTCATTTTTATTACTCTGATCATTGTATTTAAATATAATACAATTGTTTTACATTACTTATAGTATTGAATTGTATCATTCTTATTATATTAATGAAAATTGTGTAAAATTGTATTGACTGTGAATTCAAATAGTTTAATACTTTTAAACTAATTTCTTTCTCAAGTATTTAAATACAATGTTTTTAAACTTACAATTCACCCCTATTGTACCGTGCCGTGTAATATATATATACTTGTACATTATTATCTAAAAAATATAATTTAATTATTCACAAAATTAATATTAATATTCATTCATAATTATTATTCCCCATCTGAACACATAAAGAATATTTAAAACTAAGAGAGTGACATTTTGAGACATTCATTGATTTAAATAATAAATCAGTCATTTTCTTGAATCATTGTCGAATTAAACAACTCCATTTTAAGAAAGATGTGTTATAGGTGGAATTAAATTCATCGAATATGAATTATGAAGAAAAATTACAGACTTATAACTGATTTATAACATATATTAACCTGATTTACCCTTTACTGAGATGATAAAATTTTCCACAACAACTATTCATATTAGTAAAAAGTAAAAGTGCACAATTTAAAAATTTTAAAACTCATTATTTTAAATATAGATTCAATTTTATCAAATTGAAAATATATTAGTATTAAAAAGTAACTTAAAAATATGAATGAAAAATGTGATGTAAACCTCCTTTTAGAAAAATGCATTTTAATTACAAAACTTGGTTTATTCTTATCCCATGCTTAGAAAAATACAGAATGAATGTTAATGAATTAGATTGAATTTATAATATATTAATTTAATTAAAATATTTCACCAATAGAGATTGATTTAATTTATTAAGGTAAAAACACATTTTGTGCATAAAAATATTTGTTTTAAAAAAACTTTTTTATATATAAAAATGTTTTTAAACCAAATTGAAACATAAAATTGATTAAAATGAATTTAATTGGATTATTTAAAATATAATAGATATTGTTTTAATTTTAAATAATTTTAAAACTAAATTTATCATTTGAAATTCTTTAAATAAAAAATATAGCTTTTAATAAAAAAATCATTATTTTTAGTATTCACTGGAAATGCTATCTTTTGAGAAAAATCCCAAAAAAATCACCCTAAGATAATTTTGATATGAATATTACAAAAATGTATTTATTTTTATGTTTTTTATTTTAAAAAATTAAAAACAATATTTTATCCCTAAATTAATAAAAATCATTTTGAAGGTTATATATTCTCTTAAGAATAATATAACATTGTTACAAATTCAATGCTTATTTAATAAGAAATAATTAATAAATTTATATTAATATGATATTTTTATGTGTGTAATAAATTTTTCAATCCTATCCATACCATCCAATTTAATGACCAGATTATAACTATAAAATAATAATATTTTAGTAATATTTTATGGTTTTTTAAACTCAGTATTGCATGTAACAAAATCTATCAAATTAGTAAAAATTTTTGAAGAGAAATATTTTCTAAAATATCCAAGTGTTACATTCTCCACACGTTATTAAATTTCATCCTTAAAATTTTAAATTGTTATTGGTAATAAAATGATGGATAATTTAAAAATACGTTATTGAAAACCCACATAATAAAAATGGTCAATAACACCTCCTAAAAAAAGAGGGAAAAGGAAGTACAAAGGTGACCACAAAACTAGTTTTCCAAATATGAGAACATAAAAGGGAATTAAAAACATGGATATGGAACAAAAAATAAATTCCAAAGGAATAATATATAGTGATATAGAACATGATTAGGAAAATGTTAAAAACCAAAAAAGCATGAATCAATGAAGGTTAATAATACCATAAATTCATCGAAATTGAAGGTTATAGGACATACTTTTTTTCTTTAGCTAATTTTCCTAGATTTTAGTAATTAATTTACCATCTAGACGAATAAAATAAATAAATATACTTAATTTAAATGTATAATCTCATCTTTTAATCAGTTTTTACCACTATATAATCTAATTCTCCAAATAATGAGTATTTGAGATGATTTTTGAGGCATGAAGCACTAAAATAAACATGTAATGAATCTAAAACAATGTCAAAATATTTCTCATATATTTAGGCCTTAACCAAAAACAAAAGTGGGTTGCACAATATAATTATCATAATAAAAAAACACCCTATAAAGAAATAAATCATTAATATCTAAAAATTAAATTACCTCAATAACCTCATCATTAAATAATGTTTTATTTTAAAAGGCTATATTATACCCTTTATCCCAAATCTTAAAAAAAATCATTATTCACAAATAATACATCATCATTAATCACTTGTTAAACCTAAGGGTCATATATAACTCAATCCAACAAAATATATCCTGAATATTATTAGTCATATTAGAAGATTACTATATAATATTGTAACCTAGTGAACTTTAGAAAAATATCATGAATAAAATTTAGATACTAACCTAAATGGTAATTCCATTACTTAAATATAAATATCCCAAAAAATATCACATTTTCAGTGAATCAATGTTTAAAATTAAAGGTTATCTATATTCCACTAACCATTATCCCATAATTAACTAATCATAACATCATATATCAACCATAGAGTGTATTTAATCCTTAATAGAGTTTCAAAATGCCACCACTTAAAACAGTAAAAATATAGTGTTTCTACCATTAAAATTAGTATAAACCTTAAACTTATAAATGGATAATGGTATCCATAACACTTAAGTTAACATCATGTAAAAAAATATTTTCTTCCAAAATTAACATAATCCTTATTCCTTAAATAACTTCACAAATATTGAATATTTTCTATAAATAAAAAAATCAATAAAATTCATCACATATGATGTAAATAAATTTTTATCAAATAAAAAACCAATTTCAATGTAACCAATACTATCAATGTAAATTATCAATTTATTAAAACATAAAATTATTAACTCAACATCAGATACATATTATGGGTTATCTTTCTCTTTATCATGTGTTTTTCAAAAAATATCACACTACCACTAAATCACTTCTCTTTTATTAGTACCATTTAAAATATGTTTTAAAATACAAAAATAAGAACTAATGTAAAATAATCCTTATTTGTTTAATTATTTTTAAACCAAAATATCTTTATTTTTACACATATAAAAAATTAATATTGAATTTAAATTCATAAACACTTCAATCATCCTACTTAATTAATAAACCATTTACTTGGATTCTTCATCTTAATCCATAATACTTATTTCCTATAATATAAATTATTAATCATTTCTTAATATTCATCACCATAGATTAAATCATTATTATTACTTTTAAAATAATAAATATTGATAAAACAACCCAAAACATTCATATTCCATTCATAGTCTCTTAATCATCATTATTAAAACCATTAGTCATACAACCTTGCTGATTTACTTCTAGAGATATCCCCCTAGGACATGGATTTTTATAATTATTATACATGACACATTTAAGTCATTAATCCATCAAGGATACATTCAAAAGATCATTATTCTTATCCATTATGTTAAAATAAATTTTCATTTTTCCCTGGAAATTACTTTATTTGTGTCCTTATTTTCTACACCCAAAACATATCTTTGTTCCTATGAGAGATTAATATGAGTTATTCATACCTAATTCTAAAAATTATGGATGTTGAATATATTTTCTATGGTCTTTATGATTCTACATATTTATCATATAAGATATTTCAGTTAACTCACCAAAGTTTATATTATTAATTATATGATGAGATAGTTGATTAAGAATAATCACATGTTTTTTCATTCATCATATTATTTAAATTGGTTTCCTATGAGTATATTAATTCTATTGACCATCACATTAATTATTAACTCAATTAATTTTGGTTACATCCATTTAATAAAACCTAAAATCATAGTGTGAGAAAAAATAATCATAGTGGGAAACCATAGAATCATGATAAATAATATAAATTCTTTCTAAATCATGAAAAATTATTTTTTGATGCATTAGGTTTAACATAGTTCTTTCATGATCTTTACAAATCATTAGGATTTTATCATATACATAGAATTATCAATAGGCTTCTTCCTAATGGTTCTTCATTATAGTTTTTAAAGGTTAACTAAACCTTGCACTGATAAAAAACTATAGTGCCCCAAAATTTTTATAAATAAAACCATATCTTAATAAATTAATATTAATTTCATAACATAGTGATCCTTTCCAGAATCATATAGGTATAGAGCCTTTATAAACATGGAAATATATAAAATTGGTTCCTAAAAGATCTATATAATCATCTAATAAATTATTCTTAACTAGAACCCATCCTAAAACATTTCATACTTAATAATTATCTTCATAACCTTGGGAAAAGAAATATAAGAAAGGAAGAACTCAGATGATTAATAAGGGTAAAAATGGGATAATAGCATGAACACAAAGGTATGAGAACAGGAGTATAACATTTAAAAATCATAACTTCCATATCATAAATATTAATATTATGTCATGATAGAAATCATTATAGTTAATAATAAATGAATCATAAATATATTAAGGAACATGATCTATGAGATTATAACATTGAAAAATGATATAAGTTTATGGTATACGCATATGCAAAGAAATTGTTTTCCATAGTAATCAAGGTTAATTTATAATACTATCCTAGTGGAATGAGTTCACTCACCAAACTACTTTAGTAGTAACAGTTCACTCCCAAGATTATCATAGTGGAAAAATTCCCATATTGAACTATGTTCACACCCCATTCCAGTCTTATTTATCTCTTGAGATATAAATCTTTACCCAATGAATTGAAAGGAGATATTGGTACCACCCTCCAAATAATTAAAATCGTAAATATGTGTTCCAGAATATCCTAAGGAATTCATCATATCAGAAACCATTAAAAAATGGTTTTAATAAACATTTCATCATAGCATAACCCATGTAAAATAAATTGGTTTAATAAATATATCCTCATATAATCACAACATAACCCATATAGAAGAAATATATTTCACAAAAAATGTGTCCTTATATTCATAAAAACTCCATGAAAATAATAATATAGTACCCTTATATTATTCCCCCAATTAATAAGAAGTGAAATCAGGGGTTATTGTATTTGATGAATAGAAACACTATTACAATAAAATTAAAAAAATATTGAGGAAAATAAACATTCCATTTTTAAATGAATTAAAAAAACTAAAAAAATATAGAGAAAAAAATTTTCTTTGAAAATAATCCTACATACCTACATAGGATGATTCAATAAAAATATTATTCATGATGGTGGAAAAATCTATTCATACTGTATAAGATAAAAAAGAGTCCTTTCACACAATTAATGAAGTTAAAACATACCTCATTCAACAAAAAAAATAAGAATATTCTTTTTAAATAATTTTGAAAAAAGAAAAACATGGGTAAAAATGAATTTAATAAATAATTTGATAATATTAAAAATTTTGTTTATAAAATATTGATATGGAAGAATTTTTTTGAATGGATAGAAAAATTAGGTCAATATTCCTTAAAAATATATTTGTGTCTATTGATTACATAACATTTGTAAAATGAAAAAATATGTATTTTAATAAAATAAATATAGAATAATAAAATTAATATGTTTATCTAGATTTAGATCATAATATTTTATAATCACAACTTAATCCCAAATAATCCTGATAAATAATGATATTGTAACAATAAACCCTTACTGTTTTGGTAGCCTTTGAATCATAACCCTCATGATAGAAATAAATTTAAATTAACCTTCAAATAAACATAAGATAAATATATTATTGATATAAAATGTATAATGAGAAATATATAAACCATACAAAAGAAATTAGTGGTGAATATGACATATGTCTCACGAAAGTAAAACTGCGACAAAAAACCATTACCTTAGGTTTATCTTCCTTCATACACATTGGATCTCCTATATATTAAATAAATATTTATTATAAATATATTATATAAACATAATGTTATATATCATACCATATATTATTTACTTTAGCCTTTTATCACCTATTTATCAACAATTATGTACAAAAATCACTCTTCTAGGTGATATTTTCTTTATTTTTCACCAAAGTTTTGGTTCTTCAGTTGTTTTCATTTCTTTTCATCTTGGTTAAATAATCTCTGTAATTTTAATGATGAAATAAATATAATATATATTCATTATATTCATTTATATATTATTTTATAATAGTACATATATAAAAAATGAACTACACAATTCATTGGGACGGTAGATCGTACATACACATGCACAATATTTCATTTTTTTAATGAACAGAAAAATAGAAAGGTAAATAATAACTCAAATTTAAAAAATAATAATTATTTCATATATATCATATATATTCAATAAATACATCCTTTTTACAATCCATTTATAACATAAATGAAAAATTAATCACATCACTTCAGGGAGGTGGTATTCTATACATACACAATATCAATGTTGTCGTTTTCCAGGAGTTTGGAAGTTAAGTACGTGTATGTGATATTCCATTTAAAGATGTATAATTATTTCATAAGTATCATATATAAATATTAACCCAATTATAATACTCATCCATAAAATATGGTGATGAGAAAAATGAATTGTATCACTACGTGGAGACGGTAAGCAGTACATACAGATGAGAAATACATTCACTTATCCTTGATAAGAAGAGGGTGTTTAATAGTGTTTTCATAAAGATAAAAACATTTAAAAATATTTATAATACAGAATTAATTATTTTATTATAAATCAAAATGATTTTGCGGAGGTAATGAAGATTAGAAAATAAAGTGATCAGGTAAGGTGATTACTTCTTTTTTAGAAAAACACTTATAGATCTCATCTAAAAGGCTATAGGGCTTGAGTTTTTGGAAGAAAAGAACCCATATAATGTATTTTTTCAAATTTAAAAGAGAAATTGGTCACTATTGGTCAATCTATAAGGCCGAAAGTAGTGTAAATAAGTGAGGGGTGAGACACCCTTTTATAATTGATGCGAGGGGAATTTTTGAATTTCTCAAAAGATTAAATTATAATAAATTAATTCTCAAAATAATTTAATATAAATTAATAGGGATTGAAATATAAGGTAGGATAGGGTTTTAATCCCATAAACTAGTAAACACTTTTAAAAAACATTCTATCATTTTAGATCTTATCATTTTGAGTAACCCATAGTTAATCAATTTTAATTTGATCTAAGACAACAACTTTTCCAATTATAAGGGTTGTAATTTTTTCAAATATTAGGAAAATTGGAAAATAAATTTTCAAATTATGACATTATAGACTATTTCACATCTAAGTTATCTTATATCATGATTTTTTGTTTTCTATTTAATTTAATAAAATATTCTTTTGGTAAAATATCATTATTGTTGATTTTGAAACTATTCATAAAATTTTTCTTGAAATAAATAAATAAAACATTTTAGTAAAAATATAATCTTATAAAAGAAATATGTAATATAGACCTATAATATTAATGGAAAACTATAACTTACAAAAATTATACACTTTTAATATTTTCTAAACCATTTATTTCATTCTTTTTTTAATAGAATAAATATTATTTTGACATTAGGTAAGAATTTAAAGTAATAATATAATACCTAAATTTTTTAAATAAATTTACATCATGTCATTATGATAAAAATAAATATTAATATTCATTCATAGCTTTTTTTGTACCAATGTGAACACATAAAGGATATTTAAAACTAGAAGAGTGACATTTTGTAATTCTCATTGATTTCAATAATATATATGTAATTTTTATGTAAAAGTGTGTGTTAAAAAACTAAATTTCATGAATAATATGTTAATGGTACATTAAAATAATAAAATAATAATTCGTATTACAATATATGGCATTATCACTTATTTTACCCTATATTAATTACATTTTCCCCTTACCAAGATGATAAATTTTACCATAGATACTATTAATATCAGTCAAAAATAAAAGAGGTATATTTATAAAATTTTAAAATAATGATTATAAATATGTAATCCATTTTCTCAAATTAAATATATATAATTTTAAGGTGTTAATTTAAAAATAATTGTTCAAGATGTGATAAAAACTATTTTTCAGAAAAATAAATTACTTATAATAAAACATGGTTTATTCCTAAAACATTCTTAGAAATTTTTTAAAATTAATGGTAATTTATATGATATAGTATATAATATTCTAATTTAATACAAATAATTTCACCAATAATGATATATTTAATTTATTAAGACCAAAACACATTGGGTGCATATTTTTTTCAAAAAAAAACCTTTTCACTTATACAAATGTTTTTACATCAAATTTAAATATAAAATTGATTAAAAAGAATTTAATTGGATTATATAAAATATAATAGATCTAATTTTACTTTAGAATAAATTTAAAGAAAATGATATCTTTTTTTCATTCTTAAAACAAAAATTTAATTTTCAATAAACAAATCATTATTTTTAACAATTCACCAGGAAATCAAACTTTTCAGAAAAATCCAAGAAAGTTAACCAAAGAGAATTTTTATATTATTATTTAAAAAATGAAGTTAGTATTATGATTTTTTTGAATTTAAATAATTAATTATAACATTTTATCACAAAAAGAAATTAAAATTATTTTTAAGGAATACTCTTTCTAAGCATAATATAACTTATCTCAAAATCAATGATTATTTGATAAAAATTAATCAATACAATTATATAGAGTAGGATATTTTTATATATCCCATAAATTAGTTGATATTATTCATACCTACTAATTTAATAGCTATGTTAAAACAATCACAGAATAATGTTTTTATAATATACCTCAATTAATTATAAATCAGTGTTACGTGTAACACAAGATATCAATGAAATAAAATTAACTATAGAGAAATAATTTATATAATATCATGGTGTTAAAAATATATAATTATTATCCTAGAGAGTGGTTTAGGGGTTTAGCTGTGAGAATTAAGAAATAAATTAAAACTCGGTATAAGTTGGGCACACTGATTCACCCCTCTCAGTGTCCTTGCACACTCACTGGGAACTTATATTAAGTGTTATAAATTAAAAAATAAGGCCAAAATATGAAGAGTTTATATTCATTTATTAATTTTTATAATTAATTTGAGCTGTTCAAATTTAAAAGTCCTTCATTTGGGTTTTTATTTAAACCTCAACAAAAGAGGTTTAATGATGGATTTGTTCATGGTTTAAATAATATTTATAAGTATATGATTTATAAATTATATACATAGTTTACATGATAGTTTTTGGATTATAAAACATTGATAAATCATTATATATCATTTATAATTAATGAAAAATTCCATAAAATAAAAACTATGAATTTTTTTATCAATGAATGAATATAATGTTTTTATATTCTATAATTATGGAAAATCAATAATAGATATAGATACATTATAAAATGTTTTTTAGTAAATTTTTTATGAATTTTTCATCAGTTATTATCTCATGTTTCAATATTTAAAGTGTTCATTTATTTAAATTTTATTCTACAAATCATTCATAGTTATAAATTATTTATAAGTTATTAATATGTGTGGGGTTTAATTTTAATTTGATTAAATAGTTATTATAAAATTTAAAACACAACATCATATGCTAGTTACATCATTGTAATATTTATTTTTTATTTTTATTAACCTCTATTTGAATTTGAATTTAATAAATTAAATTTAGGTTTTGGGTATAGTTTCTACATATTAGGTGTTAGTGTTATCATGATTTTAATTATCTATTAGGTAAAGTATCCCTGGGGAGAGGGTCTTGGGGTCAGACTACATACCAGTTTGGAGGATTTTCCTTGTTCTATAAAATTTAGGGTTTAGATATTTGTGGCCCCATACTAGCTCATGAGGATATTTTCAATCTCATATAATTCTAATCCTTTACCTGATTAGTTAATATACCATATGTATGAGATGCATTAAAATATTTGAATATATATTTGACTTTTATTTTTATATGAGTGACAAAAACTGTGGGTTTGGTAAAGAGTTAGATATCAATATGGTTTTAATATGTTGGTTTGATGGATATAGTATGATTCCAAAAAATAAATCATTATAAATATGAATACAGAAAGGAAATAACATGATATAAAATGGATATATTAAATACACTTATAAATAATAAGTCTCAGATTCTTTATAAAGAGACACTTATCAAGAGATCAATCATTCAACTGGTAGGTTATACAATAGGACAGTTCCCTTGAATTATCTGATATAAGGAAACAATGTATGGGTGATACTAGATCATCCTTGGTTAGGGTTTTCCATAGAAAGAGTCCCCTATATTTTCTTATTTCAGATGGTCAATGTAATTTTTTTTGAGTTACACATAACTGGGAAACCATACAATTCAGGATACTGGAGGAATAAATTTGGGTTTATTAACTTGATGGATTGGATGAGGAGATTTATGATAAACTATTAAATAACATCAAATATTATTATTTTGATGATGCCTTAACTTAATAGAAAGTGTTCAGAGGAACTCCTTATAATACTCTTTGCATAGTGAAATATGGATCTTTTCCCACTAAATGATATGATGAATTTAATAGGGGTGATCATTTTAGTGGGATATCATATAATAGAAGTTCCTATTAGGTGGTAATAAAATATTATACTCATTTGATAAAATATTCTATTATAGATAATATATTCAACATCATCAAAAAAATATTTAAATATTAATCATTAGGAAGGAAACCGATAATCTAAGTAACTACTAAGACCGATAACTTAAGAAAAGTTTTTAAGTATAATCATAAAATATATGTGTTAGAGAAACACCATCCTAAGTAACCCAGAGTTTAAGTTATTCAGTAGGAAAATCTATACTTCTATGAAGCATAATATAATTAACTTGGGGTTTAAAAGTAATTAGATGAAAAATTACCTAAGGATTATTAGTTTCCAACCATATATTCAATATTATTGAGTATTCTAATGACTTATTGAGAATAAAATTTTCCTTCAAGGTTTTTTTGATTATGGAATTAAATTTATTGTAATATACTAATTTTTTTTGAAAAGATAAAAGATTTTGTTAAAGTTATACCCATTACTCTAAAAATTGTGAATATTTGAGGTAGTAATATGATGTCTAAGTCATAGAACAATATAGACAGTAAAAGTGGGTAAAAATTTAAACTATAAAAAAATAAAAGTTTGTTAAAGTGTCTAAAAATATTTTCTTCTAGTAGTGAGTCACTTTCATTGAAACCTAAGGGTGTTATATGGTATCAATGATGATTCCATGAGATGGTATTATTAGGAATAATTTATGTAGTGTTTGAAACTATGTGGAATGTCTTTGTTAGGTATGAATCTTATAGAAATAATTTTTTTTGATTTTTAGGGGTATATGAACTGAAATTGGCATTTCATAAGCATTTTAATTATACAATAGTTAAAAAGCAGGGAAGAATTGTTGAATCTTGTAGTTTTTATTCCAATTATGAATAAATAGTTACTAAATCAAGGATTTTAATAGAAATGAATTTATAAATATTATATAGATATTAATAGTATGAAAATCTTTATCATATATCTCTGATCTGATAATTTAATTTTATCATTCACAAATAGTTATTATGAAAAAATGGGATGATTAATATTATACAAAAGGTTTATGATTTATCAAATTCCATAAATTTTTTATAGAAAAATATATGAATACGAATGTTTTGTCTAGGAAAATGTTTTTAACCAAATATATGTCAAAATAAGAGGGAAGATGTTCTGGACACTCATCAATGGAATATTTGGATAAATTATTTTATTGTCATATATAAGAGCTTAAAATAATGAGAATGAAATATATGGTGTGAAAATGTTTATTTTTCAAATATTAGTACTATAATGAAATAATATTTATTTCCTAAACATAATCTTGCATTTATAACATATCATGATATTATGAATATAATATAGTGTCTAAAAGGATAATTAGACTATGTTTTAAACATATAGAAGTTAGAACTTAAAAAATAAATGATCGTACTAGTCTAAAGTAAGTGGTTTATAATTAATGACTTAAAGAGTTTAGGTTTTTAATGTTAAAGGAAAATTTATGATTTATAGTTAGTTAACATTAGAAAGATAATACCATTGTATACTAATGGATTATTCTAGTCAAATTGAATTTCAATGTATCCTTAAAGAGTTTATGGTTTTTGGTAAATAATAATGTTACTAGTTTCATTATTACAAGAAATTTTTTGATGGATCCTGATTCCAAATATGATGATGTTAAAATTAGAAATATTTCTAAGTAGATAATAGAACTTTACATTGTTACATGTTATCATGTGATGTTTAAGAGTTTTAATATGTTCAAGGAGTTATATATTTGGAATATTATTCCCAAATCCAAACATTAATAATTTTTTTTTATTTATATATGTTACTCACTGAAGAGTTTAGTGGGAGATTTTTGTCATTTATTAACATAAAGAGGTTCCAAAAATTAGATATAAATTTAAAAAGTCAACATTTCCCTAGAATTTGTAGTAAACCTAAGTATGATACAATAATTTATCATATATGATATGATAAAATGGTACTTATGTTGGATTTTTTTTATATTCTTTAAAGTGTTTTTGTAAGGATAAAATAGTTAATGTCATGGGGGGGGGGGGGTGAATCAATGGGTATATTCTTTTTAAAAAGATATATTTCCTTATTATTGTTCAATAGATATCTATTTAAAAATAATATTAATGAATAAAAGTGAAGGTTAGAATAATGTTTGTTGATGAGTTAACCTCCCTAAGGATGAATATTTCCTTATTGTATGATGGATTTTATACCAAACAAACAAAACTATTATTTATTTATCAAGATATAGCTACAGGTAAGGGTATGAACTCGAACCTTATACAAGGTAATGACACTAACCAGTGAAGTAAAATATCGTTATTTTTGAAGTTAAATAACTATATATACCTGAATACAAATTGATAGATGAAACTAAAAGCTTACATAGTCTTTATAGATAGACATATTCATATTTTTGTTACAAAACACCACTAACATGTTATAATTTCCTCTTAGGAATCAGTTATTCTTCCTCTTCATACAGTGTCAATGGTTCTCATTTCATCAAATTATTTCCTTTCAATTCCTACAAATTCATAATCATTTCATATTTTTTTAAATATTATATATATATATATATATAATTTACAAGGGTATGGATTATTCTCAATTTTCATATCTTGAAATTAGTGATTCTAGACCTCTATTTAAAATATCTTTAAGACTCTTCTTGTCTCTCTTAGGTGATATTTGAAAATTATAGATTTAAAATTCTCCAAAAAATATGAAACACTTGATTAATTTGATATTTAAACATATTCATGGAAATATGAATAATTTCCACATGGATATCCTCATTGTGGTGCGGAATCCTCCCCAAACTAAATCACAATTCACATGAGTGATCGTGATTTTATTTTTTTGAATACCAGATCACAAGTATTATCTGAATTAATTCATAATTTCTTTAGAATATAAATTTTGAAATTCATAAAGGATGGATCATACATATATCTTCAAATAAATTTTATATGAATCCACCCATATATATTCCACTCATTCATTATTGAAGCTTACATAGAACTGCTTAAATGGTGATGCATGTGATGAACCCCTATATGTAGAACTTCATTAATGGATCCTCATACATGAAACCCATTATATTGTTCCTTATATGTGAATACCAATATGTGAAACTCTATATGAGGATCTCTATATGTGGATACCCTTACGTGAGAAAACTTCCATGGATCACCCATAATTAATATAAACATTGAATTTTACTATATTTCAATCCTAATCAAGTTAGAGCCTATAGAAACCATCTCAACCATATTAACATAATCAAAGGAATTTCAAACATTATATACATATAATATTATTACTTGAATAATATTTAATATATACCTTATCAAGAATGCAATCTACTGAAAATTCCCCTAATATCTGGAAACATACAAATTCTATAAAAAGTTGTTGAAAATACTCCCAGTATCAACACCTTCCATTATCTTGAATAACAATAAAGACAACTTCCACTTGTAATAAGTCTAAAAGAATCCTCATCATCTTTATGTGGGTTTAAAAATACCATACTTCGGATTTTTTTTCAATATGACACATCCTTCACCTCTTATTGATAATAAAACCAAAGGGAAGAAAATAATGGGATTCACCCATATTTCACAATTAAAAGATTGATTAATTAGTAATCTATAAGTCAAAGTGATCTATCTCAGTATACAAAATAAGAGTGATCGAATCAGTGATATTTTTTTTTCTAAAAACATGTCATCAAAAAAATTTCCCTTCTTTACACTCATAAAAAATGTAATAAATTTTTATAAACTATTTTCTACAGAAATCACTACACATATTAAAAGAGTTAAAAATAAGGAGAACAATTTTCTCCCTTGAAGAAAATATTTCCTCAAGAATTTATTGAAGGTAATATTGAGTAAAAAAGTCAACATTTTCTTACCTTAGTATTGACGTTTGGTCTGCACTTACATTTGTAGCCCCATCCTTTCAAAATAATAATAAAAAAAAACTTTTTACATCACTAGTAATATGATTTATTAGTGCTTAAAAATTTATGACTACCAAAGTGTGGATAAAAATACGACCATTATCAATGCCAAAAAAAAGAACTAATAAATGGGGCCTTTATCAATTATTTTTTATCATTGATAAGTTTGAGACTTATTAGTGATAAAAAATTAGTAATAAAGGCCACATTTATCAACAATTTTTTTCCAGTACTGATAAAAAATGGGAAAATAGATTTTTATACCCTTTGTGATTGAGATCACCTTTATTAGTGCTCCAACTAACCGCCCTATACTCACTCCTTCCCCAACACTCACGACCACACTTCATTAGTGCCAGACAGATCCTCACCCACCTGCGTACACCTGAATTTGATCCAATGATCTCCATCTTCCAAGAGAACCACGTTACCACTACACTACATTGTTTTATTTTATATTTTTATATTTCTATTTATTTCTATATATTTACATACATATTTATTATTCATATATATGTATATAAATATTTTTAATTATATTTTTAAAATATATGTTTGTGTGAGTGTTTATGTGTGTATGATATATTTATACTTATTTTTTTAAATATATTATATATGAATATTAATTTACATATATATGAATATATATATATATATCAATACACATGCATATGTGTATATAAACAATAAATATATGTATATGTATATATTGATATAGTTTTACTGTAAATTCATTTATTTACTATATTGAATGATATTGATATATTTATTTTAAAATATATTTATATATAATGTATACACATAACATTGACACACACACACACATTCACACGCACAAGTACGAATTTATATTTCTCACATACACAAACAAATATTTACAGATATATATATAAATGTATTTATTTACATATATTAAAATATACACATAAATATACATTTTTTTATTGATACACACATGTTTGAATATAAATATTTTCTAGTATATATATATATAAACATTAATTATTTTTATAAGGAAAATAAAATGGATAATTATTTATTTTAAATGAAAATAATAATAAATATTTATTTCTATATGGGTTATATATTTATAAATAAAATTTTATTAAAATATGTATTTATATAGTCGATTTATTATAACAAAATATAAGAAAATATGCATATATTTAATTATATTAAAACTAAATTATGAAAAATGATAAAATTTGAAAACCATAATATATAAATATTTATGTAATCCCTAGGAGTACAATTAGTCCTCACTGAAAAGGGATCATGAGAATCTCTTAAAGGAAGTTGGAATACTATCGAATACGAACAAATTATGGTACTCTAACTAAAAACATAGTTTTGGAGGCATTTAAGAATTTTCTGTCCTAAATAAACAATTCTCAAGGCTCCCTTATATTAACATGACACATATCAATTTTCAGGATTTGATATTATATTTTGTGGAGATGAAACGAACACTCAGATCAAATGTTATGGCTGTTTGAATTTCAAACCCAGTTTTCAGCTTATTTGAGAGCATTAATTTATTCATTTATTTTTTATGTCATTAAATTCTAATTAAATGACTATTAATCAATAATAACATGAAAATTACTAATTAATACAAATTTTAAATTTTTTACAACACTTTTTCACTAAATATATATTTTATTGAGTGTAAATGCATATTTAGACGTATCTAAATCATATTTAAAAAAAATATATTATATTTATATTAATATAATAATAATAATATATTATTTTTAATAAAATATATTTTAATTTATGAAATATTCCCCTTATTAGTGATATAAAAAATAACTAATAAAGAGAGGATTTTATCAACACTAGTAAAAAAGTGCAGATAAAGCCCCCCCCCTTTCAGGGATTTTTTACTAGTGTTGATAAAGCCCCCCCATTTATCAGTGCTATTTTATTAATACTGATAAAGCTCCCCCTTTATCAATTCTCTTTTATTAGTACTGATAATGACCCCCTTTATAAGTTCTTTAAGCTAAGGATGAAATAAATAGTGATTGATAAAATAGTTTTATAGAAGTGAAAGATTTATTCATGCGGGGATTTGTAAGAATAATATAAATTTGTTCCTTGTATGTAATACATTACAAATTTAAGATCCCTTAATCCACCATGCCCATAAAAAATTATTCTTTATATCAATGTGTTTCAACCTGGAATGATGAACTGGATTCTTTGATAGATTTATAGAAATTTATTTATCATAGCTAATAATCAATGGGTATCTAGTTTGAATACTTATATATTCATTCTACCATCAGTGTAACTACTTGTGATGAAGCCAAATATTTGGCCTTATTTAAGGTCAATGTCAATAATATTTGTTTCTTTGAATGATATGTTTCAAATTTTTTACCAGTCAAGAACACACCACCTATTTTGGATTCACTAACATCCATATCTCCTGCCCAATCAACATCATCATCATTATCATCATCATCATCATCGTCATTTCATTATTTAATAGAAAGAACAGAAAGTAACAAAAGGAGAAAAACGAGGAGCCACAACTCCAAGGAACCAGGAAACAAGAAGCTAAGGGGGTCTAAAATTTTTTACACCATGAGTATCCCTTCTAACCAGATGCTCCCCCTCAGAATACATCAAGGCAATATCTGGAGAGCAAATGAAACTCTCCCCATGGGTTGAAAAGAAAGAAAGATAGTCTGCAACATTATTACCCTCGCGCCAAGTATGGAGAATTTCGGTGTTGCGATCTATGAGACATAGAAATTTCCTCATAATGTAATCAATGGACCATGGAGTGGAGGTCTTACCTGAGAGGGAGTTGTAAATGATGATGGAGTCAGTTTCTTCTACACTAAGGGAGATGTTCCTCCTCCTGGCTAACTGCAGGCCGGACAACATCGCAAAGGCCTCAGCTTGTAAAGAATCACCCTTGCAAAATCTGGCCGCAAAAGCATCCAAGTCCACACTCTTCGTGTCTCGGATCATTCAACCCCCCATGCTGCCCATCATACACGAGCCTTCAGTTTTTAGCTTGAGACCCGAGAGGTGGGGGTTCCATCAAACCCAATTCCCCTCCCTTCCCATGCTAGTGGGGAAAATAGAGTGATTTTGTCCTATAATGAGCCTCGTGGTGGGAGCATCCTGCCAACCATTACTCAGCCGGAGTAGGTCCACCAGCAAAAATTTATCCTGAGCCACCACTGCCCTTGGAGAATAGGTGGCCCCCTCGAAAACAGCCCTGTTACGAGCAATCCAGATGCACCAGTAACCTGCTGCCAACACCAGCCTGCGGGCCTTCTACTCCAGGCTCTAGCCATCCACATCATGGAACCCACGATCAAGGAAGGGGGCCTGCACCTGGTCTCTAACAGCATAAGATGTAAACTCACCAAATGCCGACCAGATGGCGGTGGCCCAATCACCCCAGAAGAATAGATGATCAACAGTTTCCTCCGTGTTAGCCCTACAACCGCAGCAGCGCGAAGCCAAATGGATTCCCATCCTCATCACGTTTTCATCAGTAAAAATTTCTCGATTTCAGATTCTCCAAACCAGGAAAATGTATTTAGCTGTGATTTCATTTCCCTAGAGGGTTCCTCCCCATACATCGGTTGGGATCGAGGTTGTGCAAACCCTACGGAACTCTTTCGTTGAAAACGAAGCCGAGCGAGAAGTGGTGAAGGCACATTTTTCTCGCTCATCATTGATACTAATATGGTCAAATAAATCATGTTGTTCCTCATTCAGTACATCCAAAACAAAAGTAGGATACATCCTAGCCTGGTGGAAGGAAATGTTGGTAACAGGAAAGCCCGAGAATCCAAGACGCGAACTTGACTAGTCATGGTGCCAGAAAGAGATCTCCCATCTCCCCACGATTCATCTGGAGTGTGGAAGACGAGATTCAATCAAAGGATCGATGGCGGTCCAGACAGAGGCTGTATGATCAGCCTGGTACCCCTCACTCTACTTTGCGGCCATGAACCTACCCCACTGTGAGTGACCCTCGATCACATCCCAGGAAAGTTTAGCATGCCTGGCATGCAGGGTATCCGAGATGCTCCTCACATTTATGCCTCCCTCCTAAACAAGATTAGAGTGTCTCTCTCAAGAATCCCAATGGCGCATTCCATTTGAATGCGCGTCCCAGATAAAAGAGACCAGCACGCTGTCAATGCTTCCGAGAACACTGTTGGGATCTTTAACTGCAGAGAGGGTGTGGATAGGAATTGAAGAGAGGTCACTATACACCAGCGTGATACAACCTTCGAAAGAAAAGAACTTTTTTTTCTAGTTGGTAACACGACCCGTAATGTGAGAAACAATGTGGTCGAAATGCTAGACCTGTGGTCTTCTCAGTGACACGGGGACACCAAGGTTGGTCATCGAGAAAGATCCCTGCTCCATGTTCAACCGGTTACTGAGGGAATCACTCCAGGAGTCTTGGCATCGACTCATGATAAAAATGGTGCTCTAGTTCCAGTTGATACATTGGCCACTCCAGTGGCAGTAGTCCTTCAAGATCCTGTTTAATCCCTAGATGAACCGTTTTTTTCATTTATAAAAATAATGGTGTAATAGGCGAACATGATTTGTGATATATAGGTCTGTCTTTGCCTGCACTGATAAGGAGAAATGGCCCCACTACTGATGCTCCTATTGAAGTTCCAACTGAGGACATCCTGGGCCATGATGAAAATACTCAGTGAAAGAGGGTCCCCTTGGCGCAGGCCACGTGCCATCTTAAAGAAACCGTGGTGCTTGCCCATGAAGTGGATATCTATCCATGCAGAGCTGATACACCTAAAAATTAAGTCAATAAACCAAGTAGAAAATCCAAAGCAAGCAAGGACTTTGATGATAAAATTCCACTCCATGCAGTCGTAAGCCTTATCCATGTCCAGCGTAACAGACAAATATGAACCATAAACCTTCATGTTGAAGTTGCAGATAACCTCCTGGGATAGATCAATCGCACCCTGAATGAATCATCCTTTAACAAATCCATGATGCTCAACCGAGGTCTCATTGGGGAGGTGAACCGCCAGTCTTCTGTTGTTGATTGTTGAAATAATTTTATAGGGGACATTACAAATACTCACCGGTCTGTAATAATGGATGAACGAAGGGTCATTTATCTTCAGAATCATCACTAAAGTGGTGACGCATGCAACACAGGGAAGGCTGCCTCCCTTGAAGAAGTCCTGAAATGCCTTGATCAGGTCTCCCTTCACCAGGTCCCATGAAGCCCTATAGAAACTACCTCGGAAGCCGTCTGGCCCAGGGGCACTCTCTGGGTTAATGCTCACCATCGCCTCATGAATCTCCTTCTCCTTCAGAATAGCCTCAAAAATGATATCATCCTGGCTCGAGAGGATGATAGGAACCACCTCCAAAAACTCCTCATGGCCACTAGGATATCCCTCCATCATGTGTGGGTTAGGGCCTACCAATGGATCCTTGAAGTGAACCTCAGCCATGTTCCCTTCCAGGTCCCTATCCCCAGTGAAGCTACCATCTGAAAGGTGAATATTTGGCTTGGACAATATTCTCTTTTCCTTAATGCATTCATGGAAGTAAGCCGAATTACGGTCCCCCTCCCGAAGCCACATGATCCGAGCTTGATCACGAGCCATCCTTTCCTCACGCAGAATCATTTCCTCCAAACAGGCCTTCTTGCAAGCAAGGATCTCAAACAGGTCATCATTCCACACGGATTCCAGGTGGGATTCCATATCTTAGATCTCCTTAGAAAGGGTAATCATATAATTTTACCAGGGGGGTACCCACTGATCCAAAATTGGATTTCCCCCTTTAGTCTTCTATGTTTTTTTATGGAAAGCAATCTAGCTCGAGCCTTGAGTCGGCTTGCACCATGGGTCCCTAACTACCTCGTGGAAGCCCAGAACGCTAATCCCAGAGTGGGAAAAGACACAGCTATATGGTCTATCCTGCTATGGGGAGTGGGAGAACAAAATGGGGGAGTGCTCCAAAAGGTTGCATACAAGATGAGTAACTTTGGCATTGGGAAACACTGAGAAAACTTGAACATTGGCAAGAAAACGGTCAAGACGGCACCAGGTGTGTCGGGTTCCTCTTTGGTTGTTGAACCATGTTAAATTATAGCCCATGAAGCCCATATCCATGAGACCCTTGCGTCCCATGAAACCAAAAAACTTCTCGCTGGTGGTGAGAAGGAAAATACCACGGCCTTTCTTCACATCTGGGTCCGCAAAGATGTTAAAGTCACCTCCTACGAAACATAGAGTATCCCCCAGATCAAAAGATTCAAGGTCACGCCACAAAAGCTCTATTTTCTTTGCATCACAAATACCATACAAAAAGGTGACAAGAAAATGTGAAGAACCAGTGGGGATGTTAATGGTGATACTCTGGTCCGAGGCTTGAACCATGTTAATAGTGGAAGAAGAATTCCAGAAGATCTATATATGCTGATTGGTAGGGGAAGCATGCATCCCGGTCTTAAGTGTGATCCTCCTTGCAAACTCACCAATTTTCATGGGAGATTTCATGGGCTCCAAGACAGCCACAATTGAGGCTCTATGGCACAAAGATTCAATGGACATGAAGTCTATTTTTGCCCTACCACCCGGGCCACGGGAATTCCAGATGATAAAGGATATCATTCAGAAAAGCAGGTGTCCCTGTCTTTGGCCGCAGGGTGTATGGCTCTAGAGATTTGTTTAGATAGGCGGGGCCCCTTTTCTTGGAGTGGGACCTTGTGCGATTAGCAATGTTCTTGGGAGAAACATGGGCTATGAGGGTAGTAGAGGGGTCTTGGTGGCCTGGAAGAGAAGGGGGGGGGGGAAGCGCGCCACCTAAAGGGCAGAGGGAGGTGCCTCGCTGGGGGACATCACCGTGCACTGAAGAGGGGCCAATGATGCTAAGGGGCCATGATGATCAGGGTGCCCATCACTGGAAGAGGATACCATCTGCATCAAAACTAGGGGTTCCAAGACCAGATGCCCAGAGGAGCCAGAAACAGTTACTAGCAGGCCAAAAGCGGCGAGGTGAAGAAAGCCAGTAATATCCCTGGGGGAGAACTCCATCCTTATTTTATATTAAACTAAAGTTGAAAGTATTTGAAATATATCTCAATATTCATTTATCTATAAGTAGACCTGATTAGTTTAGATTGAACTAAAATATATCATAAATAGTGACTAATAAAACTATATTCGATCTTGATTCATCAAATATATAATCCTTTATATTAGCTATCTAATTTTAATTTTATTCATTATTTTACCTTCATCACATTTTCGTAATTTTTTCCATACCAATATAGGAATAGTTACTCCTCTTACATCCATTATTACAGTCCTTTATATTTACTATTTAACACATTTTTATTATGAAACAAAAAAAATGATCAATAACTTGAGTGATATTTATACCAAAGTAAATGTTCATTTCTCCGTGTAGATAAGTTAAAAAACTATTCATCATTTGTATGGATAAATATTCGCATACTCTGTCATCATCACTAGAATAAATTATATCATCAATAAATAATATCACAAAGAATTATGTGGTGTTGGTATTATTAACGAATAAATTACTATTAACACATTCTTTCTTGAACTCCATTCCTCTAATGTACTCATCTAACTTGAAGTGCCAAGCCCTTAGAGATTATTTTAGTTCCTAGAGATACCTCTTTAATTTACTAAATTTACTTCAAACATTATAAAAATAAAGTCCCTCAGGTTTTTCCATATAAACTTCCTCATTTATTTCACCATTATGAAGTACAAACTATATAATTTTGATTTATTTTTAATGTTATTCGAGTAGAAATTACTGAAATGATTATGATTCTATCATGTTCAAATACTAGGGAAAATGTTTCATCGTAATCAATAACCTTAATTTTAGAGTAACCCTTATATAAAAGTATATTATTATTTCTTGAAACAAATCCCTTATCATTTAATTTTTTCCTAAAATACACTTTGTTCCAAAAATATATTTCTCATTTCATTTTGGAATAAGTTACCTTGTATCATTTTTTCAATTTGATACAACTCATCATTCATCAGTCGGATCCATTCCGTGTGATCAAAATATTTTTCAATATTTTTGGGTTAAATACTTGAAATAGGTTTGTTTGATTGGTAATTATAACTTTTATCTAGATTTTAACAACCTGATTCTGGTCATTAATTATATATTTAGTATCCAGTTTCTTCATTAGCCCTGAGATTTCACCTGTAGACTTATTTTTTCATCATTACTCATTCGTATATACAGAATCTACATATCTTCCTCAAGATATAAAATATCTTCACCTACCTTTTTAATCCACCATTAGCAACATCATCCTTACAATCTATTTTATGAGAGTTCATTAAATCTTATTAATATTCAAAAACTTGAAAGTCATCGTAGACAACAATATTTTGAAAAAAATATCTATCTAATTTTTAGTAACTTTCATTTGGTGTATAATCAATGAATATTCATACAGCTTCTTTTTCATAAATCATTCTCGAATTTCATCCCTTCCTTTTGAGCAGGCATAAACTATAAAACAGTTTAAAGTGTTTTTCACTTGGAGACTTTTTAAAAAACATTATACAGAGAGATATGTCAGATTTATGAATCTAAAAGAATCTATTTTTATGAATTCCTACCATTTTGATGACCTATATCCAACATATATTTATATGTCATGTTTTTAAGAATATTTCCATATCTACTAGTAATGTATTCATTATTTTAGAAATAATATTTTTAAGGGGTTTATAGAGCATTGAACTCATGTTTGATATAATTTTTTTCTATTAACTATGAGAAACTTTTGTTAGAATACCAATACCATTGTCTAGTCTCAACCAATTTAATGGTAAAACTGTTTATTTTTTATAAACATTACTAAATATTTTAATTCTATGTAATGATTGAGACTTTTTGGACATGTACATGATATAAAAAATTATTGTAAATTCATCAATGAAAGTAATGAAATACATGTCTCCACTTGATGAATTCTTTATAATTGTTCCACCCACATCAGAGTGTATAGGATCCAATTGTTTCTCTTTTTAAATATCAACTCATTTATAATTTTTTTTTCTCTATTTTACCTTTATTTGATGTTTTAAAAAATATATTAGTGTCTTTTTTAAAGATGGGAATGTTTATTAGTGACTATTATTTGGTTAACTTACTCATTTTACTTTGGAAAATATTACCAAGCATTCTATACCATAAGATATTTTCATCTTGCAAGCTCAGGTAAAAATTTGATATTGGATATCATATCTGAAATAGTTTTCCTTGAGTTATTTTATCCTTGTGTATAACAACCCATTTTTTAAGTATTTTTATAGGAAATATATTTCTTATAAATATAAATTCATTTAATTGATGAAACATTTTTGAAACACTCATAATGTTTTTTTAATCCATCAATAAGAAACACATTATTTTGATTGGATCGATTCTTCCCAATTTTACCTATTCTAATACCTTTAATTTTTAGAGAGATATCATTGGAAAATGTAACAACCCATCCTTTCTAATTTTCTATATCCTTTAGGTGTCTCGACTCTCCAATCATGTGGTAAGAGAAACCCCTATTCATAATCCATAGATTCTCATTTTCTCATAATTTTAAAGCAATTTCCACAACATTATCCTAATGATGTTGATTATGAATTTTTCTAGTTTTGTGATAATGATTCAATTTTGATGGTTTAAATGAAAAAAATAAATATAATATATGTCAATATTTACCAAATATACCAAAAGCTTATCATATACATTAAAAATTGTCTTTTTTATCTCAAAGTTATTTTTAGGATGTTGATGTCTAAAATTTTCCTTCACATACTAATACTATCAATTACCTGATTTATACCATCTCTCCAGACTTTGAAGAGACATATTATACCATAAATTTTATGATTTAGGATGAATCATACCACATCACCAACAATACCACTTAAAAATTCTTCTTTGTTGGATATTTTTCATCTGTATAAGATTTTGTTTTCTCATTTTATGACCTATGTTGAGTTTTTTTACAAAACCTTCTTGTGTACTCAAACCTAGATATCTAAGGATAGAAATAAATTTTATAAATTTTTTATTTTTCCAAACATGAGAATTTTTTCAATTTTATTGTAGTATTTATGTTCAAACAAATTATTTTTTCCTAATATATTGAGAGAACATGACTTATTTCTAAGAGTGACTAAATGTAGTATCCCTAACTGTATTTTCACTATCAAAAACATTAGAAATGATGGATTTTTATGGATTTTAACATTATCTTCAAACTCTAATACCCTTTTTATGGTTTCATTTGTCTTTATATTTTTCATTTTTTTTCTCAAAAATTCTATGCTTCAATCCATCCATCTATTTATACCTAAGTATAATAGTGGAGGTCATGTGATTAATAATACTGTTCTTTTATATTTTTTTGAGTTTTTTTTCATTCTATAAACTTGTTATTTTTGGCTCTATTTGAGTTTTTTATTCTTTTAATACATTTTATTGAGATATGAATTGTTATTTATTATCCTACTAATTTATTTTAAACCCACATTAAACTTCATCCATAATGTGTATTCTTTCAAAAAAATAATGATTATTGAACCATGAATAACCATATAATGAATCAATATTATATATATCTTAATCGATGAAGACCTTGTGTGAGGTTTCATATCTGTATCCTCATAATTGTTTTTCTTATCCTTATGAGAAACCCCTTCTTCAATTGATAAAAAATTTATACTAAAAAACATTTGGGTGATTTTATTATTCACTTTCAAATGAGATTGACTTCAATGGTATGATATTCTTGTATTAGATGAAAGCTTTTTAGTTTCTTAATCATCATATATATTTTTTATTTCCTTGGGAGAATTGGTAAATAATTTTGCAAATTTCCCACAGCTGAAAAATTAAAAAGGAAATTTAACTAGGAATATTCCTCATTTTCATCTGGGGAAATTTCTTCACCTTAGGGAAAGAATATAATAATTCTATTCTGTATATTATTCTTTATTAAAATATATTTGTTTATGTTATATTTTTAGTTCCTTATAAGCTTTAAAAAAAATTTCTCTTTATTTACTTTTATTTTAAGAGAATATCATATTTTCAACTCATACACAAAATGTTCAGGATTTGGATTAATCTTGTATTGGAATTTAGTAATAATATGTAAGATAATAGTTTGGTTATTACAAGGGGTTTTATAAATGAATTATTTGATCATTCCCCACATATCCACATCAATGATCCATGATTTGTAATTAGGAATATGATATGTTCACATCAATATAATCTCCATGATAACTCACATTAAAAAATCACCAGCAACTTCATTTGCCTCCCTGTATAAATGTGAGACCATCAAGTTGAGGTGACTAGTGTCTTGAAGAGATTTAAGCCAATATTTTAAAACATTGTATGGAAAAATCTTAGTTTTGGTCCTTAGGGTTCAATGACAATATTTGAATCTAATTCAATCCAAAAATGGATCTATTCATGGTGGAATATTCTTGAAAGCTTGGATTATGGCCAAAAGTTCACCCTCATAAGATATTCTATTCCCAATGTAATGATAGAAGAAGGCTTTGATGAAACGAAGATGGGTTCAGAAGAAACCACCACAGCCAGGGGGACTCGACATACTAGATTCCACAACATCAACATCCTTCTGGATCCATAGAGTAATCGAGGTGATTCAATATATGTATTTCAATTCATGTGGCCTTCTTTACGTACCATTAATTTGAAGAATCCATTAGGGTTTCAGGTTGGAAATATAGTTTTCCATCGATATTGTTTGATCTCTAGAAAGATTAAATATATAACTACATATAGAAATGATCATTGTATGAATAGAGGGCGAAAATTTGTTGGATAAAAACATGTTACTGATTCCTTAGGTAAATTGTATGGAAGAAACAATGGCTACAAGAAGTAGGTTTTTTACATAACCACTAAGGAAAACATCTACGATGGATAATATCAAGTCTTCAAAAAGGGTTCCCATGTATATCATGATTTAAAATAGTCCCTATATATTTTCTAAGAGTTTTTATATAAATTCACAATTGATAAAATATGTTTTGTATTTTCAATATCCTCTTTAATAGTTAGATGACTGAGACCATGTAGATGGCATCCCTTTATTTCTGATCATGGGTAAGAAATTGGCCTCTTCCATTCATCTGGAGGAGAAATTTTCTTATAGGATTGATAAAAGTAGCCTTGAATTTGAGATTCTATAACGGGTTATTAGATAATATTTCATATTTTAATCTGTAAAAATATCTAGCATTGAAGTGAGCAGTTTATTTGTAGTCTACATTAGAGTATCTCTATCCATGAATGAATATATTTGTAGCTAGAATGAGATATAAGGAGGTACAATCACATCATGTTTAGGGATGCTAAAGTTAAAATTTTAAATATATTGATGCTAACCTTTTGTAGAAAAACAATAGTTTCTTCAAGGGGTTTGTCAAGTCAAGGAGTGATACAACAAATAAGGTTATATTTCCTGTAATCCAACCATTTAGAACTACCCATCTGGTCATTGAAGGATTTACTAATAGTAGGCCAAACGGATGAGTCAAAAAAGTATGTATACCTGTTAAACCACCTTTTGATGAACCTGATAGAGAGAAACTCAAGATAAAAATCAGTTGATATCCTAAGATTACAAATAAATTTATTGAGAAGAGAATCATTAAAAATATTAATATCATTGATGCCAATCCCACCATGGTAGTTGGATTTATAAAATCATTCCATAAAACTGTAATGAGTTTTTTTTCATGGATAAATACCTTCTAGATAAAATTCATAATAGTATTTTGAATATTCATAATAATAATTATATGACATATATATAGAGAGAAATAATAGAAACATTTAGAGGTGATCACTGAGTTGACCAATCAAACTCTCTGGGATTGGGACATAGACTTGCTTTTCCACCTATCCAACTAATTGATAATACTAGAGGAGATGAAATCAGTATAAAAACATATGAATTTAACCTCGAATAAGGGGACACAACGGTATATAAAATATATCCCCTCTATTAACTCTAATGTTTTGGGATATACTATTTTACCTTATCAAAGAAACTCTATATCCCAAAACAATGAAGGATTTTTTTAACCTGATATCTTTCCCATACACTATCTCATAGTGACAAAATATGACTTTGATGGTACAAAGGGTTTTTTTGGGAGATCTACCCAAGTAGGAGGATTTAATCAACATAAAGGAGGTGATAGGGCGTAAACATACATCTACCAGCTTTTATTATAGAGTATAGTCTAATATTAATAGGATAATTAATTCATATATACCCGTATTCTTCAACAATGGAAAATAAAGGGCCTGAGAGAGCATATTCATTCCTGACCCCCATAGAGCATTGGAAAAAGCCTATGGGAGATCTATTAATGAGAACATATATTTTTTTATTACTAATAATGGTGTTGATCAGTCTAATAAGAGAATTATTTAATCCACATTTTAATAATAATAATAATAAGACCCTATTCGAGGGTGTCAAATGATTTATAGATTTTAATTTTGAGAGAAAAGTTCTCAACCTTTGATTCCATCTTCATTATATGATTTTTTAAGTAGTAGATAGATAGTTCTGGATAATCCTATAATGGATAAAACCAAACTATTTTTGGGCGATTATTTCCCTAACCAAACCTCTCATCATATCCATAATGGGTTTCTAATGATTTTATGGATAACAATACCAATCGCAGTCATCCTGATGTCCATGATGTAAATGAAATTATACTTCTTGGTTATAAGATAAATAACGTTTGACTTGATTAAATATGGAATAGATTCATGGATTAATAACTCTATTATATAATTAATCAACTCATAATGTAAAATTCTTCGGAGTAACATAAATAATTTATTAGTGAACCCATCAGGTTCAACATCGTTTTCAATATTGAGATAGAAGAGTTCTATTTATACTTACACTTCAGAAAGATCCAAGGTGAGAACTCTATTTTTTTGATAAGCAATGTTTATTAAGATATTATTAATCATCTTATTATTTCTATCATTCCCATAAATAGATTAAATCCATTTAAAATTATCAAACACTACATTAAATATTTCTCTTTATGAGGTGAAATGGATTACATTTATTTTGAAGGGAATTAAATCCTTCCATTACTCTTATATCTTTGTAAATGTGGTGAATGATCATAGGGATCCTAGTACATCTTATCAAAATATTATATTATGTTTATTTTTGGTCATCCTCTTTATAATGGGAAATATCTCATCCATCTTCATTAGCGATTGTTTTTCCACCCTATAAATCATATCCTAATTATAGTTTGTATGTTGAAAGTATAAAAAAAAATATTCAATAGCCTTTATATCAACATCAATATTATAGGATGATTTTTGGCATAACTCTATTAAGAATAATTTATTTAGATTCAGTTATTCATCTAACAACGAAAGGGGGTTCGTAGGGTGGACCATATTCCAAGCCTCCAATACAATTTACCTATATTAAATTTTAACATGATAACCATTATTATAATTGAAGGGAAGATGGTATGAACCTAGAAGATACATAAATACCTCAATAATGACGAGGTTTTGTTATGATTTATACTTTGTAAGGGTAAATCTAGATTCCCCTGTGGGAACACCACAATCATCAACTTGGATAGAGCATTTATAAAGATTCTATGTCTGCCTACAATTCCAGGTGTATCTACACTAGGTGAACTCAACTATAGAAATTGAGACCTCCATGAGGTTTCATTTTTTAATGGGCAATGAAAAATATTTAAAAAATAAAAAACTGAATTTGGTTCCATTTTTCTTGTCAGACCATAGTAAATTATTGAAATCCCTAAAAAAAATTCAATTTTGATTCCTTCCTTTAGAAATTATTCCAACTCCTTCGATAATTATTTTATCATAATTTAAGAGGTAGAGTAATATACAGAGGATATCATGAGAGTAGATAATTTCACAGAGAAAGATATTGAGATAATATGAAATAAATTAATATATTAAATTTGATGAATATTGCAATTATTATAAAACCGTAGGACATCTATATCACTATTATGGGAATTATAGAAGACAATGGTGTAGCTATGGGAGGAAAAATTGAAATCCTTACACTTTTCAAAGAACATATTTGGTTATTCAAGACCACTTAAAGTGGGGTTTTAGGTCAAAATAAATGTATGAGGGATGTGGCTGATGGAGAATTCAAAAACCATAGACAGTCAAATAAAAGAGACTTGTTGTTTAAGAAATATGTCTCTTTTTAATGTCCCCATTATTGTGACGTCTCTATATGATCCTTATTCTTTTTTCCCATGCCATTATTAAACCTTAACTTGGGTTTTTTAGTCACCACTATACTTCCACTACCCTCAGGGGATATGATCCTATGCTGGTTATATTTAAGAAGTTGAAATCCCTCTGCATTATCAACCCAAAATATACCATCAAGAGGGGTGAAATTTTTATTAGATTTCACTAATTCTAGGGGTTTGTCTTTGAAGATCCTTCCTATAGAATATTTAGAGGAGGAAACCAATATGAAAGAACTATCTACTTTAGCTTGAGTATCTAGGCCCTAAAACTAGGTATCCTTTAGGATAATTTCCTATTTATATGGACGAGGTTTAGTGGGTATACAATCTTATGTATTTTTATCAATAGACACTTATAATTCCAAAGTATCAAAAAACCTATAATATAACTATGGTTTAACATGTATGAAATCTTATAAATTATTTATTCGGGGACACTTACCGTGCAATAGATTCAAAATCACAATTAGTATTACAATGAGCATCCTCACCCACATCCATTCTATGAATGGTTGACTCCACATAGACTAGATTGGGCTCCAATTTCTCGAGATCCTCTTGTTTGTTATCCATTAGTTGGTGGTCATATAGAAAAGGTATGTCTAATAGTTGAAATTGAATAACATTATTAGTCTCCTAAACATCAAAATTTTTCATAAGCATAGTAATGTAACTATCCAGATTCTTCAACATGACTTCAGAAGATATAAAATACTGTATAGTGAAATTGAAGTCATGTGTATGGTGATAGGGTCCATAGTGGTCATTCACAATGATATTCCCTTCAATGAAATTCACTCTTGCAGGCCCCTTATTTATGATTCCCAAAGACGAGGGGTTTAGGGATACATTTGAAGGGAAACTAGATGATAGAATCTTATCCATCCCTTTAATACTTATGATTGTAGCTTCAAAATAACCCCTTTATTTATAGAATTTTCACGATTTATCACTATTAAACTCAAAGTATTTGTGACCAAAGAAGATACATTTCACATTGAATTTAAGCATCCACTCATATTGGTTCATGAGGTTAACATTATCATATATAATTTTTATAAAAACTTCTTAAACTAGGGTTGTAGACGTTCTAACCTCTCACAGAAACCCTAAAATAATGCGAAAATTTTGGGACATCGATTTTTATGTCTCTACAGATAGGATTACCAATTAAAGAGTCTGTATTCTAGAAGAATTTCAGGTGAAAATAAAACTAATTGAGCTTATAAATGTATATTCAAACCAACATGTGGGTGTTCTTAACATTTCAATGTTCAAAGTTATAGTCCCATTCCTGTCTTTATAGGAATAAATGTTTCATAGAGAGAGACCCAAAGTACAACACCCTTCCTTTTAAATCATTATAAGGGAAGATAAAATGGTAGTAACCCATCCCCATGGCTGTTATATTCTATCCATCAAATATATATCTACATAATTATTTAGTTAAGGTCATCGAACATCCAAATACTGTCTCTTTTCGGAGTTAGAGCCCTCACAATAGTAGATTATTTTCAAGGATTTACTCTTTCATCAATGAAATGTTGGTTGGATGAGATATAATCCATCTTATACTTCATGATAACCTTCCCAGGGGATGAGATTTTAAAATACGAGTAAGAAATATTACTAGATAACTTGATAACTTATGAAATGTTTTGTCATTAAATTTTTTAGGGATTATTCTCAAAATATTCTGAACCATATTAGGATCATTGGTTTTTTTCTTAGAATCCTCTTATAGAACATTAAATAACATTGACTCTTTTAAAGTAATAATCAGTATATTTTTGTTCTTGAATTCATATATCTATAAACTATTTTTTATAGATTTATAGTTTTTCCTCCATTACATACTTATTCCCTTCATAGATTCTATAATATTTTCCCTATATTTAATATGTAATTTTCATCATATATATTTGCTTAAATATTTCTCAGATAATGAATAGAGTTGTGAGTTCATATTTTTTAAATCATTTAAAACATTATTATTAACATTTAGAGACCATGAAAAATCTACTTTGGCACTGTGAATCCTTAAATACGAGCATAAATAACATCAAAAACTTGGGATAATAGTAAGATATCATTAAATCATTACATATAACTCCGTTTGTGGATCCTAACATACAATACCCCTTAAATGGTGGATTAGTTGTGAATCCCCGTATGTGAATCTCATTACATGGATAAGAATATTCATGGATCCCCTTATGTGAATACACTTCCATGGATCACCCATATAAGAATCTAGACATACCTTCTATCCCATATTTCATTCCATACAAATTAAGGGATTCACAAAACATCTTCATCCATCTTCACTAAGTCAAATAATGTTTTAAATTCATCCACATATACTATTTTCACTTGGATAATATTTCCACTTTCTATAGAAACTACCTTATCAAGCATGATATCCAATTACCACCCCCTAATAGATAGAAGATTCCAACATCAATAAAATATTATAGATAATATTTTTCGTATAAACAATTGAATTTATCATTAAGAATAGTATGAATAATCATCACATGTAACAATTATTGAAAAAATACAACATCATATTCAAGATGGTTCAAAAGTGTTATAAATATAATTGTTTTCTCATAGAAGGAAATAAACAATTTATCATTCACCCACAATGGCTGTAAAAATATAAAAATAAATATATATTTTGTAAAAGGTAATGATAATTTAACCCTCTATGTATGAATTTGAGTTTATCCATAACTAATGTTAATCATAGAGTATAATAGGTTATGAATAATTATTAAGGTTAAACGGTGTAGGAATATCATATTGAGATATGGAATATTATCAAGAGGCACAAAAGAAATGAAAATTTATTTTCTATATTTTGGATGGCCAAATATGTATACTACATAGAGTATCATACACTATATATTTAGTATGCTAGGGGTTCATGGATCATATTCATTCCCCATTACCTAATGTTGGAGATATACCTATCTTTTGAAACATCCTACTTTGTTACCTTTCTTATGAAATTCATTAAAAATTATCTAATAAATGGATGGTAGGGTATGTTGTTGATCATGTCAATGATTTGAGCTCAACCAAGATTAGATGGTTTCCAATAATATGTGGAGTATTCCATTTGATTACTCATTTGAGATATACATGGAAGTGTTTGAAAACACCTAGACAAATTATATGGTGTGATTATCTACTTATATGATGGGTATGTGAGGTGGTTATCCATAAAACATTAATTACCGATGATAATTTTATCGAATAGGTTAGTCTATACTATCATAATAGATAACATATGAGTTGGGTATATGGGATTTAAAAACACTATGTCCCAAAGAAACTTTATATTTTGAAAAAAGGAAACAAATTAAAATGTACACTAGCACAAAATAAGGCTGCTAGACATAGGTATTGAGATACACGCGTTTGGAGGAGATCATTCCAGATACCTTTATAGTTTGAGTATCATGGAATCTTTGTTAGAGGCTTCTATATTATTACAAATATAGATCCATTGTCTTATATTTTTGTCCAATTATATTAAGGTTCTTGGGGTCACACATTGAGGTTGACTAAATGGGGATTGTTTTTGACTCATAAAGCTACTCTAACAGTATTTTAGAGTTAGTATGAATGATTTTTTGGATGGGTGTTCAAATTTTATCACTATTGATGTGATATGAGGAAAAATTAATGATACAATTCCAATAGTGTTTCAGAATATATAGAAAATGGTTTTGGATATTATTTCACAATTTATTGTAGATGATACGTTATAAGGAAAAATAGAACAATGTGTTAGAGGAATAAGTGTAAGAAGGAGATTAAAGAATATAGTATTCCCCAAAGTGTATCATATAAATAGCCCAATCATATTAAATTATTGGTCAATATCATTAGGGAATACAAACTGTTTTCATGCCACTTATTGTATATATATATTCAATCATATTGTATGACTACAAATAGGTCATAAAACCATATAATAATATTCCATGCAAGAAATAAAATTTCATGAATTAAATATTTAGTCATGATTGGTTGGTTTCAATACATGGTTATTTCCATATCCCACGAAACCCATGTATTCCTATTGTATGATTTTCCTTCATCAAAAGGCTAAGAATGAGATACCTTATTGTTACTTTGATGATATAGGTAGAACATTTTAGGCACATCACTATCATTAAGATATATTACATGATATGTATTGGTAGGAAAGACTCATAAGTGCATGAGATGTGTGGATTGACTGAATTCGCATTTACTCATGAGTTATAGCATACAAGTTAGAAGTAACAATCCTTAAAAATTATGTAATCATCAGTTTTAATCCAAGAATTAATTCTATCACATTTTTGGATATTTTCATGTATATAGTATTAGATAATTAATTCATAAATAATACATTACAAATTCATATACATAAAAATTGGAAACTTCTAAACAATATCCATTTTCCCATAATATAAATCTTTTGAAATAAAACAATATTTATTCTCAAACAAAATCTCTATTAATTTCAACATGATCACTTCTTTTACCTTACCCATCCTTAATCCAAATAATTTTTCAAATGTGGGATGAGAAAAAAAGATCACTATGAAATATAATAAATAATGACTCCATTATTCTAATAAAAAAAATAAAAACACATGAAATGTTTACCTTTATCTCATATTTATTTGATAGAAAAGAGATAAATAATTTTCACATGAAATATCACACTTTTTTCTCAAAGAAATAATTTAAAATCCATAGAAATAAAATATAAATCATATAGGTAACATGGTACGTCTTATTCATATCACTCTTACAAATGGAATAATTGATATAGTCTACATATATATCTAGAGTACCCAATTCATTGGAGGTCTATCATAGATCCACCCATACTTAGTATATCATAAAACCACCCATGCTTGATTCATAATATAACCACCCATATATGGTTTATAATGGAACAAACCATTATGGGTTTGTAATGTAACCACCCATCATTTGTTTATAATAGAACCACTGGTCCATGGTTCATAATAAAATTTACCGTCATTATAAACAATGACCAAGAACTATAACATAATCAAAAGTCATAAAATCTTGAATTTTTATCATAAAAACGCTTAAACAATATTTAAATCCTACATGACAAACTCATTCATATTTCAAGTTACCCACTTATTTTTAAAAACCATTTTCATTAACAAAATACCATTTAATTTTAAAAACCCATTTTCAATACTAAAATACTCAAAAAAATAAAAATTGGGTTTTTATTTTAAGAAAATATTAAATATTATAAAGGAAAGAAATCATGAATTAATGCTAATATTGGAAAAAAAATATGTTTTAGCCATACATATGAAATGATAAGATTCTTTTTCTGTTTGTAAAGAAAGTAAAACATTCTTTACAAAGTCATTTTTTAAAAATAATTAAGGAAATAAAAAAAATCCTTTATAAAACTATAATGTATTTATAATTAAATTCATAAAATAATTTTCAAATCACAGACATGGAAGAGAAATATAGTTTAAAGGAATACTTTAAAAGAGGATTTTGGTAAAGAAAATTCCCTTAAAACTTTGAAAACATTTGAATCATAATCCCCAAGACAGAATAACAATTAAAAAATAATTATATATAATTATAATAGATAAATTCATGATTTAAAATTTAAAATTGGTTTTATATAAAAATTATAAAGAAAATAGGTTCATAACATCAAAATATGCCTCAATGACAAGAAATTGAGATAAAGTCCCTTACCTCAAGTTTGATTCATCACTGTTCTTCTTTATATTCCAAAATAATAAAATTATGTTTAGTATTAAATTTATTAGTAACCATTTTAAAGTTAATTATTCATTTTATTTCACTTATTAACATGTTATATACAATTAATTAATCAATTAAGTCTACATTAGATATTTTGAGATATTTGGCTTATATGTCCAAAAATGTCATTGGTAGGTTGGCTATTGGTCAATGAGGTCATTCATTAAATATATCCAAAATAATTATATCTATACATATATTATACTTTTTTTTAAAACTAACCATGAATTATGGTTATAAAAAATGAACTATGTTACGATCATGGAGATGGTATGTTGTACATACAATTGAGTAACATTTCAATTTGTCAATGATAATTATAAAAATATGGTATGAATTATTTTATCTTTCCAATATGATAACAATATTATAAATACGATATTAATTATTATAATATAATTATATATATCATCCATGTGATTTAATGATGAAAAAGCGTCACATCTCTTCTTGGAGGTGATATTTCACACATACACAAAAACAATGTTATCATTTTTCAGTGTAACAAATAAAATGATATTCCGCCATTTGATAATGATAAATTTGTCATGAATACATTAATTATTTCATATATATCACATATATTCATTAAAATTATCATTTTTATGTAAAAAAATACTTAATATTTTTATAAATAATATAACTATCTAATTCATGAATATGATTTATTATATTATTAACTTTGTTGCTTCATTATTACCCCTTTTAAAAATTGTGTTCTTGTAATTTTATTCAATTATTAAAAAATTGGGGATATATTTCCAACATATAATTTTTATATTTCCATGATTATTCTTTAATCATATGTTTTTTTCATAAAACCTCACCTTGGTGAATAACATTATGCTGCAACACTTTATCTCTATAGTAAAGAATGTAAACATGATATTCCTTAAAAGAAAGGTTCTCTTGCAATTGAAATAATTTAGTGCCCCAAACATGCGATGAATTGGAACATATTTTCTTAACATTGAGCTAGAATTTTCTTTGTACAAGGGATACACATTATTTAAAATCCACATGGTAGGAAACTGAACCAAATTTCTATAGTATTTCATAAATTATTATAAACCAAAAAGTTTTCTTCCACTTTTTACAAAAATATTTTTTAAAGATATACTTTATGAAAATAATTATCACCTAACTTGAAATACATATATTTCCTCTTGCTATCCACATAAATTTTATTCTTTATCTGAGTAATCCTCATATTTTTCTAAATCAAATACATCTTTTTATCTATTTTCTTTACTAACTCTGGTCTCATCATCTTTATTTCTCTTACAAAATCCCAACACCTAGCTTCCAAAAAATATTTCCACATAATTACACAAAATGTGCCATATGAATATTGGAGTGAAAAATATTATAATAAGAAATATCAACCAAGGAAAGATGTTGATCCCATCTTCTGTTGTTATCCATTGAACCAGAATGAAGGATATATTTAATGATCTGAATCATTTTCATAGAATAAGAATCTATATTGGGATGAAAATCCATTATTATATTTAATTTAGTTCCCAATGACTTATAAATTCTTTTCCAATAAATATATTTTAATCTGGCATTACAGTTAGATAAATTTTGATAAAAACATCATGTAACCAAACTATCTCCTTTAGATACCATCATGAAAACTAATATAAAGAATTAATATCTTGAATAGAAATGAAATTTGTATATTCAGTTAATATATCAACAATAAACCAAATCATTTTATTACCTTATTAAGTCATTGGTAATCCTACCATGAAATCTATTGATATATATTCCTATTACCACTCCAGTACTAGTAAAACTTAAAGATTTCTCTTTAGTAATTGTTATTCTATTTTAACCTGTGGACAAGTGTAATAATTTATGGTAAATTTTGAAAGATATAGTTTCATACCATCCCACCAGTAATAATCATTAAGGTCCTTTTACTTTTTCGTGCATCTCAAATTAATGGAAAATAGAGAACTATGAGATTTAGTCCACAAGTATTTCTTAAACCGAGGATAACATTGAATGTATAATGTTTTTGTAAATAATAAGACACACTATTTATAAATATTTAAATGAGACAACATACCCTTCATAATGAATCCTACCTTTTCTTGAAAATATTAATCCTCATCCTACTTTTTCTTAATTATTTACGATAAAGTTGACTTCATTAAAACCTAAAAAAAATAGAATATATATATAAATAGATAACATGTAGGAAACAATTAATCAAATAATTAACCAAAGCATCATTTTCCAAATGTAAAATGTTTAATATAGAATTATTTTTCTGACTGAAATCCTGAAACACTTTTTTCACATTTTTTGTATGTTAATGAATCATGTAATCATACTCTTTGTTCAGTTCCATCCATTTTATTTATATCATGCTCAATTATTTTGAGTGAATATATAATTCAAAATTTTTTGATTAGTATTTATTTCAATATTTACTCCATACGAATGATTCCTCCAAAATTTTCAAGAAAAAACCATACTAGATAATTAAATATATTGTGTATGGTAATTTAACTTGTGTGGTTTCATCTGACATGAAGCATAAGCAATTAGCTGATCATTCCGCATCAGGACACAAAAAAGTCCCATAAATGAGTTATTATTATAGATGAAAATTTCAAAATTTATTGAAGGGTAAAATATAGATAATTAACCAATATTATTTTTATTTAATGAAATAAACCATCACATTATTTTTTCCATAAGAATTTAACTCCATTCCATGTTAACTTAGTCACTGGGCCAGAAATCAATGAATATTTTTCATAAAACCACAAGTATTATCCCACTAATCCAATAAAAATATGAATATATATGATATTTGTGTTTCATATCCACTCTTAAACAAATTTGTTTAGTAGGGTCAACAATTATGCCATATTAATAAATAATATTACAAATGAACGAAATGTTTTCAACCAAAATTCACACTTGCTAAGCTTTTCATACATTTTATTTTATTTTATTGTTTGAAAAATAAATATTAGGTGTATTTAATGTTTTTGAAACCTTAAGCTTCCACGGTACGCTTCTACTTGAATAATATAGTAGCGTGTGTTGTACGAAATTTCGAGTTCTAACACACACCACAACAAATCAAACTAGCCGTTATGAATAATAATACCCACTTTTTGAAATTTTATACATTTTATCTTTTGATATGTAATTAATTTTTGGATTCTTAATATAGAAATTAGCTTAGGGTGAATTGTTGGTACTTTTCTGATAACTTTCATATTTTGATGAACAATGAAAATTACTAAATTTTAATTTGAAACATCTTTTTAAATCAAAATAATTAACAGTGATAAATTATGAATTTGAGTGACTTCAAAGTATAATTAGATTATATTTTTACCATTAAATCCAATTTTGGTCATTGGACAGAATTTCACATTTAAACCAGACATAAGCAAGTGTCAATCTTTTAATAGTTATTATTTCTTAAAAACACGCTTTTTGTTTTGACAGCAGGAATTAATTTTAAATTAATTTTTGCCACTTCTGTGCTTTGAATTTCGAAAAATGGATTCCATATTTGGAATAAGGATGTCCTAAATGTGTAAATAGGTAAATATTATTTTTAGACATTTTGAATAATTACTTCCGTAAATATTTTGTTTACCATGGTTAAAGGGTAAATCCGGTAAATAAGGGTAAACAAAATAATATTATAATAATATTAAATTACCCTAAAATGTGTTATAACCATATTGGTTGATAAAGTTCCGACCATGGTCATCTTTGGGTCGATTTCGGGACCCCATGGAGCCACATGTAAGTGATAACGAGACTTTATATTAATTAAGTTAAAGTAAATACAAAAATGACATAAGCATATATCTTTTAGAAAAACAATTTTTATATAGGGTTATATATGTTATATTTTACACTATAAATATTCATTATAAAGGTAAAAATATTTCATACATAATTTTATTTTACTTATAATTTTTAGAAATTGAATAACTAAATTTATTTATGACACAATAATAATGCTGTATTTTCTTTATTAATTAAAGAATCAAATAATTGGTATTATAAATGTTAAAATAAAAATAATTTAAAAGTTTTGACTAAATCCATGAATTTTATTGGTTAATATGAAATGTATGTATTGATTAAATGAATTTTTTAGAATTAATAATGTTTTTATGACTTTATAAAAATCAATTATTAAATAGCGTCAAAATTGACATAAAGGAGTTTTTAAAACAAATATTATATTATAAATTGATATTCTATTCCTAAAAATCTTAGGATCGGCCAGGAGACTTATATAATAATATTTTTATCATCAATGGACCACTTGGGAGGTATCTTGGATGTATATAGAAAGTTTATTAACCATATAATATAAAAATACAAAGTGACATGGTAAATGTCAAACTAATTAACTAAGAGTTAAAACTAAAATATAAGGTTAATAAAGTGACCCAAACCTATATAAAACTTATTGGTTGAGTTTTTATATACCTATCCCCACCTTATAATTTAAATAATCCACTTTGGATCCATTAGAAACCGAATAATAATTTATTATAAAATAATATTTCTAGCTTTTCCAAAGGTGCCCCTCACACCTCTTATAAAAGGGAACTCCCCCTTCCCTCTAATTCACACCTTCAAAGCCATTTGGTTCGTCCAAAGCTAGCCCAAAAATCCTCTAAACTTACCTAAATTCATCCTAGAGGCCGTACATTAGTCATAAATCCATCTTAAGGATCCATTTTGATCAAATCAAAATGAAGAACACGAAAAAGAGGTAAAAATCTCACCACCTCTTTCAAGTTCCTTTCTTCTTCCACATCCTTTTTCTTTGTTGTTTACATTATAAAATAATAAATCCATTATATTATATATACTATGATGTTATTATAAATATGGTACAACCATATTAAGTATTCTATCCATCCTTTGAATAACATGTCACCATACGTACGACCGTGCGACTTACCGTCTCCACGTCGTGGTGTAATTGTTATTCAAAAAATTATTATTTGTATGGGTATTATAATGATGTGTGATTGAAGTAAATAATAAATATAACATTCTAATTATTATTTATATATGATATACCATCCAATTATATTCTATTTTAATATAAAAAGAATGATATTTTCGCTCGTGCGTACATATGGACTACCGTCTCCACGAACACGATGAGATTCATTCCCCATTGTATCCATTCAAGACTAATTCAAATTTGATGATTAAAAATAATGTTTAAGGACTTGATATCATTCTGGATATAAATAAGATAAAACCTATCTATAACAAACATGACTTATGTAACAAAACATATAAAAGAAAATGAGTAAGTTAACATCCGAAACGACGATAATACTAATATATTGTTAACAAATCAATGTTAAAAGATCGTATATGATATCATATTAATGTATATCATTCTTTTATAATTTCATAACAATTATTTCACCATTATACTGGAGGTTAACCTACCCTCGACCAAGGAAAAGCACAAGGTATGGTTTTATTTCACAATCTCTTCATTATCTAACATTGTTTATACGTAATTATCTACTAGGACCTTATTATCATCTACATACATGTTTCATAAAAATTTATTTCAAAACATTATTATTATTCTATATAATATGGGTTAATGTCATTTATACCCCTGTTTGACTCCTTTTAATATGTTTATAAGGGAATATTTCCGTCATTTTCCAAAAAAGGTCTTTTTCAACATTTTTGGCAAAATTAAAGTATGAATGTCTTTTTTTACATATACAGTGGGTGCGGATATTTTCCACAGTTATAAAATCATAGAAGCTTCCCTTACAATCTTATAAGAATATTTTCAAAATAAATGTTTTCTTTATAATTATGTGACTCTTAAATAATTTCAAAATAGAAAGAGATATTTCTCTAAAAAGGGTTTTGATTTCATCTCTGTCAACATCCATTGATGGATTTTAAGTTTACTTGAAGTTTATTTATTATGATAAAAAACATCCATATTGTATTGATGGTTTTGTGATATGTTTGACTTTGGATGTGCTATTTTTATACCATTCATGTTTTATGGTTAAAATATTGACATTTTTATGCTTGTTTTAATATGAATGTTTATGATATGTTTATTCCTTTTCATATGAGGAATGTATTGGACTTAGTAAGTGAAGAGTGTAGCCCATTATAGCTCCTCGATGCATTAGTAGGTCTAATGAGACAACTAGACGTGGAATTGGCTGAGGCACTTTCCCAATTTGATATATGGTTTTGGCTGAGGCCTTAATCATTTTTAGACATCTTGGTCGAGGTCTTGAAAAAATGTTTCAGAATATCCGGCATTATAAATTCCCTCATTATGGAAATACTATTGATGGTTCATGTGGTCATTTGACTAGTATAATACCCATGATTATGTTTTATTATGGAATTATTTACTCATCCCATATTCTTTCCATAAAAGTATTCATGTTTATTA